>CM038676.1:237179713-237779713 GCA_021605205.1 Aegilops longissima | reverse complement strand
AATTCTAACAAATGTGTCGTTGTCACACTTCATTACGTATTTCGCTTGCACAACTTCATGCGGTCGCACCTATAAAATATCTGAGTCGAGAATGAGCATGTTTGTGGATGAAAGTATGAAACTGAAGCGTGATTCAAGAATAGTTAAAAAGTATTAGTTTGTGAAAATTGCAATTTCTTACCCCATACTCAGCGATGGCGATAGTCTTTAAAACAATGAGGTCGTAGCTATCCATGAAAGGCACTAGAACAATGTCACCAAAGAACTCTGCTTCCTTCTTGACTCTTCGTTGACCTCTTTTTCCCATTACGTAAAGAAGTTTTCTATTAGAGTTTGCAAAGTCAGCAATATAAGCGTAAAATGTAGCAATCATCCACAGTACTTACCGGGCGACAAAGAACGGGCAACTTTGTTAGAGCGATTTCCTTGTAGCAATCATCCATGACTTGCGAACGGCCATCCGCTTCGGCGAAATGGTTGGCTGCGAGAAAGGATACCGATGAACAGCTCGACTGAGTTCGGTCGGCAGAGGTGAGCCCTTCCACTGTTCAGACATTTCAAGGTATCGTTGTGGGTCGAAGGTAGGTGTGATTTGGGCGGATGGGCGGCGAAATCGACTCGATGTCAAGGTCTCCGTTCAACGACAGGCCCGTGTCGTCCTCGATGTTGTAACCTGTTAAATCCACAGATTGACAGCCCATCGATAACAGGTTCTCCATCGATGATATACTATGTAAGTAACCAACGAGCAATCTCTGCAGAGGCATGGCAAAATCTTCACGAGTGTGGTAAGGGAAGGATGCAACATTCAGTGATGAAATTTGAACCAATAGAAAGCAAATTCAGTGATGAATTTGTGTTGGTTTTAACGAAAAAATAGCTTCAAAATTAAGATCTGCTATTCAATTTCTTAGCGAGCAGCGAGGAAAAAGCGAGATTGAACTGTGGAATCAAAGGAGCTCACCTCTGTCCTCGTCCGCCGGGACGCCGTCCCTCATGGCGCTTCTGGCAGCGCCCACTACATGCGGTAGCAGTGTTGAGCTCGATGACGGGACGGCCGCTGAAGTCGCCTCGATCTGGGGTTGAAGTGGAGTATCTGGCGGCTCCTCCCCCTGGGCGGCCCTGGTGCTGAGCAGCTCCACCTTGAACTGCGATGACGCTGCCCCCGTCCCTCCTCGTCGGCCGGGCCACCTTTGACGTGAGCGGCCATGATGAGGACATCAATACCATTGTTACACCCACAGCCCCTCTTGCTACATATCTTGGACCAATTACTAGAGCTCGCAAGACGCCAATTAAATTATCGGTACTTTCGTTTCTTGGTAATGATTCTAATGTTCATGAGAATATGATGCTGCCTAAATTGGATACATTTGTTTTGCTTACAAATGAAGGCCCTAGCTTGGAGAAGGATGGACATTGGAGCAAGAACAAGCATGGAGATAATGCCATGCATAAGGGGAACAAAACGGAGTTACAAGTGATGATTTCAGGACTTTGAAGCCACCATAATGGGTGCATGAAGCCTTGGACGAAATATACAAGATGCTACTTCATAAATGTCGTCCCGAGGCTATTCTAGGTGCTGCGTCACCTTATTAGTGGGCCAGGCCCATGTAATTTCGAAATACTTAAGTATAGTCTGTTTTTAGAGTCCGTATGTGTGGGGAAACAAGAGTTAGGGTTGATTTCGGACCCCTCCACCAAGGGCCACGAAATTCCCCCCCTCTTCCTCCATATATACAGCCCTTAGGGCACCGTTTAGACCTTGGGTTTTGTTTAGATTAAAAGTTCGCCATAGCTGCAACTTCGCGTGCCGTTTGTGTTCAACGACCGGACAAAGCGTCCACAGAACCCCACCTTGATCAATAAAGCTTTCATCTTATATTCGCAATATCCAGATTGCAATCTCAGTTTCTTGCTTGTTCTTCGTTTGCTCGCAGGAAGCAGACCCTCGTGGTCGAGTTGATCGTGCTCGGCGTGGTCAATAACCTCTCGGAGTTGGTTTAGCGATTGCTAAAGCGCGGCGTCCTCGACGTTCAGTAGTCGGATCGTCAAAGTCGACTTCCTCCCAGCGAAAACCACATCTCATCGAAAGGCGGGACACCTTTGCCTCTATCAAGTGGTATCAGATTTTCAGGTTGCTCGGTGAGATTTTACAGTTTTTAAGTAGATTAGATCGAGTCTGTTCTTCATACCTAAAGTCCACGAAAAAGCCACAAAAAAAATTAGGGTTAGTTCATCATATCCGAACCAATCGAGCCTTTGCATAATCTTTTTAGGGTTTTGCTTTGTTGAATTTGCGGTTGCATCGTCGTGTCAAGTTCTTTGGTCTTAGAGTCTAGTCTTTTAGAGTTTGAGTTACGGTCATAAGTTGTCACGCCTTGCCGCCGCACCATCATCATCGCCTTGCCATCTACCACCATTGCTTTTCCGCCACCGCTCGAATCCGTATCCATATACCACCACCAATCCGTATCCATATACCACCACCGCTACCATATACCACCCATTGTCATATACCACCACCATATATCCACCACCAATCCGAAGTTTTCTCATATTAGGTTTGTTTTGAGATCCATCTAGTTTCCGATTCGTGTTTCCTTGCCGGAGTAGGTTTGGAAAAAAAAAATTCAGCAGCCCTCGTTTAGGCCCAAAATTTTCTCGAAACCACCCTCGTTTAGGCCCAAAATTTTCCAAAACGCACTTGTCGAAAAATTTTCGGCTATCCTGTTTTGAAGTGTTTCTAAGTGGATTGAGACGATCGCCGTTATAGAAAGTTTTTTGACCCGTTTCAGTTTTTGGGTCAAGGCAATCGAAAAAAAAAATTTTTGGTCGAAAAAAATTTCGTGCCCATCTGTCGGTTTGACACAGGAAGAGTTTTGAGACACTCGCCATTATAGTGATTTTTAAAAAAAAAAAAAAAGCAAAAAAAAAAAAAAAAAAGCGCAAAAAAAAAAGCGAAAAAAAAAATTCCAGTGTGCTTTTCCGTTGTTTCCGTGCAGCGCCGTGATTTTGTTAGTGTTCTAGGCTCGCGTCTCTAGCACGGTCTAGCCTAGGACCAGACAAGATCTGCGTCGTTGAGCGTTTATTCAACTTTGCATCTCGAATTGATTATTGCTAACCATTTTGCTACCATATTATAAGCCTTCCCAGCTCCACATACATCTACATCGTGCGTTTGACTCTCCCAGTAATCGCTCTATCCAAGCTTTGAGAGTTTTGACTACATGGTTGCCGATCACCTTTCTTCTTTGGTAAGAGGCTGGTAAGAATTTGAGATTTGCTTGACGGATTTGTGATCGTCCACCACACCACCACCACCACTTCCTAGTAGTCTGTCGAATCATATTCTTGTGTGTTTCTATTGCTGCTAACCATGGCAGGATCACAAGCCGCGAGACCGACCGGGAGAACATGACAAACAAAGCGCTACATGATAAGTTTCAACAAATGATGAGTGGGCAGGTGGACGATGTGCTAAATAGATTTGAAGAGGCCATGGAGAAGATAGATGGCATTGAGAAGGCGTTGAAACAAAGCTCGATAACAAGTTTAATGAATTGCTCGCGTCTACCACCACCACCACCGGCTGCACCTAACGCACCTCTACTACAACAACATGGACTACCTCCACATCGCGAAACAGCCCTCCGCCGAGCTTCCGTGTCCCTCTTCACTGGCCAAGCTGCTGGTGCTGCTTGTTGATACTTCGTGGCTCCTGCTGCTGCTGACGGGGAGGATGATTATGTGAGAGCTTACGAGGATGAGGTTGATCAACATCGAACTACGTGCAACCACCAGCACCACAACCACCAGGTCGTCCACATGCAAATAATGGCAATGTTGGGCTCCTCTTCAGTGCGAGATCATGACCATCTCCTAAACTGAAATTGAATATTCCACCATTTGAGGGTAGATATGTTCTGATATATATCTTACTTGGGAGTTAGAAACTGAACAACGATTTACATGTTTACAATATCACGAGGAGAGGCGTGTTCTGCTGCTGTTTGTGCTTTCACTAGCTTTGCATGTGTTTGGTGGTGCGAACATTGTAGATTATATCCTGTTCCAGCTACTTGGGCTGCTTTGAAAACTGCTATGCGTACTCGTTGGGTTCCACCATATTATCAGCGTGAATTACTTCAAAATTGCAGCGCTTAAGACAAGGAAAAATTCGGTGAAGAATATTATCAGGAATTACAAACTGGCTTGATTAGATGTGGTATTGTTGAGGAGAATGAAGCTATGCTTGCACGTTTTCGGGTGGATTAAATAGAGATTCAGACCATTCTAGACTACAAGGATTATAATAATATCACTCGATTATTCCATCTTGCTTGTAAAGCTGAGCGTGAAGTCAGGATCGATGGGCCTTGGCGCGGACTAACTTTTCTGCAGGTCGACCTTCATCATGGACACCACGTGCATCATCTACTTCCACACGTTCTACTACACGGCACCTCCGTCGGCTGCCACCTCCAACCGTGATACAAGAAAGCAGGCACAACCACCACTATCGCCAAGAGTACACCTTGGGCCTACAGAGCTCTTCTTCTTCCATGGCGTCAGCAGGGCACACAAGTGATATTATTTGTCGTCGTTGTAAGGGAAGAGGACATTTTTTGAGAGAATGCACATCTCAGCGTGTGATGATTGCTACGAGGATGGTGGGTATGAGTCGCTAGTGACTATGATGAAGAGACTTTGGCTCTTATTACACATGAAGAACACGGTGGAGATGATTACGATCTGAGACGCAATACATGGCTGCTGAAGATCTTGACAGGTATGAATGTTTAGTTGCTCAACGTGTTTTGAGTGTGCAGGTTACACAAGCTGAGCAAAATCAGAGGCATAACTTGTTCCATACAAAGGGAGTTGTGAAGGAGCGTTCTATTAGCGTCATCATAGATGGAGGAGCTGCAACAACTTGGCTAGCATGGATATGGTGGAGAAGCTT
Organism: Aegilops longissima; assembly: GCA_021605205.1. Taxonomy (NCBI): domain Eukaryota; kingdom Viridiplantae; phylum Streptophyta; class Magnoliopsida; order Poales; family Poaceae; genus Aegilops; species Aegilops longissima. The sequence continues at coordinate 237,774,744 of CM038676.1, read as the reverse complement.
TCTCTCACCACAAGACCACATCCACATCCTTACTACATCCAATGGTTCAACAACAGCGGCAAGGTTAAGGTAACACGTCTTTGTTCGTGTGTATTTTAGTATCTCTACATATGCTGATTATGTTGATTGTGATGTGGTACCTATGCAAGCATGTTCCTTATTACTTGGTAGACCATGGCAATTTGATAAAAATTCTGTACACCATGGTAGAAACAATCAGTATACTCTTGTTCACAAGGATAAAAATATTACTTTGCTTCCTATGACTCCTGATTCCATTTTGAAAGATGATATTAATAGAGCTAATAAAGCAAAACAGGAGAAAAATAAGAGTGAAAATCAGATTGTGGCAAAAGAATTTGAGCAACAAATGAAGCCTAATAATAAACCATCTAATGTTGCTTCGAAATTAAACTGAAAAGTGCATGTTTATTTGCCACCAAATCTGATATTGATGAGCTAGATTCTAGCAAATCTGTTTGCTATGCTTTTGTGTGCAAAGAGGCATTATTTTCATTCGAGGGCGTGCCTTCCTCTTTGCCCCCGCTGTCACTAACATTTTGCAGGAGTTCATTTGACGTCTTCCCACAAGGCGTGCCACGGGATTACCACCTATTCGAGGGATTGAGCATCAAATTGACTTAATTCCGGTGCATCGCTACCAACCGCGCACCATACCGTACCAATCCGGAGGAGGCGAAGGAGATTATCGTCAAGTACAGGAGCTGCTCGACAAAGGTTATATCGCGAATCTCTTAGTCCTTGTGCTGTTCCTATTATACTAGTGCCTAAAAAGGATGGTGCGTCGGCGTATGTGTGTTGATTGTAGAGGCATTAATAATATTACTATTCGTTATCGTCATCCTATTCCTAGGCTAGATGATATGCTTGATGAATTGAGTGGCTCTACAATATTCTCCAAAGTTGATTTGCGTAGTGGATACCATCAAATTCGTATGAAATTGGGAGATGAATGGAAAACAGCATTTAAAACTAAGTTTGGATTATATGAGTGGTTAGTCATGCCTTTTGGGTTAACTAATGCACCTAGTACTTTCATGAGATTAATGAGCGAAGTTTTACGTGCTTTCATTGGACGATTTGTGGTAGTTTACTTTGATGATATACTGATTTATAGCAAATCTTTGGAAGAACATTTGGAACATTTACGTGCTGTTTTTAATGCTCTCGTGATGCACGTTTGTTTGGTAACCTTGGGAAGTGCACCTTTTGCACCGACCGAGTATCTTTTCTTGGCTATGTTGTTACTCCACAGGAATTGAAGTTGATAAAGCCAAGATTGAAGCTATTGAGAGTTGGCCGCAGCCCAAAGCGGTCACACAAGTGAGGAGTTTTCTTGGACTCGCTGGTTTCTATAGGCGTTTTGTGAGAGACTTTAGCACCATTGCTGCACCTCTCAATGAGCTTACAAAGAAGGATGTGCCTTTTGTTTGGGGTACCGCACGGGAAGAAGCCTTCACGGTATTGAAAGATAAGTTGACACATGCTCCTTTACTCCAACTTCGACTTTAATAAGACTTTTGAGCTTGAATGTGATGCTAGTGGAATTGGATTAGGAGGTGTGTTATTACAAGATGGCAAACCTGTTGCATACTTTTACGAAAAATTGAGTGGGCCTAGTCTGAACTATTCTACTTATGACAAAGAATTATATGCTCTTGTTAGGACTTTAGAGACATGGCAACATTATTTATGGCCCAAAGAATTTGTTATACATTCGATCATGAATCTTTGAAACATATTAAAAGTCAAGCTAAACTGAATCGTAGACATGCTAAATGGGTTGAATTCATTGAGACTTTCCTTATGTCATTAAACACAAGAAGGGTAAAGAAAATGTTATTCTTGATGCTTTGTCTCGTCGATATACTATGCTTTCACAACTTGACTTCAAAATATTTGGTTTGGAGACCATCAAAGATCAATATGTGCATGATGCTGATTTTAAAGATGTAATGCAGAATTGTAAAGAGGAAGAACATGGAACAAGTTCGTTATTAATGATGGTTTTGTGTTCGTGCTAACAAGCTATGCATTCCTGCTAGCTCTGTTAAGTCTTTTGTTGTTGCAGGAGGCGCATGGAGGAGGATTAATGGGACACTTTGGCGTGAAGAAGGCGGAGGATATACTTGCTACACATTTCTTTTGGCCAAAGATGAGGCGGGATGTTGAGCGTTTTGTAGCTCGCTGCACTACATGTCAAAAAGCTAAGTCACGACTCAATCCTCATGGTTTATATATGCCTTTGCACTGTGCCTAGTGTTCCTTGGGAGGATATATCTATGGACTTTGTTTTAGGTTTACCTCGAACAAAGAAGGGAGGATAGCATATTTGTTGTCGTGGATAGATTCTCGAAAATGGCACACTTTATACCATGTCATAAAAGCGATGATCTTTGTTAATGTTGCTGATTTGTTCTTTCGTGAAATTATTCGCTTGCATGGTGTGCCAAATACTATTGTTTCAGATCGTGATACTAAATTTCTTAGCCACTTTTGGAGATGTTTATGGGCTAAGTTGGGGACTAAACTGCTTTTAGTACTACTTGTCACCCCAAACTGATGGACAAACTGAAGTAGTCAATAGAACATTGTCTACTATGCTTAGGGCTGTTTTGAAGAATAATAAGAAAATGTGGGAAGAATGCTTGCCTCATATTGAATTTGCTTATAATCGTTCATTGCATTCTACTACTAAGATGTGCCCTTTTGAAATTGTGTATGGCTTCCTACCTCGTGCACCTATTGATTTGTTGCCTCTTCCATCTTGGAGAAGGTTAATTTTGATGCTAAAGAACGTGCTGAATTGATTTTAAAATGCATGAGATAACTAAGGAAAACATTGAGCGTATGAATGCTAAATATAAACTTCTTTGGAGATAAGGGTAGAAAACATGTTGTCTTTGCACCGGAGATCTTGTTTGGTTACATTTGCGTGAGGATAGGTTTCCTAATTTGCATAAATCAAAGCTAATGCCACGTCTTGATGGTCCATTTAAGGTGTTAGAGAAAATAAATGATAATGCATATAAACTTGAGCTGCTGCAGATTTTGGGGTTAGTCCCACTTTTAACATTGCAGATTTGAAGCCTTATTTGGGTGAGGAATATGAGCTTCCGTCGAGGGCGACTTCATTTCAAGAAGGGAGGATGATGAGGACATCAATACCATTGTTACACCCACAGCCCCTCTTGCTACATATCTTGGACCAATTACTAGAGCTCGCGACGCCAATTAAATTATCGGTACTTTCGTTTCTTGGTAATGATTCTAATGTTCATGAGAATATGATGCTGCCTAAATTGGATACATTTGTTTTGCTTACAAATGAAGGCCCTAGCTTGGAGAAGGATGGACATTGGAGCAAGAACAAGCATGGAGATAATGCCATGCAAGGGGAACAAACGGAGTTACAAGTGATGATTTCAGGACTTTGAAGCCACCATAATGGGTGCATGAAGCCTTGGACGAAATATACAAGATGCTACTTCATAAATGTCGTCCGAGGCTATTCTAGGTGCTGCGTCACCTTATTAGTGGGCCAGGCCCATGTAATTTCGAAATACTTAAGTATAGGCTGTTTTTAGAGTCCGTATGTGTGGGGAAACAAGAGTTAGGGTTGATTTGGACCCCTCCACCAAGGGCCACGAAATTCCCCCTCTTCCTCCATATATACAGCCCTTAGGGCACCGTTTAGACCTTGGGTTTTGTTTAGATTAAAAGTTCGCCATAGCTGCAACTTCGCGTGCCGTTTGTGTTCAACGACCGGACAAAGCGTCCAGAACCCCACCTTGATCAATAAAGCTTTCATCTTATATTCGCAATATCCAGATTGCAATCTCAGTTTATTGCTTGTTCTTCGTTTGCTCGCAGGAAACAGGCCCTCGTGGTCAGGTTGATCGTGCTCCGGCGTGGTCAATAACCTCTCGGAGTTGGTTTAGCGATTGCTAAGGCGCGACGTCCTCGCACGTTCGTAGTCGGATCGTCAAAGTCGACTTCCTCCCAAGCGAAAACCACATCTCATCGAAAGACGGGACACCTTTGCCTCTGTCAGGCCATCCCGCACGGCAGCTCCACGGCCACCTGGGCGCCAGCGCGGGGCGCTGAGACGGTGGCGGGGCAGGACGCGGGGGCTGACAGGGAGGGGAAAGGGGGTGAGGAGGAGGCGGCGGCGGAAAGGGAGAGGAGGTGGGGCAGGAGGGTAGCCGCAGCGGCGAAGGCAGAGGAGGCTGCGGCGTCGATGGAGGAGGCGGAGGAGGAGTTGGCACTGCGGGGGAAGCGGATGGAGGAGAGCGCGAGGCCGGCGCGGCAGTGTGGGTCGGGGGTCAGGAAGGTGCGCGTGTGTGGCCGGAGCAGGGCTGCGGTCGTGGAGGAGCAGGCCTCGAGCTCGTGGTGGCGCGGGTGGTTGGCGGTGGCGACAGGCGAGACGGAGACAGAGACGGAGGCTCGCCGCACCAGCCGATGCCTAAGCGGTGCGACCAGCTCGTCTGAAGTCGGTGGCGAATGGTACAGCAAATGTGGCACCTGACGGGCGGGCCCAACCGGTCTGTTTGCCTATCAATACGTATAAACAACACTTTTAGCCCTTTTTGCAACGGTTCGCCCCAAAGTTGATACTTACACGTAAAAATTACCAATCTTGGTATCAATCTGCTTTCAATGCCCCAATTGTGGTACTTCTGTGCAATTTACTCTTCTTTATCCCTTGGATCTTTGCGGCGATTCTCTCTGGACTTGAAGCTGTAAGTGGATGGGGAGACGTGGCCAAGCTTCTGGCCGGTAGTGGCGTACAGCGGCTGGTTCGGATAGATGATCCAGCGGAGAAAAATACGAGGACACCTGTTGGTCTCGGTTAAAAAAGGCTGCAGCCCGGGCGATTTGTACGCGTAGGTACGGCAGATCAACTCCCTCTCGGTCTTGGGTAAGGGCGTCGTTGATAAATCACCCGTGCAAGCAGACATCGTCTCGGACTCGGCGAAAACGCACGGACACGGCGGCGCACACAACAGCAAATCTAATCTCTCGTCTTTAGATCTGTATATGTCAGCTCCAAAGTTAACAATAATTTCAATAAACTCACCGGCTCTGCTTATGGTTGTCCGGTGGCTCATGCGATCGTTTCGTGCTGGCTCTTTTTTCTTTCGGTCAATAACGAGTATCTCGATCCACGAGATAGATCCTTCAAGAACTCAACACCACCGCGCCTGCCCCATCAGGCGCCAAGCGTCGTGGAATTAACACGGCGGATGTCCTCATATGAAGGACTTAGTCGCGAGGCCAACGATATATGTGGTAGCTTGAGAGGGTTGGTATAATCGAGAGACGCAGGCGGATCAACACGCAAGACAAGGGTTTAGACAGCTTGGGCCCGGGAAACATCATCCGGTAAAAACCCTACATCTTTGTTTGAGGCTAGGTCTCATTATCATCACGAGGAGTCGCCGTAAGCGGCTCTCCTCTTTGTGTCTAGCCCTAAGATTTTTCTTCTTGCTTGTAGCCTGTCCCTCTTTGAGAGCCCTGCCCTCCTTATATATGTTGAAGGGCGGGTTACATGTGGAGTCCTATTAGGATTAGGACTAGTCTATCTCTAATACAAACCGGATACAAGTCCAGGTCTTAACTCCTTGTAAGACAAATATTCCTTATGCCTTTCCTCTTAAACCGGCCCACCATAGTATGAACCGGCCTTCATGAACCGCCCGTTGGGCCACCAGGTCTTGTCGCTCCTCGCACCCGCTTGCCGGATTACCAATGAGTCGTGAACCGCCAGGTCCAAACGGGTCGTCGGTGAACCGCCAAGTATCAGCGGGGTCTCAAATAAACCGCCAAGTCCGGCCGGGTTAACTTCCGGCCGGTTTACACCCCGGGGTATATCCCCGATAGGAGAAGTGTCAAGTAGTATACCATCCTCGACGGGGTCATGTGAGCACGTGTAAAGGAGAAGATTCACCTTTATGTATGAGAAGTAGAGGTCGCACGTGTCACTTGCCAAACAGACTCTTGACATGGTGATGACCGTAGGATGCTCCGCATCAGTAGTAGTAGGGGCTGTGGGTGTAACAATGGTATTGATGTCCTCATCATATAATTTTGCGAGTGCATAAATGGAGTGAGGATGGACTTTTCTGTACTTTATGATCCAAGAATAATGCATCTGCAGGTGAAAACGTGAGAGTGGTAGCGAGATGGGTGATAGACCATGTAAAGCATCAATTCTTAGGTTTCAATGCAACGAAGAGCCTCATCCTTGTGTCGTGACTAAACTTGTAGTCCTTCTAGTGTGTAATGGAAGGATGGTGCATTATTCTATATGTTATTGTCCATATATCAGTCTATAGGTGAATCACGGAAGGGTGGTAGAGGGTGGCAGAGTACACTTCAAGCATAAAATAGTCCAGAACTCAATTTTACAAGCCGGATCTTGTCTCCGAAATGTTGTCGAACCCCGCGAGTGGGTTACGGGCGCATACAACTTTTGGTTGTGATTGTTTTGGCGGGTCATGGAGATCCAATGGAGTTTTTGTGGGAAAATTACTGCCGGTTTATGGATACAACATCACTGGACAGACCGTGAATACAACTTTCAAGGTAAGTTGATCGCACCGACGAGCCATCTTGCACAACTCGGAATGACCTATAATTTTTCGGATGCATAAATGGAGTGAGGATGAACTGTTATATACTTTATTGATGAGGACATGACTACCTTGGATACGACCAAAAATATTGCATACATGTATATTTGTGAGGTGATTTCTAATGCAAACTATGCAATAATTTATTTATGTCATCCAGGACAAAAATACTTCACAAATTTTTGTGCCGTGTCTAATTGCAGGTGTATGGGACATTTGTACAATCCACATATGAAGATAAAGGAGAAAGAGATGTTTACCTGCTGTTCAAAAAGTTCTCTCACGTCACTTTTGGCCCAAGAGAAGATAGAGTCCAAGTCTCTCACGTTCTGGACTCAGATTCGGACTACGCAGACATACCTGACTCAAAACGTCAATAACTTTTCCATACGAACTCCAAATTGGTTGATTCTTTTTTTTGTTGGAAAATAGATTTCGTGTACTTGCCAACCCAATTGGAATCACCTTAAAATCCGTTCGGAGCATTGAGTTATGGACGAAACAATCTGATGCTGCAGCAGAATCCGAGTCAAACTACAAGTCCAAAGGTGTTACGTCACCTCCACTTGGGCCCATTGGCCTTGTACGACCTAGGGTTAGTGTTAGTCTACCTTGGGACGTCCTCCCACCTCCTTGGCCGCCACCCCTTGCTTCTATATAAGTAGATCCATCTAGTAGTTAAAAGTTAGCCATTGCAACTTCGTGTAGTTCGTTTGTGTCCAACGACCAGACCAAGACCGCTTACGGATCCCCACGTTTATCAATACTTCATCTATATTCCCAATATTCAGATTGCATTATCATATTCTTGCTTGTTCTTCGATTGCGTGCAGGAATAGACCTTCGTGGTCAGGCTGATCGTGCTTCCGGCATCGTCAGTAACCTCAGGAGATTGGTTTAGCGATTGCTAAGGCGCAACGTCGTGCACGTTTGTAGTCGGATCGTCAAAGTCGTCTCCACCAAAACGATAGTTACCATCTCATCGAAAGATCGGGACCCTCGCCTCTATCAAGTGGTATCAGTTTTCAGGTTGCTCGGTGAGAATTTCCAATTATCCCTAGGTTAGATTTATTTTCTTACCTATTGTCCAAGAAAAAGCCACAAAAAGTTAGATCTATTCATCCTTTGTCCAAGCCACCGAGCCTTTGCAGTTTTTTTTCATTGTTTGCATTATTGAATTATCGGTTGCATCGTCGTGTCGAGTTGCTGGTCTTGGTGTCTAGTTCGTTTAGAGTTTCGAGTTCTGTCCACATTAGTCACGCCGCCGCTGCATCATTATCCCTTCTGTTGACCACCATCCATCCATCAGTTTCCACCACGTGCTACCCACCGTTCATTGTCGTAATCATAGTTGAGATCTTTCACATCTTCACTTGATCAAATATGCATCTTATCTAGTTTGTTTGGAAAGAGGGAGAGAGAAAAAAAGAGAGAAAAAAAGTAAAAAAAAAGTCAGAGAAAAAAAAGAGAGAAAGAAAAAGGAAAAAAGTGTGAGAAAAAAAAGAGAAGAAAAAAAAACAAAGTTCGGATCTATCTAGACTCAATCTCGTAGCTGAATTCGGATTGGAATTGATGAGGACATCAATACCATTGTTACACCCACAGCCCCTACCGCTACATATACTGGACCAATTACTAGAGCTCGTGCACGCCAATTAAATTATCAGGTACTTTCGTTTCTTGGTAATGATTCCAATGTTCATGAGAATATGATGCTGCCTAAATTGGATACATTTGTTTTGCTTACAAATGAAGGCCCTAGCTTGGAGAAGGATGGACATTGGAGCAAGAACAAGCATGGAGATAATGCCATGCGCAAGGGGAACAAGAACGGCGTTACAAGTGATGATTTCAGGACTTTGAAGCCACCATAATGGGTGCATGAAGCCTTGGACGGAATATACAAGATGCTACTTCATAAATGTCGTCCCGAGGCTATTCTAGGTGCTGCGTCACCTTATTAGTGGGCCAGGCCCTTGTAATTTCGAAATACACAAGTATAGGCTATTTTTAGAGTCCGTATGTGTGGGGAAACAAGAGATAGGGTTGATTTCGGACCCCTCCACCAAGGGCCACAAAATTCCCCCCCCCCCTCTTCCTCCATATATACAGCCCTTAGGGCACCGTTTAGACCTTGGGTTTTGTTTAGATTAAAAGTTCGCCATAGCTGCAACTTCACAGCGTTGCGTTTGTGTTCAACGACCGGACAAAGGCGTCACGAGAACCCTACCTTGATCAATAAAGCTTTCATCTTATATTCGCAATATCTAGATTGCAATCTCAGTTTCTTGCTTGTTCTTCGTTTGCTCGCAGGAAACAGACCCTCATGGTCAGGTTGATCGTGCTCCGGCGTGGTCAATAACCTCTCGGAGTTGGTTTAGCGATTGCTAAGGCGCGACGTCCTCGCACGTTCGTAGTCGGATCGTCGAAGTCGACTTCCTCGAAAGCGAAAACCAACATCTCATCGAAAGACAGGACACCCTCACCTCTATCAAGTGGTATCAGATTTCCAGGTTGCTCGGTGAGATTTTACAGTTTTTCGTAGTTTAGATCGAGTCTGTTCTTCATACCTATTGTCCACGAAAAAGCCACAAAAAAAATTAGGGTTAGTTCATCATATCCGAACCAATCTGAGCCTTTGCATAATGTTTTTAGGGTTTTGCTTTGTTGAATTTGCGGGTGCATCGTCGTGTCTAGTTGCTGGTCTTAGAGTCTAGTCTTTTAGAGTTTCAAGTTCTGGTCATAAGTTGTCACGTCGCCAGCGCACCATCATCATCGCCCCTGCCACCTACCACCACCGCTCCGAATCCGTATCCATAGACCACCACCAATCCGTGTCCATATACCACCACAGATCCATATCCATATACTACCACCGCTACCACCACCGCTGCCATATACCACCACCATATATCCACCACCAATCCGAGTTCTTCTCATATTAGGTTTGTTTTCGAGATCCATCTAGTTTCCGATTCGTGTTTCCTTGCCGGAGTAGGTTTCGTGAAAAAAAAAGAGTCTGGAAACCACCCTCCGTTTAGGCCCAAAATTTTCCGAAAACGCACTTGTCGAAAAAAATTTTGGCTATCCTATTTTTAGGTGTTTCTAAGTGTATTGAGACAGTCGCCGTTATAGAAAGTTTTTTTTGACCCGTTTCCAGTTTTTGGGTCCGGGCAGTCGAAAAAAAAAATTGATCGAAAAAATTTCGTGCCCATCCTGTCAGTTTGACCTGGGAAGAGTTTTGAGACACTCGCCATTATAGTGATTTTTCAAAAAAAAAAAGAGCAAAAAAAAAAAAAAAGCAGCGCAAAAAAACAAGCGAAAAAAAAATTCAGTGTGCTTTTCCTTGTTTATGTGCAGCGCCGTGATTTTGTTAGTGTTCTAGGCTCGCGTCTCTAGCACGGTCTAGCCTAGGACCAAGCACAAGACTCGTCGTTGAGCGTTTATTCAACTTTGCTTCTCTGAATTGATTATTGCTGACCCTTTTTGCTACCATATTATAAGCCTTCCCAGCTCCACATACATCTACATCGTGCGTTTTGACTCTCCCTGGTAATCGCTCTATCCAAGCTTTGAGAGCTTTGACTACATCGGTTGCCGATCACCGCCTGCTGCTAGGTAAGAACTGGTAAGAATTTGAGATTTGCTTGACGGATTTGTGACTGTCCACCACACCACCTGATGAGGACATCAATACCATTGTTACACCCACAGCCCCTACTGCTACATATACTGGACCAATTACTAGAGCTCGCGCACGCCAATTAAATTATCACGTACTTTCGTTTCTTTGTAATGATTCTAATGTTCATGAGAATATGATGCTGCCTAAATTGGATACATTTGTTTTGCTTACAAATGAAGGCCCTAGCTTGGAGAAGGATGGACATTGGAGCAAGAACAAGCATGGAGATAATGCCATGCGCAAGGGGAACAAGAACGGAGTTACAAGTGATGATTTCAGGACTTTGAAGCCACCATAATGGGTGCATGAAGCCTTGGACGAAATATACAAGATGCTACTTCATAAATGTCGCCCCGAGGCTATTCTAGGTGCTTCGTCACCTTATTAGTGGGCCAGGCCCATGTAATTTCGAAATACTTAAGTATAGGCTGTTTTAGAGTCCGTATGTGTGGGGAAACAAGAGTTAGGGTTGATTTGGACCCTCCACCAAGGGCCACAAAATTCCCCTCTTCCTCCATATATACAACCCTTAGGGCACCGTTTAGACCTTGGGTTTTGTTTAGATTAAAAGTTCGCCATAGCTGCAACTTGGCGTGCCGTTTGTGTTCAACGACTGACAAAGGCGCCACAGAACCCCACCTTGATCAATAAAGCTTTCATCTTATATTCGCAATATCCAGATTGCAATCTCAGTTTATTGCTTGTTCTTCGTTTGCTCGCAGGAAACAGGCCCTCGTGGTCAGGTTGATCGTGCTCCGGCGTGGTCAATAACCCTCGGAAGTTGGTTTAGCGATTGTTAAGGCGCGACGTCCTCGCACGTTCGTAGTCGGATCGTCAAAGTCGACTTCCTCCAAAGCGAAAACCGCATCTCATCGAAAGACGGGACACCTTAGCCTCTATCAAGTGGTATCAGATTTTCAGGTTGCTCGGTGAGATTTTACAGTTTTTCGTAGATTAGATCGAATCTGTTCTTCATACCTAAAGTCCACGAAAAAGCCACAAAAAAAAAATTAGGGTTAGTTCATCATATCCGAACCAATCTGAGCCTTTGCATAATCTTTTTAGGGTTTTGCTTTGTTGAATTTGCGGTTGCATCGTCGTGTCAAGTTGCTGTTCTTAGAGTCTAGTCTTTTAGAGTTTCGAGTTCTGGTCATAAGTTGTCACGCCGCTGCCGCACTATCATCATCGCCTTGCCATCTACCACCATTGCTTATCCGCCACCGCTCTGAATCCATATCCATATACCACCACCGCTACCATATACCACCACCGCTGCCATATATCACCACCATATATCCACCACCAATCCGAGTTCTTCTCATATTAGGTTTGTTTTGAGATCCATCTAGTTTCCGATTTGTGTTTTCCTTGCGGAGTAGGTTTGGAAAAAAGAAAAAAAGAGTCTGGAAACCACCCTCCGTTTAGGCCCAAAATTTTCCGAAAACGCACTTGTCAAAAAAAATCTGGCTATCCTATTTTTAGGTGTTTCTAAGCGTATTGAGACAGTCGCCGTTATAGAAAGTTTTTTTTGACCCGTTTCCAGTTTTTGGGTCCGGGCAGTCGAAAAAAAAAAAATTGGTCGAAAAAATTTCGTGCCCATCCTGTCAGTTTGACCTCGGAAGAGTTTTGAGACACTCGCCATTATAGTGATTTTTCGCAAAAAAAAAAAAAGCAGCGCAAAAAAAAAAGCAGCGCAAAAAAAAAAGCGAAAAAAATTTCCATAGTGTGCTTTTCCGTTGTTTCCGTGCAGCGCCGTGATTTTGTTAGTGTTCTAGGCTCGCGTCTCTAGCACGGTCTAGCCTAGGACCAGCACAGTACCGTCGTTGAGCGTTTATTCAACTTTGCATCTCTGAATTGATTATTGTTAATTTTTTTTTTGCTACCATATTATAAGCCTTCCCAGCTCCACATACATCTACATCGTGCGTTTGACTCTCCCTGGCAATCGCTCTATCCAAGCTTTGAGAGTTTTGACTACATAGGTTGCCGATCACCGCTTTCTTCTTTGGGTAAGAACTGGTAAGAATTTGAGATTTGCTTGACGGATTTGTGATCGTCCACCACACCACCACCACCACTTCCTAGTAGTCTGTCGAATCATATTCTTGTGTGTTTCTATTGCTGCTAACCATGGCAGGATCACAAGTCGAGCGAGACCGACCGGGAGAACATGACAAACAAAGCGCTACATGATAAGTTTCAACAAATGATGAGTGGGCAGGTGGACGATGTGCTAAATAGATTTGAAGAGGCCATGTAGAAGATAGATGGCATTGAGAAGGCGTTCGAAACAAAGCTCGATAACAAGTTTAATGAATTGCTCGCGCGTCTACCACCACCACCACCGGCTGCACCTAACGCACCTCTACTACAACAACATGGACTACCTCCACATCGCGAAACAGCCCTCCGCCGAGCTTCCCGTGTCCCTCTTCAGCCTGGCCACCACGTGCATCATGGACACCACGTGCATCATCTACTTCCACACGTTCTACTACACCGGCACCTCCGTCGGCTGCCACCTCCAACCGTGATACAAGAAAGGTGCACAACCACCACTATCTCGCCAAGAGTACACCTGCTTTGGGCCTACACAGAGCTCTTCTTCTTCCATGGCGTCAACAGGGCACACAAGTGATATTATTTGTCGTCGTTGTAAGGGAAGAGGACATTTTCTTGAGAGAATGCCAATCTCAGCGTGTGATGATTGCTACGAGGATGGTGGGTATGAGTCTGCTAGTGACTATGATGAAGAGACTTTGGCTCTTATTACACATGAAGAACACGGTGGAGATGATTCTGATCTTGAGACGCAATACATGGCTGTGAAGATCTTGACAGGTATGAATGTTTAGTTGCTCAACGTGTTTTGAGTGTGCAGGTTACACAAGCTGAGCAAAATCAGAGGCATAACTTGTTCCATACAAAGGGAGTGGTGAAGGAACGTTCTATTCAAGGTCATCATAGATGGAGGGAGCTGCAACAACTTGGCTAGCATGGATATGGTGGAGAAGCTTTCTCTCACCACAAGACCACATCCACATCCTTACTACATCCAATGGTTCAACAACAGCGGCAAGGTTAAGGTAACACGTCATTGTTCGTGTGTGTATTTTAGTATCTCTACATATGCTGATTATGTTGATTGTGATGTGGTACCTATGCAAGCATGTTCCTTATTACTTGGTAGACCATGGCAATTTGATAAAAATTCTGTACACCATGGTAGAAACAATCAGTATACTCTTGTTCACAAGGATAAAAATATTACTTTGCTTCCTATGACTCCTGATTCCATTTTGAAAGATGATATTAATAGAGCTAATAAAGCAAAACAGGAGAAAAATAAGAGTGAAAATCGGATTGTGGCAAAAGAATTTGAGCAACAAATGAAGCCTAATAATAAACCATCTAATGTTGCTTCTGAAATTAAACTGAAAAGTGCATGTTTATACCATTGTTACACCCACAGCCCCTGCTGCTATACATACTGGACCAATTACTAGAGCTCGCGCACGCCAATTGAATTATCAGGTACTTTCGTTTCTTGGTAACGATTCCAATGTTCATGAGAATATGATGCTGCCTAAATTGGATACATTTGTTTTGCTTACAAATGAAGGGCCTACCATGGACAAGAAAGATGAACCTTGGAGCAAGTTCAAGCATGGAGATGTTGGCATGCATAAGGGAACAAGAACGGAGTTACAAGTGATGATTCCAGGACTTTGAAGCCACCCTAATGAGTGCATGAGGCCTTGGACGAAATATACAAGATGCCACTTCATAATATTCGTCCATAGGCTATTCTAGGTGCTGCGTCACCTTATTATTGGGCCAGGCCCATGTAATTTCGAAATACTTAAGTATAGGCTGTTTTAGAGTCCGTATGTGTGGGGAAACAAGAGTTAGGGTTGATTTGGACCCCTCCACCAAGGGCCACGAAATTCCCCTCTTCCTCCATATATACAGCCCTTAGGGCACCTTTTAGACCTTGGGTTTTGTTTAGATTAAAAGTTCGCCATAGCTGCAACTTCGCGTGCCGTTTGTGTTCAACGACTGGACAAAGCGCCACAGTAACCCCACCTTGATCAATAAAGCTTTCATCTTATATTCGCAATATCCAGATTGCAATCTCAGTTTCTTGCTTGTTCTTCGTTTGCTCCCAGGAAACAGGCCCTCGTGGTCAGGTTGATCGTGCTCCGGCGTGGTCAATAACCCTCGGAAGTTGGTTTAGCGATTGCTAAGGCGCGACGTCCTCGCACGTTCGTAGTCGGATCGTCAAAGTCGACTTCCTCCAAAGCGAAAACCACATCTCATCGAAAGACGGGACACCTTAGCCTCTATCATTCTTGTGTGTTTCTATTGCTGCTAACCATGGCAGGATCACAAGCCGACGAGACTGACTGGGAGAACATGACAAACAAAGCGCTACATGATAAGTTTCAACCAATGATGAGTGGGCAGGTGGAAGATGTGCTACATAGCTTTGAAGAGGCCATGGAGAAGATAGATGGCATTGAGAAGGCGTTCGAAACAAAGCTCGATAACAAGTTTAATGAATTGCTCGCGCGTCTACCACCACCACCACCGGCTGCACCTAACGCACCTCTACAACAACAACAACGACTACCTGCACATCGCGAAACAGCCCTCCGCCGAGCTTCCCGTGTCCCTCTTCAGCCTGGCCAAGCTGCTGGTGCTGCTGTTGATACTTCTGTGGCTCCTGCTGCTGATGTGGGGGAGGATGATTATGTGGGAGATTACGAGGATGAGGTTGATCAACATCAGAACTACGTGCAACCACCAGCACCACAACCACCAGGTCGTCCACATGCAAATAATGGCAATGTTAGGGTTCCCCCTCAGGTACAAGATCATGACCATCTCCCTAAACTGAAATTGAATATTCCACCATTTGAGGGTAGATATGTTCCTGATATATATCTTACTTGGGAGTTAGAAACTGAACAACGATTTACATGTTTACAATATCACGAGGAGAGTCGTGTTCTGCTGCTGTTTGTGCTTTCACTAGCTTTGCATGTGTTTGGTGGTCTGAACATTGTAGATTATATCCTGTTCCAGCTACTTGGGCTGCTTTGAAAACTGCTATGCGTGCTCGTTGGGTTCCACCATATTATCAGCGTGAATTACTTCAAAATTGCAGCGCTTAAGACAAGGAAAAATTCGGTAGAAGAATATTATCAGGAATTACAAACTGGCTTGATTAGATGTGGTATTGTTGAGGAGAATGAAGCTATGCTGCACGCGTTTTCTGGGTGGATCAAATAGAGAGATTCAAACCATTCTAGACTACAAGGATTATAATAATATCACTCGATTATTCCATCTTGCTTGTAAAGCTGAACGTGAAGTGCAGGATCGACGCAGCGTTGGCGCGGACTAACTTTTCTCGCAGGTCGACCTTCATCATGGACACCACGTGCATCATCTACTTCCACACGTTCTACTACACCGCACCTCCGCCGGCTGCCACCTCCAACCGTGATACAAGAAAGCAGGCACAACCACCACTATCGCCAAGAGCACACCTGCTTGGGCCTACAGAGCTCTTCTTCTTCCATGGCGTCAACAGGGCACACGAAAGTGATATTATTTGTCGTCGTTGTAAGGGAAGAGGACATTTTGCGAGAGAATGCCAATCTCAGCGTGTGATGATTGCTACGAGGATGGTGGGTATGAGTCCGCTAGTGACTATGATGAAGAGACTTTGGCTCTTATTACACAAGAAGAACACGGTGGGGATGATTCTGATCATGAGACGCAATACATGGCTGCTGAAGATCTTTGACAGGTATGAATGTTTAGTTGCTCAACGTGTTTTGAGTGTGCAGGTTACACAAGCTGAGCAAAATCAGAGGCATAACTTGTTCCATACAAAGGAGTTGTGAAGGAACGTTCTATCAAGCGTCATCATAGATGGAGGGAGCTGCAACAACTTGGCTAGCATGGATATGGTGGAGAAGCTTTCTCTCACCACAAGACCACATCCACATCCTTACTACATCCAATGGTTCAACAACAGCGGCAAGGTTAAGGTAACACGTCTGTTCGTGTGTATTTTAGTATCTCTACATATGCTGATTATGTTGATTGTGATGTGGTACCTATGCAAGCATGTTCCTTATTACTTGGTAGACCATGGCAATTTGATAAAAATTCTGTACACCATGGTAGAAACAATCAGTATACTCTTGTTCACAAGGATAAAAATATTACTTTGCTTCCTATGACTCCTGATTCCATTTTGAAAGATGATATTAATAGAGCTAATAAAGCAAAACAGGAGAAAAATAAGAGTGAAAATCAGATTGTGGCAAAAGAATTTGAGCAACAAATGAAGCCTAATAATAAACCTTCTAATGTTGCTTCTGAAATTAAACTGAAAAGTGCATGTTTATTTGCCACCAAATCTGATATTGATGAGCTAGATTCTAGCAAATCTGTTTGCTATGCTTTTGTGTGCAAAGAGGCATTATTTTCATTCGAGGACGTGCCTTCCTCTTTGCCCCCTGCTGTCACTAACATTTTGCAGGAGTTCGCTGATGATAGAGGCGGGGGTGTCCCGATCTTTCGATGAGATGATAACTATCGATTTGGTGGAGACGACTTTGACGATCCGACTACAAACGTGCACGACGTTGCGCCTTAGCAATCGCTAAACCAATCTCCTTAGGTTACTGACGATGCCGGAAGCACGATCAGCCTGACCACGAAGGTCTATTCCTGCAAGCAATCGAAGAACGAGCAAGAATATGATAAAGCAATCTGAATATTGCGAATATATATGAAGTATTGATAATGGTGGGGATCCGTAAGCGGTCTTGGTCTGGTCGTTGGACACAAACAAAGTACACGAAGTTGCAATGGCTAACTTTTAACTAAACAAATCCCAAGGAAAAAGCTACTAGATGGATCTACTTATATAGGAGCAAGGGGTGGCGGCCAAGGAGGTGGGAGGACGTCCCAAGGCAGCCTAAAACTAACCCTAGGTCGTACAAGGCCAATGGGCCCAAGCGGAGGTGACGTAACACCTTTGGACTTGTAGTTTGACTCGGATTCTGCTGCAGCATCAGATTGTTTCGTCTATAACTCAACGCTCCGGACGGATTTTAAGGTGATTCCAATTGGGTTGGAAAATGCACGAAATCTATTTTCCAACAAAAAAAGAATCAACCAATTTGGAGTCCGTATGAAAAAGTTATAGACGTTTTGAGTCAGGTATGTCTGTGCAGTCCGAATCTGAGTCAGAACGTGAGAGACTTGGACTCTATCTTCTCTTGGGCCAAAAGTGACGTGAGAGAACTTTTGAACAGCAGGTAAACATCTCTTTCTCCCTTATCTTCATATGTGGATTGTACAAATGTCCCATACACCTGCAATTAGACATGGCACAAAAGTTTGTGAAGTATTTTTGTCTGGATAACATAAATATATTATTGAATAGTTTGCACTAGAAATCACCTGAGAAATATGCATGTATGCAATATTTTGGTCTCATCCAAGGTAGTCATGTCCTCATCATCCTCCCTTTTTGAAAACAAAGCCGTCCTCGGCGTTGCTTAATCTGAAATGTGGCTAACAAAAGAGACAAGGTGTACATGTTGTATATGTATATCGTCATCCATTTTACTTCCCTTGATTTTTGCATATATGACACATGAATAGATGAGTAACTTGCATAGTTCATAAAATCTAAAGCCAACAAATTAGCACAAGAACTAGAAGGCTTGAAAATACTGCAACTCAGTTTGCACATATAAGTGAAGCTCTTATTTATTTCAAGAGATTGACAATGTTCATCATTAAACCATCCCAACATTGGTGAATAAACCTTATTTGAATCAAATTTACATGCTACAACATGCTTAGATAAGCAAACATGCAATGAGTCATTCGACACAGAATCATCACCAAGATTAGAGGTCGTATCAAAATGATTAAACATTGATTCTTTTGCATCAATAGTTAATTCAATGGGTGCTCTCAAAATTGTTGGTATTTCAGTTGTTTGATCACATGGTAAAGTCAAATTATCAATATAATCCTCTAAAATAGGTGGTGTGATCAAAGTAGTGGGTAGCTCAACACATGATGTATTCAAGTTAACTAGGCATGCATCATTCTCATGTAAAAGTGGAAAATCTGTACCTTTGTCATTACCTCTTATAGTCAACTCAGATGATGCAGGCACTCTCGATGGTGATGTGTCACATGGTGGAGATGATGTAGTCCTCGCAACAACGGATGTGGTTGTCATAGTACGCCTAGTAGTTGAATAAACATCTGTATCAACAGTTGGAATGTGCACCGTGTGCTTGTTCTCCTTGTGGGCAACACGTCGTTTTAGTTCCTGTTCAGCTTTGCAAGCAAGACGAAACAAATGGTCCATAGGATAACACTCTTCATGAATTAGTATCTCCTGAATATTATGGTTTAATCCTCCCCAAAATCTATCCATAAAATTTTCTTCACTTTCTTCTAAAAATGAGTGCAACAAGGTAGTTTGTAAATCATCATAATATTTTGTTACGGTGTCACTACCTTGTTTTAAATGTTCCAGTTTTTTAATCATGCCACGAGTATAATAAACATCGACGAATCTATCTCTCATGACATGTTTTAAATCATCCCAAGTATTAGGTACATAATCAGGGTGTAACCGACAATATTCACTCCACCAAACTAGAGCATAACCAGTGAAAGAACCAACCGCAACCATAACTTTTTTACGTTCATCAAAATTATGGGAAGCAAATATATTATTTATGTCTAACTCCCATTCAATATATAAAGGAGGTCTAAAACGGCCATTAAATGGTGGTATAGAAACATGAACCTGATCATGTGCATTTGGATGTTTGTGGACCTCTCGTGACGGTTGTGGTATTTGCATAGGTGGTGGCATGTCTCCCGCGATCGACAAAGCCCATGAATTGACTCTGGATCCTGTCATGATTAGTAGAACAAGAAAAAATCCAAAAATAATGTTCCTATAACTACTAGGATGTGGTGGTAAAAGCGCTCACAGTAAAGCAAATATCAATGTCTTACAAGTTCTTACCATGCAGCAAGCGGTGATCGGCAACCAGCGGTGTCAAGTAACTCGAATATTGAGTAAAGCGATTGCGGGAGCGACGTATACACGGTGTAGAAATATGTGGAGCTGGGTTGGCTATATATGGTAGCAAAAGATTAGCAATAATCAATTCAAAGATGCAATGTTGAATAAACGCTCAACGACGGTACTGTGCTGGTCCTAGGCTAGACCGGGCTAGAGACGCGAGCCTAGAACACTAATGAGGTCACGGCGTAGCACAACTAGCATCAATGAAGGATAATAAGTAGCTCTGGACAGCAAGATATAAGTGAAGATCACAACGGCAGTAAAGATAATGATGAAAACAACGCCAAGCAGGATATAAAACAACTCTCTCCAATTTTCCTCTTGAAAAGTTTGAGCCAATTTTCTGATAATTTTTTTAAAAGAATGCTACTAACTCAAGCTTTCCAATACAAAAAGAAACACTCAATTCCGAGTTGATATGAGGAGTCAAAAAATTCTAAAACTGGTTTGAAAAAATTGGAACAAGCTGTGTTCACGAACTTCAGAGGGCAAAAACACCTATTTAGAAACCGATTTTGAGGTGTCAAATATTGAACTAGCTTCTGCAACTATTTAGATGCGCCTCGTCTCTAGCTTTAATTTGAGTACTCACGGAGTCAAAACGGACTTCGTATGAGGAAGATACACCTGTTTTACCGAACAGTGCGCAAAACAGATTCCAATCTGAATTCAGGTACGAGATTGATTCTAGATAGATCCGGTTTTTTTTTCCCCTCTTTTTTTTTTCTCACGCTTTTTTTTTCTTTTTCTTCTCTCTCTTTTTTTTTTTTTCTTTCCTTTTTTCTCTCTTTTTTTTCTCTATCTTTTTTTTCCTCTTTCCAAGACAAACTGGATAAGATGCAGATTGGATCAGGCGAAGATGTGAATGACCTCAACTATGATTATGACAATGAACGGTCGTAGTACGTGATGGAAATTAATGGATGGGATGGTGGACAGCGGAAGGGATAATGATGCAGCGGCGGCGTGACTAATGTGAACAGAACTCGAAACTCTAAAGGAACAAGACACTAAGACCAGCAACTCGACACGACGATGCAACCGATAATTCAATAATGCAAACAATGAAAAGAAAATTGCAAAGGCTTGGACTGGCTAGGACAAATGATGAATAGATCTAACTTTTTTTGTGGCTTTTTCTTGGACAATTGGTAAGAAAATAAATCGAATCTAGGGATAACTGGAAAATCTCACCGAGCAACCTGAAAACTGATACCACTTGATAGAGGCGGGGTGTCCCGATCTTTCGATGAGATGATAACTATCGATTTGGTGGAGACGACTTTGACGATCCGACTACAAACGTGCACGACGTTGCGCCTTAGCAATCGCTAAACCAATCTCCTTAGGTTACTGACGATGCCGGAAGCACGATCAGCCTGACCACGAAGGTCTATTCCTGCAAGCAATCGAAGAACGAGCAAGAATATGATAAAGCAATCTGAATATTGCGAATATATATGAAGTATTGATAATGGTGGGGATCCGTAAGCGGTCTTGGTCTGGTCGTTGGACACAAACAAAGTACACGAAGTTGCAATGGCTAACTTTTAACTAAACAAATCCCAAGGAAAAAGCTACTAGATGGATCTACTTATATAGGAGCAAGGGGTGGCGGCCAAGGAGGTGGGAGGACGTCCCAAGGCAGCCTAAAACTAACCCTAGGTCGTACAAGGCCAATGGGCCCAAGCGGAGGTGATGTAACACCTTTGGACTTGTAGTTTGACTCGGATTCTGCTGCAGCATCAGATTGTTTCGTCTATAACTCAACGCTCCGGACGGATTTTAAGGTGATTCAATTGGGTTGGAAAATGCACGAAATCTATTTTCCAACAAAAAAGAATCAACCAATTTGGAGTCCGTATGAAAAAGTTATAGACGTTTTGAGTCAGGTATGTCTGTGCAGTCCGAATCTGAGTCCGAACGTGAGAGACTTGGACTCTATCTTCTCTTGGGCCAAAAGTGACGTGAGAGAACTTTTGAACAGCAGGTAAACATCTCTTTCTCCCTTATCTTCATATGTGGACTGTACAAATGTGCCATACACCTGCAATTAGACATGGCACAAAAGTTTGTGAAGTATTTTTGTCCTGGATAACATAAATATATTATTGAATAGTTTGCACTAGAAATCACCTGAGAAATATGCATGTATGCAATATTTTTGGTCTCATCCAAGGTAGTCATGTCCTCATCAGCTGACGTCTTCCCACAAGACGTGCCACCGGGATTACCACCTATTCGAGGGATTGAGCATCAAATTGACTTAATTCCCGGTGCATCGCTACCCAACCGTGCACCATACCGTACCAATCCAGAGGAGACGAAGGAGATTATGCGTCAAGTACAGGAGCTGCTCGACAAAGGTTATATACGCGAATCTCTTAGTCCTTGTGCTGTTCCTATTATACTAGTGCCTAAAAGGATGGTACGTCCGCGTATGTGTGTTGATTGTAGAGGCATTAATAATATTACTATTCGTTATCGTCATCCTATTCCTAGGCTAGATGATATGCTTGATGAATTAAGTGGCTCTACAATATTCTCCAAAGTTGATTTGCGTAGTGGATACCATCAAATTCGTATGAAATTGGGAGATGAATGGAAAACAACATTTAAAACTAAGTTTGGATTATATGAGTGGTTAGTCATGCCTTTTGGGTTAACTAATGCACCTAGTACTTTCATGAGATTAATGAACGAAGTTTTACGTGCTTTCATTGGACGATTTGTGGTAGTTTACTTTGATGATATACTGATTTATAGCAAATCTTTGGAAGAACATTTGGAACATTTACGTGCTGTTTTAATGCTCTACGTGATGCACGCTTGTTTGGTAACCTTGGGAAGTGCACCTTTTGCACCGACCGAGTATCTTTTCTTGGCTATGTTGTTACTCCACAGGAATTGAAGTTGATAAAGCCAAGATTGAAGCTATTGAGAGTTGGCCGCAGCCCAAAACGGTCACACAAGTGAGGAGTTTTCTTGGACTCGCTGGTTTCTATAGGCGTTTTGTGAGAGACTTTAGCACCATTGCTGCACCTCTCAATGAGCTTACAAAGAAGGATGTGCCTTTTGTTTGGGGTACCGCTTGGGAAGAAGCCTTCACGGTATTGAAAGATAAGTTGACACATGCTCCTTTACTCCAACTTCCTGACTTTAATAAGACTTTTGAGCTTGAATGTGATGCTAGTGGAATTGGATTAGGAGGTGTGTTATTACAAGATGGCAAACCTGTTGCATACTTTTCTGAAAAATTGAGTGGGCCTAGTCTGAACTATTCTACTTATGACAAAGAATTATATGCTCTTGTTAGGACTTTAGAGACATGGCAACATTATTTATGGCCCAAAGAATTTGTTATACATTCTGATCATGAATCTTTGAAACATATTAAAAGTCAAGCTAAACTGAATCGTAGACATGCTAAATGGGTTGAATTCATTGAGACTTTCCCTTATGTCATTAAACACAAGAAGGGTAAAGAAAATGTTATTCTTGATGCTTTGTCTCATCGCTATACTATGCTTTCACAACTTGACTTCAAAATATTTGGTTTGGAGACCATCAAAGATCAATATGTGCATGATGCTGATTTTAAAGATGTAATGCAGAATTTTAAAGAAGGAAGAACATGGAACAAGTTCGTTATTAATGATGGTTTTGTGTTCGTGCTAACAAGCTATGCATTCCTGCTAGCTCTGTTCGTCTTTTGTTGTTGCAGGAGGCGCATGGAGGAGGATTAATGGGACACTTTGGCGCCAAGAAGACGGAGGATATACTTGCTACACATTTCTTTTGGCCAAAGATGAGACGGGATGTTGAGCGTTTTGTTGCTCGCTGCACTACATGTCAAAACGCTAAGTCACGACTCAATCCTCATGGTTTATATATGCCTTTGCTCGTGCCTAGTGTTCCTTGGGAGGATATATCTATGGACTTTGTTTTAGGTTTACCTCGAACAAAGAAGGGAGGATAGCATATTTGTTGTCGTGGATAGATTCTCGAAAATGGCACACTTTATACCATGTCATAAAAGCGATGATTTGTTAATGTTGCTGATTTGTTCTTTCGTGAAATTATTCGCTTGCATGGTGTGCCAAATACTATTTTTTCAGATCGTGATACTAAATTTCTTAGCCACTTTTGGAGATGTTTATGGGCTAAGTTGGGGACTAAACTGCTTTTTAGTACTACTTGTCACCCCCAAACTGATGGACAAACTGAAGTAGTCAATAGAACATTGTCTACTATGCTTAGGGCTGTTTTGAAGAATAATAAGAAAATGTGGGAAGAATGCTTGCCTCATATTGAATTTGCTTATAATCGTTCATTGCATTCTACTACTAAGATGTGCCCTTTTGAGATTGTGTATGGCTTCCTACCTCGTGCACCTATTGATTTGTTGCCTCTTCCATCTTCGGAGAAGGTTAATTTTGATGCTAAAGAACGTGCTGAATTGATTTTAAAAATGCATGAGATAACTAAGGAAAACATTGAGCGTATGAATGCTAAATATAAACTTGCTGGAGATAAGGGTAGAAAACATGTTGTCTTTGCACCTGGAGATCTTGTTTGGTTACATTTGCGTAAGGATAGGTTTCCTAATTTGCATAAATCAAAGCTAATGCCACGTCTTGATGGTCCATTTAAGGTGTTAGAGAAAATAAATGATAATGCATATAAACTTGAGATGCCTGCAGATTTTGGGGTTAGTCCCACTTTTAACATTGCAGATTTGAAGCCTTATTTGGGTGAGGAAGATGAGCTTCGTCGAGGACGACTTCATTTCAAGAAGGGAGGATGATGAGGACATCAATACCATTGTTACACCCACAGCCCCTATCGCTACATATACTAGACCAATTACTAGAGCTCATGACGCCAATTAAATTATCGGTACTTTCGTTTCTTGGTAATGATTCTAATGTTCATGAGAATATGATGCTGCCTAAATTGGATACATTTGTTTTGCTTACAAATGAAGGCCCTAGCTTGGAGAAGGATGGACATTGGAGCAAGAACAAGCATGGAGATAATGCCATGCGCAAGGGGAACAAGAACGGCGTTACAAGTGATGATTTTAGGACTTTGAAGCCACCATAATGGGTGCATGAAGCCTTGGACGAAATATACAAGATGCTACTTCATAAATGTCGTCCCGAGGCTATTCTAGGTGCTGCGTCACCTTATTAGTGGGCCAGGCCCTTGTAATTTCGAAATACACAAGTATAGGCTATTTTTAGAGTCCGTATAGGGTTGATTTCGGACCCCTCCACCAAGGGCCACAAAATTCCCCCCTCTTCCTCCATATATACAGCCCTTAGGGCACCGTTTAGACCTTGGGTTTTGTTTAGATTAAAAGTTCGCCATAGCTGCAACTTCGCGTGCCGTTTGTGTTCAACGACTGACAAAGCGCCACAGAACCCCACCTTGATCAATAAAGCTTTCATCTTATATTCGCAATATCCAGATTGCAATCTCAGTTTCTTGCTTGTTCTTCGTTTGCTCGCAGGAAAGAGGCCCTCGTGGTCGTTGATCGTGCTCGGCGTGGTCAATAACCCTCGGAAGTTGGTTTAGCGATTGCTAAGGCGCGACGTCTCGCGACGTTTCGTAGTCGGATCGTCAAGGTCGACTCCACGAAACGATAGCCACCATCTCATCGAAACATCGGGACACCTTTGCCTCTATCACAGCATCGACATCTCCAAGGCCGTCAAGAGCCTACCGCAGGGAGCGGACACCAAGGCTGCTGAAGAGCTTGTTGCGCCATTTGCCAACAAGGTCATCGAAAACCAACATCTCATCGAAAGACGGGACACCCTCACCTCTATCAGGAATCTGTTTTGTGCACTGTTCAGTAAAACAGGCATAACTTCCTCATACGAAGTCCGTTTTGGCTCCGCGAGTATTCAAATTAAAGCTAGAGACGAGCCGCATATAAATAGTTGCAGAAGTTTGTTCAATATTTGGCATCTCAAAATCGGCTTCTAAATAGGTCTTTTTGCCCTCCGAAGTTCGTGAACACAGCTTATTCCAGTTTTTCAAACCAGTTTTAGAATTTTTTGACTCCTCATATCAACTCAGAATTGAGTGATTCTTTTTGCATTGGAAAGCTTGAGTTAGTAGCATTCTTTGAAAAAGTTATCGAAAATTGGCTCAAACTTTTCAAGAGGAAGATTGAGAGAGAGTTGTTGTATATCCTGCTTGGCGCTTGTTTTTCATCATTATCTTTCTGCCGTTGTGATCTTCACTTATATCTTGCTGTCCAAAGCTACTTATTATCCCTCATTGATGCTAGTTGTGCTACGCCGTGACCTCATTAGTGTTCTAGGCTCG
Source organism: Aegilops longissima (assembly GCA_021605205.1). Classification (NCBI taxonomy): domain Eukaryota; kingdom Viridiplantae; phylum Streptophyta; class Magnoliopsida; order Poales; family Poaceae; genus Aegilops; species Aegilops longissima. The sequence goes on along the minus strand of CM038676.1, from coordinate 237,748,913 downwards.
CGTCTCTAGTCCGGTCTAGCCTACGACCAGCACAGTACCGTTGTTGAGCGTTTATTCAATATTGCATCTCTGAATTGGTTATTGCTAATCTTTTGCTACCATATATAGCCAACCCAGCTCCACATATTTCTACACCGTGTATACGTACGTTCACCTGGCAATCGCTTTACACAATCTTCAGAGTTATTTGACACCGCTGGTTGCCTGTCACCACCTGTCGTATGGTAAGAACTTGTAAGATATTGATATTTGCTTTACTGTGAGCACTTTACAACCACATCCTAGTAGTTCATAGGAACATTATTCTCGAATTTTGTTTCTTGTTTCTACTAATCATGACAGGTTCCAGAGATAGAAGTTCTTGGACGACGGACACGTCTTCACCATCACGAGAGTTGGGACAACACACACAAGCATATGGTTAGGTTATGTCTTTACCATCATTTGAGGGTAGATTTAATCCTGCTATTTATCTAGCTTGGGAGTTTGAATTAGAAGAAGTTTTTAGTCACCATGATTTTTCTGAACTTGAGAGAGTACGAGCTACCACTAGAGCATTTACTGGTTTTGCTTCTGTTTGGTGGAGTGTACATTGTAAGAAAAACATTGATAACCAACCCACAACTTGGAAAGTTTTGAAAGCTGTAATGAGACAACAATTTTTTCCTCCTTACTATCGTCGTGAATTGCTTCGCAAATTGGAACAACTAAAACAAGTCAGTAACACTGTTCATGCTTACTACCAAGAGTTCAAATCTCATATGCATCATTGTGACATAGAAGAATCTGAGGATGATACAATGAATAGATTTTTTGGTGGTTTGAACCATGATATCCGTGCAAGATTTCACTATATTCCTCGTTGCATTACTGGTATGTATGTTTGCGCTAGTACCTTTGAGAGACAGATACAGGAGGATGCATTGGGTGACTACAACAACTACTATTCCAGTTCATGCTCACCATCGCCGGTTAGTTCCTCCACCGTTGCACCTACTAGAGCAGCCCCACCCCAGATTGTGAGCGCGACATCATCTCAAGTGTATGGTGCATTGTCAACGCCCGTACCTACATCAGCTACGTCTTTGCGACAAGGTAATGATAAAGGTATTAATGATATAACTTCACATGAGAATGATGCATCCCTAGTTAACTTGAATGCATCATGTGTTGAGTTACCCGTGATTTGAGCACATCACCTATTTTAGAGAATCTTGATACTGTCATGAATGCGTCATGTGATCAAACAACTGAAATACCAACAAGTTTGAGTGTACCCATTGAATTAACTGTTGATGCAAAAGAATCAATGTTTAATCATTTTGATATGACCTCTAATCTTGGTGATGATTCTGTGTCGAATGACTTATTGCATGTTTGCTTATTTAAGCATGTTGCAGCATGTAAACTTGATGCAAGTAAGGTTTATTTACCAATGTTGGGATGGTTTAATGATGAACATTGTCAATCTTTTGAAATGAATAAGAGCTTCACTTATATGTGCAAACTGAGTTGTAATATTTTCATGCCTTCTACTTCTTGTGATAATGTTTTGGCTTTAGATTTTATGAACTATGCAAGTTACTCATCTATTCATGTGTCATATGTGCAAAAATCAAGGGAAGTAAAAATGGATGACATATACATATACAACATGTACACCTTGTCTCTTTTGTTAGCCATATTTCAGACTAAGCAACGCCGAGGACGGCTTTGTTTTCAAGAAGGGGAGGATGATGAGGACATGACTACCTTGGATACGACCAAAAATATTGCATACATGTATATTTGTGAGGTGATTTCTAATGCAAACTATGCAATAATTTATTTATGTCATCCAGGACAAAAATACTTCACAAATTTTTGTGTCGTGTCTAATTGCAGGTGTATGGGACATTTGTACAATCCACATATGAAGATAAGGGAGAAAGAGATGTTTACCTGCTGTTCAAAAAGTTCTCTCACGTCACTTTTGGCCCAAGAGAAGATAGAGTCAAGTCTCTCAAATTCTGGACTCAGATTCGGACTACGCAGACATACCTGACTCAAAACGTCAATAACTTTTCCATACGGACTCCAAATTGGTTGATTCTTTTTTTCTTGGAAAATAGATTTCGTGCACTTTCCAACCAATTGGAATCACCTTAAAATCCGTCCAGAGCGTTGAGTTATGGACGAAACAATCTGATGCTGCAGCAGAATCCGAGTCAAACTACAAGTCCAAAGGTGTTACGTTACCTCCACTTGGGCCCATTGGCCTTGTACGACCTAGGGTTAGTGTTAGTCTGCCTTGGGACGTCCTCCCACCTGCTTGGTCGCCACCCCTTGCTTCTATATAAGTAGATCCATCTAGTAGTTTTTTCCTTGGGATTTGTTTAGGTAAAAGTTAGCCATTGCAACTTCGTGTACTTTGTTTGTGTCCAACGACCAGACCAAGACCGCTTACGGATCCCCACGTTTATCAATACTTCATCTATATTCGCAATATTCACATTGCATTATCATATTCTTGCTTGTTCTTCGATTGCGTGCAGGAATAGACCTTCGTGGTCGACCGATCGTGCTTCCGCATCGCCAAGTAACCTCGGAGATTGGTTTAGCGATTGCTAAGGCGCAACGTTGTGCACGTTTGTAGTCGGATCGTCAAAGTCGTCTCCACCAAATCGATAGTTACCATCTCATCGAAAGATCGGGACCCTCGCCTCTATCATTTATGCTCCAAGAATAATGCATCCGCTGGTGAAAACGTGAGGGTGGTAGCGAGATGGGTGATTGACCATGTAAAGTATCAATTCTTGGGTTTCGATGCAACAAAGAGCCTCCTCCTTGTGTCGTGACTGAACATGTAGTCTTTCTAGTGTGTAATGGAAGGATGATGCATTGTTCTTTATGTTATTGTCCATATATCAGTCCGTAGGTGAGCTCACGGAAGGGTGGTAGAGGGTGGCAGAGTATACCTCAAGTATAAAATCGTCTGGAACTTACCTTTACAAGCCGGATCTTGCCTCCGAAATGTTGTCGAAGCCCGAGAGTGGGCTACGGGCGCAAATTTTTTTTGGTTGTGATAGTATTGGCGGGTCATGGAGCTCCAATGGAGTTTTTTTGGGAAAATTGTTGCCGTTTTATGGATACAACATCGCGGGACAGACCGTGAATACAACTTTCAAGGTAACATGATCGCACCGACGAGCCATCTTGCACAACTCAGAATGACCTATGATAGAGGCAAAGGTGTCCCGATGTTTCGATGAGATGGTGGCTATCGTTTTCTATGCGAGACGTCGTGCCTTAGCAATCGCTAAACCAATTTCCGAGGGTTATTGACCACGCTGGAGCACGATCAACCTGACCACGAGGGTCTGTTTCCTGTGAGCAAATGAAGAATAAGCAAGAAACTAAGGTTGCAATCTAGATATTGCGAATATAAGAGGAAAGCTTTATTAATGAAGGTGGGGTTCTGTGACGTCTTGGTCTGGTCGTCGAACACAAACGAAGTACGCGAAGTTGCAACTATGGCGAACTTTCGATCTAAACAAAACCCAAAGTCTAAACGGTGCCCTAAGGGCTGTATATATGGAGGAAGAGGGGGGGGGGATTTCGTGGCCCTTGGGGAAGGGGTCTGAAACCAATCCTATCTCTTGTTTCCCCACACATACGGACTCGAAAAATAGCCTATACTTATGTATTTCGAAATTACATGGGCCTGGCCCAATAATAAGGTGACGCAGCACCCAGAATAGCCTCTGGACGAAGTTGATGAAGTGGCATCTTGTATATTTCGTCCAAGGCTTCATGCACTCATTATTGTGGCTTCAAAGTCCTGAAATCATCACTTGTAACTCCGTTCTTGTTCCCCTTGCGCATGCCATCAACTCCATGCTTGTTCTTGCTCCAATGCACAAACCAAGATTTTGAGTTGTGGTTTTTCCATTTCCTAAGGTGTTTTGGCTACTTAGGGACGAGTCTCCAACATCTTGGTATCTACATCAAGAACACCGCCACTCATCATCGCCAAGGACGGTAACCTCGACGACACCATTGTATATTCCCTTGCAATTGCATTGTTAACCTCTAGCCCATTTTGCGTTACTTGCCTATAGAGACTAGCCATTTGAGTATTGCCCGGCAACGTTACTTGTGCACATTAGTGATCTACACCATCCATTGCATACATACCATATCATATTGGTATCATATCATCCATTGTGTCACAATACCGTTCCCACATATACACAATTGCTATCTTGGTTTGTGCATTGTGCAAAGTGGCCATACATAGAAAAAAAGAAAGAAATAAAGCTTTTAAGCAAAAAGAGAAAGAGCAAAGAAGCTTGTAAGCAATAGCCATAGCATCATACCACATTGCATATAAGATTGTCATATCCGATCATCTTGGATCATCTTGAGAGAAACACCAGGAACCACATTTTGAGCTCATTCCTTGGTTGCACGGCCCCATTTATCTATCCGTGTGTGCGTTTCCGTGCACCTTTCATTGCTATTGGTCTACTTGTTTCGCTTGCAAATTTGTGAATCTCTTTCAACATTATTGACTCTTGCTAACATTTTGCATCACATTTTTGTGCCACTATCCTCACCGAGCTCCACCATAAGCCTTATTTGTGTAGGTGTGAGAAACCGACAAGAATTGGTACCAATTGTGCTATTTCCTTGTTACACATTGAGTGATCATTGATCCATTTTCAACATCGGTCAAGGTACATTTGGTATAAGTTCATCTCTTTCCCCCACTCATATTTGCTCGAGTTTTGTGATGGATAGGCAAGGCATTTCATCTCCGGTCTTCGACAACAACGACAGCGTGAACAACTACATCACCAAAGCGTCTATCTTCGATCTACAACGGCAAGTGCAAGGCGCACAATCAAGATTGCGAGAGCACATCGAGAACTTCTCCATCGACATTCGTCACTCCGAAGCAAGGAGAAGGGACTACATCGACAAGAAGCTTGCCGCACATAAAGAGGAGCAAGATGCAAGGATGGAGGAGATTCGGACCTTGCTCAAGTCTTCTTCCTCTTCGTCATCTTCAAGGCGGCGACATTCAAGTCACAAGTCTTCGGAGCACCCAAGCAATGCAAGCGCAAGTCGTCCACATCTCCATGGCGACCACCATCACGTTCGTGATCCACATAGTCATGTAGGGCAAGTCACCTCCAAGCATCAGGTGCACGACGACGACGAACGACATCTACTACGAGCTCAAGCGCGACAACGACACCATCATCATGAAGATGCTCAACAAGCGCAAACGCACAAGTCCCAACAAGCCCTACCTCACGCCAAGTCGACGCTTCATGAGCACAAAAGAATACTGCGAGATGACCACCACAAAGACGGCGCTACGGCTACATCAACCACTTCGGCATCTTCGCCAAGTGTTCTCAAGGCATCTTCGCCTTTGTACGTACGGCATCTTCGCCTACTTCCCACGAGTACGCCTACTACGACTTCATCAAGTCCAAGGCGACTACCTACGAGCGAGGGCGACACTTCCATCTTCGGAAGCCCCTCAAGGAAGATGGCCGAGCATGGGACATTCCCTTCGGCCATGGAGACGAGCTACGAGGTGCCACATCATATGGGCCTCCCTTACCAAGACGGTGACAAGAAGGTCGAGCAAGGGCCATCCCCTTCGACCACGGCGACGAGCGCGAACCTCTTTAACAACATGAAGACATCGCCCACATTGGACTCATACTCCGATTCAAGCTACGCGGCCGCGCATGGAGACATTTGCACCTACATCTCTCCGACACCCACATATGTCGAGATGCCCCAAGTGCCATGTGAGGAGAGCCACCACCACATAAGTGACATGAGTGACTCCACCATACGTGACATTGAGAGCATTTCCTATGAGAGGATGAGTGTGACCACCACTAGCCCCACACATGAGAGCATGCCACACATCCTATGTGAGGTTGAGCGCCATTTGAGTGACTCCACCAACCATAGGAGTGAGAGCATCATTGAGGGAGTGACTGAGCCACAACACTTAGCGAGTGAGGTAGTTGACACGGCACGTGAGGCCACTATGATTTCTAACGACTTAACCTCTACTCCTAGTGTGTTTTCTTCTTTGGTGCTAGGTCTCCTACATGACGACATGCCTATCCTCAACGAGTCCATCCCTCAAAAGGGAAAATCGATGGCCATGATGGACGATGATGAACCCCCCACATGGTACCATCAAGTTGCAACGTCACCTACAACACATGAGCGACGCTCCAAAGGTAACATAGGTGACAATGTTTCTCTTGTCCCACTAGTGGACTATATCACCATCGATTGCTCCCATGATGTTGACCCACCTATTACCATGCCTCATGCTAGTGAAACTTCTTCATGCCTTGACTTACCTATTTATGATGAATATGATGATGAGCATGTTGAGTTGCCTAGTTGTGATGCTATGCTTTGTAGGATATCTTGTGAAAATTCTATTGGTCACATCATGTTTGACAATCCATTGAACTTGTCATATGCTATGAGTGAGATCTCTCATATTGCTTCCTTTCAATCTCAACATAGTAACTATGCATGCCCCATTAAAATAAATCCCATTTGCACTTATGGCATAGATGACGAGATGATGGTCATTGGCTTTTGCTTCTCTTGTGATGATATTGCCATGCTTCCTTTACATGATTTGTGCAATTCATCTCCTATTCCATGCCATGATCACATTGTTCCAAATATGCATTGTTTTGGATGTTGTCAATATTCTCCACGTGATGTTTCTACTCTTGCTCATGAGGAGACCCCCATAGTTTCCTCATACATGTTTGGAGATTTTGACTCATCCCATAATTTGCATGATTTCCATGATTGCTTGCACCATATGCATTCCATGAATACCAATGCTCTAGATATTTCCCATGATGCATTACACAATTTGAGTCTCCATTATGCTATACATAACAACAAACCTATCATGATGGATGACAAGTTTCTATATCACGCATCTCATTTATTTGAGCATTGGCTATTTCGTGCTAACCGACACATGCATGTGCGCATCATGATGGATGATGCGTACATCTACCACGCACACACAATTTTCCCTTTGTCTTTGTTTTGTGTAGGTACCCACATACACTCGTCAACTTCTCAATCCCATGAGTTGACGAAACGAGCTCTTGAGAGCAATGATGACTTGGGATCCCGTGGACTATCCTTACCACAGTTCCCTTCATGCCAGTACTACGCGCATCTCTTTTACTTGGCTCTCACACGGCTATGGGCTATTTACCACTTGTCACATATGCCCATTCTATCGTGTTCACTTTGCATGTTATGCATCTTTACATGACTTTGCCATGCAATTGTGACCATTGCTTGCATTTACCCATGACGCACCATTATGATACTCCTATGTGTATTTGCATGCTTGGTGGAGATCCTTGTTGCTATTGCCATGTTTATCATGTGCCCATGCTATTGATGCTATTTTGCTCATATCTTGCCTTTATGCTTGTGAAATGTCATGTGCATTTTATATGCCCACTATTTGCACCAATGACATGCTTGCCATGATTCCTTCTAGTACGTTGCATCTTCGCACTACTAGCTTGCTTGACTTGATCTCTATGATTGCTTTCTTTGTCGCATCACCCATGTTCCATTACTTGCTTTCTTGGGTTGATGACATATATGTTCATGCCTCTCACTTGATTTGTCTTGATCATTGTCTCTTGTGTCCACTAGTTGCATCTCTTATATCACCTTGTATTGAGTGCAACCATAATATGCTTATTGATCTTGGAGACTTTGACACTTTACTTGTGATGCATGCTTGTTTGATTGAGCCTATTGTATTTGGTTGTTCTCGCATCATATGCCTCCATACTATGAAATGCTCCCTTGTTCTTTCTTATGATGAGCATGATGCATACACTTGTTGGGTATCTTACCACACGAATGTTAGGTTTTGCATTTACGCTAACCTCATTTGTTTTTCCGAGTGTTTGTCATGTTCGTTCATTTTGAAGGATTCACAAGGCGATACCGTCATGAGACATATTGGTTATGTGAAGGCATACAAGATGTGCAACTCCATCATCCTTGAGAAACTCCTAAAGGTGACCTCCTTCCCTTTGAGCCATCCTCAAATACGCATATTGGATGGGCCATTCTTTCATTGTTGTTTCCTTCTTGTTGTCTACATGATACATCTATTGGATGGAGGACCGGCATTGGAGATGGGCCCTATGGACCTTCAAGTTGAGGAGTGCCACGACATCGAGCTATGGTACAACACCACCCATAACAAATTTGCATCTTATACATGGATTGACCCACATTATGATTGCCTTGTTGCATCTTCAATTTCAATGTCATCCATGATATATGAGCTTGTGAATTTTCTTAGCAAATTTGTTGTGATCTTTCTTGATGGCATATTCATACATCATGATCATATTGCCTACCATCAATTGCATGATAACATAATCATATTGAGCATCTATTGCCATATTCATGCTATTGATAAACCGTCTCACTATGACATTATTTTGCACCGTGGTTGCATTGATCACATTCACGACACCTTTGTGTGCCCAATGCATGAATTTTATCTCATGAATGCTTTACATGTCATTTTACATCATTTGGATAAGCATTTCATGCCTTGTCATGAACAATTCCTTTGGACGGACTCATTCTTACATGATGGACACTTTGTGTGCGCTAACCATTGTATTTCCGAGTGTTGCTTGTGTTTGCTCTTTTTGCATGTCTATCACTCCGACGACACCTTGGACTACTTGGATTGCGTCATGTCTTCAACTTCGTCCAACTACAAGTCCGTCTACGACAACCGTTTTCATGGTGATGAGGATCACGATCCGAGGTCGGATCTTTCCCAAGGGGGGGGGGGAGATGATGCGGAGCATCCCACGTTCATCCCCATGTACACTCCGACTACTCTCCAAACCCCAAGAGGACATATGACGAGACCTCGAACATACGCCATTGGACACAAGGTGAACTCGCCCCTCTCCGAATCGTCACTTTCCATATGTGAGACATGGCTACTACCTCAAACATGTGTGATATGCATGTCCAGGAACCAAGAGGAAGGCCATGGAACAACTACGAGCATTGGACAAGACGGCGAGGGCACCAAGTACAAGGACCAAGAGAAGAAGCTACCCGAAGCTACAGCGGCCGGACGTCCGACCAGGACCGGACGTCCGACGGACTCCAGGCGCCGGACGACCGACCCCTCCGGACGTCCGACAGAAGCTCACCCGAGCCGAATCTACGGATGTCCGAAGAGCACCGGACGTCCGGACCCTCCGGACGACCGGAACCCTCCGGACGTCCGACCGAAGCGCACCGGAGCCGAATCTACGGAAGTCCGGAGATTGCCGGACGTTCGGACGCCCACGAGCCACCGGACGACCGGAACCCTCCGGACGTCCGACGCCTGTCTGCGCACAGTGTTTCGGGCTGAGGCCCATGTACCCCTTCACTTCGCCCCCATTTGCACTAAGACTATAAATAGACCTCCTCCTCCTCCTAGTTAGGGTTAGCGTTGATTTAGCTCATTGTTAGATAGAGTCATCATCCATACCGGATCTACTCCATGAGAGAGACCGCGGCCCCTCTTGGAGAAGATCCACCTTGGATTCAAGACCCCTCTTGGGTGGCCCCATCAAGACCTCCTCATGGAGAAGAACGGCTACCGCTTGTATCGCCCTTTGTTGACCTTGAATCATGTATCTCCCTTTGTGTTCATCGATCTAGCACATGTGTGATTGATCTTGTTGGTTTGAGTGATTCTCTTGTGTTTTCCCCGTGATTTCCCTCGTGTTCTTCCGCTCGTTCTTCGTGTTCCTAGTAGGGATCCTCTCCAAACGTGAAAGATCGTCCACATAGGGTTCCGCCCTACATCAGCAAAGGATTAGCTCATATGTGAGATAGAGCTTTGCTCATCCATTACATATCTACTCCACGAGAGAGACCGCGGCCCCTCTTCGGAGAAGATCACCTTGGATTCAAGACCCCCTCTTGGGTGGCCCCATCAAGACCTCCTTCTAGGAGAAGAACCGGTTACCTTTGTATCGTCCTTTGTTGACCTTGGATCATGTGTATCTCTTTGTGTTCTTGGATCTAGCGCATGTGTAATCGAATCTTGTTGGTTTGAGTGATTCTCTTGTGTTTCCCTCGTTTTCCCCTCGTGTTCTTCGTGTTCTTAGTTGGGATCCGCTCCTTTCGTGAAAGATCGGCCATCTAGGGTTCCACCTTACATCATCTTGGTATCATGAGCCACGTTGATCACGATTTCGGAGCCTCCCCGTTGTGTTTTCTAGCCTAATTTTGTTGTGTTCTTCCCCAAATTCGAAAATCCCCACAAAAAATAGCCCCCAAATTTTTTTGTGATTTGTTGGTGTGATGATGTTTTGTTGATTTTGATCCATGGATTTGCTCGGTTTCAAGTGGATCTAGCATTTCCCCAAATTTCCCCACTTTCCATCCACGAAATCTCTCCAATTTTGACCTTGAAATCATAAATTTCCGCCCCCAAATCGAGTTCCTCGAGTTCATCCTTGGATTTGGAGCCTGGACATCCGGCCCGACCCCCGGACATCCGGCCACCCCGGAAATCCGGCCATTTGCCCGGACATCCGGCTCCTGGAGCGCATTTTCGCGCAAGTTTCTGGACATTGGGTCCCAGATATCCGGCCCCGACCCCGGATGTCTGATAGAGGCAAAGGTGTCCCGTCTTTCGATGAGATGTTGGTTTTCGCTTTGGAGGAAGTCGACCTTGACGATCCGACTACGAACGTGCGAGGACGCCGCGCCTTAGCAATCGCTAAACCAACTCCGAGAGGTTATTGACCACGCCGAGCACGATCAACTCGACCACGAGGGTCATTTTCTGCGAGCAAACGAAGAACAAGCAAGAAACTGAGATTGCAATCTGGATATTGCGAATATAAGATGAAAGCTTTATTGATCAAGGTGGGGTTCTGTGGACGCCTTTGTCCGGTCGTTGAACACAAACGGCACGCAGCGAAGTTGCAGCTATGGCTAACTTTTAATCTAAACAAAACCCAAGGTCTAAACGGTGCCCTAAGGGCTGTATATATGGAGGAAGAGGGGAATTTCGTGGCCCTTGGTGGAGGGTCCAAATCAACCCTAACTCTTGTTTCCCCACACATACGGACTCTAAAACAGCCTATACTTAAGTATTTCGAAATTACATGGGCCTGGCCCAATAATAAGGTGACGAGCACCTAGAATAGCCTATGGACGAATATTATGAAGTGGCATCTTGTATATTTCGTCCAAGGCCTCATGCACTCATTAGGGTGGCTTCAAAGTCCTGGAATCATCACTTGTAACTCCGTTTGTTCTCCTTATGCATGCCAACATCTCCATGCTTGAACTTGCTCCAAGGTTCCTCTTCCTTGTCCATGGTAGGCCCTTCATTTGTAAGCAAAACAAATGTATCCAATTTAGGCAGCATCATATTCTCATGAACATTGGAATCGTTACCAAGAAACGAAAGTACTGATAATTCAATTGGCGCATGAGCTCTAGTAATTGGTCCAAGATGTATAGCAGCAGGGCTGTGGGTGTAACAATGGTATTGATGTCCTCATCATCCTCCCTTCTTGAAATGAAGTCGTCCTCGACGGAAGCTCATATTCCTCACCCAAATAAGGCTTCAAATCTGCAATGTTAAAAGTGGACTAACCCCAAAATCTGCAGGCAGCTCAAGTTTATATGCATTATCATTTATTTTCTCTAACACCTTAAATGGACCATCAGACGTGGCATTAGCTTTGATTTGCGCAAATTAGGAAACCTATCCTCACATAAATGTAACCAAACAAGATCTCCAGTGCAAAGACAACATGTTTTCTACCCTTATCTCCAGCAAGTTTATATTTAGCATTCATACGCTCAATGTTTTCCTTAGTTATCTCATGCATTTTAAAATCAATTCAGCACGTTCTTTAGCATCAAAATTAACCTTCTCCAAGATGGAAGAGGCAACAAATCAATAGGTGCACGAGGTAGGAAGCCATACACAATTTCAAAAGGGCACATCTTAGTAGTAGAATGCAATGAACGATTATAAGCAAATTCAATATGAGGCAAGCATTCTTCCCACATTTTCTTATTATTCTTCAAAACAGCCCTAAGCATAGTAGACAATGTTCTATTGACTACTTCAGTTTGTCCATCGGTTTGGGGGTGACAAGTAGTACTAAAAGCAGTTTAGTCCCCAACTTAGCCCATAAACATCTCCAAAAGTGGCTAAGAAATTTAGTATCACGATCTGAAACAATAGTATTTGGCACACCATGCAAGTTTAATAATTTCACGAAAGAACAAATCAGCAACATTAACAAAGATCATCGCTTTTATGACATGGTATAAAGTGTGCCATTTTGAGAATCTATCCACGACAACAAATATGCTATCCTCCCTTCTTTGTTCGAGGTAAACCTAAAACAAAGTCCATAGATATATCCTCCCAAGGAACACTAGGCACAGCAAAGGCATATATAAACCATGAGGATTGAGTCGTGACTTAGCTTTTTGACATGTAGTGCAGCGAGCTACAAAGCGCTCAACATCCCGCCTCATCTTTGGCCAAAAGAAATGTGTAGCAAGTATATCCTCCGTCTTCTTCACGCCAAAGTGTCCCATTAATCCTCCTCCATGCGCCTCCTGCAACAACAAAGACTAACAGAGCTAGCAGGAATGCATAGCTTGTTAGCACGGAACACAAAACCATCATTAATAACGAACTTGTTCCATGTTCTTCCTCTTTACAATTCTGCATTACATCTTTAAAATCAGCATCATGCACATATTGATCTTTGATGGTCTCCAAACCAAATATTTTGAAGTCAAGTTGTGAAAGCATAGTATGTCGACGAGACAAAGCATCAGCAATAACATTTTCTTTACCCTTCTTGTGTTTAATGACATAAGGAAAGTCTCAATGAATTCAACCCATTTAGCATGTCTACGATTCAGTTTAGCTTGACTTTTAATATGTTTCAAAGATTCATGATCGAATGTATAACAAATTCTTTGGGCCATAAATAATGTTGCCATGTCTCTAAAGTCCGAACAAGAGCATATAATTCTTTGTCATAAGTAGAATAGTTCAGACTAGGCCCACTCAATTTTTCGTAAAAGTATGCAACAGGTTTGCCATCTTGTAATAACACACCTCCTAATCCAATTCCACTAGCATCACATTCAAGCTCAAAAGTCTTATTAAAGTCAGGAAGTTGGAGTAAAGGAGCATGTGTCAACTTATCTTTCAATACCGTGAAGGCTTCTTCCCATGCGGTACCCCAAACAAAAGGCACATCCTTCTTTGTAAGCTCATTGAGAGGTGCAGCAATGGTGCTAAAGTCTCTCACAAAACGCCTATAGAAACCAGCGAGTCCAAGAAAACTCCTCACTTGTGTGACCGTTTTGGGCTGCGGCCAACTCTCAATAGCTTCAATCTTGGCTTTATCAACTTCAATTCCTGTGGAGTAACAACATAGCCAAGAAAAGATACTCGGTCGGTGCAAAAGGTGCACTTCCCAAGGTTACCAAACAAACGTGCATCACGAGAGCATTAAAAACAGCACGTAAATGTTCCAAATGTTCTTCCAAAGATTTGCTATAAATCAGTATATCATCAAAGTAAACTACCACAAATCGTCCAATGAAAGCACGTAAAACTTCGCTCATTAATCTCATGAAAGTACTAGGAGCATTAGTTAACCCAAAAGGCATGACTAACCACTCATATAATCCAAACTTAGTTTTAAATGCTGTTTTCCATTCATCTCCCAATTTCATACGAATTTGATGGTATCCACTACATAAATCAACTTTGGAGAATATTGTAGAGCCACTCAATTCATCAAGCATATCATCTAGCCTAGGAATAGGATGACGATAACTAATAGTAATATTATTAATGCCTCTACAATCAACACACATACGCCGACGCACCATCCTTTTTAGGCACTAGTATAATAGGAACAGCACAAGGACTAAGAGATTCGCGATATAACCTTTGTCGAGCAGCTCCTGTACTTGACGATAATCTCCTTCGCCTCCTCCGGATTGGTACGGTATGGTGCGCGGTTGGGTAGCGATGCACGGGAATTAAGTCAATTTGATGCTCAATCCCTCTAATAGGTGGTAATCCGGTGGCACGCCTTGTGGGAAGACGTCAAATAACTCCCTGCAAAATGTTAGTGACAGCAGGGGGCAAAGAGGAAGGCACGTCCTCGAATGAAAATAATGCCTCTTTGCACACAAAAGCATAGCAAACAGATTTGCTAGAATCTAGCTCATCAATATCAGATTTGGTGGCAAATAAACATGCACTTTTCAGTTTAATTTCAGAAGCAACATTAGATGGTTTATTATTAGGCTTCATTTGTTGCTCAAATTCTTTTGCCACAATCTGATTTTCACTCTTATTTTCTCCTGTTTTGCTTTATTAGCTCTATTAATATCATCTTTCAAAATGGAATCAGGAGTCATAGGAAGCAAAGTAATATTTTTATCCTTGTGAACAAGAGTATACTGATTGTTTCTACCATGGTGTACAGAATTTTTATCAAATTGCCATGGTCTACCAAGTAATAAGGAACATGCTTGCATAGGTACCACATCACAATCAACATAATCAGCATATGTAGAGATACTAAAATGCACACGAAACAGACGTGTTACCTTAACCTTGCCGCTGTTGTTGAACCATTGGATGTAGTAAGGATGTGGATGTGGTCTTGTGGTGAGAGAAAGCTTCTCCACCATATCCATGCTAGCCAAGTTGTTGCAGCTCCCTCCATCTATGATGACGCTTGAATAGAACGCTCCTTCACAACTCCCTTTGTATGGAACAAGTTATGCCTCTGATTTTGCTCGCTTGTGTAACCTGCACACTCAAAACACGTTGAGCAACTAAACATTCATACCTGTCAAGATCTTGACAGCCATGTATTGCGCCTCGTGATCAGAATCATCTCCACCGTGTTCTTCATGTGTAATAAGAGCCAAAGTCTCTTCATCATAGTCACTAGCAGACTCATACCCACCATCCTCAAGTAGCAATCATCACACGCTGAGATTGGCATTCTCTGTAGAATACTAACAAAATCCGCAAATGTAAACAAGGGAAAAGCAAATTTTTGCTGCTCTTTTTTTTTTTAATAATTCACTATGAAGGTGGCAGTGTCTCAAACTCTTTCCGATGGTCAAACCGCACGTGCAAAATTTTTTGACCTAAAATTTTTGGACCCAACCTCGCAAACGGGTCAAAAAACTTTTTTTTAAGGATAGCCAGAATCGCTTTTGAAAAATTTGCTAAACGGAGGGTGGTTTCTGCACTTTTTTTTTGCCAAAATCACACAAATGAAACTAGTTCAAAACTCTGGCAGCGTGGTGGTAGCGTGGGATGGATATGGATCGGTGGTATATGGACACAAACGAGCGGTGGTATGTGGGTGGCTTATAATATGGTGGCAAGAAGGCGATCATGATGCGGTGCGGTCAGGCGCGGACAACTTAGACCTAGAACTCAAACTGACTAGACGCACTATAAGATGTCTCAAAAAGACCAGATGGGCAAAATTTTTTTGACCATGACGCAACTGGAAGCGTCAAAAATTCAACAAAGCTAAAAAGGCTCAGATTTTTTATTTAACCCTAATTTTTTTTGTGGCTTTTTTTGCTTGAAGAATGACTCGAGTCCGTCTATATAATCAAACGGTGGTGGTAGGTGAAAAATTCACCGAGCAACCTGAAAAATCTGATACCACTTGATAGAGGCAACGGTCAACAAAGCAAATTGCTATGATGTTGGTTTTTTTAGGAGGAACGTCGATTTTGACGATCCGATACGAAATTAGCAATCGCTTGGATAACTCCGAGAGGTTATTGACCACGCCAGAGGATTCACCGATTTTTTTTTTTTCAAAATTCTTTTTGCAATCTGGATATGAATATAAGATAAAGCTTTATTGATCAAACTACGCACGCTTTGTGTCGTTGAACACAAACGGCACGCGGGTTGCAGCTATGGGTAACTTTTAATCTAAACAAAACCAAGGTTCTAAACGTGCCCTAAGGGCTGTATATATGGAGGAAGGGGGAATTTCGTGGCCCTTTGGTGAGGGGTCCGAATAGCCCTATTGTTTTACATACGGATTATGAAGCCTATATTGTATATTTCGAAATTACATGGGCCTGGCTCATGCACCTAGAATAGCCTATGGGCGAATATTATGAAGTGGCTTGTATATTTCGTCCAAGGCCTCATCACTGGAATCTTCAAAGTCCTAAATCATCACTTGTAACTGTTGTTCTCCTTAAGCATGCCAACATCTCCATGCTTGAACTTGCTCCAAGGTTCCTCTTCCTTGTCCATGGTAGGCCCTTCATTTGTAAGCAAAACAAATGTATCCAATTTAGGCAGCATCATATTCTCATGAACATTGGAATCGTTACCAAGAAACGTAAAGTACCTGATAATTCAATTGGCGGCGAGCGAGCTCTAGTAATTGGTCCAGTATGTATAGCAGCAGGGGCTGTGGGTGTAACAATGGTATTGATGTCCTCATCAATGTCCGTCCCCTGTCATTGTTCTTGGTATCTGCATCAAGAACACCGCCACTCATCATCGCCAAGGACGGTAACCTCGACGACACCATTGTATATTCCCCTTGCAATTGCATTGTTAACCCCTAGCACATTTTGCGTCACTTGCCTATCGAGACTAGCCATTTGAGTATTGCCGGCAACGTTACTTGTGCACATTAGTGATCTATACCTCCCATTGCATACATACCATATCATATTGGTATCATAGCATCTCTTGTGTCATAAAGATTGTTCCCGCATATACACTGATGAGGACATCAATACCATTGTTACACCCACAGCCCCTACTGCTACATTTACTGGACCAATTACTAGAGCTCGCAAGATGCCAATTAAATTATCGTGTACTTTCGCTTTTTGGTAATGATTCTAATGTTCATGAGAATATGATGCTGCCTAAATTGGATACATTTGTTTTGCTTACAAATGAAGGCCCTAGCTTGGAGAAGGATGGACATTGAGCAAGAACAAGCATGGAGATAATGCCATGCTAAGGGGAACAAGAACGGAGTTACAAGTGATGATTTCAGACTTTGAAGCCACCATAATGGGTGCATGAAGCCTTGGACGAAATATACAAGATGCTACTTCATAAATGTCATCCCGAGGCTATTCTAGGTGCTGCGCCACCTTATTAGTGGGCCAGGCCCTTGTAATTTCGAAATACACAAGTATAGGCTATTTTTAGAGTCCGTATGTGTGGGGGAACAAGAGATAGGGTTGATTTCGGACCCTCCACCAAGGGCCACGAAATTCCCTCTTCCTCCATATATACAGCCCTTAGGGCACCGCTTAGACCTTGGGTTTTGTTTAGATTAAAAGTTCGCCATAGTTGCAACTTCGCAGCATTTCGCCTGTGTTCATCGACTGCATAAAGGCGCCACGTAACCCCACCTTGATCAATAAAGCTTTCATCTTATATTCGCAATATCCAGATTGCAATCTCAGTTTCTTGCTTGTTCTTCGCTTGCTCGCAGGAAATGCACTCGTGGTCGTTGATCGTGTTCGGCGTGGTCAATAGCCTCTCGGAGTTGGTTTAGCGATTATAAGGCGCGACGCCCTCAAGACGCTCAGTAGTCGGATCGTCAAAGTCGATTTCCTCCAAAGCTTAAAACCAACATCTCATCGAAAGACGGGACACCTTTGCCTCTATCAAGTGGTATCAGATTTTCAGGTTGCTTGGTGAGATTTTACAGTTTTTCAGAGATTAGATCGAGTCTGTTCTTCATACCTAAAGTCCACGTAAAAAGCCACAAAAAAATTAGGTTAGTTCATCATATCTGAACCAATCTGAGCCTTTGCATAATCTTTTAGGTTTTGCTTTGTTGAATTTATGTTGCATCGCCGTGTCTAGTTGCTGGTCTTAGCGCCTAGTCTTTTAGAGTTTCGAAGTTCTGGTCATAAGTTGTCACGCCGCCACCGCACCATCATCATCGCCTCGCCACCTACCACCACCGCCGAACTGTGATCCATAGACCACCACCAATCCGTGGTCCGTGATACCACCACCGATCCATATCCATATACTACCACCGCTACCACCACCGCTGCCATATACCACCACCATATATCCACCACCAATCCGAAGTTCCTTGCATATTAGGTTTGTTTTCTAGATCCATCTAGTTTCCGATTTGTGTTTTCCTTGCCGGAGTAGGTTTCGAAAAAAGAGTCTGAAACCACCTCCGCTTAGGCCCAAAATTTTCCGAAAACGCTTTGTCAAAAAATTTTCTCGCTATCCTATTTTTAGGTGTTTTAAGCGTATTGAGACAATCGCCGTTATAGAAAGTTTTTTGACCTGCTTCAGCTTTTGGGTCCGGCAAATGAAAAAAAAATTTGGTCCTGACTCGGAAGAGTTTTGAGACACTCGCCATTATAGTGATTTTTCAAAAAAAGAGCAGCGCAAAAAAAGAGCGAAAAAAAATCCGGAGGTGCTTTTCCTTGTTTACGCAGCAGCTGCGTGATTTTGTTAGTGTTCTAGGCTCGCGCTCTAGCACGGTTCAGCCTAGGACCAGCATAGTACCGCTGCTGAGCGCTTATTCAACTTTGCATCTCTGAATTGATTATTGCTGACCCTTTTTGCTACCATATTATAAGCCTTACCAGCTCCACATACATCTACATCGTATGCTTGACTCTCCCCGTAATCGCCTATCCAAGCTTTGAGAGTTTTGACTACATCGGTTGCCGATCACCACCGCTGCTGGGTAAGAACTGGTAAGAATTTGAGATTTGCTTGACGGATTTGTGATCGTCCACCACACCACCACCACCACTTCCTAGTAGTCCGTCAATCATATTCTTGTGTGTTTCTATTGTCGCTAACCATGGCAGGATCATGTCGATTTAGACTCGATCGGGAGAACATGACAAACAAAGCGCTACATGATAAGTTTCAACAAATGATGAGTGGGCAGGTGGAAGATGTGCTAAATAGATTTGAAGAGGCCATGGAGAAGATAGATGGCATTGAGAAGGCGTCAAACAAAGCTCGATAACAGGTTTAATGAATTGCTCGCGCTGCCTACCACCACCACCACCGCTGCACCCGACGACCTATACAACAACAACAACGACTACCTCCACGTCGCGAAGCAGCCCTTCACCGAAGCGAGCCGTGTCCTCTTCAGCTCCGCCAAGCTGCTGGTGCTGTGTTGATACTTCGGCTCTCCGCCGCTGATGTGGAGGAGGATGATTATGTGAGAGATTACGAGGATGAGGTTGATCAACATCGAACTACGTGCAACCACCAAAGACCACAACCACCGTGTCGCCCACATGCAAATAATGGCAATGTTCGGCCCCTTCAGTACGAGATCATGACCATCTCCCTAAACTGAAATTGAATATTCCACCATTTGAGGGTAGATATGTTCTCGATATATATCTTACATGGGAGTTAGAAACTGAACAACGATTTACATGGTTACAATATCCCGAGGAGAGACGGTTCCCGCTGTTTGTGCTTTCACTAGCTTTGCATGTGTTTGGTGGTCTCAACATTGTAGATTATATCCTGCTCCAGCTACTTGGGCTGCCTTGAAAACTGCTATGCATCGCTGGTTCCACCATATTATCGCGCGTGAATTACTTCAAAAATTGCAGCGCTTAAGACAAGGAAAAATTCGTAGAAGAATATTATCAGAATTACAAACTGTCTTGATTAGATGTGGTATTGTTGAGGAGAATGAAGCTATGCTTGCACGCTTTCCGGGTGGATTAAATAGAGAGATTCAGACCATTCTAGACTACAAGGATTATAATAATATCACCGATTATTCCATCTTGCTTGTAAAGCTGAACGTGAAGTGCAGGATCGATGTGCCTTGGCGCGACTAACTTTTCTCGCAGGTCGACCTTCATCATGGACACCACGCATCATCTACTTCCACACGTTTCTACTACACCGCACCTCCGCTGGCTGCCACTCCAACCGTGATACAAGAAAGCAGGCACAACCACCACTATCTCGCCAAGAGCACACCGGCCCTACACAGAGCTCTTCTTCTTCCATGGCGCCAACAGGCACACAAGTGATATTATTTGTCGTCATTGTAAGGGAAGAGGACATTTTGAAAGCTATATCGACTAGAGGGGGGTGAATAGGCGATTTTAGAGAATTTACAAATTCTTCACCGAGGAATTTGTCGGTGAGGAAATTCCTTAGCTAAGAGATACGCAAATGAATAAGTACTCAAGTAAGCATAGCAGATTAGATGCATAGTCATCATGATGAAATGAAGACAATCACAGAGTACGTAAAGTTTAATCACAGGATAACACAATATGAAGACAAACAGATTGAAGAAATTGAACTGAGGAAATTGAGAAAGTCTTCAACAAAGTCTTCAAACACAGATATGACAAACACTCAACACAAAGAATGAGGAAATGAAAGGTTGAGGAAATAGAACCAGTTAGGTTGGTGAAGACAATGATTTGGTAGACCAGTTCCAATCTGCTGTCTCTGGCTTGTAACGTCTGGGTTGAGCGGCTGAGTATTTAAACTCGAGGACACGCAGTCCCTGACACCCACCATCGAAAGCACGCAGCTCAGACACCAAGTCCTCACCAGATTCTCCTTGAACTAAGGTCACGCAGACTCGGCCCAATCACTCGTGGTAAGTCTTCAGCGACTTCCAAACCTTCACATACTTGGTCACTCAGCATCCACAATTCCTCTTGATGTTTAGACCGTGACGCCTAACCGTCTGGAAGAAGCACAGTCTTCAAAGGTAAAAAGCGTTGGATCCACGCGGGATCAATTTCTTCAGTGATGCTCAATCACTTTGGGTTTGTTGGGGTTTGGTTTTTGGGTTTTTCTCACTTTGGGTTTTTCCTCACTTGATGATTTTCGCTCAAAGTCCTCAGAGGATGGGTTGCTCTCAAATGACAAGTGTCAAGTTCTTCTTGAGCAGCCAACCAACTAGTGGTTGTAGGGGCTGCTATTTATAGCCTAGGAGCAGCCCGACATGATAAGACATAAATGCCCTTCAATGATATGACCGTTAGGTGGATAAGATATTTTGGACAGTGGCGCCAAGATAAAGAACGGTCGGAATTTTGAATATCAAATTCCTCGTGGCTATCATGTTCTCATCGTAGGCAATTCAGACTGGCGAATTCCTAACTCCGGGCCGAACAAATTCTCAAAGGACTGTAAGAGCTTCGTCCTCCACATCAAGAAATTGACTGAACTGTATGAGATTTCCAAAAGCTTCACTCAAGGGATTGGTAGGTGTAGGATTTTGAGTTGAGCATCAAATGGAAATTTTTCCTTAGTATTTCCTCTAATTTCTTTAACAAGACGGTGTTTCCTATGACTCAAGAAAGAGAAAATGAAACTACGAAAACAAAAGTCTTCACGCTTCATGTTCCTCAAATGAATACCAAGTCTTCAAGGTCACACCAATTTCTTCACTTTCAAAGTCTTCGTAAAGTCTTCGTATTATCAAATTCTTCATTGAAGAAATTCATTTTAGGGTCGATTTTCTCTCAGAATATCAAACTTCTCATAGACTTATAGACCTGTGTACACTCACAAACGCATTAGTTGCTTAACCTATAAGTCTTCAATACACCAAAATCACTAAGGGCACTAGATGCACTTACAATTTTATGAGAGAATGCCAATCTCAGCTGCAGGTGATGATTGCTACCGAGGATGGTGGGTATGAGTCCGCTTAGTGACTATGATGAAGAGACTTTGGCTCTTATTACACATGAAGAACACGGTGGAGATGATTCTCGATCATGAGACGCAATACATGGCTGTCAAGATGCCGACAGGTATGAATGTTTAGTTGCTCAACGTGTTTTGAGTGTGCAGTTACACAAGCTGAGCAAAATCAGAGGCATAACTTGTTCCATACAAAGGAGTTGTGAAGGAACGTTCTATTCAAGGCCATCATAGATGGAGGGAGCTGCAACAACTTGGCTAGCATGGATATGGTGGAGAAGCTTTCTCACCACAAGACCACATCCACATCCTTACTACATCCAATGGTTCAACAACAGCGGCAAGGTTAAGGTAACACGCATCGCTCGTGGGTGTATTTTAGTATCTCTACATATGCTGATTATGTTGATTGTGATGTGGTACCTATGCAAGCATGTTCCTTATTACTTGGTAGACCATGGCAATTTGATAAAATTTGCACACCATGGTAGAAACAACTGATGAGGACATCAATACCATTGTTACACCCACAGCCCCTCATCGCTACATATAATGGACCAATTACTAGAGCTCACAAGACGCCAATTAAATTATCGTACTTTCGCTTTTGGTAATGATTCTAATGTTCATGAGAATATGATGCTGCCTAAATTGGATACATTTGTTTTGCTTACAAATGAAGGCCCTAGCTTGGAGAAGGATGGACATTGAGCAAGAACAAGCATGGAGATAATGCCATGCAAGGGGAACAAGAACGGAGTTACAAGTGATGATTTCAGGACTTTGAAGCCACCATAATGGATGATGAAGCCTTGGACGAAATATACAAGATGCTACTTCATAAATGTCGCCCCGAGGCTATTCTAGGTGCTGCGTCACCTTATTAGTGGGCCAGCCCATGTAATTTCGAAATACTTAAGTATAGGCTGTTTTAGAGTCCGTATGTGTGGGGAACAAGAGTTAGGTTGATTTCGACCCTCCACCAAGGGCCACGAAATTTCTTCCTCCATATATACAGCCCTTAGGGCACCGCTTAGACCTTGGGTTTTGTTTAGATTAAAAGTTCGCCATAGCTGCAACTTCGCTGCATTTCGCTTGTGTTCAACGACTGCATAAAGGCGCCACGTAACCCCACCTTGATCAATAAAGCTTTCATCTTATATTCGCAATATCCAGATTGCAATCTCAGTTTCTTGCTTGTTCTTCGCTTGCTCGCAGGAAATGCACTCGTGGTCGTTGATCGTGTTCGCGTGGTCAATAACCTCTCGGAGTTGGTTTAGCGATTGCTAAGGCGCGACGCCCGTGACGCTCAGTAGTCGGATCGTCAAAGTCGACTTCCTCCAAAGCGAAAACCAACATCTCATCGAAGACGGACACCTTTGCCTCTATCAAGTGGTATCAGATTTCCGTGTTGCTCGTGAGATTTTCCAGTTTTTCGTAGTTTAGATCGAGTCTGTTCTTCATACCTATTGTCCACAAAAAAGCCACAAAAAAAATTAGGTTAGTTCATCATATCCGAACCAATCTGAGCCTTTGCATAATCTTTTTAGGGTTTTTGCTTTGTTGAATTTATGTTGCATCGCCGTGTCAAGTTGCTGGTCTTAGAGTCTAGTCTTTAGAGTTTCGAAGTTCGGTCATAAGTTGTCACGCCCTGCCGCATCATCATCATCGCCTTGCCATCTACCACCATTGCTTATCCGCCACCGCCTCAATCCGTATCCATATACCACCACCGCTACCATATACCACCACCGCATGTCATATACCACCACCATGTCATATACCACCACCATATATCCACCACCAATCCGAAGTTCTTCTCATATTAGGTTTGTTTTAGATCCATCTAGTTTCCGATTCGTGTTTCCTTGTCGGAGTAGGTTTCGAAAAAAAAAAGTCTGAAACCACCTCCGCTTAGGGCCCAAAATTTTCCAAAACGCACTTGTGAAAAAAATTTCGCTATCCTATTTTTAGGTGTTTTAAGTGGATTGAGACAACATTGTTATAGAAAGTTTTTTGACTGCTTCAGCTTTTGGGTCCGGCAATAAAAAAAAAATTTTTTGGTTGAAAAAATTTCGTGCCCATCCTGTCGCTTTGACCTGGAAGAGTTTTGAGACACTCGCCATTATAGTGATTTTTCGCAAAAAAAAAAAAGAGCAAAAAAGCAGCAAAAAAAAAGCAGAAAAAAAAAAGAGCGAAAAAAAATTCCAGAGTGTGCTTTTCCGTTGTTTCGCAGCAGCCGTGATTTTGTTAGTGTTCTAGGCTCGCCTCTAGCACGGTTCAGCCTAGGACCAAGACAAGATCACTGTTGAGCGCTTATTCAACTTTGCATCTCTGAATTGATTATTGCTGACCTTTTTGCTACCATATTATAAGCCTTCCCAGCTCCACATACATCTACATCGTATGCTTGACTCTCCTCGTAATCGCCTATCCAAGCTTTGAGAGTTTTGACTACATCGGTTGCCGATCACCGCCGCCGCTGGGTAAGAACCGTAAGAATTTGAGATTTGCTTGACGGATTTGTGATCGTCCACCACACCACCACCACCACTTCCTAGTAGTCCGTCAATCATATTCTTGTGTGTTTCTATTGCTGCTAACCATGGCAGGATCACAAGTCGATTTAGACCGACCGGGAGAACATGACAAACAAAGCGCTACATGATAAGTTTCAACAAATGATGAGGGCAGGTGGACGATGTGCTAAATAGATTTGAAGAGGCCATGGAGAAGATAGATGGCATTGAGAAGGCGTCAAACAAAGCTCGATAACAAGTTTAATGAATTGCTCGCTGCCTACCACCACCACCACCGCTGCACCTAACGCACCTCTACTACAACAACACGGACTACCTCCACATCGCTAAACAGCCCTCCGCCGAGCTTCCCGTGTCCTCTTCACCGCCAAGCTGTCTGTGCTGCTGTTGATACTTCAGGGCTTCCTGCGCAAGCGGGGAGGATGATTATGTGAGAGCTTACGAGGATGAGGTTGATCAACATCGAACTACGTGCAACCACCAGCACCACAACCACCAGTGTCGCCCACATGCAAATAATGGCAATGTTCGGCTCCCTTCAGTACGAGATCATGACCATCTCCCTAAACTGAAATTGAATATTCCACCATTTGAGGGTAGATATGTTCCCGATATATATCTTACTTGGGAGTTAGAAACTGAACAACGATTTACATGTTTACAATATCCCGAGGAGAGACGTGTTCCTCGCGCTGTTTGTGCTTTCACTAGCTTTGCATGTGTTTGGTGGTCTGAACATTGTAGATTATATCCTGTTCCAGCTACTTGGGCTGCTTTGAAAACTGCTATGCGTATCATGGGTTCCACCATATTATCAGCGTGAATTACTTCAAAAATTGCAGCGCTTAAGACAAGGAAAAATTCGTAGAAGAATATTATCGTGAATTACAAACTGGCTTGATTAGATGTGGTATTGTTGAGGAGAATGAAGCTATGCTTGCACGTTTTCGGGTGGATTAAATAGAGAGATTCGACCATTCTAGACTACAAGGATTATAATAATATCACCGATTATTCCATCTTGCTTGTAAAGCTGAACGTGAAGTGCAGGATCGATGTGCCTTGGCGCGACTAACTTTTCTCGCAGTCGACCTTCATCATGGACACCACGGCATCATCTACTTCCACACGCTCTACTACACCGCATCTCCGCGGCTGCCACCTCCAACCGTGATACAAGAAAGGTGCACAACCACCACTATCTCGCCAAGAGTACACCCGCTGGGCCTACATAGAGCTCTTCTTCTTCCATGGCGCCAACAGGCACACAAGTGATATTATTTGTCGTCGTTGTAAGGGAAGAGGACATTTTATGAGAGAATGCCAATCTCAGCGTGTGATGATTGCTACCGAGGATGGTGGGTATGAGTCCGCTAGTGACTATGATGAAGAGACTTTGGCTCTTATTACACATGAAGAACACGGTGGAGATGATTCGATCATGAGACGCAATACATGGCTGTCAAGATGCCGATGTGTATGAATGTTTAGTTGCTCAACGTGTTTTGAGTGTGCAGGTTACACAAGCTGAGCAAAATCAGAGGCATAACTTGTTCCATACAAAGGAGTTGTGAAGGAACGTTCTATTCAAGGCCATCATAGATGGAGGAGCTGCAACAACTTGGCTAGCATGGATATGGTGGAGAAGCTTTCTCACCACAAGACCACATCCACATCCTTACTACATCCAATGGTTCAACAACAGCGCAAGGTTAAGGTAACACGCATCGTTCGTGTGCATTTTAGTATCTCTACATATGCTGATTATGTTGATTGTGATGTGGTACCTATGCAAGCATGTTCCTTATTACTTGGTAGACCATGGCAATTTGATAAAAATTTGTACACCATGGTAGAAACAATCAGATACTCTTGTTCACAAGGATAAAAATATTACTTTGCTTCCTATGACTCCTGATTCCATTTTGAAAGATGATATTAATAGAGCTAATAAAGCAAAACAGGAGAAAAATAAGAGTGAAAATCAGATTGTGGCAAAAGAATTTGAGCAACAAATGAAGCCTAATAATAAACCATCTAATGTTGCTTCTGAAATTAAACCTGAAAAGTGCATGTTTATTTGCCACCAAATCTGATATTGATGAGCTAGATTCTAGCAAATCTGTTTGCTATGCTTTTGTGTTTTGTGTTCTTGGATCTAGCGATGTGTAATCGAATCTTGTTGGTTTGAGTGATTCTCTGTGTTTCCTCTGCTTTCCCTCGTGTTCTTCTCGTGTTCTTAGTTGGGATCCGCCTTCGTGAAAGATCGCCATCTAGGTTCCACCTTACATCATCTTGGTATCATGAGCCACGCTGATCACGATTTCGAGCCTCCCTGCTGTGTTTTCTAGCCTAATTTTGTTGTGTTCTTCCCCTCAAATTCGAAAAATCCCCACAAAAAATAGCCCCAAATTTTTTTGTGATTTGTTGGTGGATGATGTTTTGTTGATTTTGATCCATGGATTTGCTTGTTTCAAGTGGATCTAGCATTTCAAATTTCCCCACTTTCCATCCACGAAATCTCTCCAATTTTGACCTTGAAATCATAAATTTCCGCTTCCAAATCGAAGTTCCTGAGTTCATCCTGATTTGGAGCCCGACATCCGCCCACCTCGACATCGGCCACCCCGAAATCCGCCATTTGCCCGACATCCGGCCTCGGAGCGATTTTACAAGCAGTTTCGACATTGGTCCCGTGATATCCGCCCCGACCGGATGTCCGATAGAGGCAAAGGTGTCCCGTTTTCGGCGAGATGTTGGTTTTCGCTTTTGGAGGAAGTCGACTTTTGACGATCCGATTTAACGGCGAGGACGCCGCATTTTAGCAATCGCTAAACCAACTCCGAGAGGTTATTGACCACGCCGAGCACGATCAACTCGACCACGAGGGTCTGCTTTCGCGAGCAAATAAGAACAAGCAAGAAACCAGATTGCAATCTGATATTGCGTAATATAAGATGAAAGCTTTATTGATCAAGGTGGGTTCGTGACGCCTTTGTCCGGTCGTTGAACACAAACGGCACGCCGGGTTGCAGCTATGGCTAACTTTTAATCTAAACAAAACCCAAGGTCTAAACGGTGTCTCTAAGGGTGTATATATGGAGGAAGAGGGGAATTTCAGGTCTTTGGTGGAGGGGTCCAAATCAACCCTAACTCTTGTTTCCCACACATACGGACTCTAAAACAGCCTATACTTAAGTATTTCGAAATTACATGGGCCTGGCCTAATAATAAGGTGACGAGCACCTAGAATAGCCTATGGACTAATATTATGAAGTGGCATCTGTATATTTGTCCAAGGCCTCATGCACTCATTAGGGTGGCTTCAAAGTCCTCGAATCATCACTTGTAACTCCGTTTGTTCTCCTTGGCGCATGCCATCTCCATGCTTGAACTTGCTCCAAGGTTCCTCTTCCTTGTCCATGGTAGGCCCTTCATTTGTAAGCAAAACAAATGTATCCAATTTAGGCAGCATCATATTCTCATGAACAGAATCGTACCAAGAAACGAAAGTACCTGATAATTCAATTGGCGTATGCGAGCTCTAGTAATTGGTCCAAGTATAGCAGCAGGGCCAGGTGTAACAATGGTATTGATGTCCTCATCATCCTCCCCTTCTTGAAATGAAGTCGCCCTCGACGAAGCTCATATTCCTCACCCAAATAAGGCTTCAATCTAATGTTAAAAGTGGACTAACTCAAAATCTGCAGTGCAGCTCAAGTTTATATGCATTATCATATTTTTTCTAACACCTTAAATGGACCATCAGACGTGGTATTAGCTTTGATTTATGCAAATTAGAAACCTATCCTCACGCAAATGTAACCAAACAAGATCTCCGTGCAAAGACAACATGTTTTTACCCTTATCTCCAGAAGTTTATATTTAGCATTCATACGTCAATGTTTTCCTTAGTTATTCATGCATTTTAAAATCAATTCAGCACGCTTTAGCATCAAAATTGACTTTCTCCAAGATGGAAGAGGCAACAAATCAATAGGTGCACGAGGTAGGAAGCCATACAATTTCAAAAGGGCACATCTAGTAGTAGAATGCAATGAACGATTATAAGCAAATTCAATATGAGGCAAGCATTCTTCCCACATTTTCTTATTATTCTTCGTAACAGCCCTAAGCATAGTAGACAATGTTCTATTGACTACTTCAGTTTCCATCGCTTGGGGTGACAAGTAGTACTAAAAAGCATTTAGTCCCCAACTTAGCCCATAAACATCTCCAAAAGTGGCTAAGAAATTTAGTATCACGATCTGAAACAATAGTATTTGGCACACCATGCAAGTTAATAATTTCATGAAGAACAAATCAGCAACATTACAGATCATCGCTTATGACATGGTATAAAGTGTGCCATTTTCGAGAATCTATCCACGACAACAAATATGCTATCCTCCCTTCTTGTTCGAGGTAAACCTAAAACAAAGTCCATAGATATATCCTCCCAAGGAACACTAGGCACAGTAAAGGCATATATAAACCATGAGGATTGAGTCGCGGACTTAGCTTTTTGACATGTAGTGCAATGAGCTACAAACGCCCAACATCCCGCTCCTCATCTTTCAAAAGAAATGTGTAGCAAGTATATCCTCCGCCTTCTTCACGCCAAAGTGTCCCATTAATCCTCCTCCATGCGCCTCGCAACAACAAAGACTTAATGAGCTAGCAGGAATGCATAGCTTGTTAGCACGGAACACAAAACCATCATTAATAACGAACTTGTTCCATGTTCTTCCTCTTTACAATTCTGCATTACATCTTTAAAATCAGCATCATGCATATTGATTTTGATCTCCAAACCAAATATTTTGAAGTCAAGTTGTGAAAGCATAGTATGTCGACGAGACAAAGCATCAAGAATAACATTTTCTTTACCCTTCTTGTGTTTAATGACATAAGGGAAAGTCTCAATGAATTCAACCCATTTAGCATGTCTACATTTATCTAGTTTAGCTTGATTAATATGTTTCAAAGATTCATGATCGTAATGTATAACAAATTCTTTGGGCCATAATAATGTTGCCTCTAAAGTCCTAACAAGAGCATATAATTCTTTTGTCATAAGTAGAATAGTTCAGACTAGGCCCACTCAATTTTTCGTAAAAGTATGCAACAGGTTTGCCATCTTGTAATAACACACCTCCTAATCCAATTCCACTAGCATCACATTCAAGCTCAAAAGTCTTATTAAAGTCGAAGTTGGAGAAGGAGCATGTCAACTTATCTTTCAACAACCGGAAGGCTTCTTCCCGTATGGTACCCCAAACAAAAGGCACATCCTTCTTTGTAAGCTCATTGAGAGGTGCAGCAATGGTGCTAAAGTCTCTCACAAACGCTTATAGAAACCAGCGAGTCCAAGAAACTCCTCACTTGTGGACCGCTTGGGCTGCGCCAACTCTCAATAGCTTCAATCTTGGCTTTATCAACTTCAATTCCCCGTGAGTAACAACATAGCCAAGAAAAGATACTCGGTCGGTGCAAAAGGTGCACTCTGTTACCAAACAAACGCATCACGAGAGCATTAAAACAGCACGAATGTTCCAAATGTTCTTCCAAAGATTTGCTATAAATCAGATATCATCAAAGTAAATCCACAAATCGTCCAATGAAAGCACGAAACTTCGCTCATTAATCTCATGAAAGTACTAGGAGCATTAGTTAACCCAAAAGGCATGACTAACCACTCATATAATCCAAACTTAGTTTTAAATGCTGTTTCCATTCATCTCCCAATTTCATACTTAATTTGATGGTATCCACTACGCAAATCAACTTTGGAGAATATTGTAGAGCCACTCAATTCATCAAGCATATCATCTAGCCTAGGAATAGGATGACGATAACTAATAGTAATATTATTAATGCTCTACAATCAACACATACGCCGACGCATCATCCTTTTAGGCACTAGTATAATAGAACAAAGACAAGGACTAAGAGATTCGCGATATAACCTTTTGTCGAGCAGCTCCGTGACTTGACGACATCTCTGCCTCCTCCGGATTGGTAATGCAGAGGAAAGGGTTGGGTAGCGATGCACGGGAATTAAGTCAATTTGATGCTCAATCCCACTAATAGGTGGTATTCCGTGGCACGCCTTGTGGGAAGACGCTTAACTCCTGCAAAATGTTAGTGACAGAGGGGCAAAGAGGAAGGCACGCCTCAATGAAAATAATGCCCTTTGCACACAAAAAGCATAGCAAACAGATTTGCTAGAATCTAGCTCATCAATATCAGATTTGGTGGCAAATAAACATGCACTTTTCAGTTTAATTTCAGAAGCAACATTAGATGGTTTATTATTAGGCTTCATTTGTTGCTCAAATTTTGCCACAATCTGATTGTCACCTTATTTTTCTCCTGCTTTGCTTTATTAGCTCAATATCATCTTTCAAAATGGAATCAGGAGTCATAGGAAGCAAAGTAATATTTTATCCTGTGAACAAGAGTATACCGATTGTTTCACCATGGTGCAGAATTTTATCAAATTGCCATGGTCTACCAAGTAATAAGGAACATGCTTGCATAGGTACCACATCACAATCAACATAATCAGCATATAGAGATATTTAAATGACTAACAGTGTTACCTTAACCTTGCCGCTGTTGTTGAACCATTGGATGTAGTAGGATGTGGATGTGGTCTTGTGGTGAGAGAAAGCTTCTCCACCATATCCATGCTAGCTGTTGTTGCATCCTCCATCTATGATGACGCTAATAGAACGCTCCTTCACAACTCCCTTTGTATGGAAAAGTTATGCCTGATTTTGCTCTTGTGTAAACTCGCGACACTCAAACACGTTGAGCAACTAAACATTCATACCGCCAAAGATCTTCAGCATATGTATTGCGCCTCGTGATCAATCATCTCCACCGCAGTTCTTCATGTGCATAAGAGCCAAAGTCCTTCATCATAGTCACTAGCGCACTCATACCCACCATCCCCAGAGCAATCATCACACGCTGAGATTGGCATTTCTCTTCAGAATGTTCTTTCTTCTTTTACCCGACGAATTTGCAAACCATAGTCGATCCTCACATCCTTTCACATAATCATCCTCATAGGTCACATGATGTGGAGCAGTCCTGTCACAGCACACCATTAATCTCAAAGATGTATGAATATTTGCCAAAATGTAAACATGGTGCTAACACTGAATTTTTTTTTCGCTTTTTTTTATGTTGTTTTTTTTTATTGCTCTTTTTTTATGAATCACTATAATGCATGCAGTGTCTCAAAACTCTTCCGAGGTCAAACCCATGTGATGGGCACTAAAATTTTTATTCAGGGTCTTTATCGCTGACTAGGTCGAACGGTCAAAATTTTTGATGACGTTAATTTTTGAAATTTCAAATTAACTTTGATAAGGGGAGCTTGTGCCTTAGGAGGGGTCCAACAATTCCCTAATCTTGCTTTCATACATGTGACTTAAAACAGCTTGTTTATATTTGAATAGTTCTGCCCAGGTGACGCAGCACCAGAATAGCCTGGTGATTTAACATTATGAAGCAGTATCTTGTATATTTCGTTCAGGCCTCATGCACCATAGGGCTTTCATCTCGAATTGTTTATTGTAACTCGCTCTGTTCTCCTTGCGCATGCCAACATCTCCATGCTTGAACTTGCCGCAAATCAAAGCTAATGCCACGTCTTGATGGTCCATTTAAGGTGTTAGACAAAATAAATGATAATGCATATAAACTTGAGCTGCCTGCAGATTTTGGGGTTAGTCCCACTTTTAACATTGCAGATTTGAAGCCTTATTTGGGTGAGGAAGATGAGCTTCCGTCGAGGACGACTTCATTTCAAGAAGGGGAGGATGACGAGGACATCAATACCATTGTTACACCCACAGCCCCTCATTGCTACATTTCTTGGACCAATTACTAGAGCTCGCAGACGCCAATTAAATTATCGGTACTTTCGTTTCTTGGTAATGATTCTAATGTTCATGAGAATATGATATTGCCTAAATTGGGATACATTTGTTTTGCTTACAAATGAAGGCCCTAGCTTGGAGAAGGATGGACATTGGAGCAAGAACAAGCATGGAGATAATGCCATGCGCAAGGGGAACAAGAACGGAGTTACAAGTGATGATTTCAGGACTTTGAAGCCACCATAATGGGTGCATGAAGCCTTGGACGAAATATACAAGATGCTACTTCATAAATGTCGCCCCGAGGCTATTCTAGGTGCTTCGTCACCTTATTAGTGGGCCAGGCCCTTGTAATTTTGAAATACACAAGTATAGGCTATTTTTAGAGTCCGTATGTGTGGGGAAACAAGAGATAGGGTTGATTTGGACCCCTCCACCAAGGGCCACAAAATTCCCCCTCTTCCTCCATATATACAGCCCTTAGGGCACCGCTTAGACCTTGGGTTTTGTTTAGATTAAAAGTTCGCCATAGTTGCAACTTCGCGTGCATTTCGCTTGTGTTCAACGACTGCATAAAGGCGCCACAGTAACCCCACCTTGATCAATAAAGCTTTCATCTTATATTCGCAATATCCAGATTGCAATCTCAGTTTCTTGCTTGTTCTTCGCTTGCTCGCAGGAAACATACCCTCGTGGTCGTTGATCGTGCTCTGGCGTGGTCAATAGCCTCTCGGAGTTGGTTTAGCGATTGCTAAGGCGCGACGCCCCAGACGCTCAGTAGTCGGATCGTCAAAGTCGACTTCCTCCAAAGCAAAAACCAACATCTCATCGAAAGACGGGACACCTTTGCCTCTATCATACACAATTGCTATCTTGGTTTGTGCATTTCGCAAAGTGGCCATACAAAAAAACAATAAGCTTTTAAGGAAAAGAGTAAGAGCGAAGAGCTTGTAAGCAAGTGCCATAGCATCATACCACATTGCATATAAAATTGTCATATCCGATCATCTTGGATCATCTTGAGAGAAACACCGGGAACCATACATACATAGCATACTTAGGATAGAAGTTTATCCAATTTGCATATCATAGGTTGTGCACAAGTGTCGTATCCGCCTATAGAGCAATCGTGCTAGCGTCTCTCTTGAGTTGTGCAACACGAGTGTTTTCCGTGGACTCCACATTTTGTGCTCATTCCTTGGTTGCACGACCCCATTTATCTATCCGTGTGTGTGTTTCCATGTGCCATTCTTTGCTATTGGTCTACTTGTTTCACTTGCGAACTTGTGAATCTCTTTCAACATTATTGACTCTTGCTAACATTTTGCATCAAATTTTTGTGCCACTATCCTCACCGAGCTCCACCATAAGCCGTATTTGTGTAGGTGTGAGAAACCGACAAGAATTGATACCAATTGTGCTATTTCCTTGTTACACATTGAGTGATCATTGATCCGTCTTCAACACCGGTCAAGGTACATTTGGTATAAGTTCTTCTCTTTCTCCCACTCATATTTGCTCGAGTCTTGTGATGGATAGTCAAGGCATTTCACCCTCGGTCTACAACAAACAACGAGTTCAATGCCACGAACAACTCCAACGACGCCAAGATGAACGCTCAAATGGAGGAGATCAAAGCCCTCATCAAGTCCTTCAAGCGATCTTCCTAATCTTTGAGAAGACCCTCAAGAGCACATGCTTCCGAGCTACCATCTCCGGCAAGTGATAGAGGCAAAGGTGTCCCGTCTTTCGATGAGATGATGGATATCGCTTTGGTGGAAATCGACTTTGACGATCTGACTACGAACGTACGAGGACGTCGCGCCTTAGCAATCGCTAAACCAACTCCGAGAGGTTATTGACCACGCCGGAGCACGATCAACCTGACCACGAGGGTATGTTTCCTGCGAGCAAACGAAGAACAAGCAAGAAACTGAGATTGCAATCTGGATATTGCGAATATAAGATGAAAGCTTTATTGATCAAGGTGGGGTTCTGTGACGCCTTTGTCTGGTCGTTGAACACAAACGAAGTACGCGAAGTTGCAGCTATGGCGAACTTTAATCTAAACAAAACCCAAAGTCTAAACGGTGCCCTAAGGGCTGTATATATGGAGGAAGAGGGGGGATTTCGTGGCCCTTGGTGGAGGGGTCCGAAAACAACCCTATCTCTTGTTTCCCCACACATACGGACTCTAAAAATAGCCTATACTTATGGATTTCGAAATTACATGGGCCTGGCCCAATAATAAGGTGACGCAGCACCTAGAATAGCCTCTGGACGAAATTTATGAAGTGCATGTTGTATATTTCGTCCAAGGCTTCATGCACCCGTTATGGTGGCTTCAAAGCCCTGAAATCATCACTTGTAACTCCGTTCTTGTTCCCCTTGCGCATGCCATCATCTCCATGCTTGTTCTTGCTCCAATGTTCATCCTTCTCCAAGCTAGGCCCTTCATTTGTAAGCAAAACAAATGTATCCAATTTAGGCAGCATCATATTCTCATGAACATTAGAATCATAAAACGAAAGTACCTGGTAATTTAGTTGGCGTGCGCGAGCTCTAGTAATTGGTCCAGTATGTATAGCAGCACGGGCTGTGGGTGTAACAATGGTATTGATGTCCTCATCATCCTCCCCTTCTTGAAATGAAGTCATCCTCGACGGAAGTTCATCTTCCTCACCCAAATAAGGCTTTAAATCTGCAATGTTAAAAGTGGGACTAACCCCAAAATCTGCAGGCAGCTCAAGTTTATATGCATTATCATTTATTTTCTCCAACACCTTAAAGGGACCATCAGACGTGGCATTAGCTTTGATTTATGCAAATCAGAAATCTATCCTTACACAAATGTAACCAAACAAGATCTCCAGTGCAAACACAACATGTTTTCTACCCTTATCCCCAAGAAGTTTATATTTAGCATTCATACGCTCAATGTTTTCCTTAGTTAACTCATGCATTTTAAAATCAATTCAGCATGTTCTTTAGCATCAAAATTAACCTTCTCCGAAGATGGAAGAGGCAACAAATCAATAGGTGCACGAGGCAGGAAACCATACACAACTTCAAAAGGGCACATCTTAGTAGTAGAATGCAATGAACGATTATAAGCAAATTCAATATGAGGCAAGCATTCCTCCCACATTTTCTTATTATTCTTCAAAATAGCCCTAAGCATAGTAGACAATGTTCTATTGACTACTTCAGTTTGTCCATCAGTTTGGGCTTGACAAGTAGTACTAAAAAGCAGTTTAGTCCCCAACTTAGCCCATAAACATCTCCAAAAGTGGCTAAGAAATTTAGTATCACGATCTGAAACAATAGTATTTGGCACACCATGCAAGCGAATAATTTCACGAAAGAACAAATCAGCAACATTAGCAGCATCATCGCTTTTATGACATGGTATAAAATGTGCCATTTTCGAGAATCTATCCACGACAACAAATATGCTATCTGATGCGGAGCATCCCTCTCTCATCCCCATGGACGTGCCTACATCTCCCTCAACGCCACTAGGACCCATGACAAGAGCCCGAGCTAAGGCTATCGAAGATAAGGTGAATTCGCTCCTCTCCGAACTCCCTCTTCCTACTCACGAGACATGGCTACTACCTCAGTCGGAGACTCTATGTGTAATCAGGTACATGGAGGTGAGCCAAGGATCAACTACTTGCGAGAGCCAAGACGGCGAGGACTCCAAGCATATTGAAGAAGAAGAAGAGATTGATGTAGGGCAGAACCCTATGTGGACGATCTTTCACGTTTGGAGAGGTTCCCTACTAGGAACACGAAGAACGAGCGGAAGAACACGAGGGAAATCACGGGGAAAACACAAGAGAATCACTCAAACCAACAAGATCAATCACACATGTGCTAGATCGATGAACACAAAGGGAGATACATGATTCAAGGTCAACAAAGGACGATACAAACGGTAGCCGTTCTTCTCCGTGAGGAGGTCTTGATGGGGGCCACCCAAGAGGGGGTCTTGAATCCAAGGTGGATCTTCTCCAAAGAGGGGCCGCGGTCTCTCTCGTGGAGTAGATCCGGTATGGATGAGCGAAGCTCTATCTAACAATGAGCTAAATCAACGCTAACCCTAGCTAAGAGGAGGTGGAGGAGTATATATAGTCTATGTCCACGAAGGGGTAAGTGAGAGAGAGGATACATGGGCCTCGGGCCCGAACACTGTGCGCAGACAGGTACCGGACGTCCGCTAGGGGCCGGTCGTCTGGTGGCTCGTGGGCGTCCGGACGTCCGGTAGTCTCCGGACTTCCGCTAATTCGGCTCGGGTGTTGTGGCACCGGTCGTCTGGTGGGGCCGATCGTCCGCTCGCTGGGAGGTATGGCCGGTCGTCCGGTCCTGGACGGACGTCCGCTCGTTGTAGCCTGGTACTTGGCGCAGGTTTGCTTCAGGTGCCGAACGTCCGGTCCCGACCCGTCGTCCGGTGGCTGGAGTTTCTGTGGCAGCTCTTCTTCTTGTACTTCACGGTCGGTGTCCTCACTGTCTTGTCCATGGTCTTCCTCCTTGTTCTTGGTCATGCATAGCACATATATTTGAGGTAGTAACCATGTCTCACATGTGGAAAGTGATGGTTCGGAGATGAGCGAGTTCACCTTGTGTCCAATGGCGTATAGTCGAGGTCTCATCTTATGTACCCTTGGGTCATGGGGAGTGGTCGAAGTGGACATGGGGATGATCGTAGGATGCTCCGCATCATCTCCCCTCCCTTGGGAAAGATCCGACCTCGGATCGTGATCCTCATCACCATGGGAACGGTTGTCGTGGACGGACTTGAAGTTGGACGAAGTTGAAGACATGGCACAATCCAAGTAGTCCAAGGTGTCGCCGGAGTGATAGACATGCAAAAAGAGCAAACACAAGCAACACTCGGAAATACAATGGTTAGCGCACACAAAGTGTCCAGCATGTAAGAATGAGTCCGTCCAAAGGAATTGTTCATGGCAAGGCATGAGATGCTTATCCAAATGATGTAAAATGACATGTAAAGCATTCATGAGAGAAAATTCATGCATTGGGCACACAAAGGTGTGGTGATTGTGATCAATGCAACCACGGTGCAAAATGATCTCATAATGAGACGGTTTGTCAATAGCATGAATATGGCAATGGATGCTCAACATGTGTATGTTATCATGCAATTGATGATGGGCAATATGATCATGATGTATGAATATGCCATCAAGAAAGATCACAACAAATTTTCTAAGAAAATGCACAAGTTCATATATCATGGATGACATGGGAATAGGTTCAACAAGACAATCATAATGTGTGTCAATCCATGCATAGGGTGCAAACTTGTGGTGAGTATGGTATGTCCATCGAGCATGACATGTATGAGCACAATCAACAAATATGGATGTGGTGGTGTACCAATGCTCGATGTCGTGGCATGAGAGGAATTCCAAAGATGCATCCAATAAGTGCAAGCGCTCCTCAATTCGAAGGTCCAAAGAGCCAATCTCCAATGTTGCTCCTCCATCCAATAGATGTAACATGTAGACAACAAGAAAGAAACAACAATGAAAGAGTGACCCATCCAATATGCAAACTTGAGGATGGCTCAAAGAGAAGGAGTTCACCTTTATGAGGATGTCGAAAATATTGGTGTTGCACATCATGTATGCCGTCACATAGCCAATATGTCTCATGACGGTAATGCGTTGTGAATCCTTCAAAACGAAAGAACATGACAAACACTCGGAAAAACAAATGAGGTTAGCGGAAGTGCAAAACCTATCATTCGTGTGGTAAGATGCCCAACAAGTGTATGCATCATGCTCATCATAAGAAAGTACAAGGGAGCATTTCATAGTATGGAGGCATATGATGCGAGAACAACCAAATACAATAGGCTCAAGTAAACAAGCATGCATCACAAGTGAAGTGTCCAAGTCTCCAAGATCATGAAGCATAGAGGCAACTATAGGAGGCAAGCGACAATAAACAAGATATATCATGTGAGAGGCATGAACATATATGTCATCAACCCAAGAAAGCAAGTGATAGTGGAACATGGGTGATGCAACATAGCAAGCAATCATAGCGATCAAGTCAAGCAAGCTAGTAGTGCGAAGATGCAACATACTAGAAGGAATCATGGCAAGCATGTCATGTGTGCAAATAGTGGGCATGAGTAAATCACATGACATAGCACAAACATGAAAGCAAGATATGAGGACAATAGCATGAATGTATTGGTGAGGAGCCATATGTAAATAGCAATGGGTCATCATGACTCTCCCAACACAACAAGCATCAATACCATGGGGCACAAAGAAATCATGGCAATAGCTACTAGGATCTCTACCAAGCATGCAAATACACATAGGAGTAGCATAATGATGAAACATGGGCAGATGCAAGCAAGGGTCACAATTGCATAGCCAAGGTATAGAAGCAAGCATAGCATGCAAAGTGAACACGGTAAAATGAGCATGAATCGACAAGTGATATATAGCCCATAGCCTTGTGAGAGACAAGTAAAAGAGATGCGCGTAGTCCTTGCGCGAAGGGAACGGTGGGATTGATAATCCACGGGATCCCAAGTCATCATTGCTCTCAAGAGCTCATTTCGTCAACTCATGGGATTGAGAAGTTGACGAGTGTATGTGGGTACCTACACAAAACAAAGACAAAGGGAAAATTGTGTGTGCGTGGTAGATGTACGCATCATCCATCATGATGCATACGTGCTTGTGTTGGTTAGCACCAAATATCCAATGCTCAAATAAATGAGATGCGTGATATAGAAATATGTCATCCATCATGATAGGTTTGTTGTTATGTATGGCATAATGGAGACTCAAATTGTGTAATGCATCATGGGAAATATCTAGAGCATCATTATTCATGAGAAGCATATGGTGCACGCAATTATGGGAATCATGCAAAGTATGGCATGTATCAAAATCTCCTAATATGTATGAGGAAACTATGGGGGTCTCCTCATGAGCATGAGTAGCAACATCACATGGAGAATATTGGCAACATTCAGAAGAAAGCATATT
Organism: Aegilops longissima; assembly: GCA_021605205.1. Lineage (NCBI taxonomy): Eukaryota > Viridiplantae > Streptophyta > Magnoliopsida > Poales > Poaceae > Aegilops > Aegilops longissima. The sequence goes on along the minus strand of CM038676.1, from coordinate 237,709,591 downwards.
TGGAACAATGTGATCATGGCATGACATAGTAGATGAATTGTGCAAATCATGTAAAGGAAGCATGGCAATATCATCACATGAAAAACAAAAGCCAATGACCATCATCTCGTCATCTATGCAATAAGTGCAAATAGGATTGATTTAAACGGGGCATGCATAGTTACTATGTTGAGATTGAAATGAGGCAATATGAGAGATCTCACTCATAGCATATGACAAGTTTAATGGATTGTCAAACATGATGTGACCAATAGAATTTTCACAAGATATCCTATGAAGCATAACATCACAACTAGGCAACTCAACATGCTCATCATCATATTCATCATAAATAGGTAAGTCAAGGCATGAAGAAGTTTCGCTAGCATGAAGCATGGTAATAGGTGGGTCAACATCATGGGAGCAATTGATGCTAAGAGAGTCCACTAGTGGGACAAGAGAAGCACGATCACCTATTTTACCTTTGGAGCATCGCTCTTGTGTTGTAGGTGAGGTGTTGAAGAACAAGTCATTGTCATCTTCATCATGATGGAACCATGTGGGGGGTGCATCATCGTCCACCATGGCCATCGTTGTCTCCATTGGAGGGATGGACTCGTCGAGGGTAGGCATGTCGTCATGTAGGAGACCTAGCACCAAAGAAGAAAACACACTAGGAGTAGACGTTAAGTCGTTAGAAATCATAGTGGCCTCACATGCCGTGTCAACTACCTCACTCACTATGTGTTGTGGCTCACTCACTCCCTCTTGGATGCTCTCACTCATATGGTTGGTGGAGTCACTCAAATGGCGCTCAACCTCACATAGTATGTGTGGCATGCTCTCAAGTGTGGGGCTAGTGGTGGTCACACTCATCCTCTCATAGGAAATGCACTCAATGTCACACATGGTGGAGTCACTCATATCACTCATGGTGGGGTGGCTCTCCTCACATGGGAATTGGGTCATCTCTTTATATGTGGGTGTCGGAGAGATGTAGGTGCAAATGTCTCCATGCTCAATTCCTATCGCCGTGGTCGAAGGGGATGGCCCTTGCTCGACCTTCGTGTCACCGTCTTGGTGTGGGAGGCCCATATGATGTGGCACCTCGTAGCTCGTCTCCATGACCGAAGGGAGTGTCCCATGCTCGGCCATCTTCCTTGAGGGGCTTCCGAAGATGGAAGTGTCGCCCTCGCTCATGGGTACTCTCCTTGTACTTGATGAAGTCGATGTAGGCGTACACATGGGAAGTAGGCGAAGATGCCGTACGTCCAAAGGTGAAGATGCCTTGAGAACACTTGGCGAAGATGCCGAAGTGGTTGATGTAGCCGTAGCGCCGTCTTGGTGGTGGTCGTCTCGCGGTCTCCTTTTGTGCTCTTGAAGCTTGGACTTGGCGTGAAGTAGAGCTTGTCGGGACTTTTGCATTTGTGCTTGGCGAGCATCTTCATGATGATGGTGTCGTTGTCGCACTTGAGCTCGTAGTAGATGTCGTTCGTCGTCGTCGTGCACATGATGCTTGGAGGTGACTTGCCATTCATGACGATGTGGATCACGAACGTGATGGTGGTCGCCATGTAGATGTGGACGAGGACGATTTGCATTTTCATCATTTTCGCGCTCCGAAGACTTGTGGCTTGAATGTCGCCGCCTTGAAGATGACGAAGGGGAAGAAGACTCGATCAAAGCTCTAATCTCCTCCATCCTTGCATCTTGCTCCTTTTTATGTGCGGAAAGCTTCCTGTCGATGTAGTCCCTTTTCCTTGCTTCGGAGAGATGAATGTCGATGGAGAGGTTCTCCATGCGCTCTTGCAATCTTGATTGTGCGCCTTGCATTTGTCGTTGTAGATCGAAGATTGACGCTTTGGTGATGTAGTTGTGCACGCCGTCGTCGTAGTCGAAGACCGGAGATGAAATGCCTTGCCTATCCATCACAAGACTCGAGAAAATATGAGTGGGAGAAAGAGAAGAACTTATACCAAATGTACCTTGACCGATGTTGAAAATGGATCAATGATCACTCAATGTGTAACAAGGAAATAGTACAATTGGTACCAATTCTTGTCGGTTTCTCACACCTACACAAATAAGGCTTATGGTAGAGCTCGGTGAGGCTAGTGGCACAAAAATTTGATGCAAAATGTTAGCAAGAGTCAATAATGTTGAAAGAGATTCACAAATTCGCAAGCGAAACAAGTAGACCAATAGCAAATGTGGCACACGGAAACACACACACAGATAGATAAATGGGGCCGTGCAACCAAGGAATGAGCTCAAAATGTGGAATCCACCAAAACGCTCGTGTTGCACAACTCAAGAGAGACGCTAGCACGATTGCTCAATAGGCGGAGACGACACTTGTGCACAACCTATAAGATGCAAAATGGATAAACTTTGTATCCCAAGTATGCTATGTATGTACGGTTCCCAGTGTTTCTCTCAAGATGATCCAAGATGATCGGATATGACAATCTTATATGCAATGTGGTTATGATGCTATGGCACTTGCTAACAAGCTTCTTTGCTCTTTCTCTTTTGCTTAAAAGCTTTATTTCTTTTTTTTTTTGTATGGCCACTTTGCACAATGCACAAACCAAGGTAGCAATTGTGTATATGCGGGAACAAACTTGTGACACAAGATATGATACCAATATGATATGGTATGTATGCAATGGACGGTGTAGATCACTAATGTGCACAAGTAACGTGGCCCGGCAATACTCAAATGGCTAGTCTCGATAGGCAAGTGACGCAAAATGGGCTAGGGGTTAACAATGCAATAGCAAGGGAATATACAATGGTGTCGTCGAGGTTACCGTCCTTGGCGATGATGAGTGGCGGTGTTCTTGATGTAGATACCAAGATGATGGAGACTCGTCCCTAATTAGCCGAAACACCTTAGGAAAAGGAAAAACCGCGAACTCCAAATCTCAAATGACAAAATGTCAAATGGTGGTAGCGAAAAAGCGGTGGTGGTTTGCACTTGGCGATGTGGAAGTGGCATGATGGGCTATACACGTGTCGAAGTTGAAGTTGCCGTCCCTAAGTAGCCGAAACACCTTAGGAGACACAAGCCACAACTCGAAAAACTCAAACAAAATTGGGTTAAGTTGGGGTGGAAGTGTATGGTGGGTAAGCCTATGCGGAAGTGGCGGTGGTAGTTGAAGAAGAAGCAACCGTACCTAAGTAGCCGAAACACCTTAGGAGACTCAAATCACTACTCAAGCAACCACTAATGCTATGGTGAACAAAATGGGTTTGGTTGCGGAAGTCGGTGGTGGTTATGCGGATGATATGGTGGAGGGCCTAGGCAAACTTGCCAAATTTTCGAAAATTTGATGGAGTCAAATTGTGTTGGTGGTATTTTTGCGGGAAGGGGGATGTCAAGAGCTTCAAAACGAGCTAAAGAACGTCAAAATCGGAGTTCGGATGAATTAGTTATGGCTGAAACAAGAATCGGCCGAAGTCAAAACCTACAGGTAGCGGACGTCCGGAAATAAAGGATGTCCGGTGGCCGGACGTCCGGTGAGCTCGGAAATCCGCTAATTTCGGTTCGGGTTAGGGGTTTCGGTCGTCCGGAAAGGTCGGACGTCCGGTGATTCGAGGGGGTCCGGACGTCCGTAAATCGTCGGTCGTCCGGTGGGTCGGGGTCAACGCGAAATTTCAGATCCAGGACGCGATTTTGGGCGGAAATTGGGGATTTTGGGGTCAAAATTGGGAGATTTTGTGGATGAAAGATGGGGAAACTTGGGGAAATGCTAGATCCACTCGAAACCAAGCAAATCCATGGATCAAAATCAACAAAACTTCATCTAACCAACAAATCACAAAAAAAATTTGGGGCTATTTTTGGTGGAACCCTATGTGATCAACCTTGCTCTGATACCAAGATGATGTAGGGCGGAACCCTATGTGGACAATCTTTCACGTTTGGAGAGGTTCCCTACTAGGAACACGAAGAACGAGCGGAAGAACACGAGGGAAATCACGGGGAAAACACAAGAGAATCACTCAAACCAACAAGATCAATCACACATGTGCTAGATCGATGAACACAAAGTGTGATACATGATTCAAGGTCAACAAAGGACGATACAAACGGTAGCCGTTCTTCTCCGTGAGGAGGTCTTGATGGGGGCCACCCAAGAGGGGGTCTTGAATCCAAGGTCTCCGAAGAGGGGCCGCGGCTCTCGTGGAGTAGATCCGGTATGGATGAGCGAAGCTCTATCTAACAATGAGCTAAATCAACGCTAACCCTAGCTAGGAGGAGGTGGAGGAGTATATATAGTCTATATCCACGAAGGGGTAAGTGAGAGAGAGGATACATGGGCCTCGGGCCCGAACACTGTGCGCAGACAGGTACCGGACGTCCGCTAGGGGCCGGTCGTCCGGTGGCTCGTGGGCGTCCGGACGTCCGGTAGTCTCCGGACTTCCGCTAATTCGGCTCGGGTGTTGTGGCACCGGTCGTCCGGTGGGGCCGGTCGTCCGCTCGCTGGGAGGTATGGCCGGTCGTCCGGTCCTGGACGGACGTCCGCTCGCTGTAGCCTGGTACTTGGCGCAGGTTTGCTTCAGGTGCCGGAGGTCCGGTCCCGACCGGTCGTCCGGTGGCTGGAGTTTCTTTGGCAGCTCTTCTTCTTGTACTTCACGGTCGGTGTCCTCACTGTCTTGTCCATGGTCTTCCTCCTTGTTCTTGGTCATGCATAGCACATATATTTGAGGTAGTAACCACGTCTCACATGTGGAAAGTGATGGTTCGGAGATGAGCGAGTTCACCTTGTGTCCAATGGCGTATAGTCGAGGTCTCATCTTATGTACCCTTGGGTCATGGGGAGTGGTCGAAGTGGACATGGGGATGATCGTAGGATGCTCCGCATCAGAGATGCTGCTGAAGGCACAGGCACCGGACGTCCGACGCTTTTCGGACGTCTGACGAGTCCCAGGACCCGGACGACCGGACCCTCCGGACGTCTGGCACTTTGCCACCCGAACCAAAACTACGGACGACCGAAGCCTCCGGACGTCCGACCAACGACGCCGAACGAATCTACGGACGATCGACAACTTCCGGACGTCCGGACCGTCCTGGCTTCGGACGACCGACCCTCTCCGGACGTCCGACGCGCGCCACGACAGAACTTATTCTTGGACGCTTGAGCCTGTCCGGACGTCCGGACCGTCCCCGAAGCCTCCGGACGTCCGACGCCTTCCGGACATCCGGCGCTGTGTGTTGACTTCGTTTGGGCGCAGCCCTTGTACCCCTCGCCCCTAGACTATATATACTCCTTCTTCCCCAACTTTCTAGGGTTAGGTTTGGTTTAGCTCATGTTTGTGTGAGAGCCTTGCTCATCCACTTGGTTACTTCTCCTCGGAGCTCGGGACCTCTACGGAGAAGATCCCCCAAGCGGATTCAAGACCCCCTTCTAGGGTGGACCCCATCAAGACCTCCTCTCGGAGAAGAACGGCTACTCGTGTATCCTTACCTTTGTTGATTGTGGATCATATGTATCTCTTTGTGTTCGGTGATCTAGCACTTGTGTGATTGATTCCTTGTTGGTTGAGTGATCTCTCTCTCTCGTTTCCTCCGTGTTTCCCTTTGTTCTTCCGCGTGTTCTTCGTGATTACCCGTAGGATCCACTCCAAATGTGAAAGATCGTCCACATAGGGTTACGCCCTACATCATCTTGGTATCATGAGCCACGTTGATCACGTTTTGGAGCCCCTACCCCTCTTTTTCTAGCTTGATTTTGTTGTTTTCGTCCTAATTCCGAAAATTCCCCACAAAAAAATAGCCCCAAATTTTTTTTTGTGATTTGTTTGTGAGTTGAGATTCTGTTGGATTTGGTCCATGGATTTGAGTTGATACGTGTGGATCTAGCTTTTCCCTCACTCCCCACCCTTTTCCAACCACCAAATCACTCGATTTCGACCTCACCATTTCATTCTTCCCCGAAATCTCGCTGTTCTTCCCGAGCCCGATTTTGCCCAGTCTCCGGACGATCGGAAACGGTCGGACGTCCGACGAGGTCCGGACGACCGTAAAGGCCCGGACGTCCGTAAAACCCTGACAAACCTGAACTTTGTCAGTTCGCCACCACCTCAGCCCCACCTTCCACCACATCTTCCAAAACCACATACACCACCATCCTCCCCAATACATCCTATGACGATTTTACCACATTTTGGTCCTTGAGATTTTGAGTTGTGGCTTCCGTATCCTCTTGTGTTTCGGCTATCTATGTGCGGTTCGATTTCATCATCACCACGGCTCAACTTCGCAAAGGTCTCATCATCGCCAAGGACGGTAACTTCGACGGCATCTTTGTCATACCTTGCAATTGCATTGATACCCACATGGCCTTATTTTTGCGTAGCTTACCCATCGAGACTAGCCATTCAGTATTGTCGGCAACGTGACTTGTGCACATTAGTGATCATACTCCATAGCATACATACCATACCACCGTGGTGCATATCTTGGGATCCATTTGTGTGTCACAAAGTTGTCATAGCATGCACAATTGCTATCTTGGTTAGTGAAGTTTTGCATGAGAAAAGAGCTCAAAAGTGAAAGAGCCACCCAAGCTTTTAAGCAAAGAGGAAAGATAAGCAAAGATCTTATGAGCAAGAACCATAGCATCATACTACATTAAGATTGTCATATCGGATCATCTTGGATCATAGCACCGAAATACCATACATATAGCATACGTGGGATAGAGATAGTTGCATTTTTGCATAGTAGGTTGTGCACAAGTTCCGTATCCGCCTATTGTGCAATCGTGCTAGCGTCTCTCTAGTATTGTGCAACAAGAGCATTTTCGTGGATTCCACATTTTGGCTCACTTTTGGTTTGCACAATCCCACTTATCTATTTTGCGTGTGTTTCGTGTGCCACTAGTTGCTTGGTCTACTTGTTGCATTTGCAAATTTGTGTACCTTCTCCAACATTATTGACGCTCACTTACAATTGCATTAATTTTTGTGCCACCATCCTCACCAAGCTCCACCATAAGCTTTTATTTGTGTAGGTGTGAGAACCGACAAGGATTGGTACCAATAGTGCTATTTCATTGTCCGCATTTGAGTGAACTTGATTCATCATCAACATTGGTCAAAGGTACATTGGTATAAGTTCTTCTCCTTCTACCACTCACATTTTTGCTTGGAATGATGGATAGGCCAAGTACTTCTACCAACCCACTCTTCATCGAACAAGACGACGACATGTCATCATACGTCACCAAGAACCACCTCTTTGGTGCACAACGAACGTTGCACCAAGAACAACAAGCAATGAGCGACCGCATCAACAATCTCGCCACCGACTTGCGACTCTCCGAGCAACGTACAAGAGTCTACTTCGACAACAAGTTCGACGCTCACAAGCAAGAGAATGATGCAAGAATGGACGAGATCCGCGCCTTGATGAGAAATCGGCATCATTCCACTTCTTCATCATCAAGACGGAGCCGCTCGAGTCGACACTCCGACGATACCTTCTACGACTCAAGCACACCTACTTCGAACACTCTTCGTCGTGCCGCACGTCATGACCGTCATGCATCTCGCAACCCGCTACATGAGCAAGTTGATGAGCAAGTCCCTCGTCCTCAATCAAACCAACACGCTTTTGCTCAAGCTCGAGAACGACGACTACGGTGCCAAGAGGAAGAACGAGCGCGTCTACACCAAGACGAACAAGATGCCAAGGCTCAACATCTTCAACAACAACAACGTGAAGCGCAAGCTCTTGAGGCGCAACGTGCCCTTCAAGAATCAAGTCGAGCCTTCGCCAACCGCAATCGCAAACGGCGCAACCAAGAGGAAGCCCTTCGAGAAGAATCCAAGAGAGGAACTACCAACCTCATGGACAACGTCAAGTTCCTCAAGCTCCTCCCCAAGCTCGCCAAGCTCCACTTCAACCTCAAGTTCAACAAGAGCAAGTTGATCAGGGTCTTCCTCCACGCCAAGAGCAACATGAAGACGATTGCAATCCACGTCAAGGGCGTTATCATCAACATCGCCAACAACACAATGAAGAGCAACGCTAGGCAAGCTAAAATTCACCATTCCCAAGTTCAATGGAAGCAATGACCCCGAAGACTACCTCTCATGGGCATTGAAGGTTGCCAAAATCTTCCGGTTGCACAACTACGATGAAGCGAAGAAAATCGCTATGGCATCACTTGAGTTCCAAGACTATGTGCTCATATGGTGGGAACAAATCATTGAGCGACGACAAGCAAGAGGTGAACCTCCAATCACCACTTGGGCTCAAATGAAGGATGTCATGCGAGCATGTTTTGTGCCAACCTACTACAACCACGACCTCTTCAAGAAACTCCAACTTCTAAAGCATGCCAAGTTGTGGCTAATACCTCCGTCGATGATGACCTTGACGGACCTTCCATTGATGCTGGCCTTTGTGTGGAAGATGTGGCATCTTTGGTCCTCTTCTTGTTGATGTTGAAGAGTCAAGACCTTGGAGACAACGAGAGCGGGGCTCGAATCCTCATCACAAAAGACTTGATCATCTTCATCCTCGTTCACTCGCCGGTGCATGGCCACTTGCTCAAGAGCTTCCATCTCCTCATCACTCATTGAGTCATAGGTGCCATCGTCATTGAGGATCATGGTGCGCTTGTTGGTGCATTCGTAGGACTTGTGGCCTCGGCCGCCGCAAGTGAAACACTTGAAGGAGCTTGTCTTGACGGTCTCATCGGTCGGAGTAGATGACGAAGCACACGGCTTGAAGTTGCTTGTAGTAGGAGGAGGACGACTTGAATTTGTCGAAGTTTTCTTGTAACTTGACTTGTCGTCGTTGCTTGTAGAAGGTTTGGTTGATGTCGATGTTGGAGGGGTTGTTGAAGGTTGGTTGTTGGAGAAGCCGTAGGTCTTGGACGAGTACTTGGTGTACTTGAATTCATCTTGCACTTGACATTCCGCCTTTGTGGCTTGATGCACGAGCTCAATGAGGGTGGAGTAGGGTTGGAAGTCAGCGATCTTCTTGATGGGATGATTGAGTCCATTCAAGAAACGTGCCATTGTTTGCTCATCATCTTCCTTCACATTGGCTCGAATCATGGCTATCTCCATTTCCTTGTAATATTCTTCAACTCTCTTTGTTCCTTGCTTGAGTAGTTGGAGTTTCTTGAATAGGTCGCGGTTGTAGTAGGTTGGCACAAAACGTGCTCGCATGACATCCTTCATTTGAGCCCAAGTGGTGATCGGAGGTTCGCCTCTTGCTTGTCGTCGCTCAATGATTTGTTCCCACCATATGAGCACATAGTCTTGGAACTCAAGGGAGGCCATAGCAATTTTATTTGCTTCATCGTAGTTGTGCAACCGGAAGATTTTGTCAACCTTCAATGCCCATGAGAGGTAGTCTTCGGGGTCATTGCTTCCATTGAACTTGGGCATGGTGAATTTTAGCTTGCCGTAGCGTTGCTCTTCATTGTGTTGTTGGCGATGTTGATGATGACGTCCTTGACGTGGATTGTACTCGTCTTCATGTTGCTCTTGGCGCGGAGGAAGACCATGATCAAATTGCTCTTGTTGAACTTGAGGTTGAGGTGGAGCTTGACGAGCTTGTGGAGGAGCTTGAGGAACTTGACGTTGTACATGAGGTTGGTAGTTCCTCTCTTGGATTTCTTCTCGAAGGGCTTCCTCTTGATTGCGCCGTTCGCGATTGCGGTTGGCGAAGGCTCTACTTGATTCTTGAAGGGCACGTTGCGCCTCAAGAGCTTGCGCTTCACGTTGTTGTTGTGGAAGACGTTGAGCCTTGGCGTCTTGTTTGTCTTGGTGTAGACGCGCTCGTTCTTCCTCTTGTTGGCGACGAAGACGTTGTCGTTCTTGAGCTTGAGCAAAAGCCTCTTGGTTTGATTGAGGGCGAGGAGCTTGGTCATCAACTTGCTCTTGTGAATGCTTGTCATGTAGCGGGTTGCGAGATGCATGACGGTCTTGACGAGCGTCACGACGAAGAGTGTTCGAAGTAGGTGTACTTGAGTCGTAGAAGGTGTCGTCGGAGTGTCGACTCGAGCGGCTCCGTCTTGATGATGAAGAAGTTGAATGATGCCGGTTTCTCATCAAAGCGCGGATCTCGTCCATTCTTGCATCATTCTCTTGCTTGTGAGCCTCGAACTTGTTGTCGAAGTAGTCTCTTGTACGTTGCTCGGAGAGTCGCAAGTCGGTGGCGAGGTTGTCGATGCGGTCGCTCATTGATTGTTGCTCTTGGTGCAACGCCCGTCGTGCACCAAAGAGGTGGCTCTTGGTGACGTATGATGACATGTCGTCGTCTTGCTCGAGGAAGAGTGGGTTGGTAGAAGTACTTGGCCTATCCATCATTCCAAGCAAAAATGTGAGTGGTAGAAGGAGAATAACTTATACCAATGTACCTTTGACTGATGTTGATGATGAATCAAGTTCACCCACATGCGGACAATGAAATAGCACTACAGAAATAAAAGCTTATGGTGGAGCTTGGTGAGGATGGTGGCACAAAATTTGATGCAATTGTAAGTGAGCTTCAATAATGTTGGAAAAGGTTCACAAATTTGCAAATGCAACAAGTAGACCAAGCAAATAATGGTACACAGAAACACACACACAAATAGATAAGTGGGATTGTGCAAACCAAAAGTGAGCCAAAATGTGGAATCCACGAAAATGCTCTTGTTGCACAATACTAGAGAGACGCTAGCACGATTGCACAATAGGCGGATACGGAACTTGTGCACAACCTACTATGCAAAAATGCAACTATCTCTATCCCACGTATGCTATATGTATGGTATTTCGGTGCTATGATCCAAGATGATCCAATATGACAATCTTAATGTAGTATGATGCTATCTTTCTTGCTCATAAGCTCTTTGCTTATCTTTCCTCTTTGCTTAAAAGCTTGGGTGGCTCTTTCACTTTTGAGCTCTTTTCTCATGCAGAACTTCATGAACCAAGATAGCAATTGTGTATGCTATGACAACTTTGTGACACACAAATGGATCCCAAGATATGCACCACGGTGGTATGGTATGTATGCTATGGAGTATGATCACTAATGTGCACAAGTCACGTTGGCGGCAATACTCAATGGCTAGTCTTGATGGGTAAGCTACACAAAAGTAAGGCCATGTGGTTATCAATGTAAATTCCAGGAATGACAAAGATGTCGTCGAAGTTACCGTCCTTGCGATGATGAGACCCTTGCGAAGATGAGCGCGGTGATGATGATGTCGAACCGTACCTAGATAGCCGAAACACAATAGGACACGGGAACCACAACTCAAAATCTCAAGGACCAAAATGTGTCAAAATCGTCATAGGAGGTATTGGGGAGGTGATGCGGAGCATCCCACGATCATCCCCATGCACCTACGACCGTCTCATCAAGAGCCAAGAGGACCCATGACACGAGCTAGAGCTAGAGCTCTCGAGAACGAGGTGACCTCTTTCCTTATTGATATCACATATGATCCACTCGAGACATGGCTACTACCTAAGTCCAATATGCTATGCATGATTAGGTGTCAAGGGGAACCTCCCGAGGATGCACGTGAAGATGGACAAGCCGCCAAGTCCATGGATGAAGAGAACCAACGGAAACGAGCGAAATCACCTTCCAGGCCCCGGACATCCGGCCATGACCCCGGACATCCGGCCCCTGGAGTTTCTACATCACCCTCAGCCAACCTGCCCAAGTACCCAGGGCCCGGACATCCGGCGTCCAAGCCCGGACATCCGGCCACCAGCCCGGATATCCGGCTCCCAGCCCGGAAATCCGGCGCCCCTCTCCCGATTCTGCTGAAACGGTCACCCCAGCCCGGACATCCGGGCTGATAGCCCGGACATCCGGCGCCTCGCTAAGGCCCGGACATCCGGCTCGACGCCCGGACGTCCGGCCTCCCCTGCCTGCGTGCAGTGCCTCCGGGACTTGTCCCTTGTACCCCTTCGCCCCGAGACTATATATACTTGATCCCCTCCTCTTTCTAGGGTTAGCATTGGATTAGCTCATATTTTGGTGTGAGAGCCTTTGGTCATCCACTTGGCTACTTCTCCTCGGAGATCAGGACCTCTACGGAGAAGATCCCCCAAGCGGATTCAAGACCCCCTTCTAGGGCGGACCCCACCAAGACCTCCTCTCGGAGAAGAACGGCTACTCGTGTATCCTTACCTTTGTTGATCTTGAATCTTGTGCCACCTTATGTGATTGATAATCTAGCACTTGTGTGATTGACCTCTTGTCGGTTGAGTGATTTCTCCCTTGTTTTCCCCCGTGTTTTCCCTCTTGTTCTTCGTGATTCCCCGTAGGATCCGCTCCAACGTGAAAGATCGCCCCCGTAGGGTTCCGCCCTACATCATCTATGGTATCATGAGCCACGTTGATCACGCTATTGGAGCCCCTACCCCTCTTTTTCTAGCTTGATTTTGTTGTTTTTGTCCTAATTCCGAAAATTCCCCACAAAATAGCCCCAATTTTTTTGTGATTTGTGAGTGTGATGAAGTTTTGTTGGATTTGATCCGTGGATTTCGTGTGTTGCGGTAGATCTAGCTTTTCCCCATCTTTTCCCAATTTCCATCCACAAATTCGCTCAAATTTTGACCGGATTTGACCTCCTCGCTGGTGTTCTTGAGCGGACATCCGCCCGAGCAGCCCGGACATCCGGCAGCCGGACATCCGCCCGATCAGCCGGACATCCGGCGCCCGGACATCCGCTTCTAGCCCGGATTTCCGGTCCCTGGTAGCAACAATCCCTTCCACCACCCCGATCACCGCCTAACTTTCGCCAAATTTTGTCCCGTGCCCACATACACTTCCACTTACCTCCACCACTTCCGCATAACGCTACCATAGCCTTGCCCAATACCAATTCCGACTACGTTGCCAAATTTCGCCTTGAGAATTTGAGTTGGGGTTTTCCGTATCCTTTTGTGTTTCGGCTATCTAGGTACGGTTCAACATCAACATCACCACCACTCATCTTCGCCAAGGACGGTAACATCGTCGACACCTTTGTCATTACTTGCTATTGCATTGATAACCATCATAGCCCATCTTTTGCGTTGCTTACCCATCGAGACTAGCCATTGAGTATTGCCGGCAACGTGACTTGTGCACATTAGTGATCATACTCCATAGCATACATAACATACCAAAGTGGTACATATCTTAGCATCAACTTGTGTGTCACAAAGTTGTCATCGCATACACAATTGCTATCTTGGTTCGTGAAGTTTTGCATGAGAAAAGAGCTCAAAAGAGAAAGAGCCAATCAAGCTTTTAAGCAAAGAGAGATAGATAAGCAAAGAGCTTATGAGCAAGAACCATAGCATCATACAACATTAAGATTGTCATACTTGATCATCTTGGATCAACACATCGAAACACCATACATATAGCATACTTGGGATAGCAGTAGTTGCACTTTTGCTTAGTAGGTTGTGCACAAGTTCGTATCCGCCTATTGTGCAATCGTGCTAGCGTCTCTCTAGTGTTGTGCAACAAGAGCATCTTGGTGAATTCCACATTTTGGCTCATCCTTGGTTCCATAACCCCATATTATCTATTTGCGCGTGTGTTTCCGTGTAACATATCTCGCTATTGGTCTACTTGTTGCATTTGCAAATTTGTGAATCATTTCCAACCTTATTGAGTCTCACTTACAATTGCATCAAATTTTGTGCCACCATCCTAACCGAGCTCCACCATAAGCTTTTATTTGTGTAGGTGTGAGAACCGACAAGAATCGGTACCAAGAGTGCTATTTCATTGTCCGCATTTGAGTGAACTTGATTCATTTTCAACATCGGTCAAAGGTACATTGGTATACGTTCTTTTCCGTTCTACCACTCACATCTTGCTTGGAATGATGGATAGGCCAAGTTCTTCTACCAACCCACTCTTCATCGAGCAAGACGACGACATGCCTTCATACGTCACCAAGAGCCACCTCTTTGGTGCACAACGAGCGTTGCACCAAGAACAACAAGCAATGAGCGACCACATCGATAACCTCGCCACCGACTTGCGACTCTCCGAGCAACGTACAAGAGACTACTTCGACAACAAGTTCGAGGCTCACAAGCAAGAGAACGATGCAAGAATGGACGAGATCCGCGCTTTGATGAGAAACCGGCATCATTCAACTTCTTCATCATCAAGACGGAGCCGCTCGAGTAGACACTCCGACGACACCTTCTACGACTCAAGTACACCTACTTCAAACACTCTTCGTCGTGCCGCTCGTCAAGACCGTCATGCATCTCACAACCCGCTACATGACAAGCATTCACAAGAGCAAGTTAATGATCAAGCTCCTCGTCCTCAATCAAACCAAGAGGCTTTTGCTCAAGCTCAAGAACGACAACGTCTCCGTCGCCAACAAGAGGAAGAACGAGCGCGTCTACACCAAGACGAACAAGACGCCAAGGCTCAACGTCTTCAACAACAACAACGTGAAGAGCAAGCTCTTGAGGCGCACCGTGCCCTTCAAGAATCAGGTAGAGCCTTTGCCAATCGCAATCGCGAACGGCGCAACCAAGAGGAATCCCTTCGAGAAGAAATCCAAGAGAGGAACTACCAACCTCATGTACAACGTCAAGTTCCTCAAGCTCCTCCCGTCAAGCTCCACCTCAACCTCAAGTTCAACAAGAGCAAGTTGATCATGGTCTTCCTCCGCGCCAAGAGCAACATGAAGACGATTACAATCCACGTCAAGGACGTCATCATCAACATCGCCAACAACACAATGAAGAGCAACGCTACGGCAAGCTAAAATTCACCATGCCCAAGTTCAATGGAAGCAATGACCCCGAAGACTACCTCTCATGGGCATTGAAGGTTGACAAAATCTTCCGCTTGCACAACTACGATGAAGCGAAGAAAATCGCTATGGCATCACTTGAGTTCCAAGACTATGTGCTCATATGGTGGGAACAAATCATTGAGAGACGACAAGCAAGAGGTGAACCTCCAATCACCACTTGGGCTCAAATGAAGGATGTCATGCGAGCACGTTTTGTGCCAACATACTACAACCGCGACCTCTTCAAGAAACTCCAACTACTCAAGCAAGGAACAAAGAGTGTTGAAGAGTACTACAAGGAAATGGAGATAGCCATGATTCGAGCCAATGTCAAGGAAGATGATGAGCAAACTATGGCACGTTTCTTGAATGGACTCAATCATCCCATTAAGAAGATCGCCGACTTCCAACCATACTCATCCCTCATTGAGCTCGTGCATCAAGCTACAAAGGCGGAACGCCAAGTGCAAGATGACTTCAAGTACGCCAAGTACTCATCCAAGACCTACGGCTTCTCCAACAACCAAGTTTCAACGACTCCTCCAACATCTACATCAACCAAGCTTTCTTCAAGAAACAACGACAAGTCAAGTTACAAGAAGACCTCGACAAGTTCAAGTCGTCCTCCTCCTCCTACAAGTAACCTCAAGCCGCGTGCTTCATCCTCTACTCCGACCGATGAGACCATCAAGACAAGCTCCTTCAAGTGTTTCACTTGCGGCGTCCGAGGCCACAAGTCATACGAATGCACCAACAAGCGCACCATGATCCTCAACGACGATGGCACATATGACTCCATGAGTGAAGAGGAGATGGAATCCCTTGAGCAAGTGGCCATGCACCGGCAAGTAAATGAAGATGAAGATGATCAAGTCTTTTGTGATGAGGATTCGAGCCCCGCTCTCATTGTCTCCAAGGTCTTGACTCTTCAACATCAACAAGAAGAAGACCAACGATGCCACATCTTCCACACAAAAGCCGGCATCAATGGACGGTCCATTAAGGTCATCATCGATGGAGGTAGTTGCCAAACTTGGCAAGTGAAGAACTATGCTCCAAGCTCTAATTGGCAAAGAGGAAGCACCCGCATTCATACAAGGTGCAATGGCTAAGTGACTCCGGCACTATACAAGTCGAGCATACGGTCCAAGTCTCCTTCAAAATTGGTGCTTATGAAGACACGTTGGAATGCGATGTGGTCCCAATGACCGTTTGTCAACTACTTCTTGGTCGACCATGGCAATTCGACCGTGGTGTCATACACAATGCGCGTACCAATCACTATAGCTTCAAGATGAAAGGGAAAGAATATGTGCTACGACCTATGTCTCCTAGTCATGTGATAGCCGACAAACAAGCCACCAATCATAGAGACAAGAGTGAGAAAGTGATCCACCCAAAAGTGAGTGAGAGCCACAAGCCAAATTTGAGCGACTCTTCGCCTAGAGAGAAAAACCTCATTCTATTTGCCACCAAAAGTGAGATGAGAGAAGTGTGTGAGAACCCATCTACCGTGATGCACTTTGTCCTTGTGTGCAAGGATGGAGAACCAAAAACTAACACCATTCATGAGCTACCTTTGGTGTTTCAATCTCTTTTGCAGGAATTTCAAGATGTTTTTCCCGATGAGCTACCTCCGGGTCTACCTCCTCTTCGAGGCATTGAGCATCGAATCGACCTCATCCCCGGAGCGCCTCTACCAAACAAAGCTCCATACCGAGTGAATCCCGAAGAAACAAAGGAAATTCAACGACAAGTACAACAACTCATCGACAACGGCCATGTACGTGAAAGCCTAAGCCCTTGTGCCGTTCCGGTTATTCTTGTGCCTAAGCCCGATGGAAGTTTCCGCTTGTGTTCCGATTGTAGACCTATCAATGCTATTACCGTCCGATATAGGCATCCCATTCCTCGCTTAGATGACATTCTTGATGAACTTAGTGGAGCCAACTTTTCTCAAAATTGATCTTAAAAGTGGCTATTATCAAATCCGCATACAAGAGGGTGATGAATGGAAAACTGCTTTCAAAACCAAATTTGGTTTATATGAATGGTTAGTGATGCCTATGGGTCTTTCGGAAGCTCCCGGTACTTTTGTGCGTCTTATGCATCATGTGCTCGTCCTTATATTGGAGTCTTTGTTGTGGTTTACTTTGATGATATTCTTGTGTTTAGCAAAACCATGAAAGAGCACATCAATCATGTAAAATCTGTGTTGCAAACTCTTCGCAAGGAAAGCCTTTATGCAAACTTGAAAAAATGCACTTTTGGAGTTGACAAAGTGGTTTTCTTGGGTTTTGTTGTTTCCTCAAAGGGTGTCCATGTTGATGAATCTAAAATTGAAGCAATCAAAACTTGGCCCCAACCCACCAATTTGCAACAAGTGCGAAGTTTTCTTGGTCTTGCGGGTTTCTATCGTCGCTTTGTGAAAGATTTTAACACAATTGCCGCTCCTTTGCATGCTTTGAGCAAGAAGAATACTCCCTTTGTTTGGGGAACCTTGCAATCAACCGCTTTTGATGAGCTCAAGTCTTTGCTTACTCATGCTCCGATTCTTGCTTTGCCCAATTTTGACAAAACTTTTGAGGTTCATTGTGATGCAAGTGGTACCGAATGGCGGAGTTTTGATGCAAGAAAACGAGCCATTGCTTATTTTAGTGAAAAACTCTCCGGGCTCAACTTAATTATCCCATCTATGACAAAGAATTGTATGCTTTAGTACGTGTGCTACATGTTTGGGAACATTACCTTAGACCGCATGAGTTTGTCATCCATACCTATCATGAAACGCTTAAGTACCTCAAAGGTCAAACTAAATTAAACAAGTGTCATGCCAAATGGAGTGAATTCATTGAATCTTTTCCTTATGTGATCAAGTACATTAAGGGTAAAGAGAATGTAGTTGCCGACGCGCTTTCACGCATATGCATGCTTGTCACTCAACTTGAGGTGAATGTTATTGGTTTTGAGCATATAAAAGACTTGTATGAGCATGATCCATCTTTTGCTTCTCCTTATGCTAAGTGTTTGACGCATACGTCTTGGGAACAATATTACATCAAGGATGGTTATCTTATGAGAGCTAACAAAGTTTGCATTCCCGAGTCTTCTCTTCGTTTGCTCCTTTTGCAAGAGGCTCATGGAGGCGGACTCATGGGACACTTTGGACGCGACAAGACATTCGCCACGCTCTCCAACAACTACTTTTGGCCCAAGATGTTCCGCGACGTCTCACGCTTCACCAACCGATGCTATACATGTCGCAAAAGCTAAGTCTAAAGCTCAATCTCATGGTCTTCACATGCCTCTTCCTATTCCATATCAACCATGGGAAGACATTAGTATGGATTTTGTACTTGGTTTGCCTAGGACTCAAAATGGCAAGGATTCCGTCTTTGTTGTTGTGGATAGATTTTCTAAGATGGCACATTTCATTCCTTGCAACAAGATAGACGATGCTTCACATGTTGCAAATCTCTTTTGTAGGGAAATGTTGCGACTCCATGGCGTACCAAAGACAATCGTCTCCGATCGTGACGTCAAGTTTTTGAGTTACTTTTGGAAGACCCTATGTGCCAAGCTCGGAATCAAGCTCTTGTTCTCCTCGGCATACCATCCTCAAACCGACGGCCAAACGGAGTGACGAACCGCACACTATCCACTCTACTTCGTGTCTTGATCAAGAACATCAAGGAGTGGGAAGCATGTCTACCCATCGCCGAGTACGCCTACAATCGTGCAAGACATTCAACTACCGACAAGTCCCCCTTCGAGGTCGTCTATGGTTTCAACCCGTTGTCCCCATTGGACATTCTACCACTTCCTCTCCAAGAGCGCACCAACATGGATGCAAGGGAACGAGCAAGCTACATCAAGAAGATGCACGAAGATACAAGGCACACCATTGAGCGCCAAGTACAACGTCAAGCAAACAAGCTCAACGCCAACAAGCAACCCATCGTCTTCAACATTGGTGATCTAGTGTGGCTACACCTTCGCAAGGATCGCTTCCCCAAAGAACGCAAGTCCAAGCTTCTCCCTCGAGCCGATGGACCTTTTAAGGTGCTAGCACGCTACAACGACTACGCTTACAAGATCGACATACCTCGAGACAAGTACAACGTGAGCGACATCTTCAACGTCAAGGACCTCGCACCTTTCCATGGAGATGAAGCTTTTGATCCGAGGTCGGATCTCTCCTGGGGGGAGATGATGCGGAGCATCCCACGATCATCCCCATGGACCTACGACCGTCTCATCAAGAGCCAAGAGGACCCATGACACGAGCTAGAGCTAGAGCTCTCGAGAACGAGGTGACCTCTTTCCTTATTGATATCACATATGATCCACTCGAGACATGGCTACTACCTAAGTCCGATATGCTATGCATGATTAGGTGTCAAGGGGAACCTCCCGAGGATGCACGTGAAGATGGACAAGCTGCCAAGTCCATGGATGAAGAGAACCAACGGAAACGAGCGAAATCACCTTCCAGGCCCCGGACATCCGGCCATGACCCCGGACATCCGCCCCTGGAGTTTCTACATCACCCTCAGCCAACCTGCCCAAGTACCCAGGGCCCGGACATCCGGCGTCCAAGCCCGGACATCCGGCCACCAGCCCGGATATCCGGCTCCCAACCCGGAAATCCGGCGCCCCTCTCCCGATTCTGCTGAAACGGTCACCCCAGCCCGGACATCCGGGCTGATAGCCCGGACATCCGGCGCCTCGCTAAGGCCCGGACATCCGGCCCGACCTTGGACGTCCGGCCTCCCTCGCACTGCGTGCAGTGCCTCCGGGACTTGTCCCTTGTACCCCTTCGCCCTGAGACTATATATACTTGATCCCCTCCTCTTTCTAGGGTTAGCATTGGATTAGCTCATATTTTGGTGTGAGAGCCTTTGCTCATCCACTTGGCTACTTCTCCTCGGAGCTCAGGACCTCTACGGAGAAGATCCCCCAAGCGGATTCAAGACCCTGATAGAGGCAAAGGTGTCCCATCTTTCGATGAGATGTTGGTTTCGCTTTGGAGGAAGTCGACTTTGACGATCCGACTACGAACGTGCGAGGACGTCGCGCCTTAGCAATCGCTAAACCAACTCCGAGAGGTTATTGACCACGCCGAACACGATCAACCCGACCACGAGGGTCATTTCCTGCGAGCAAGCGAAGAACAAGCAAGAAACTGAGATTGCAATCTGGATATTGCGAATATAAGATGAAAGCTTTATTGATCAAGGTGGGGTTCTGTGGACGCCTTTGTGCAGTCGTTGAACACAAGCGAAATCTGCGAAGTTGCAGCTATGGCGAACTTTTAATCTAAACAAAACCCAATGTCTAAACGGGGCCCTAAGGGCTGTATATATGGAGGAAGAGGGGAATTTCGTGGCCCTTGGTGGAGGGGTCCAAATCAACCCTAACTCTTGTTTCCCACACATACGGACTCTAAAACAGCCTATACTTAAGTATTTCGAAATTACATGGCCTGGCCCAATAATAAGGTGACGAGCACCTAGAATAGCCTATGGACGAATATTATGAAGTGGCATCTTGTATATTTCGTCCAAGGCCTCATGCACTCATTAGGGTGGCTTCAAAGTCCTGGAATCATTACTTGTAACTCCGTTCTTGTTCTCCTGCGCATGGCATTATCTCCATGCTTGTTCTTGCTCCAATGTCCATCCTTCTCCAAGCTAGGGCCTTCATTTGTAAGCAAAACAAATGTATCCAATTTAGGCAGCATCATATTCTCATGAACATTAGAATCATTACCAAGAAACGAAAGTACGATAATTTAATTGGCGTCTGTGAGCTCTAGTAATTGGTCCGTATATGTAGCAAGAGGGGCTGTGGGTGTAACAATGGTATTGATGTCCTCATCATCCTCCCTTCTTGAAATGAAGTCGTCCTCGACGGAAGCTCATATTCCTCACCCAAATAAGGCTTCAAATCTGCAATGTTAAAAGTGGGACTAACCCCAAAATCTGCAGGCAGCTCAAGTTTATATGCATTATCATTTATTTTCTCTAACACCTTAAATGGACCATCAAGCACGTGGCATTAGCTTTGATTTGCGCAAATTAGGAAACCTATCCTTACATAAATGTAACCAAACAAGATCTCCGGTGCAAAGACAACATGTTTTCTACCCTTATCTCCAGCAAGTTTATATTTAGCATTCATACGCTCAATGTTTTCCTTAGTTATCTCATGCACTTTTAAAATCAATTCAACACGTTCTTTAGCATCAAAATTAACCTTCTCCGAAGATGGAAGAGGCAACAAATCAATAGGTGCACGAGGTAGGAAGCCATACACAATTTCAAAAGGGCACATCTTAGTAGTAGAATGCAATGAACGATTATAAGCAAATTCAATATGAGGCAAGCATTCTTCCCACATTTTCTTATTATTCTTCAAAACAGCCCTAAGCATAGTAGACAATGTTCTATTGACTACTTCAGTTTATCCATCAGTTTGGGGGTGACAAGTAGTACTAAAAAGCAGTTTAGTCCCCAACTTAGCCCATAAACATCTCCAAAAGTGGCTAAGAAATTTAGTATCACGATCTGAAACAATAGTATTTGGCACACCATGCAAGCGAATAATTTCACGAAAGAACAAATCAGCAACATTAACAACATCATCGCTTTTATGACATGGTATAAAGTGTGCCATTTTCGAGAATCTATCCACGACAACAAATATGCTATCCTCCCTTCTTTGTTCGAGGTAAACCTAAAACAAAGTCCATAGATATATCCTCCCAAGGAACACTAGGCACAGAGCAAAGGCATATATAAACCATGAGGATTGAGTCGTGACTTAGCTTTTTGACATGTAGTGCAGCGAGCAACAAAACGCTCAACATCCCGTCTCATCTTTGGCCAAAAGCGTGTAGCAAGTATATCCTCCGTCTTCTTGACGCCAAAGTGTCCCATTAATCCTCCTCCATGCGCCTCCTGCAACAACAAAAGACTAACAGAGCTAGCAGGAATGCATAGCTTGTTAGCACGGAACACAAAACCATCATTAATAACGAACTTGTTCCATGTTCTTCCTTCTTTACAATTCTGCATTACATCTTTAAAATCAGCATCATGCACATATTGATCTTTGATGGTCTCCAAACCAAATATTTTGAAGTCAAGTTGTGAAAGCATAGTATAGCGACGAGACAAAGCATCAACAATAACATTTTCTTTACCCTTCTTGTGTTTAATGACATAAGGGAAAGTCTCAATGAATTCAACCCATTTAGCATGTCTACGATTCAGTTTAGCTTGACTTTTAATATGTTTCAAAGATTCATGATCAGAATGTATAACAAATTCTTTGGGCCATAAATAATGTTGCCATGTCTCTAAAGTCCGAACAAGAGCATATAATTCTTTGTCATAAGTAGAATAGTTCAGACTAGGCCCACTCAATTTTTCAGAAAAGTATGCAACAGGTTTGCCATCTTGTAATAACACACCTCCTAATCCAATTCCACTAGCATCACATTCAAGCTCAAAAGTCTTATTAAAGTCAGGAAGTTGGAGTAAAGGAGCATGTGTCAACTTATCTTTCAATACCGTGAAGGCTTCTTCCTGTGCGGTACCCCAAACAAAAGGCACATCCTTCTTTGTAAGCTCATTGAGAGGTGCAGCAATGGTGCTAAAGTCTCTCACAAAACGCCTATAGAAACCAGCGAGTCCAAGAAAACTCCTCACTTGTGTGACCGTTTTGGGCTGCGGCCAACTCTCAATAGCTTCAATCTTGGCTTTATCAACTTCAATTCCCTGTGGAGTAACAACATAGCCAAGAAAAGATACTCGGTCGGTGCAAAAGGTGCACTTCCCAAGGTTACCAAACAAACGTGCATCACGTAGAGCATTAAAAACAGCACGTAAATGTTCCAAATGTTCTTCCAAAGATTTGCTATAAATCAGTATATCATCAAAGTAAACTACCACAAATCGTCCAATGAAAGCACGTAAAACTTCGTTCATTAATCTCATGAAAGTACTAGGTGCATTAGTTAACCCAAAAGGCATGACTAACCACTCATATAATCCAAACTTAGTTTTAAATGCTGATAGAGGCAAAGGTGTCCCGATCTTTCGATGAGATGATAACTCTCGATTTGGTGGAGTCGACTTTGACGATCCGACTACAAACGTGCACGACGTTGCGCCTTAGCAATCGCTAAACCAATCTCCTTAGGTTATTGACGATGCCGGAAGCACGATCAACGACCACGAAGGTCTATTCCTGCAAGCAATCGAAGAACAAGCAAGAATATGATAAAGCAATCTGAATATTGCGAATATATATGAAGTATTGATAATGGTGGGGATCCGTAAGCGGTCTTGGTGCGGTCGTTGAACACAAACGAAGTACACGAAGTTGCAATGGCTAACTTTTAATCTAAACAAATCCCAAGGTCTAAACGGGGCCCTAAGGGCTGTATATATGGAGGAAGAGGGGGAATTTCGTGGCCCTTGGTGAGGGGTCCAAATCAACCCTAACTCTTGTTTCCCCACACATACGGACTCTAAAACAGCCTATACTTAAGTATTTCGAAATTACATGGGCCTGGCCCAATAATAAGGTGACGATGAGCACCTAGAATAGCCTATGGACGAATATTATGAAGTGGCATCTTGTATATTTCGTCCAAGGCCTCATGCACTCATTAGGGTGGCTTCAAAGTCCTGGAATCATCACTTGTAACTCCGTTCTTGTTCCCCTGCCGCATGCCAACATCTCCATGCTTGAACTTGCTCCAAGGTTCATCTTTCTTGTCCATGGTAGGCCCTTCATTTGTAAGCAAAACAAATGTATCCAATTTAGGCAGCATCATATTCTCATGAACATTGGAATCATTACCAAGAAACGAAAGTACCGATAATTCAATTGGCGTCTTGTGAGCTCTAGTAATTGGTCCAAGTATGTATAGCAGCAGGGGTTGTGGGTGTAACAATGGTATTGATGTCCTCATCATCCTCCCTTCTTGAAATGAAGTCGTCCTCGACGGAAGCTCATCTTCCTCACCCAAATAAGGCTTCAAATCTGCAATGTTAAAAGTGGGACTAACCCCAAAATCTGCAGGCAGCTCAAGTTTATATGCATTATCATTTATTTTCTCTAACACCTTAAATGGACCATCAAGACGTGGCATTAGCTTTGATTTGCGCAAATTAGGAAACCTATCCTTACGCAAATGTAACCAAACAAGATCTCCAGGTGCAAAGACAACATGTTTTCTACCCTTATCTCCAGCAAGTTTATATTTAGCATTCATACGCTCAATGTTTTCCTTAGTTAACTCATGCATTTTAAAATCAATTCAGCACGTTCTTTAGCATCAAAATTAACCTTCTCCGAAGATGGAAGAGGCAACAAATCAATAGGTGCACGAGGAAGGAAGCCATACACAATTTCAAAAGGGCACATCTTAGTAGTAGAATGCAATGAACGATTATAAGCAAATTCAATATGAGGCAAGCATTCTTCCCACATTTTCTTATTATTCTTCAAAACAGCCCTAAGCATAGTAGACAATGTTCTATTGACTACTTCAGTTTGTCCATCGGTTTGGGGTGACAAGTAGTACTAAAAAGCAGTTTAGTCCCCAACTTAGCCCATAAACATCTCCAAAAGTGGCTAAGAAATTTAGTATCACGATCTGAAACAATAGTATTTGGCACACCATGCAAGCGAATAATTTCACGAAAGAACAAATCAGCAACATTAACAAAGCATCATCGCTTTTATGACATGGTATAAAGTGTGCCATTTTCGAGAATCTATCCACGACAACAAATATGCTATCCTCCCTTCTTTGTTCGAGGTAAACCTAAAACAAAGTCCATAGATATATCCTCCCAAGGAACACTAGGCACGAGCAAAGGCATATATAAACCATGAGGATTGAGTCGTGACTTAGCTTTTTGACATGTAGTGCAGCGAGCAACAAACGCTCAACATCCGTCTCATCTTTGGCCAAAAGAAATGTGTAGCAAGTATATCCTCCGTCTTCTTCACGCCAAAGTGTCCCATTAATCCTCCTCCATGCGCCTCCTGCAACAACAAAAGACTAACAGAGCTAGCAGGAATGCATAGCTTGTTAGCACGGAACACAAAACCATCATTAATAACGAACTTGTTCCATGTTCTTCCTTCTTTACAATTCTGCATTACATCTTTAAAATCAGCATCATGCACATATTGATCTTTGATGGTCTCCAAACCAAATATTTTGAAGTCAAGTTGTGAAAGCATAGTATACCGACGAGACAAAGCATCGGCAATAACATTTTCTTTACCCTTCTTGTGTTTAATGACATAAGGAAAGTCTCAATGAATTCAACCCATTTAGCATGTCTACGATTCAGTTTAGCTTGACTTTTAATATGTTTCAAAGATTCATGATCAGAATGTATAACAAATTCTTTGGGCCATAAATAATGTTGCCATGTCTCTAAAGTCCGAACAAGAGCATATAATTCTTTGTCATAAGTAGAATAGTTCAGACTAGGCCCACTCAATTTTTCAGAAAAGTATGCAACAGGTTTGCCATCTTGTAATAACACACCTCCTAATCCAATTCCACTAGCATCACATTCAAGCTCAAAAGTCTTATTAAAGTCGGGAAGTTGGAGTAAAGGAGCATGTGTCAACTTATCTTTCAATACCGTGAAGGCTTCTTCCGTGCGGTACCCCAAACAAAAGGCACATCCTTCTTTGTAAGCTCATTGAGAGGTGCAGCAATGGTGCTAAAGTCTCTCACAAAACGCCTATAGAAACCAGCGAGTCCAAGAAAACTCCTCACTTGTGTGACCGTTTTGGGCTGCGGCCAACTCTCAATAGCTTCAATCTTGGCTTTATCAACTTCAATTCCTGTGGAGTAACAACATAGCCAAGAAAAGATACTCGGTCGGTGCAAAAGGTGCACTTCCCAAGGTTACCAAACAAGCGTGCATCACGTAGAGCATTAAAAACAGCACGTAAATGTTCCAAATGTTCTTCCAAAGATTTGCTATAAATCAGTATATCATCAAAGTAAACTACCACAAATCGTCCAATGAAAGCACGTAAAACTTCGTTCATTAATCTCATGAAAGTACTAGGTGCATTAGTTAACCCAAAAGGCATGACTAACCACTCATATAATCCAAACTTAGTTTTAAATGCTGTTTTCCATTCATCTCCCAATTTCATACGAATTTGATGGTATCCACTACATAAATCAACTTTGGAGAATATTGTAGAGCCACTCAATTCATCAAGCATATCATCTAGCCTAGGAATAGGATGACGATAACGAATAGTAATATTATTAATGCCTCTACAATCAACACACATACGCCGACGTACCATCCTTTTTAGGCACTAGTATAATAGGAACAGCACAAGGACTAAGAGATTCGCGTATATAACCTTTGTCGAGCAGCTCCTGTACTTGACGATAATCTCCTTCGTCTCCTCTGGATTGGTGCGGTATGGTGCGCGGTTGGGTAGCGATGCACCGGAATTAAGTCAATTTGATGCTCAATCCCTCGAATAGGTGGTAATCCGGTGGCACGTCTTGTGGGAAGACGTCGGCGAACTCTGCAAAATGTTAGTGACAGCGAGGGGCAAAGAGGAAGGCACGTCCTCGAATGAAAATAATGCCTCTTTGCACACAAAAGCATAGCAAACAGATTTGCTAGAATCTAGCTCATCAATATCAGATTTGGTGGCAAATAAACATGCACTTTTCAGTTTAATTTCAGAAGCAACATTAGATGGTTTATTATTAGGCTTCATTTGTTGCTCAAATTCTTTTGCCACAATCTGATTTTCACTCTTATTTTCTCCTGTTTTGCTTTATTAGCTCTATTAATATCATCTTTCAAAATGGAATCAGAGTCATAGGAAGCAAAGTAATATTTTTATCCTTGTGAACAAGAGTATACTGATTGTTTCTACCATGGTGTACAGAATTTTATCAAATTGCCATGGTCTACCAAGTAATAAGGAACATGCTTGCATAGGTACCACATCACAATCAACATAATCAGCATATGTAGAGATACTAAAATACACACGAACGAAGACGTGTTACCTTAACCTTGCCGCTGTTGTTGAACCATTGGATGTAGTAAGGATGTGGATGTGGTCTTGTGGTGAGAGAAAGCTTCTCCACCATATCCATGCTAGCCAAGTTGTTGCAGCTCCCTCCATCTATGATGACGCTGAATAGAACGTTCCTTCACAACTCCCTTTGTATGGAACAAGTTATGCCTCTGATTTTGCTCAGCTTGTGTAACCTGCACACTCAAAACACGTTGAGCAACTAAACATTCATACTGTCGGCATCTTCAAACAGCCATGTATTGCGTCTCAGATCGAATCATCTCCACCGTGTTCTTCATGTGTAATAAGAGCCAAAGTCTCTTCATCATAGTCACTAGCGGACTCATACCCACCATCCTCGTAGCAATCATCACACGCTGAGATGTGCATTCTCTCATAAAATGTCCTCTTCCCTTACAACGACGACAAATAATATCACTTGTGTGCCCTGTTGACGCCATGGAAGAAGAAGAGCTCTGTGTAGGCCCAGCAGTGTACTCTTGGCAGATAGTGGTGGTTGTGCTGCTTTCTTGTATCACGGTTGGAGGTGGCAGCCACGGAGGTGCGGTGTAGTAGAACGTGTGGAAGTAGATGATGCACGTGGTGTCCATGATGAAGGTCGACCTGCGAGAAAAGTTAGTCGCGCCAAGGCCCGTCGATCCTGCACTTCACGTTCAGCTTTACAAGCAAGATGGAATAATCGAGTGATATTATTATAATCCTTGTAGTCTAGAATGGTCTGAATCTCTCTATTTAATCCACCCGAAAGCGTGCAAGCATAGCTTCATTCTCCTCAACAATACCACATCTAATCAAGCCAGTTTGTAATTCCGATAATATTCTTCACCGAATTTTTCCTTGTCTTAAGCGCTGCAATTTTTGAAGTAATTCACGCTGATAATATGGTGGAACCCAACGAGTACGCATAGCAGTTTTCAAAGCAGCCCAAGTAGCTGGAACAGGATATAATCTACAATGTTCGACCACCAAACACATGCAAAGCTAGTGAAAGCACAAACAGCAGCAGGAACACGTCTCTCCTCGGGATATTGTAAACATGTAAATCGTTGTTCAGTTTCTAACTCCCAAGTAAGATATATATCAGGAACATATCTACCCTCAAATGGTGGAATATTCAATTTCAGTTTAGGGAGATGGTCATGATCTCGTACTGAAGGGGAGCCGAACATTGCCATTATTTGCATGTGGACGACACGGTGGTTGTGGTGCTGGTGGTTGCACGTAGTTCGATGTTGATCAACCTCATCCTCGTAAGCTCTTACATAATCATCCTCCCCACCGCAGCAGCAGGAGCCATGAAGTATCAGCAGCACCGGCAGCTTGGCCGGTGAAGAGGGACACGGGAAGCTCGGCGGAGGGCTGTTTCGCGATGTGGAGGTAGTCCATGTTGTTGTAGTAGAGGTGCGTTAGGTGCAGCCTGTGGTGGTGGTGGTAGACGCCGCGAGCAATTCATTAAACTTGTTATCGAGCTTTGTTTCAACGCCTTCTCAATGCCATCTATCTTCTCCATGGCCTCTTCAAATCTATTTAGCACATCGTCCACCTGCCCACTCATCATTTGTTGAAACTTATCATGTAGCGCTTTGTTTGTCATGTTCTCCCGGTCAGTCTAAATCGGCTTGTGATCCTGCCATGGTTAGCAGCAATAGAAACACACAAGAATATGATTGACGGACTACTAGGAAGTGGTGGTGGTGGTGTGGTGGACGATCACAAATCCGTCAAGCAAATCTCAAATTCTTACCAGTTCTTACCCAAGAAGCGGTGATCGGCAACCGATGTAGTCAAAACTCTCAAAGCTTGGATAGAGCGATTACGGGGAGAGTCAAACGCACGATGTAGATGTATGTGGAGCTGGGAAGGCTTATAATATGGTAGCAAAAGGGTCAGCAATAATCAATTCGAGATGCAAAGTTGAATAAACGCTCAACGACAGATCTTGTCTTTGGTCCTAGGCTAGACCGTGCTAGAGACGCGAGCCTAGAACACTAACAAAATCACGGCGCTGCACGGAAACAACGGAAAAGCACACTCTGGAAATTTTTTTTTCGCTTTTTTTTTTTTTTTTTGCGCTTTTTTTTTGCGCTTTTTTTTTTTTTGCGAAAAATCACTATAATGGCGAGTGTCTCAAAACTCTTCCCAGTCAATCGACAGATTGGCACGAAATTTTTCGACCAAAAAATTTTTTTTTTCGATTGCCGGACCCAAAAGCTGAAACGGGTCAAAAAACTTTCTATAATGGCGACTGTCTCAATACGCTTAGAAACACCTAAAATAGGATAGCCAGAAATTTTTTCGACAAGTGCGTTTTCGGAAAATTTTGGGCCTAAACGGAGGGTGGTTTCCAGACTCTTTTTTTTTTCCGAAACCTACTCCGGCAAGGAAACCACAAATCGGAAACTAGATGGATCTCGAAAACAAACCTAATATGCAAGGAACTCGGATTGGTGGTGGATATATGGTGGTGGTATATGACAGCGGTGGTGGTATATGGTAGCGGTGGTGGTATATGGATACGGATTGGTGGTGGTATATGGATACGGATTGAGATGTGTCGGATAAGCAATGGTGGTAGATGGCAAGGCGATGATGATGGTGCGGCGGCGGCGTGACAACTTATGACCAGAACTCGAAACTCTAAAAGACTAGACTCTAAGACCAGCAACTTGACACGACGATGCAACCGCAAATTCAACAAAGCAAAACCCTAAAAAGATTATGCAAAGGCTCAGATTGGTTCGGATATGATGAACTAACCCTAATTTTTTTTTGTGGCTTTTTCGTGGACTTTAGGTATGAAGAACAGACTCGATCTAATCTACGAAAAACTGTAAAATCTCACCGAGCAACCTGAAAATCTGATACCACTTGATAGAGGCAAAGGTGTCCCGATCTTTCGATGAGATGATAACTCTCGATTTGGTGGAGTCGACTTTGACGATCCGACTACAAACGTGCACGACGTTGCGCCTTAGCAATCGCTAAACCAATCTCCTTGGTTATTGACGATGCCGAAGCACGATCAACCGACCACGAAGGTCTATTCCTGCAAGCAATCGAAGAACAAGCAAGAATATGATAAAGCAATCTGAATATTGCGAATATATATGAAGTATTGATAATGGTGGGGATCCGTAAGCGGTCTTGGTCTGGTCGTTGGACACAAACGAAGTACACGAAGTTGCAATGGCTAACTTTTAACTAAACAAATCCCAAGGTCTAAACGGGGCCCTAAGGGCTGTATATATGGAGGAAGAGGGGGGGAATTTCGTGGCCCTTGGTGGAGGGGTCCGAAATCAACCCTAACTCTTGTTTCCCCACACATACGGACTCTAAAAACAGCCTATACTTAAGTATTTCGAAATTACATGGGCCTGGCCCAATAATAAGGTGACGCAGCACCTAGAATAGCCTATGGACGAATATTATGAAGTGGCATCTTGTATATTTCGTCCAAGGCCTCATGCACTCATTAGGGTGGCTTCAAAGTCCTGGAATCATCACTTGTAACTCCGTTCTTGTTCCCCTTGAGCATGCCAACATCTCCATGCTTGAACTTGCTCCAAGGTTCATCTTTCTTGTCCATGGTAGGCCCTTCATTTGTAAGCAAAACAAATGTATCCAATTTAGGCAGCATCATATTCTCATGAACATTGGAATCGTTACCAAGAAACGAAAGTACCTGATAATTCAATTGGCGTGCGCGAGCTCTAGTAATTGGTCCAGTATGTATAGCAGCAGGGGTTGTGGGTGTAACAATGGTGTTGATGTCCTCATCAAATGCTGTTTTCCATTCATCTCCCAATTTCATACGAATTTGATGGTATCCACTACGCAAATCAACTTTGGAGAATATTGTAGAGCCACTTAATTCATCAAGCATATCATCTAGCCTAGGAATAGGATGACGATAACGAATAGTAATATTATTAATGCCTCTACAATCAACACACATACGCGACGTACCATCCTTTTTAGGCACTAGTATAATAGGAACAGCACAAGGACTAAGAGATTCGCGTATATAACCTTTGTCGAGCAGCTCCTGTACTTGACGCATAATCTCCTTCGTCTCCTCTGGATTGGTACGGTATGGTGCATGGTTGGGTAGCGATGCACCGGGAATTAAGTCAATTTGATGCTCAATCCCTCGAATAGGTGGTAATCCCGGTGGCACGTCTTGTGGGAAGACGTCAGCGAACTCCTGCAAAATGTTAGTGACAACAGGGGGCAAAGAGGAAGGCACGTCCTCGAATGAAAATAATGCCTCTTTGCACACAAAAGCATAGCAAACAGATTTGCTAGAATCTAGCTCATCAATATCAGATTTGGTGGCAAATAAACATGCACTTTTCAGTTTAATTTCAGAAGCAACATTAGATGGTTTATTATTAGGCTTCATTTGTTGCTCAAATTCTTTTGCCACAATCTGATTTTCACTCTTATTTTTCTCCTGTTTTGCTTTATTAGCTCTATTAATATCATCTTTCAAAATGGAATCAGGAGTCATAGGAAGCAAAGTAATATTTTTATCCTTGTGAACAAGAGTATAGTGATTGTTTCTACCATGGTGTGCAGAATGTTTATCAAATTGCCATGGTCTACCAAGTAATAAGGAACATGCTTGCATAGGTACCACATCACAATCAACATAATCAGCATATGTAGAGATACTAAAATGCACACGAACAGTACGTGTTACCTTAACCTTGCCGCTGTTGTTGAACCATTGGATGTAGTAAGGATGTGGATGTGGTCTTGTGGTGAGAGAAAGCTTCTCCACCATATCCATGCTAGCCAAGTTGTTGCAGCTCCCTCCATCTATGATGACGCGAATAGAACGTTCCTTCACAACTCCCTTTGTATGGAACAAGTTATGCCTCTGATTTTGCTCAGCTTGTGTAACCTGCACACTCAAAACACGTTGAGCAACTAAACATTCATACCTGTCAGCATCTTCAGCAGCCATGTATTGCGTCTCAAAATCAGAATCATCTCCACCGTGTTCTTCATGTGTAATAAGAGCCAAAGTCTCTTCATCATAGTCACTAGCAGACTCATACCCACCATCCTCAGTAGCAATCATCACACGCTGAGATTGGCATTCTCTCAATAAAATGTCCTCTTCCCTTACAACGACGACAAATAATATCACTTGTGTGCCCTGTTGACGCCATGGAAGAAGAAGAGCTACTGTGTAGGCCCAAAGCAGGTGTACTCTTGGCGAGATAGTGGTGGTTGTGCCTGCTTTCTTGTATCACGGTTGGAGGTGGCAGCCGACGGAGGTGCCGGTGTAGTAGAACGTGTGGAAGTAGATGATGCACGTGGTGTCCATGATGAAGGTCGACCTGCAGAAAAGTTAGTCCGCGCCAACGCACATCGATCCTGCACTTCACGTTCAGCTTTACAAGCAAGATGGAATAATCGAGTGATATTATTATAATCCTTGTAGTCTAGAATGGTTTGAATCTCTCTATTTAATCCACCCAGAAAACGTGCAAGCATAGCTTCATTCTCCTCAACAATACCACATCTAATCAAGCCAGTTTGTAATTCCTGATAATATTCTTCTACCGAATTTTTTCCTTGTCTTAAGCGCTGCAATTTTGAAGTAATTCACGCTGATAATATGGTGGAACCCAACGAGTACGCATAGCAGTTTTCAAAGCAGCCCAAGTAGCTGGAACAGGATATAATCTACAATGTTCAGACCACCAAACACATGCAAAGCTAGTGAAAGCACAAACAGCAGCAGGAACACGTCTCTCCTCAGGATATTGTAAACATGTAAATCGTTGTTCAGTTTCTAACTCCCAAGTAAGATATATATCAGGAACATATCTACCCTCAAATGGTGGAATATTCAATTTCAGTTTAGGGAGATGGTCATGATCTCGTACCTGAAGGGGAGCCCGAACATTGCCATTGTTTGCATGTGGACGACCTGGTGGTTGTGGTGCTGGTGGTTGCACGTAGTTCTGATGTTGATCAACCTCATCCTCGTAAGCTCTCACATAATCATCCTCCCCCGCCGCAGCAGCAGGAGCCACAGAAGTATCAACAGCAGCACCAGCAGCTTGGCCAGGCTGAAGAGGGACACGGGAAGCTCGGCGGAGGGCTGTTTCGCGATGTGGAGGTAGTCCTTGTTGTTGTAGTAGAGGTGCGTTAGGTGCAGCCGGTGGTGGTGGTGGTAGACGCGGCGAGCAATTCATTAAACCTGTTATCGAGCTTTGTTTCAACGCCTTCTCAATGCCATCTATCTTCTCCATGGCCTCTTCAAATCTATTTAGCACATCGTCCACCTGCCCACTCATCATTTGTTGAAACTTATCATGTAGCGCTTTGTTTGTCATGTTCTCCCGGTCCAGTCTCGTCGGCTTGTGATCCTGCCATGGTTAGCAGCAATAGAAACACACAAGAATATGATTGACAGACTACTAGGAAGTGGTGGTGGTGGTGTGGTGGACGATCACAAATCCGTCAAGCAAATCTCAAATTATTACCAGTTCTTACCCAGAAGAAGCGGTGATCGGCAACCGATGTAGTCAAAACTCTCAAAGCTTGGATAGAGCGATTACGTGGAGAGTCAAACGCACGATGTAGATGTATGTGGAGCTGGGAAGGCTTATAATATGGTAGCAAAAGGGTCAGCAATAATCAATTCAGAGATGCAAAGTTGAATAAACGCTCAACGACGGTATCAGGTTGGTCCTAGGCTAGACCATGCTAGAGACGCGAGCCTAGAACACTAACAAAATCACGGCGCTGCACGGAAACAACGGAAAAGCACACTCTGGAAAAAAAAAAATTTCGCTCCTTTTTTTTGCGCTATTTTTTTTTGCGCTGCTCTTTTTTTTTTTGCGAAAAATCACTATAATGGCGAGTGTCTCAAAACTCTTCCCAGGTCAAACTGACAGGATGGGCACAAAATTTTTTCGACCAAAAAAAAATTTTTTTTTTTGACTGCCCGGACCCAAAAACTGGAAACGGGTCAAAAAAAAACTTTCTATAACGGCGACTGTCTCAATACACTTAGAAACACCTAAAAATTGGATAGCCAGAAAATTTTTCGACAAGTGCGTTTTCGGAAAATTTTGGGCCTAAACGGAGGGTGGTTTCCAGACGAATTTTTTTTTTCCGAAACCTACGCAGGCAAGGAAACACGAATCGGAAACTAGATGGATCTCGAAAACAAACCTAATATGAGAAGAACTCGGATTGGTGGTGGATATATGGTGGTGGTATATGGCAGCGGTGGTGATATATGGTAGCGGTGGTGGTATATGGATACGGATTGGTGGTGGTATATGGATACAGATTCAGAGCGGTGGCGGATAAGCAATGGTGGTAGATGGCAAGGCGATGATGATGGTGCGGCGGCGGCGTGACAACTTATGACCGAACTCAAACTCTAAAAGACTAGACTCTAAGACCAGCAACTTGACACGACGATGCAACCGCAAATTCAACAAAGCAAAACCCTAAAAAGATTATGCAAAGGCTCGATTGGTTCGGATATGATGAACTAACCCTAATTTTTTTGTGGCTTTTTCGTGGACTTTAGGTATGAAGAACAGACTCGATCTAATCTACGAAAAACTGTAAAATCTCAGCGAGCAACCTGAAAATCTGATACCACTTGATAGAGGCAAAGGTGTCCCGTCTTTCGATGAGATGTTGGTTTTCGCTTTGGAGGAAGTCGACTTTGACGATCCGACTACGAACGTGCGAGGACGTCGCGCCTTAGCAATCGCTAAACCAACTCCGAGAGGTTATTGACCACGCCGGAGCACGATCAACCTGACCACGAGGGTCATTTCCTGCGAACAAACGAAGAACAAGCAAGAAACTGAGATTGCAATCTGGATATTGCGAATATAAGATGAAAGCTTTATTGATCAAGGTGGGGTTCTGTGACGCCTTTGTCTGGTCGTTGAACACAAACGAAGTACGCGAAGTTGCAGCTATGGCGAACTTTTAATCTAAACAAAACCCAAGGTCTAAACGGTGCCCTAAGGGCTGTATATATGGAGGAAGAGGGGGAATTTCGTGGCCCTTGGTGGAGGGGTCCAAATCAACCCTAACTCTTGTTTCCCCACACATACGGACTCTAAAACAGCCTATACTTAAGTATTTCGAAATTACATGGGCTGGCGCAATAATAAGGTGACGCAGCACCTAGAATAGCCTATGGACGAATATTATGAAGTGGCATCTTGTATATTTCGTCCAAGGCCTCATGCACTCATTAGGGTGGCTTCAAAGTCCTGGAATCATCACTTGTAACTCCGTTCTTGTTCTCCTTGCGCATGGCATTATCTCCATGCTTGTTCTTGCTCCAATGTCCATCCTTCTCCAAGCTAGGGCCTTCATTTGTAAGCAAAACAAATGTATCCAATTTAGGCAGCATCATATTCTCATGAACATTAGAATCATTACCAAGAAACGAAAGTACCTGATAATTTAATTGGCGTGCGCGAGCTCTAGTAATTGGCCCAGTATATGTAGCAGTAGGGGCTGTGGGTGTAACAATGGTATTGATGTCCTCATCAGACCCCCTTCTAGGGCGGACCCCACCAAGACCTCCTCTCGGAGAAGAACGGCTACTCGTATATCCTTACCTTTGTTGATCTTGAATCTTGTGCCACCTTATGTGATCGATAATCTAGCACTTGTGTGATTGACCTCTTGTCGGTTGAGTGATTTCTCCCTCGTTTTCCCCCGTGTTTTCCCTCTTGTTCTTCGTGATTCCCCGTAGGATCCGCTCCAACGTGAAAGATCGCCCCCGTAGGGTTCCGCCCTACATCAGGAGGATGGTGGTGTATGTGGTTTTGGAAGATGTGGTGGAAGGTGGGGTGGTGGTGGTGGCTGTACTGAAAAATTCAGTTTCTTCAGGGTTTTACGGACGTCCGGAAATTGCGGTCGTCCGGTCGTCGGACGTCCGATGGGGCTCGGAAATCCGTAATTTCGAATCTGGTTAGGGGTTCAGGTTGTCCGGGAAAGGCCGGACGTCCGGTGGTCGGGGTCAACGCGGGATGAACTGGGCGATTTTGGGGTGGGGAAGAAGATGGTGAGGTCGAAATCGAGCGAGTTGATGGATGGAAAAGGGTGGGGAGGGTGGGGAAAGCTAGATCCACACGTAGCAACTCAAATCCATGGACCAAATCCAACAAAATCTAAACTGACCAACAAATCACAAAAAAAATTGGGGCTATTTTTGGTGGGGATTTTCGGATTTAGGACGAAATCAACAAAATCAAGCTAGAAAACACGGGGTAGGGGCTCCAAAAACGTGATCAACGTGGCTCATGATACCAAGATGATGTAGGGCGGAGACCTAGTCGGAGATCTTTCACGTTTGGAGTGGATCCCTACGAGGAACACGACGAACGAGCGGAAGAACACAAGGGAAAACACACGAGCGAATCACTAAACCGACAAGTATCGATCACACAAGGGCTAGATCATCGAACACATAAGGTAGCACAAGATTCAAAATCAACAAAGAAAAGATACACGAGTAGTCGTTCTTCTCCGTGAGGAGGTCTTGATGGGATCCACTCTAGAGGGGGGTCTTGAATCCGCTTGGGGGATCTTCTCCGAAGAGGCCCTGAGCTCCGAGGAGAAGGTAACCAAGTTGATGAGCAAAGCTCTCACACAAACATGAGCTAATCCTTTGCTAACCCTAACTAGGAGGAGGAGGAGGTCTATTTGTAGTCTTAGTGCAAATGGGGCGAAGTGAAGGGGTACAAGGGCTCCAGCCCGCGGGCACGGTCACACAAGTGTCAGACGTCCGGGGCTTCGGGAAGGTCCGGTCGTCCAGGGGCTGTCGGACGTCCGTAAATTCAGCTCGGGTGTGGGTCGTCCGGTCGTCCAGAGGCTTCGTTCTTCTGTGAATTTGGCTCTGATCTGGGTGCGTCGGACGTCCGGAGGGGTCGGTCGTCCGTAGATTTGGCTCTGGATGTCAGGTACCGGACGTCTGGAGAGTTCGGTCGTCCGCGTCCTAGGACTCGTCGGACGTCCGGGCGCAGTCGGTCGTCCGACGCCTGTAGCTTCCGCAGCAGCTCTTCTTCTTCTTCATCACGCTTGGGGTCCTCGCCGTCTTGGTTCTTGTAGGTAGCTGTACCGTGGCTCTCCTCCATGCACCTGATCACACACAGAGTCTCCGAATGAGGTAGTAGCCATGTCTCATGAGTAGGAAGAGGGAGTTCAGAGAGGAGCGAGTTCACCTTATCTTTAATAGCCTTAGCTCGAGCTCGAGTCATGGGTCCACGTGGTGTTGAGGAGGATGTAGGTGCGTCCATGGGGATGAGCGAGGGATGCTCCGCATCAGGAGTGGATCCATGGAGCAAAGCTCACAAATGTGTATCAACTACTGTGCTCACCCTAACAAATGACCTAGGGACGAATTATATAGGTGGCTGGAGGTTAGGGACAAGTGGAGGGGCAAAAGGGGCAACTCCCGGCCAACTCGCAGGTAGGCCCGTGCGCACGGGCTAAGTCAGCCCCGTGGGCACGGGGGGTCCCTAGAAATGTTTTGAGGCCAAAATTTCGGCGACCGAAAATATTTTTTCTCTATCCTATTTTTAGGTCCCCAGGAGTGTTTTGAGACATTCGCCATCATAGTGATTTTTTGTCGCACTTTTTCGTCGTCGCTGCCCTGATTTCCGGAAAAAAAATTGGCAAAAAAAATTTCGTGCCCATCCTTTCAGTTTGACCTGGGAAGAGTTTTGAGACACTCGCCATTATAGTGATTTTTCGCAAAAAAAAGCAGCGCAAAAAAAAAAGCAGCGCAAAAAAAACAGAGCAAAAAAAAAGATCCAGAGTGTGCTTTTCCCTTGTTTACGTGCAGCGCCGTGAATTTGTTAGTGTTCTAGGCTCGCGTCTCTAGCACGGTCTAGCCTAGGACCAGCACTGTACCGTCGTTGAGCGTTTATTCAACTTTTTATCTCTGAATTGATTATTGCTGACCCTTTTTGCTACCATATTATAAGCCTTCCCAGCTCCACATACATCTACGTCATGCGTTTGACTCTCCCTGGTAATCGCTTTATCCAAGCTTTGAGAGTTTTGACTACAACGGTTGCCAATCACCTCATGCTGCTGGGTAAGAACTGGTAAGAATTTGAGATTTTGATGTAGGGTGGAACCCTATGGGGAGATCTTTCACGAATTGGAGGGGGAATCCCCAAGAACAAGATGAACACAAGAGGGAAAAGAAGAGGAACACTCAAGAACAAGTCCAATCACACATCCACTAGACAATCAAACTCACAAGATCCACAAGGTACATGAACAACAAAGGGAAATAAGATACATGGTAGAGTTCATCCCAAATCCTATGAAGGAGATGAGGGCTTGTTGATCCTATGATTGGGATCCTTCCCGAAGGAGGAGGTCTTGATGTTGGGTCACTCCAAGAGGAGGTCTTGATCTCCTAGTGGAGTGGATCCATGGAGCAAAGCTCACAAATGTGTATGAACTACTTTGCTAACCCTAACATATGGTCTATGTACGGAATATATAGTCATGGGGACGAAGTGGTGATAGAGGCAAAGGTGTCCTGTCTTTCGATGAGATGATGGATATCGCTTTGGTGGAAATCGACTTTGACGATCCGACTACGAACGTGCGAGTACGTCACGCCTTACCAATCGCTAAACCAACTCTGAGCGGTTATTGACCACGCCGGAGCACGATCAACCTGACCACGAGGGTCTGTTTCCTGCGAGCAAACGAAGAACAAGCAAGAAACTGAGATTGCAATCTGGATACTGCGAATATAAGATGAAAGCTTTATTGATCAACGTGGGATTCTGTGGACGCCTTTGTCCGGTCGTTGAACACAAACGGCACGCGAAGTTGCAGCTATGGCGAACTTTTAATCTAAACAAAACCCAAAGTCTAAACGGTGCCCTAAGGGCTGTATATAGATGGAGGAACAGGGGGAATTTCGTGGCCCTTTGGGAAGGGGTCCAAATCAACCCTATCTCTTGTTTCCCACACATCTGAACTCTAAAACAGCCTATACTTATGTATTTCGAAATTACATGGGCCTGGCCCAATAATAAGGTGACGAGCACCTAGAATAGCCTCCGGACGAAATTTATGAAGTGGCATCTTGTATATTTCGTCCAAGGCTTCATTCACTCCTTATGGTGGCTTCAAAGTCCTGAAATCATCACTTGTAACTCCGTTCTTGTTCCCCTTGCGCATGCCATCAACTCCATGCTTGTTCTTGCTCCAATGTTCATCCTTCTCCAAGCTAGGCCCTTCATTTGTAAGCAAAACAAATGTATCCAATTTAGGCAGCATCATATTCTCATGAACATTAGAATCATTACCAAGAAACGAAAGTACCTGGTAATTTAATTGGCGTGCGCGAGCTCTAGTAATTGGTCCATTATATGTAACAGTAGGTGTTGTGGGTGTAACAATAGTGATGTAGGGCGGAACCCTACGTGGACGATCTTTCACGTTGGAGCGGATCCTACGGGGAATCACGAGGAACACGCGGAAGAACACGAGGGAAAAGAGAGAGAAATCACGAAACCGACAAGAGGTCAATCACACAAGTGCTAGATTATCGATCACATAAGGTGGCACAAGATCCAAGATCAACAAAGGAAAGATACAAACGGTAGCCGTTCTTCTCCGTGAGGAGGCCTTGATGGGGTCCACCGTAGAAGGGGGTCTTGAATCCGCTTGGGGGATCTTCTCTGTAGAGGTCCTGATCTCCGAGGAGAAGTAGCCAAGTGGATGAGCAAAGGCTCTCACACAAGAATATGAGCTAATCCAATGCTAACCCTAACTAGGAGATGGGGGGTCCTATTTATAGTCTTAGTGCAAATGGAAGTCAAAACGAAGGGGTACATGGGCTCCAGCCCGCATCAGCGTCGGTCGTCCGGACTCCGTCGGACGTCCGGAGGCTCGAAGGTCCGTCATCCGGACGCTGTTGGACGTCCGTCAATTCTTCTCTCTGCTGAAGGTGTGTCGATTAAATCAGAAGCGGGTCGGTCGTCCGGGGCTTCAGGAGGGTCCGGATGTCCGTAGGTTGTCGATCGTCCGTAGTTTCGCCGGTGATTGTCGCCCGGACGCTCGGTCAGCTCCGATCGTCCGTAGATTTGGTTCGGTGACGAAGTTCCGGACGCCCGAGGGCGTCGGACGTCCGTGTCTCTGAATCGTCGGACGTCCGGAAGGGGTCGGACGTCCGTGTCCTGCAGCTTCAGCCGCATCTCTTCTTCCTCTTCGACATACTTGGGGTCCTCGCCGTCTTGGCTCTTGCAAGTCGTAGATCCTTGGCTCACCTCCCTGTACCTGATTACACATAGAGTTTCTGAATGAGGTAGTAGCCATGTCTCATGGGAAGAAATAGGAAGTTCGGAGAGGAGCGAGTTCACCTTATCTTCAATAGCCTTAGCTCGGGCTCTCGTCATGGGTCCCGGTGGTGTTGAGGGAGATGTAGGCACATCCGTGGGGATGAGTGAGGGATGCTCCGCATCATCTCCCCCCCCCCCCTTGGGAGAGATCCGACCTCGGATCAAGAGGATCATCTCCATGGTAAGGTGCAAGGTCCTTGACGTTGAAGATGTCGATCACATTGTACTTGTTTGGAGGTAGGTCGATCTTGTACGCGTTGTCGTTGTAGCGTGCTAGCACCTTGAAAGGTCCGTCTGCTCGAGGGAGAAGCTTGGACTTGCGTTCTTTGGGGAAGCGGTCCTTGCGAAGGTGCAGCCATACTAGATCACCAATGTTGAAGACCATGGGCTGCTTGTTGATGCTGAGCTTGGTCGTTAGTCTATGAACTTGGCGTTCGATGGCATGTCTTGTATCCTCATGTATCTTTTTGATGTAGCGTGCTCGTTCACTTGCATCCATGTTGGTGCGCTCTTGGAGAGGAAGTGGTAGAATGTCCAATGGGGACAACGGGTTGAAACCGTAGACTACCTCGAAGGGGGACTTGCCGGTAGTTGAATGTCT
Organism: Aegilops longissima; assembly: GCA_021605205.1. Lineage (NCBI taxonomy): Eukaryota > Viridiplantae > Streptophyta > Magnoliopsida > Poales > Poaceae > Aegilops > Aegilops longissima. The sequence continues at coordinate 237,668,708 of CM038676.1, read as the reverse complement.
TGCACGATTGTAGGCGTACTCGGCGATGGGTAGACATGCTTCCCATTCCTTGATGTTCTTCTTGATCAAGACACGAAGTAGAGTGGATAGTGTGCGGTTCGTCACCTCCGTTTGGCCGTCGGTTTGAGGATGGTATGCCGAGGAGAACAAGAGCTTGATTCCAAGCTTGGCACATAGGGTCTTCCAAAAGTAACTCAAGCACTTGATGTCACGATCGGAGACGATTGTCTTTGGTACGCCATGGAGTCGCAAGATTTCCCTACAAAATAGATTGGCAACATGTGAAGCATCGTCTATCTTGTTGCAAGGCATGAAATGTGCCATCTTAGAAAATCTATCCACAACAACAAACACGGAGTCCTTTCCATTTTGAGTTCTAGGCAAACCAAGTATAAAATCCATGCTAATGTCTTCCCAAGGATGATATGGAATAGGAAGGGGCATGTGAAGACCATGAGATTGAGCTTTAGACTTAGCTTTGCGACATATAAAGCATCGGTTGGTGAAGCGTTGTACGTCGCGGAACATCTTGGGCCAAAAGTAGTTGTTGGCGAGCGTGGCCTCCATGAGCCTCTTGCAAAAGTAGCAAACGAAGAGAAGACTCAGGAATGCAAAGTTTGTTAGCTCTCATAAGATAACCATCCTTGATGTAATATTGTTCCCAAGACGTATGCATCAAACACTTTGTATATGGAGAAGCAAAAGATGGATCATGCTCATACAAGTCTTTTATATGCTCAAAACCAATAACATTCAACTCAAATTGAGTGACAAGTATGTTTATGCGTGAAAGCGCGTCGGCAACTACATTTTCTTTACCCTTAATGTACTTGATCACATAAGGAAAAGATTCAATGAATTCACTCCATTTTGCATGACGCTTGTTCAATTTAGTTTGACCTTTGAGGTACTTAAGTGTTTCATGATCGGTATGGATGACAAACTCATGAGGTCTAAGGTAATGTTCCCAAACATGTAGCACACGCACTAAAGCATACAATTCTTTGTCATAGATGGGATAATTAAGTTGAGCACCGGAGAGTTTTTCACTAAAATAAGCAATGGCTCGTTTTTCTTGCATCAAAACTCCGCCAATTCCGGTACCACTTGCATCACAATGAACCTCAAAGGTTTTGTCAAAATTGGGCAAAGCAAGAATCGGAGCATGAGTAAGCAAAGACTTGAGCTAATCAAAAGCGGTTGATTGCAACGTTCCCCAAACAAAGGGAGTATTCTTCTTACTCAAAGCATGCAAAGGAGCGGCAATTGTGCTAAAATCTTTCACAAAGCGACGATAAAAACCCGCAAGACCAAGAAAACTTCGCACTTGTTGCAAATTGGTGGGTTGGGGCCAAGTTTTAATTGCTTCAATTTTAGATTCATCAACATGGACACCCTTTGAGGAAACTACAAAACCCAAGAAAACCACTTTGTCAACTCCAAAAGTGCATTTTTTTCAAGTTCGCATAAAGACTTTCCTTGCGAAGAGTTTGCAACACAGATTTTACATGATTGATGTGCTGTTTCATGGTTTTGCTAAACACAAGAATATCATCAAAGTAAACCACAACAAAGACTCCAATATAAGGACGAAGCACATGATGCATAAGACGCACAAAAGTACGGGGAGCTTCCGAAAGACCCATAGGCATCACTAACCATTCATATAAACCAAATTTGGTTTTGAAAGCAGTTTTCCATTCATCACCCTCTTGTATGCGGATTTGATAATAGCCACTTTTAAGGTCAATTTTTGAGAAAAAGTTGGCTCCACTAAGTTCATCAAGCATATCATCTAAGCGGGGAATGGGATGTCTATATCGAACGGTAATAGCATTGATAGGTCTACAATCGGAACACAAGCGGAAACTTCCATCGGGCTTAGGCACAAGAATAACCGGAACAGCACAAGGGCTTAGGCTTTCACGTACATGGCCGTTGTCGATGAGTTGTTGTACTTGCCGTTGAATCTCCTTGGTTTCTTCGGGATTGACTCGGTATGGAGCTTTGTTTGGTAGAGGCACTCGAGGGATGAGGTCGATTCGATGCTCAATGCCTCAAGAGGAGGTAGACCGGAGGTAGCTCATCGGGAAAACATCTTGAAATTCCTGCAAAAGTGATTGAAACACCAAAGGTAGCTCGTGAATGGTGTTAGTTTTGGTTCTCCATCCTTGCACAAGGACAAAGTGCATCACACTCGATGGGTTCTCACACACTTCTCTCATCTCACTTTTGGTGGCAAATAGAATGAGGTTTTTCTCTCTAGGCGAAGAGTCGCTCAAATTTGGCTTGTGGCTCTCGCTCACTTTTGGGTGGATCACTTTCTCACTCTTTTCTCTATGATGTGTGGCTTGTTTGTCGGCTATCACTTGACTAGGAGACATAGGTCGTAGCACAAATTCTTTCCCTTTCATCTTGAAGCTATAGTGATTGGTACGCCCATTGTGTATGACACCACGGTCGAATTGCCATGGTCGACCAAGAAGTAGGTGACAAACGGTCATTGGGACCACATCACACTCCAACGTGTCTTCTTATGCACCAATTTTGAAAGAGACTAGGACCGTATGCTCAACTCGTATAGTGCCTGAGTCACTGAGCCATTGAACCTTGTAGGGGTGCGGGTGCTTCTTCTTTACCAATTGGAGCTTGGAGCATAGTTCTTCACTTGCCAAGTTGTGGCAACTACCTCCATCGATGATGACCTTGATGGACCGTCCATTGATGCCGGCTTTTGTGTGGAAGATGTGGCATCGTTGGTCTTCTTCTTGTTGATGTTGAAGAGTCAAGACCTTGGAGACAACGAGAGCGGGGCTCGAATCCTCAACACAAAAGACTTGATCATCTTCATCTTCGTTCACTTGTCGGTGCATGGCCACTTGCTCAAGAGCTTCCATTTCCTCTTCACTCATGGAGTCATATGTGCCATCGTCGTTGAGGATCATGGTGCGCTTGTTGGTGCAGTCGTATGACTTGTGGCCTCGGCCGCCGCAAGTGAAACACTTGAAGGAGCTTGTCTTGATGGTCTCATCGGTCGGAGTAGAGGATGAAGCACGCGGCTTGAGGTTGCTTGTAGTAGGAGGAGGACGACTTGAACTTGTCGAAGTCTTCTTGTAACTTGACTTGTCGTCGTTTCTTGAAGAAAGCTTGGTTGATGTAGATGTTGGAGGGGTCGTTGCAGCTTGGTTGTTGGAGAAGCCGTAGGTCTTGGATGAGTACTTGGCGTACTTGAAGTCATCTTGCACTTGGCGTTCCGCCTTTGTAGCTTGATGCACGAGCTCAATGAGGGATGAGTATGGTTGGAAGTCGGCGATCTTCTCGATGGGGTGATTGAGTCCATTCAAGAAACGTGCCATAGTTTGCTCATCATCTTCCTTGACATTGGCTCGAATCATGGCTATCTCCATTTCCTTGTAATATTCTTCAACTCTCTTTGTTCCTTGCTTGAGTAGTTGGAGTTTCTTGAATAGGTCGCGGTTGTAGTAGGTTGGCACAAAACGTGCTCGCATGACATCCTTCATTTGAGACCAAGTGGTGATTGGAGGTTCGCCTCTTGCTTGTCGTCGCTCAATGATTTGTTCCCACCATATGAGCACATAGTCTTGGAACTCAAGGGAGGCCATAGCAATTTTCTTTGCTTCATCGTAGTTGTGCAACCGGAAGATTTTGTCAACCTTCAATGCCCATGAGAGGTAGTCTTCGGGGTCATTGCTTCCATTGAACTTGGGCATGGTGAATTTTAGCTTGCCGTAGCGTTGCTCTTCGTTGTGTTGTTGGCGATGTTGATGATGACGTCCTTGACGTGGATTGTACTAAATCTTCATGTTGCTCTTGGCGCGGAGGAAGACCATGATCAACTTGCTCTTGTTGAACTTGAGGTTGAGGTGGAGCTTGACGAGCTTGTGGAGGAGCTTGAGGAACTTGACGTTGTACATGAGGTTGGTAGTTCCTCTCTTGGATTTCTTCTCGAAGGGCTTCCTCTTGATTGCGCCGTTCGCGATTGCGGTTGGCGAAGGCTCTACTTGATTCTTGAAGGGCACGTTGCGCCTCAAGAGCTTGCGCTTCACGTTGTTGTTGTTGAATACGTTGAGCCTTGGCGTCTTGTTTGTCTTGGTGTAGACGCGCTCGTTCTTCCTCTTGTTGGCGACGAAGACGTTGTCGTTCTTGAGCTTGAGCAAAAGCCTCTTGGTTTGATTGAGGGCGAGGAGCTTGATCATCAACTTGCTCTTGTGAATGCTTGTCATGTAGCGGGTTGCGAGATGCATGACGGTCTTGATGAGCGTCACGACGAAGAGTGTTCGAAGTAGGTGTACTTGAGTCGTAGAAGGTGTCGTCGGAGTGTCGACTCGAGCGGCTCCATCTTGATGATGAAGAAGTTGAATGATGCCGGTTTCTCATCAAAGCGCGGATCTCGTCCATTCTTGCATCATTCTCTTGCTTGTGAGCCTCGAACTTGTTGTCGAAGTAGTCTCTTGTACGTTGCTCGGAGAGTCGCAAGTCGGTGGTGAGGTTGTCGATGCGGTCGCTCATTGCTTGTTGTTCTTGGTGCAACGCCACAGTGCACCAAAGAGGTGGCTCTTGGTGACGATGAAGTCATGTAAATCGTCTTGATCGATGAAGAGTGGGTTGGTAGAAGAACTTGGCCTATCCATCATTCCAAGCAAAATGTGAGTGGTAGAACGGAAAAGAACTTATACCAATGTACCTTTGACCGATGTTGAAAATGAATCAAGTTCACTCAAATGCGGACAATGAAATAGCACTCTTGGTACCGATTCTTGTCGGTTCTCACACCTACACACATAAAAGCTTATGGTGGAACTTGGTGAGGATGGTGGCACAAAATTTGATGCAATTGTAAGTGGCGTCAATAATGTTGGAAAAGATTCACAAATTTGCAAATGCAACAAGTAGACCAAGCAAGTATAGGAACACGGAAACACACACGCAAATAGATAAATGGGATTGTGCAATCCAAAAGTGAGCCAAAATGTGGAATCCACGAAAATGCTCTTGTTGCACAATACTAGAAGACGCTAGCACGATTGCTCCATAGGCGGATACGCAAACTTGTGCACAACCTAGAAGGGCAAAATGCAACTATCTCTATCCCAAGTATGCTATATGTATGATGTTTCGGTGCGATGATCCAAGATGATCGGATATGACAATCTTAATCTTATATGATGCTATGGTTCTTGCTCATAAGCTCTTTGCTTATCTTTCCTCTTTGCTTAAAAGCTTGGGAGGGTCGTTCACTTTTGAGCTCTTTTCTCATGCAAAACTTCACGAACCAAGATAGCAATTGTGTATGCGATGACAACTTTGTGACACACAAGTTGATCTCAAGATATGCACCACTATTGTATGGTATGTATGCTATGGAGTATGATCACTAATGTGCACAAGTCACGTTGCCTGCAATACTCAATGGCTAGTCTCGATGGGTAAGCTACGCAAAATGAGGCAATGTGGGTTATCAATGCAATTGCAAGGTATGACAAAGATGTCGTCGAAGTTACCGTCCTTGGCGATGATGAGACCCTTGCGAAGTTGAGTCGTGGTGATGATGAAGTCGAACCACACCTAGATAGCCAAGACACAAAAGGATACGGAAGTCACAACTCAAAATCTCAAAGACCAAAATGTGCCGAAATCGTCCTCGGAGGTATCGTGGAAGATGTATGTATAAGGCTTTGGAAGATGTGGTGAAATGTGGGGAGGTGGTGGTGTATGAACTGAAGGAATTCAGTTTGGTCAGGGTTTTACGGACGTCCGTAAATTTACGGTCGTCCGGACTGCGTCGGACGTCCGGGCTTTTCCGGATGTCCGGAGCCTGGGCGAAACTCGGGTTCGGGGAGAAGAACTGCTAGAATTCCGGGGAAGAAGATGATTGTGAGGTCGAAATCGAGGGGTTTGAAGGATGGAAAAGGGTGGGGAGGGTGGGGAAAGCTAGATCCACACGTAGCAACACAAATCCATGGACCAAATCCAACAAAATCTCAACTCACAAACAAATCACAAAAAAATTGGGGCTATTTTTGGTGGGGATTTTCGGATTTAGGCAAGAACACAACAAAATCAAGCTAGAAAAAGAGGGGTAGGGGCTCCAAAAACGTGATCAACCTGGCTCTTGATACCATAGATGATGTAGGGCGGAACCCTACGTGGACGATCTTTCACGTTGGAGCGGATCCTACGGGGAATCACGAGGAACACGCGGAAGAACACGAGGGAAAAGAGAGAGAAATCACGAAACCGACAAGAGGTCAATCACACAAGTGCTAGATTATCGATCACTTAAGGTGGCACAAGATCCAAGATCAACAAAGGAAAGATACAAACGGTAGCCGTTCTTCTCCGTGAGGAGGCCTTGATGGGGTCCACCCTAGAAGGGGGTCTTGAATCCGCTTGGGGGATCTTCTCCGTAGAGGTCCTGATCTCCGAGGAGAAGTAGCCAAGTGGATGAGCAAAGGCTCTCACACAAGAATATGAGCTAATCCAATGCTAACCCTAACTAGGAGATGGGGGTCCTATTTATAGTCTTAGTGCAAATGGAAGTCAAAACGAAGGGGTACATGGGCTCCAGCCCGCATCAGGCGTCGGTCGTCCGGACTCCGTCGGACGTCCGGAGGCTCGGGAAGGTCCGGTCATCCGGACGCGTTCGGACGTCCGTCGATTCTTCTCTGCTGAAGGTGTGTCGGTCGTCTGTAGCGGGTCGGTCGTCCGGGGCTTCAGGAGGGTCCGGACGTCCGTAGGTTGTCGGTCGTCCGTAGTTTCTGCTCGGGTGATTGTCGTCCGGACGTCCGATCAGCTCCGGTCGTCCGTAGATTTGGTTCGGGTGACGAAGTTCCGGACGTCCGGAGGGCGTCGGACGTCCGTGTCCTGGGAATCGTCGGACGTCCGAAAGGGGTCGGACGTCCGTGTCCTGCAGCTTCAGCCGCATCTCTTCTTCCTCTTCGACATACTTGGGGTCCTTGCCGTCTTGGCTCTTGCAAGTCGTAGATCCTTGGCTCACCTCCCTGTACCTGATTACACATAGAGTTTCTGAATGAGGTAGTAGCCATGTCTCATGGGAAGAAATAGGAAGTTCGGAGAGGAGCGAGTTCACCTTATCTTCAATAGCCTTAGCTCGGGCTCTCGTCATGGGTCACGGTGGTGTTGAGGGAGATGTAGGCACGTCCGTGGGGATGAGCGAGGGATGCTCCGCATCAAATAGTATTGATGTCCTCATCATCCCCCCCTTCTTGAAATGAAGTCGTCCTCGACGGAAGCTCATCTTCCTCACCCAAATAAGGCTTCAAATCTGCAATGTTAAAAGTGGGACTAACCCCAAAATCTGCAGGCAGCTCAAGTTTATATGCATTATCATTTATTTTCTCTAACACCTTAAATGGACCATCAGCACGTGGCATTAGCTTTGATTTGCGCAAATTAGGAAAGCTATCCTTACGCAAATGTAACCAAACAAGATCTCTAGGTGCAAACACAACATGTTTTCTACCCTTATCTCCAGCAAGTTTATATTTAGCATTCATACGCTCAATGTTTTCCTTAGTTAACTCATGCATTTTTAAAATCAATTCAGCACGTTCTTTAGCATCAAAATTAACCTTCTCCGAAGATGGAAGAGGCAACAAATCAATAGGTGCACGAGGGAGGAAACCATACACAATTTCAAAAGGGCACATCTTAGTAGTAGAATGCAATGAACGATTATAAGCAAATTCAATATGAGGCAAGCATTCTTCCCACATTTTCTTATTATTCTTCAAAACAGCCCTAAGCATAGTAGACAATGTTCTATTGACTACTTCAGTTTGTCCATCAGTTTGGGGGTGACAAGTAGTACTAAAAAGCAGTTTAGTCCCCAACTTAGCCCGTAAACATCTCCAAAAGTGGCTAAGAAATTTAGTATCACGATCTGAAACAATAGTATTGGGCACACCATGCAAGCGAATAATTTCACGAAAGAACAAACCAGCAACATTAACGGCATCATCGCTTTTATGACATGGTATAAAGTGTGCCATTTTCGAGAACCTATCCACGACAACAAATATGCTATCCCTCCCCTTCTTTGTTCGAGGTAAACCTAAAACAAAGTCCATAGATATATCCTCCCAAGGAACACTAGTGATGAGGACATCAATACCATTGTTACACCCACAGCCCCTACTGCTACATATACTGGACCAATTACTAGAGCTCACAAGACGCCAATTAAATTATCGTACTTTCGTTTCTTGGTAATGATTCTAATGTTCATGAGAATATGATGCTGCCTAAATTGGATACATTTGTTTTGCTTACAAATGAAGGCCCTAGCTTGGAGAAGGATGGACATTGAGCAAGAACAAGCATGGAGATAATGCCATGCTAAGGGGAACAAGAACGGAGTTACAAGTGATGATTTCAGGACTTTGAAGCCACCATAATGGGTGCATGAAGCCTTGGACGAAATATACAAGATGCTACTTCATAAATGTCGTCCCGAGGCTATTCTAGGTGCTGCGTCACCTTATTATTGGGCCAGGCCCATGTAATTTCGAAATACTTAAGTATAGGCTGTTTTAGAGTCCGTATGTGTGGGGAAACAAGAGTTAGGGTTGATTTGGACCCCTCCACCAAGGGCCACGAAATTCCCCTCTTCCTCCATATATACAGCCCTTAGGGCACCGTTTAGACCTTGGGTTTTGTTTAGATTAAAAGTTCGCCATAGCTGCAACTTCGCAGCATTTCGTTTGTGTTCAACGACTGCACAAAGGCGCCACAGTAACCCCACCTTGATCAATAAAGCTTTCATCTTATATTCGCAATATCCAGATTGCAATCTCAGTTTCTTGCTTGTTCTTCGCTTGCTCGCAGAAAACAGGCCCTCGTGGTCGTTGATCGTGCTCGGCGTGGTCAATAACCCTCGGAAGTTGGTTTAGCGATTGCTAAGGCGCGACGTCTCGCACGATCGTAGTCGGATCGTCAAGGTCGACTCCACGAAACGATAGCCACCATCTCATCGAAACATCGGGACACCTTTGCCTCTATCAAGTGGTATCAGATTTCCAGGTTGCTCGGTGAGATTTTCCAGTTTTTCGTAGTTTAGATCTAGTCATTCTTCATACCTATTGTCCACGAAAAAGCCACACAAAAAGTTAGGGTTAGTTCATCATATCCGAACCAATCTGAGCCTTTGCATAATCTTTTTAGGGTTTTGCTTTGTTGAATTTGCGGTTGCATCGTCGTGTCAAGTTGCTGGTCTTAGAGTCTAGTCTTTTAGAGTTTGAGTTCGGTCATAAGTTGTCACGCCGCCGCCGCACCATCATCATCGCCTTGCCATCTACCACCATTGCTTTTCCGCCACCGCTCTGAATCCGTATCCATATACCACCACCAATCCGTATCCATATACCACCACCGCTACCATATTCCATCACCGCTGTCATATACCACCACCATATATCCACCACCAATCCGAGTTTTCTCATATTAGGTTTGTTTTCGAGATCCATCTAGTTTCCGATTCGTGTTTCCTTGCGGAGTAGGTTTGGAAAAAAAGTCTGAAACCACCTCCGCTTAGGCCCAAAATTTTCCAAAACGTACTTGTCAAAAAATTTTCTGGCTACCCTATTTTTAGGTGTTTCTAAGTGGATTGAGACAGTCGCCGTTATAGAAAGTTTTTTTTGACCCGTTTCCAGTTTTTGGGTCCGGGCAGTCAAAAAAAAAAAATTTTTTTTTTGGTCGAAAAAATTTCGTGCCCATCCTGTCAGTTTGACCTGGGAAGAGTTTTGAGACACTCGCCATTATAGTGATTTTTCAAAAAAAAAAAAAAAGAGCAGCAAAAAAAAAAAAGCAGCGCAAAAAAAAAAAAAAAGAGCGAAAAAAAAATTCCAGAGTGTGCTTTTCCGTTGTTTCCGTGCAGCGCCGTGATTTTGTTAGTGTTCTAGGCTCGCGTCTCTAGCACGGTCTTAGCCTAGGACCAAAGACAAGATCGTCGTTGAGCGCTTATTCAACTTTGCATCTCTGAATTGATTATTGTTGACCCTTTTGCTACCATATTATAAGCCTTCCCAGCTCCACATACATCTACATCGTGCGCTTGACTCTCCCCGTAATCGCTCTATCCAAGCTTTGAGAGTTTTGACTACATCGGTTGCCGATCACCGCCTGGGTAAGAACTGGTAAGAATTTAAGATTTGCTTGATGGATTTGTGACTGTCCACCACACCACCACCACCACTTCCTAGTAGTCCGTCAATCATATTCTTGTGTGTTTCTATTGCTGCTAACCATGGCAGGATCACAAGTCGATTTAGACCGACCGGGAGAACATGACAAACAAAGCGCTACATGATAAGTTTCAACAAATGATGAGTGGGCAAGTGGACGATGTGCTAAATAGATTTGAAGAGGCCATGGAGAAGATAGATGGCATTGAGAAGGCGTTCGAAACGAAGCTCGATATCAAGTTTAATGAATTGCTCGCGTCTACCACCACCACCACCGGCTGCACCTAACGCACCTCTACTACAACAACACGGACTACCTCCACATCGCGAAACAGCCCTCCGCCGAGCTTCCCGTGTCCCTCTTCACCGCCAAGCTGCTGGTGCTGCTGTTGATACTTCATGGCTCCTCCTGCTGCTGCGGCGGGGAGGATGATTATGTGAGAGCTTACGAGGATGAGGTTGATCAACATCGAACTACGTGCAACCACCAGCACCACAACCACCGTGTCGCCCACATGCAAATAATGGCGATGTTGGGCTCCCCTTCAGTACGAGATCATGACCATCTCCCTAAACTGAAATTGAATATTCCACCATTTGAGGGTAGATATGTTCCTGATATATATCTTACTTGGGAATTAGAAACTGAACAACGATTTACATGTTTACAATATCCTGAGGAGAGACGTGTTCCTGCTGCTGTTTGTGCTTTCACTAGCTTTGCATGTGTTTGGTGGTCTGAACATTGTAGATTATATCCTGTTCCAGCTACTTGGGCTGCTTTGAAAACTGCTATGCGCACTCGTTGGGTTCCTCCATATTATCAACGTGAATTACTTCAAAATTGCAGCGCTTAAGACAAGGAAAAATTCGGTAGAAGAATATTATCAGAATTACGCGGATCGACAAAGCGTTGGCGCCGACTAACTTTTTCGCAGGTCGACCTTCATCATGGACACCACGTGCATCATCTACTTCCACACGTTCTACTACACCGCACCTCCGTCGGCTGCCAACTCCAACCGTGATACAAGAAAGCAGGCACAACCACCACTATCCGCCAAGAGCACACCGCTGGGCCTACAGAGCTCTTCTTCTTCCATGGCGCCAACAGGCACACAAGTGATATTATTTGTCGTCGTTGTAAGGGAAGAGGACATTTTCGAGAGAATGCCAATCTCAGCGTGTGATGATTGCTACGAGGATGGTGGGTATGAGTCCGCTAGTGACTATGATGAAGAGACTTTGGCTCTTATTACACATGAAGAACACGGTGGAGATGATTACGATCTTGAGACGCAATACATGGCTGTCAAGATGATCTTTGGTATGAATGTTTAGTTGCTCAACGTGTTTTGAGTGTGCAGGTTACACAAGCTGAGCAAAATCAGAGGCATAACTTGTTCCATACAAAGGAGTTGTGAAGGAACGTTCTATTCAAGGCGTCATCATAGATGGAGGGAGCTGCAACAACTTGGCTAGCATGGATATGGTGGAGAAGCTTTCTCTCACCACAAGACCACATCCACATCCTTACTACATCCAATGGTTCAACAACAGCGGCAAGGTTAAGGTAACACGCACTGTTCGTGTGCATTTTAGTATCTCTACATATGCTGATTATGTTGATTGTGATGTGGTACCTATGCAAGCATGTTCCTTATTACTTGGTAGACCATGGCAATTTGATAAAATTCTGTACACCATGGTAGAAACAATCAGTATACTCTTGTTCACAAGGATAAAAATATTACTTTGCTTCCTATGACTCTGATTCCATTTTGAAAGATGATATTAATAGAGCTAATAAAGCAAAACAGGAGAAAATAAGAGTGAAAATCAGATTATGGCAAAAGAATTTGAGCAACAAATGAAGCCTAATAATAAACCATCTAATGTTGCTTCTGAAATTAAACTGAAAAGTGCATGTTTATTTGCCACCAAATCTGATATTGATGAGCTAGATTCTAGCAAATCTGTTTGCTATGCTTTTGTGTGCAAAGAGGCATTATTTTCATTCGAGGACGTGCCTTCCTCTTTGCCCCCTGCTGTCACTAACATTTTGCAGGAGTTCGCTGATGTCTTCCCACAAGACGTGCCACCGGATTACCACCTATTCGAGGGATTGAGCATCAAATTGACTTAATTCCGGTGCATCGCTACCCAACCGCGCACCATACCGCACCAATCCAGAGGAGACGAAGGAGATTATGCGTCAAGCATGGAGCTGCTCGACAAAGGTTATATACGCGAATCTCTTAGTCCTTGTGCTGTTCCTATTATACTAGTGCCTAAAAAGGATGGTACGTCGGCAGATGTGTGTTGATTGTAGAGGCATTAATAATATTACTATTCGTTATCGCCATCCTATTCCTAGGCTAGATGATATGCTTGATGAATTAAGTGGCTCTACAATATTCTCCAAAGTTGATTTGCGAGTGGATACCATCAAATTCGTATGAAATTGGGAGATGAATGGAAAACAGCATTTAAAACTAAGTTTGGATTATATGAGTGGTTAGTCATGCCTTTTGGGTTAACTAATGCACCTAGTACTTTCATGAGATTAATGAACGAAGTTTTACGTGCTTTCATTGGACGATTTGTGGTAGTTTACTTTGATGATATACTGATTTATAGCAAATCTTTGGAAGAACATTTGGAACATTTACGTGCTGTTTTTAATGCTCTACGTGATGCACGCTTGTTTGGTAACCTTGGGAAGTGCACCTTTTGCACCGACCGAGTATCTTTTCTTGGCTATGTTGTTACTCCACAGGAATTGAAGTTGATAAAGCCAAGATTGAAGCTATTGAGAGTTGGCCGCAGCCCAAAACGGTCACACAAGTGAGGAGTTTTCTTGGACTCGCTGGTTTCTATAGGCGTTTTGTGAGAGACTTTAGCACCATTGCTGCACCTCTCAATGAGCTTACAAAGAAGGATGTGCCTTTTGTTTGGGGTACCGCATGGAAGAAGCCTTCACGGTATTGAAAGATAAGTTGACACATGCTCCTTTACTCCAACTTCCGACTTTAATAAGACTTTTGAGCTTGAATGTGATGCTAGTGGAATTGGATTAGGAGGTGTGTTATTACAAGATGGCAAACCTGTTGCATACTTTTTCGAAAAATTGAGTGGGCCTAGTCTGAACTATTCTACTTATGACAAAGAATTATATGCTCTTGTTAGGACTTTAGAGACATGGCAACATTATTTATGGCCCAAAGAATTTGTTATACATTCTGATCATGAATCTTTGAAACATATTAAAAGTCAAGCTAAACTGAATCGTAGACATGCTAAATGGGTTGAATTCATTGAGACTTTCCTTATGTCATTAAACACAAGAAGGGTAAAGAAAATGTTATTGCCGATGCTTTGTCTCGTCGATATACTATGCTTTCACAACTTGACTTCAAAATATTTGGTTTGGAGACCATCAAAGATCAATATGTGCATGATGCTGATTTTAAAGATGTAATGCAGAATTGTAAAGAGGGAAGAACATGGAACAAGTTCGTTATTAATGATGGTTTTGTGTTCCGTGCTAACAAGCTATGCATTCCTGCTAGCTCTGTTCGTCTTTTGTTGTTGCAGGAGGCGATGGAGGAGGATTAATGGGACACTTTGGCGTGAAGAAGACGGAGGATATACTTGCTACACATTTCTTTTGGCCAAAGATGAGACGGATGTTGAGCGCTTTGTTGCTCGCTGCACTACATGTCAAAAAGCTGAGTCACGACTCAATCCTCATGGTTTATATATGCCTTTGCTGTGCCTAGTGTTCCTTGGGAGGATATATCTATGGACTTTGTTTTAGGTTTACCTCGAACAAAGAAGGGAGGATAGCATATTTGTTGTCGTGGATAGATTCTCGAAAATGGCACACTTTATACCATGTCATAAAAGCGATGATCTTGTTAATGTTGCTGATTTGTTCTTTCGTGAAATTATTCGCTTGCATGGTGTGCCAAATACTATTGTTTCAGATCGTGATACTAAATTTCTTAGCCACTTTTGGAGATGTTTATGGGCTAAGTTGGGGACTAAACTGCTTTTAGTACTACTTGTCACCCCAAACTGATGGATAAACTGAAGTAGTCAATAGAACATTGTCTACTATGCTTAGGGCTGTTTTGAAGAATAATAAGAAAATGTGGGAAGAATGCTTGCCTCATATTGAATTTGCTTATAATCGCTCATTGCATTCTACTACTAAGATGTGCCCTTTTGAAATTGTGTATGGCTTCCTACCTCGTGCACCTATTGATTTGTTGCCTCTTCCATCTTCGGAGAAGGTTAATTTTGATGCTAAAGAACGTGCTGAATTGATTTTAAAAGTGCATGAGATAACTAAGGAAAACATTGAGCGTATGAATGCTAAATATAAACTTGCTGGAGATAAGGGTAGAAAACATGTTGTCTTTGCACCTGGAGATCTTGTTTGGTTACATTTGCGTAAGGATAGGTTTCCTAATTTGCGCAAATCAAAGCTAATGCCACGTCTTGATGGTCCATTTAAGGTGTTAGAGAAAATAAATGATAATGCATATAAACTTGAGCTGCCTGCAGATTTTGGGGTTAGTCCCACTTTTAACATTGCAGATTTGAAGCCTTATTTGGGTGAGGAATATGAGCTCCGTCGAGGACGACTTCATTTCAAGAAGGGAGGATGATGAGGACATCAATACCATTGTTACACCCACAGCCCCTACTGCTACATATCTTGGACCAATTACTAGAGCTCACAGACGCCAATTAAATTATCGGTACTTTCGTTTCTTGGTAATGATTCTAATGTTCATGAGAATATGATGCTGCCTAAATTGGATACATTTGTTTTGCTTACAAATGAAGGCCCTAGCTTGGAGAAGGATGGACATTGAGCAAGAACAAGCATGGAGATAATGCCATGCTAAGGGGAACAAGAACGGAGTTACAAGTGATGATTTCAGGACTTTGAAGCCACCATAATGGGTGCATGAAGCCTTGGACGAAATATACAAGATGCTACTTCATAAATGTCGTCCCGAGGCTATTCTAGGTGCTGCGTCACCTTATTATTGGGCCAGGCCCATGTAATTTCGAAATACTTAAGTATAGGCTGTTTTAGAGTCCGTATGTGTGGGGAAACAAGAGTTAGGGTTGATTTGGACCCTCCACCAAGGGCCACGAAATTCCCCCTCTTCCTCCATATATACAGCCCTTAGGGCACCGTTTAGACCTTGGGTTTTGTTTAGATTAAAAGTTCGCCATAGCTGCAACTTCGCGTGCATTTCGTTTGTGTTCAACGACTGCACAAAGGCGCCACGTAACCCCACCTTGATCAATAAAGCTTTCATCTTATATTCGCAATATCCAGATTGCAATCTCAGTTTCTTGCTTGTTCTTCGCTTGCTCGCAGGAAACAGGCCCTCGTGGTCGTTGATCGTGCTCGGCGTGGTCAATAACCCTCGGAAGTTGGTTTAGCGATTGCTAAGGCGCGACGTCTCGCACGATCGTAGTCGGATCGTCAAGGTCGACTCCCACAGAAACGATAGCCACCATCTCATCGAAACATCGGGACACCTTTGCCTCTATCAACTAGGTACAGGCAAAGGCATATATAAACCATGAGGATTGAGTCGTGACTTAGCTTTTTGACATGTAGTGCAGCGAGCAATAATACGCTCAACATCCCGTCTCATCTTTGGCCAAAAGAAATGTGTAGCAAGTACGTCCTCCGTCTTCTTCACGCCAAAGTGTCCCATTAATCCCCCTCCATGCGCCTCCTGCAACAACAAAAGACGAATAGAGCTAGCTAGAATGCATAGCTTGTTAGCACGAAACACAAATCCATCATTAAGGACGAACTTGTTCCATGTTCTCCCTTCTTTACAATTCTGCAATACACCATTAAAACCAGCATCATGCAAATATTGATCTTTGATGGTCTCCAAACCAAATATTTTGAAGTCAAGTTGTGAATGCATAGTATAACGACGAGAAAATGCATCGGCAATAACATTTTCTTTACCCTTCTTGTGTTTAATAACATAAGGGAAAGTCTCAATGAATTCAACCCATTTAGCATGTCTACATTCAGTTTAGCTTGACTTTTATTATGTTTCAAAGATTCATGATCAGAATGTATAACAAATTCTTTGGGCCATAAATAATGTTGCCATGTCTCTAAAGTCCGAACAACAGCATATAATTTTTTATCATAAGTAGAATAATTCAGACTAGGCCCACTCAATTTTTCAGAAAAGTATGCAACAGGTTTGCCATCTTGTAATAACACACCTCCTAATCCAATTCCATTAGCATCACATTCAAGCTCAAAAGTCTTAATAAAATCAGGAAGTTGGAGTAAAGGAGCATGTGTCAACTTATCTTTCAATACCATGAGGGCTTCTTCCTGTGTGTTCTTCCTGTGTGGTACCCCAAACAAAAGGCATATCCTTCTTTGTAAGCTCATTGAGAGGTGCAGCAATGGTGCTGAAATCTCTCACAAAATGCCTATAGAATCCAGCAAGGCCAAGAAAACTCCTCACTTGTGTGACCGTTTTGGGCTGCGGCCAACTCTCAATAGCTTCAATCTTGGCTTTGTCAACTTCAATTCCCTGTGGAGTAACAACATAGCCAAGAAAAGACACTCGGTCGGTGCAAAAGGTGATGTAGGGCGGAACCCTACGTGGATGATCTTTCACGTTGGAGTGGATCCTACGGGGAATCACGAAGAACACGTGGAAGAACAAGAGGGAAACACGGAGGAAACAAGAGAGAAATCACTAAACCAACAAGAGATCAATCACACAAGTGCTAGATCACCGATCACATAAGGTGGCACAAGATTCAAGATCAACAAAGGTAAGGATACACGAGTAGCCGTTCTTCTCCGAGAGGAGGTCTGATGGGGTCCACCCTAGAAGGGGGTCTTGAATCCGCTTGGGGGATCTTCTCCGAAGAGGTCCTGAGCTCCGAGGAGAAGTAACCAAGTGGATGAGCAAGGCTCTCACACAAACATGAGCTAAACCTAAGCTGACCCTCGAAAGAGGAAGGGGATGGAGTATATATAGTCTAGGGGGGCGAAGAGGTACATGGGCTTCGGCCCTTTACTGTGCGCAGACAGGCGGAGCCGGATGTCCGGGCGTCGGGCCGGATGTCCGGGGTTTCGGGATATGCCGGATGTCCGGGCTAGGGGGCCGGATGTCCGGGCTGGCGGGGCAGACTTCTGTAGGTTCGGGTGCATGTCGCCGGATTTCCGGGCGAGTGGCCGGATATCCGGGGCTTCGTGGGAGGCCGGATGTCCGGGGCCTGGGGGCCGGATGTCCGGGCCCTGTAGTTTTCCTGGCAGGGCTGCGGCTGCTGTGTTGGCATCTCCAGGGGCCGGATGTCCGGGGTCTTGGCCGGATGTCCGGGGCCTGGAAGGTGAACTTGCCCTTTTTCCGTGCTTCTCTTCATCCTTGTACTTGGGGACTTGTCCATCATTCCGAGCATCTCCGAGAGGGTCTCCTTGGTACCTAGGCATGCATAGTGTCCTTGCATTAGGTAGCAACCATGTCTCACACGAATGGAAAGGGGAAGCATTTAGGAACGGGTTCACCTTGTGTCCAATGGCGAATAGTCGAGGTCTCATCTTATGTATCCTTGGGGCTTGGAGGGTAGTCGGAGTGTACATGGGGATGAACGTGGTATGCTCCGCATCATCTCCCCTCCCTTGGGAAAGATCCGACCTCGGATCGTGATCCTCATCACCATGGAAACGGTTGTCGTGGACAGACTTGTAGTCGGACAAAGTGGAAGGCATGGCGCAATCCAAGTACTCCAAGGTGTCTCCGGAGTGGTATACATGCAAAAGGAGCAAACACAAACTACACTTGGAAATACAATGGTTAGCGCACACAAGGTGTCCATCAAGTAAATATGAGTCCGTGCGGCAAGATGGTGCATGGCAAGACACATGATGCTTATCAAGATGATCTAGAATGATATGCAAAGCATTCATGGGAGCAAATTCATTCGAGGCATGCACAAAGGTGTTGTGGATATGATGAATGTGACCATTGTGCAAAATGATGTCATAATGGGATGGTGCATCAAAAGCATGAACATGACAATGGATGCTCAATATGTATATGTTATCATGCAATTGATGATGGGCAATATGATCATGATGTATGAATATGCCATCAAGGAAGATCACAACAAATTTGCTAAGGAAATGCACAAGCTCATATATCATGGATGACATGGGAATACAAGATGCAACAAGGCAATCATAATGTGAGCCAATCCATGCATAGGGTGCAAACTTGTGGTGAGTATGATATGTCCATCGAGCATGAGTATGAGCACAATCAACAAATATGGAGGTGTTGGTATACCAATGCTCGATGTTGTGGCAAGAGTGGAAAATCGAAGGTGCATCCAATAAGTCCAAGCGCTCCTCAATGTGAAGGTCCATAGAGTCGATCTCCAAGGTCGGTCCTCCATCCAATAGATGTATCATGTAGACAATAAGAAGGAAACAACAATGAAAGAGTGACCCATCTAATATGCAAACTTGAGGATGGCTCAAAGGGAAGGAGTTCACCTTTAGTAGATTCTCGCAAATGATGGTGTTGCACATCGTGTATGCCTTTGCATGACCAAGTTGTCGCATAACGGCATCGCCTTGTGAAACCTCCAAAATGAAAGAACATGACAAACACTCGGAAAAACAAATGAGGTTAGCGGAAATGCAAAACCTATCATTCGAGTGGTAAGATACCCAACAAGTGTATGCATCATGCTCATCATAAGAAAGTACAAGGGAGCGTTTCATAGTATGGAGGCATATGATGCAAGAACAACCAAATGCAATAGGCGCAATCAAACAGGCATGCATCACAAGTAATATGTCAAAGTATCCAAGATCAATAAGCATAGTATGGTTGCACTCAATACAAGTGGATATGAGAGAGGCAACTAATGGACACAAGAGACAATGATCAAGATATATCATGTGAGAGGCATGAGCATATATGTCATCAACACAAGAAAGCAAGTAATAGTGGAACATGGGTGATGCAACATAGCAAGCAATCATATCAATCAAGTGAAGCAAGCTAGTAGTGCGAAGATGCAACGACTAGAAGGAATCAAGGCAATCATGACATGGGTGCAAATAGTGTGCATGAATACTTCACATGACATGTCACAAGCATGAAGGCAAGATATGAGCAAAATAGCATCAATAGCATGGGGCACATGATAAACATGGCAATAGCAATAAGGATCTCCACCAAGCATGCAAATACGCATAGAAGTGGCATAATGATGAAACATGGGTAGATGCAAGCAAGGGTCACAATTGCATGGCAAAGGCATAGGAGCAAGCATAACATGCAAAGTGAACACGATAGAATGGGCATAAGGTAACAAGTGATATATAGCCCAAAGCCGTGTGAGAGCCAAGTAGAAGAGATGCGCGTAGTCCTTGCGCGAAGGGAACGGTGGTAAGGATAGTCCACGGGATCCCAAAGCATCGTGTTGGGGAACGTAGTAATTTCAAAAAAATTCCTACGATCACGCAAGACCATGGTGATGGCATAGCAACGAGAGGGAGAGTGTCCGCTCACGCACTCGTGAGACCGAAAGCGAAGCGTTATAACAACGCTGTTGATGTAGTCGACGTCTCCACGATCCGACCGATCCAAGCACCGAACGCACGGCACCTCCGAGTTCGCACACGCTCAGCTCGATGACGATCCCGGACTCCGATCCAGCAAAGTGTCGGGATGAGTTCCACAAGACGACGGCGTGGGACGATGTTGATGCTCCACCGACGCAGGGCTTCGCCTAAGCTCCGCGACGATATGACTTCTCCAGCGAGGGCTTCGCCTAAGCTCTGCGACGATATGACCGAAGTGGAATATGGTGGAAGGGGCACCGCGACACGGCTAAGGAAAGATCCGAGATCAACTTGTGTGTATTGGGGTGCCCCTGCCCCCAGATATAAAGGAGACAAGGGGAGGTGGCCGCCCCAGGGGAGGCGCGCAAGGAGGAGTCCTACTCCCACGGGAGTAGGACTCCCCTCTCCTAGTTGGAGTAGGATTGGGGAGGGGAAAAGAGGAAGGCGCGCCCCTTCTCCTTGTCCTATTCGGACTGGAAGGGGAGGGGGGCGCAGCCCACCTGGCGGCCCTTCTCCTTCTCCCTTGAGGCCCATGAAGGCCCATATACCCTCGGGGTTCCGTAACCCCGGTGTTCCCAGAATATCCTGTTTTCACTCGGAACCATTCAAGTCCAAACATAGGCTTCCAATATATCAATCTTTATGTCTCGACCATTTCGAGACTCCTCGTCATGTCCGTGATCACATCCGGACTCCGAACAACCTTCGGTGCATCAATACTTATAAACTCATTATGAACTGTCATCGAAACGTTAAGCGTGCGGACCCTACGGGTTCGAGAACTATGTAGACATGACCTAGAACCATTCTGTCAATAACCAATAGCGGAACCTGGATGCCCATATTGGTTCCTACATATTCTACGAAGATCTTTATCGGTCAAACCGCATAACGACATACGTTGTTCCCTTTGTCATCGGTATGTTACTTACCCGAGATTCGATCGTCGGTATCCAATACCTAGTTCAATCTCGTTACCGGTAAGTCTCTTTACTCGTTCCGTAATACATCATCTCACAACTAACTCATTAGTTGTAATGCTTGCAAGGCTTAAGTGATGTGCATTACCGAGAAGGCACTGAGATACCTCTCCGACAATCGGAGTGACAAAACCTAATCTCAAATACGCCAACCCAACAAGTACCTTTGGAGACACCTGTAGTACTCCTTTATAATCACCCGATTCGTTGTGACGTTTGGTAGTACCCAAAGTGTTCCTCCGGTAAACGGGAGTTGCATAATCTCATAGTTACAGGAACATGTATGGGTCATGAAGAAAGCATTAACATACTAAACGATCAAGTGTTAAGCTAATCGGAATGGGTCATGTCAATCAGATCATTCAACTAATGATGTGACCTTGTTAATCAAATAACAACTCCTTGTTCATGGTTAGGAAACATAACCATCTTTGATTAACAAGCTAGTCAAGTAGAGGCATACTAGTGACATCTTGTTTTGTCTATATATTCACACATGTATTATGTTTCCGGTTAATACAATTCTAGCATGAATGATAAACATTTATCATGATATAAGGAAATAAATAATAACTTTATTATTGCCTCTAGGGCATATTTCCTTCATCTCCCACTTGCACTAGAGTCAATAATCTAGATTACAAAGTAATGATCCTTACACCCATGGAGTCTTGGTGCTGATCATGTTTTGCTCGTGGAAGAGGCTTAGTCAACGGTCTGCAACATTCAGATCCGTATGTATTTTGCAAATCTCTATGTCTCCCACTTGGACTTGGTCCCGAATGGAATTGAAGCGTCTCTTGATGTGCTTGGTCCTCTTGTGAAATCTGGATTCCTTTGCCAAGGCAATTGCACGATATTGTCACAGAAGATCTTCATCGGTCCCGATGCACTAGGTATGACACCTAGATCGGAAATGAACTCTTTCATCCAGACTCCTTCATTCGCTGCTTCCAAGCAGCTATGTACTCCGCTTCACATGTAGATCCCGCCACGACGCTTTGTTTAGAACTGCACCAACTGACAGCTCCACCGTTTAATAAAAACACGTATCCGGTTTGCGATTTAGAATCGTCCGGATCAGTGTCAAAGCTTGCATCGACGTAACCATTTACGACTAGCTCTTTGTCACCTCCATATACGAGAAACATATCCTTAGTCCTTTTCAGGTATTTCAGGATGTTCTTGACCGCTGTCCGATGATCCACTCTGGATTACTTTGGTACCTTCCTGCCAAGCTTACAGCTAAGCATACGTCAGGTCTGGTACACAGCATTGCATACATGATAGAGCCTATGGCTGAAGCATAGGGAACATCTTTCATTTTCTCTCTATCTTCTGCTGTGGTCGGGCATTGAGTCTAACTCAATCTTACACCTTGTAATACAGGTAAAAAACCTTTCTTTGCCTGATCCATTTTGAACTTCTTCAAAACTTTATCAAGGTATGTGCTTTGTGAAAGTCCAATTAAGCGTTTTGATCTATCTCTATAGATCTTGATGCCCAATATGTAAGCAGCTTCACCGAGGTTTTTCATTGAAAAACTTTTATTCAAGTATCCTTTTATGCTATCCAGAAATTCTATATCATTTCCAATCAATAATATGTCGTCCACATATAATATTAGAAATGCTACAGAGCTCCCACTCACTTTCTTGTAAATACAGGCTTCTCCAAAAGTCTGTACAAACCCATATGCTTTGATCACACTATCAAAGCGTTTATTCCAACTCCGAGAGGCTTGCACCAGACCATAAATTGATCGTTGGAGCTTGCACACTTTGTTAGCACCTTTTGGATCGACAAAACCTTCTGGTTGCATCATATACAACTCTTCTTCTAGAAATCCATTCAAGAATGCAGTTTTTACATCCATTTGCCAAATTTCATAATCATAAAATGCGGCAATCGCTAACATGATTCGGACAGACTTAAGCATCGCTACAGGTGAGAAAGTCTCATCGTAGTCAACTCCTTGAACTTGTCGAAAACCTTTTGCAACAAGTCGAGCTTTGTAGACAGTTACATTACCATCGGCGTCAGTCTTCTTCTTAAAGATCCATTTATTTTCAATGGCTTGCTGTAACATCCCAAATTTTCAATTTGGAATGTTATACATTAGGTCATCATGCATATCATGTTTTCTTGCATTTTTCCGATCCTAGAAATTTCACGCAACTCAAGGACCCTCGGAGAGAGTTGGAAGTTTCAAAATTTTCATATTTGGGATCTCTCAAATTTCGGAAATAGGATCATTGGATTATTTAAATTATCTTCATAAAGTTTTTCCTATAAAAATATTTCGAGAGGGAATAATATGACTTTCCCAAACAATTAGGAAAAATGAAGATATTATAAATAAACGAAATTTGGTTTTTGGAGATTTATTTTGCTTAGGCAAAAATGAGCATTTAAAAATATTTTTGCAAGTATTTTGTTTTAAAGTTCATTTTGTTCGATTCATTTTTAGGAGTCGGAGAAAATTTGTTTTAATTAATTTGGAGTTCATTTGATATTTATTTTATTTGTTTTTGTTTTAAATTTTATTTAAAAAAACGCGCTACTGGACCGAGGCCCACTGCCCAGCCAGCCAGCCAGGCCCGGCCCCAGCCAGCCCCAGTGCCCTGCCCACGCGCCTGCCCATCTCCTCGTCTCCCATGAAGGCCCCAAGGCTCGAGTCCCGCCAGAGACGGAAGCCCCCGCCGCTGGAGTCCCGCCTGACCCGCCTCCTTGACCCCCTCCCAAGCCACCGGCGCCGCCTCTCCCCTCTTAAATACTCCCCGGCCCCTCTCTCACCCAAGCCTCACGAGCCGCCGCCCGACCCAGCGCCCGCCTGACGCCGGTGGCGCCGCGCCTCGCCGGAGCCGACGCCCCGGGAACCCGCCCCCTCGACGCCCGACCCCGCCGCCCTCTTCCCCGAGCCCCGGAGCGCCCTCCGGCGATCACCGGAGGTAGCCACCGCCGCCCGCGCCCGATTCGGTTTTCTCCCCCGAACCGTCCGGTTTTCTTAAAAAAAAACATGTTCGGTTTTTTTAAAACCTAGATCGGTTTTATTTTCGGTTTTCTTATTTAACGGACATTCACCGAACCGTTCGTTTCAGTGAACGCGTTCGTTAGATTCGTTCTGTTAACGAACGTTCGCTTTTTAACTCGTTCGTCGTTTTTTCTTTTAATCGGAATTAATCCGTTATTTTTCTGATTTGATTTCAGATCTGATTTTCAAAACTGTTTTATTTCTCGCTCGTTTATCGGAATCAGGTGATTCAAGCGCCTGGAGTTTCGTAACGAAACCGCCGTTCCGACTACCCTACTTTCACAGAGTTTTGCCACTGTGAAATTTTGACCTAATTTCAGATCGCTAAACCGAGACGTTTCTCTCTCGAGTTTCGACTTTCGGAGTTTGTTTTGATTCGATTCTTTTGCAACCAGGGTTCTTAAGTTGAACTTTCTGGTTAGATCTTTTATTCGAGATTTCCCTGTGCATTAGATGAGTATTTATTGTATGCTTGTTGTTTGTCTGCGTTAGATCACCCGGAGTGCGCCGCTTGTTACTTCGAATCTCTAGGACTCGCGGATCATCAGCAAGGCAAGTAACACTTTGATCATACCCTTCTACTACCTAGTTTTATGCATTAGATCTATTCCTCAACACTTGCATGATTAGGATCTAATTAAATTGTGGGTTTGGGAAGTAGATTGAGGTAGTACCTATTACTGTTTTACTTATGAAACCTTGGGAGTTACTTCTCGTTTGCTTGTTCATGCCATGCTATGCTAGTAGGCGTGGATTGGGTGAGTGATTATCCATGACAGATGTGAGATTGTTTAATTAATGGTTTATCTAAGGTGGCAACCTAACACACATCTGGGAGGATTGAGGCACCTGGTTTCTATCAGGACTTGCCTGTTTTTCTTGGACCGCCACCCGTGCTCTAAGGGATCATAAGATTATTCAAACTGGAAACTTCCGTGTGCAGCCACAAGCCAATTATGGGCTCTGGCGTAGTTGACTAAGTCGTGCGAACTCTTACGGGTAGGCTAGCTGATGTAGGGGATGTAGGTTGGTACGGTCTACCCACATGTAAGGTGCTAGCGCTTACGAAAGACTATGTCTCGGTCATCCATTTCTCAAACACCATGTAGTCACGAGAATCAAGCGGAGGCGATCGAGTCTTGTGGGGAAAAGTCATAAACCTCTGCAGAGTGTATAAACTAATCATGGTTAGCCGTGTCCCGGTTATGGACGATTTGAGTATCCGGTACTTGATTATCATGTGAATCTCAACATGTTACTTTTAAATAAAAGATATTGGGTTTTGATGAGTACTTTTAATTGGGATTGAGGATCTGTCAACCATCTTCAATGTTTAACAACCACCATGATAGTTAAATAAAATTATTCCTTTGATATAGGAAAAATCAGCTTTATGCAAATGTAACCATAGAGCCTTACCACCAGCCAAATATGCATGTAGTATAGGCTTATTCATTCATTGCTCTTTATGTGTTACATTGCCGGCATATTCCATGTGTGACCCGTTTTGGCTGCAACTTTTCACGTTGCAGACTTTTCGAACGACAGTAAGGTGTTAGGTCGTGGTTCTATACTCGATGATGCCGTTGGAGTTGATGGACTCGCTTATCTTCCAAGCCTTCCGCTGTTATTATTAGATGGCCTTAAGCCATATTTGTATTCAGTTCCCTTGTGGACAACGATGTAATAAGTGTGCGATTGCTACTCTGCTATAAATCCTTCAAATCTTGTGTGGTGTCAAGATTCTTGATCAGGGATGACACCGAGCACGAGCGCTAGATCCATTCGGTCTGGTCGCTCTGAGAGACCGGTATCGAGCACACGCCGATCGAGGACACGACCACTAAGTTAAAGCCATAGATCACTCTCTCTTCCCATTTTCTAACTCCTCATCTTTTCTACTCTCTTTAGGATGACGGACGCGAAGATCAAGTACACCCAACCGGATGAAGGCACACCTTTTGGATTTCACTTGAAGGAAGTTACTAAGTACACGAACATTGGACTACCAAGCTTCACGGAACTTTCAACGCCACTCTGCTGAAGAGGAGCTGGAAGATTCATGCTCACGTTCGGAAGGACATTCACCCCAATCACCAAGCCAATAGATAGTGTTTTCAGTGCACCCACTTGGAGTCTGGGAAGAAGCATGGCAGCTCACATCACCATGGGACGCATTGGAGAAGTCTATCAAGAAGATCTCAAGGACACCATCTACCAGATTTGTGGACGCCGAGATGACAAGCTGGGACGTCGTCAACACCAAGAAGGATAGGTCCATTGCAGCATTCATCCAGAGTTAAATCAACACATTCGGCGCCGGAGAATCAAATGTGCAATGACATGTTGGAGTTACAGAAGACGAAGGAAAGGATCATCGAATTGGAAGGAGAACTAAAGACTACCCGCAAGGACTACATGGACGAGATCGTAGCTCTGGCAAGACACAATAACGATCTTAAGTACGAGATCGAAGAACTCAAGAAGAAGTTGGCGCTCAGGAATGAAGACCAGTATGTCGAATACCCAATCGACTACATCAACATTGATGACTCAGATTCGGATCCAAGTGAACCCGATTTTGAAGACGAAGCTGGAGCAGACATCATGGAGTCTTCCACCGGTTCAAATTAGTAGGAGTCCCCCACATATTAGTAGTATTCCCTCCATGTAAACCTTTATAGTACACGCACTTTTGCGATAGTTAGATCGTTGTAACCCTTGTTTGATTGAATGAAGTGAATTTTGTGTGATTTTCTCATGTGCATTTGGGTAGTGATTTCCCCTTAGACCTCATTCTATTCTACTTTCTCTCCTTTTCTAAACCCTTCAGATGCCTCCGAGACGCGACCCCGGATTCGTTTTCCCGCCAGAGATCACCCAATTGATCCAGCAGCAGAATACCCTGATTCAAACATTGGTGCGAACAACAACAACAACAACAACAACCCACCGCCACCACCACCACTGCGGATCATCGACTCGTTTCCTTAATTTGAACCCGCGGTGTATTCCAAGAGCACCGAGCCAATTATAGCAGGATGGTGGCTCCGCAAGATAGGAAGGAGCTGACCACTGCGGGATGCACAGATGGTGAAAGAGTAAAGTTTGCAGCACATCAGCTTGAAGGACCCGCAGAAGATGGTGGGAGAATTTCACAGCCACTTATCCGTGACACCATCACATGGGACCAGTTTGACAAGCTTTTCACAGCCCATGTTTCAGCAGGAGCCATGGCCATGAAGAAGCGTGAGTTTCGCAACTTACGCCAAGGAGGAAGGACTGTTGGCCAGTATGTGGATGACTTTAGCAAACTAGCACGTTATGCCCCAGATGACGTTGCTACCGATGCAGCTAAACAGGAGAAGTTTCTAGAAGGACTGAATGATGAGTTCAGCATGCCGTTGATGGTAGCAAGTTTCAATAACTACCAGGAGTTAGTAGACCGAGCTCTCATGATTGAAGGAAGCAGCAGACAAATAGAGAACTGCATAGCGGAAGTATGGACAAGGAAAGTATAACTCGGAGCCCAATGAAGCCTCGTTATACCCTAAATCAGAATTCAGTTTCAACATACCCATGGAGGAGGTAATTCGACAACCATAATGGCACCAAGAATGGGAACGGGAATGGAGGAAGCAACGGACAGAACCGCACCAACCCGTCTACACCATCCAAGGTAGACCTGAGTCACATTACTTGCTTTAAGTGCCGCAAGACTGGGCATTATGCAAATGACCGTCCGAAGGCGAATGGAAATGGCAATGGAAGCTCGAAAGAAGCCCAACCCTTTCAACAGGGGACAAGTGAACCACATTGATGTGGAGGAGGTTGAAGATCAGCCGATCAAGATGTCGGTAAGTTTTTGGTTAAGTCATTTCTGCAGTTGTTCTTTTTGATTGGTGCATCGCATTCATACATATCAAGGGGATTTGTGGATAAGTACCAGTTACCAACCCAAGCCCTTAGGTCACCCATGCTAGTAACCTCACCCGGAGCAGAGTACATGGCTAGTAAATGGTGTGATCGACTGCCACTAAGGATTGGACACTATGTTTTCCCCTCAGACCTAATAGTTCTGGAATCCCAAGGATTGGATGTGATATTAGGAATGGATTGGTTATCAAAGTATGGAGGTGATGAGGACATCAATACCATTGTTACACCCACAGCCCCTGCTGCTATACATACTGGACCAATTACTAGAGCTCGCGCACGCCAATTGAATTATCAGGTACTTTCGTTTCTTGGTAACGATTCCAATGTTCATGAGAATATGATGCTGCCTAAATTGGATACATTTGTTTTGCTTACAAATGAAGGGCCTACCATGGACAAGAAAGATGAACCTTGGAGCAAGTTCAAGCATGGAGATGTTGGCATGCGCAAGGGGAACAAGAACGGAGTTACAAGTGATGATTCCAGGACTTTGAAGCCACCCTAATGAGTGCATGAGGCCTTGGACGAAATATACAAGATGCCACTTCATAATATTCGTTTATAGGCTATTCTAGGTGCTGCGTCACCTTATTATTGGGCCAGGCCCATGTAATTTCGAAATACTTAAGTATAGGCTGTTTTTAGAGTCCGTATGTGTGGGGAAACAAGAGTTAGGGTTGATTTCGGACCCCTCCACCAAGGGCCACGAAATTCCCCCCCTCTTCCTCCATATATACAGCCCTTAGGGCACCGTTTAGACCTTGGGTTTTGTTTAGATTAAAAGTTCGCCATAGCTGCAACCGGCGTGCCGTTTGTGTTCAACGACGGACAAAGCGCCAGAACCCCACCTTGATCAATAAAGCTTTCATCTTATATTCGCAATATCCAGATTGCAATCTCAGTTTCTTGCTTGTTCTTCGTTTGCTCGCAGGAAACAGACCCTCGTGGTCAGGTTGATCGTGCTCCGGCGTGGTCAATAACCTCTCGGAGTTGGTTTAGCGATTGCTAAGGCGCGACGTCCTCGCACGTTCGTAGTCGGATCGTCAAAGTCGACTTCCTCCCAAGCGAAAACCACATCTCATCGAAAGACGGGACACCTTTGCCTCTATCAAGTGGTATCAGATTTCCAGGTTGCTCGGTGAGATTTTCCAGTTTTTCGTAGTTTAGATCGAGTCTGTTCTTCATACCTATTGTCCACGAAAAAGCCACAAAAAAAAAATTAGGGTTAGTTCATCATATCCGAACCAATCTGAGCCTTTGCATAATCTTTTTAGGGTTTTTGCTTTGTTGAATTTGCGGTTGCATCGTCGTGTCAAGTTGCTGGTCTTAGAGTCTAGTCTTTTAGAGTTTGAGTTCGGTCATAAGTTGTCACGCCCGCCGCACCATCATCATCGCCTTGCCATCTACCACCATTGCTTATCCGCCACCGCTCTGAATCCGTATCCATATACCACCACCAATCCGTATCCATATACCACCACCAATCCGTATCCATATTCCACCACCGCTGCCATATACCACCACCATATATCCACCACCAATCCGAGTTCTTCTCATATTAGGTTTGTTTTCGAGATCCATCTAGTTTCGATTCGTGTTTCCTTGCGGAGTAGGTTTGGGAAAAAAAAAAAAGCCGGACAAAAAATTAGGGTTAGTTCATCATATCCGAACCAATCGAGCCTTTGCATAATCTTTTAGGGTTTTGCTTTGTTGAATTTGCGGTTGCATCGTCGTGTCAAGTTGCTGGTCTTAGAGTCTAGTCTTTTAGAGTTTGAGTTACGGTCATAAGTTGTCACGCCGCCACCGCACCATCATCATCGCCCCTGCCACCTACCATCACCGCTCCGAATCCGTATCCATATACCACCACCAATCCGTGTCCATATACCACCACCGATCCATATCCATATACTTCCACCGCTACCACCACCGCTCCGAATCCGTGTCCATATACCACCACTGATCCATATCCATATACTACCACCGCTACCACCACCGCTGCCATATACCACTACCATATATCCACCACCATATATCCACCACCAATCCGAGTTCCTTCCATATTAGGTTTGTTTTGAGATCCATCTAGTTTCCGATTCGTGTTTCCTTGCGGAGTAGGTTTGAAAAAAAAGAGTCTGAAACCACCCTCCGTTTAGGCCCAAAATTTTCAAAACGCACTTGTCGAAAATTTTTCGGCTATCCTGTTTTAAGTGTTTCTAAGTGGATTGAGGCGATCGCCGTTATAGAAAGTTTTTTGACCCGTTTCAGTTTTGGGTCGGCAATGAAAAAAAAAATTTTTGGTCGAAAAAAATTTTCGTGCCCATCCTGTCAGTTTGACCTGGGAAGAGTTTTGAGACACTCGCCATTATAGTGATTTTTCGCAAAAAAAAAAAAAAAAGCGCAAAAAAAAAAAAAAAGCAGCGCAAAAAAAAAAAAGAGCGAAAAAAAAAATTCCAGAGTGTGCTTTTCCGTTGTTTCCGTGCAGCGCCGTGATTTTGTTAGTGTTCTAGGCTCGCGTCTCTAGCACGGTCTAGCCTAGGACCAGACTGAGATCGTCGTTGAGCGTTTATTCAACTTTGCATCTCGAATTGATTATTGCTAACCATTTTGCTACCATATTATAAGCCTTCCCAGCTCCACATACATCTACATCGTGCGTTTGACTCTCCCAGTAATCGCTCTATCCAAGCTTTGAGAGTTTTGACTACATCGGTTGCCGATCACCGCTTCTTTGGGTAAGAACTGGTAAGAATTTGAGATTTGCTCGACGGATTTGTGATCGTCCACCACACCACCACCACCACTTCCTAGTAGTCCTGTCGAATCATATTCTTGTGTGTTTCTATTGCTGCTAACCATGGCAGGATCACAAGCCGGCGAGACTGACCGGGAGAACATGACAAACAAAGCGCTACATGATAAGTTTCAACAAATGATGAGTGGGCAGGTGGACGATGTGCTAAATAGATTTGAAGAGGCCATGGAGAAGATAGATGGCATTGAGAAGGCGTTGAAACAAAGCTCGATAACAAGTTTAATGAATTGCTCGCGTCTACCACCACCACCACCGGCTGCACCTAACGCACCTCTACTACAACAACATGGACTACCTCCACATCGTGAAACAGCCCTCCGCCGAGCTTCCGTGTCCCTCTTGGCTGGCCAAGCTGCTGGTGCTGCTGTTGATACTACGTGGCTCCTGCTGCTGCGGTGGGGAGGATGATTATGTGAGAGCTTACGAGGATGAGGTTGATCAACATCGAACTACGTGCAACCACCAGCACCACAACCACCAGGTCGTCCACATGCAAATAATGGCAATGTTGGGCTCCCCTTCAGTGCGAGATCATGACCATCTCCCTAAACTGAAATTGAATATTCAACCATTTGAGGGTAGATATGTTCTGATATATATCTTACTTGGGAATTAGAAACTGAACAACGATTTACATGTTTACAATATCACGAGGAGAGACGTGTTCTGCTGCTTTGTTTGTGCTTTCACTAGCTTTGCATGTGTTTGGTGGTGCGAACATTGTAGATTATATCCTGTTCCAGCTACTTGGGCTGCTTTGAAAACTGCTATGCGTACTCGTTGGGTTCCACCATATTATCAACGTGAATTACTTCAAAATTGCAGCGCTTAAGACAAGGAAAAATTCGGTAGAAGAATATTATCAGGAATTACAAACTGGCTTGATTAGATGTGGTATTGTTGAGGAGAATGAAGCTATGCTTGCACGTTTTCGGGTGGATTAAATAGAGATTCAGACCATTCTAGACTACAAGGATTATAATAATATCACTCGATTATTCCATCTTGCTTGTAAAGCTGAGCGTGAAGTGCAGGATCGGCGAGGCCTTGGCGCGGACTAACTTTTCTGCAGGTCGACCTTCATCATGGACACCACGTGCATCATCTACTTCCACACGTTCTACTACACGGCACCTCCGTCGACTGCCACCTCCAACCGTGATACAAGAAAGCAGGCACAACCACCACTATCTCGCCAAGAGTACACTGCTTGGGCCTACAGAGCTCTTCTTCTTCCATGGCGTCAACAGGGCACACAAGTGATATTATTTGTCGTCGTTGTAAGGGAAGAGGACATTTCTTGAGAGAATGCACATCTCAGCGTGTGATGATTGCTACCGAGGATGGTGGGTATGAGTCGCTAGTGACTATGATGAAGAGACTTTGGCTCTTATTACACATGAAGAACACGGTGGAGATGATTACGATCTGAGGCGCAATACATGGCTCTTGAAGATCTTGACAGGTATGAATGTTTAGTTGCTCAACGTGTTTTGAGTGTGCAGGTTACACAAGCTGAGCAAAATCAGAGGCATAACTTGTTCCATACAAAGGGAGTTGTGAAGGAGCGTTCTATTAGCGTCATCATAGATGGAGGAGCTGCAACAACTTGGCTAGCATGGATATGGTGGAGAAGCTTTCTCTCACCACAAGACCACATCCACATCCTTACTACATCCAATGGTTCAACAACAGCGGCAAGGTTAAGGTAACACGACTGTTAGTGTGTATTTTAGTATCTCTACATATGCTGATTATGTTGATTGTGATGTGGTACCTATGCAAGCATGTTCCTTATTACTTGGTAGACCATGGCAATTTGATAAAATTCTGTACACCATGGTAGAAACAATCAGTATACTCTTGTTCACAAGGATAAAAATATTACTTTGCTTCCTATGACTCCTGATTCCATTTTGAAAGATGATATTAATAGAGCTAATAAAGCAAAACAGGAGAAAATAAGAGTGAAAATCAGATTGTGGCAAAAGAATTTGAGCAACAAATGAAGCCTAATAATAAACCATCTAATGTTGCTTCTGAAATTAAACTGAAAAGTGCATGTTTATTTGCCACCAAATCTGATATTGATGAGCTAGATTCTAGCAAATCTGTTTGCTATGCTTTTGTGTGCAAAGAGGCATTATTTTCATTCGAGGACGTGCCTTCCTCTTTGCCCCCGCGGTCACTAACATTTTGCAGAGTTCGCCGACGTCTTCCCACAAGGCGTGCCACCGGATTACCACCTATTCGAGGATTGAGCATCAAATTGACTTAATTCCGGTGCATCGCTACCCAACCGCGCACCATACCGTACCAATCGGAGGAGACGAAGGAGATTATCGTCAAGTACAGGAGCTGCTCGACAAAGGTTATATCGCGAATCTCTTAGTCCTTGTGCTGTTCCTATTATACTAGTGCCTAAAAAGGATGGTACGTCGGCGTATGTGTGTTGATTGTAGAGGCATTAATAATATTACTATTAGTTATCGTCATCCTATTCCTAGGCTAGATGATATGCTTGATGAATTGAGTGGCTCTACAATATTCTCCAAAGTTGATTTGCGTAGTGGATACCATCAAATTCGTATGAAATTGGGAGATGAATGGAAAACAGCATTTAAAACTAAGTTTGGATTATATGAGTGGTTAGTCATGCCTTTTGGGTTAACTAATGCACCTAGTACTTTCATGAGATTAATGAGCGAAGTTTTACGTGCTTTCATTGGACGATTTGTGGTAGTTTACTTTGATGATATACTGATTTATAGCAAATCTTTGGAAGAACATTTGGAACATTTGCGTGCTGTTTTAATGCTCTACGTGATGCACGTTTGTTTGGTAACCTTGGGAAGTGCACCTTTTGCACCGACCGAGTATCTTTTCTTGGCTATGTTGTTACTCCACAGGAATTGAAGTTGATAAAGCCAAGATTGAAGCTATTGAGAGTTGGCGCAGCCCAAAGCGGTCACACAAGTGAGGAGTTTTCTTGGACTCGCTGGTTTCTATAGGCGTTTTGTGAGAGACTTTAGCACCATTGCTGCACCTCTCAATGAGCTTACAAAGAAGGATGTGCCTTTTGTTTGGGGTACCGCACGGAAGAAGCCTTCACGGTATTGAAAGATAAGTTGACACATGCTCCTTTACTCCAACTTCGACTTTAATAAGACTTTTGAGCTTGAATGTGATGCTAGTGGAATTGGATTAGGAGGTGTGTTATTACAAGATGGCAAACCTGTTGCATACTTTTCGAAAAATTGAGTGGGCCTAGTCTGAACTATTCTACTTATGACAAAGAATTATATGCTCTTGTTAGGACTTTAGAGACATGGCAACATTATTTATGGCCCAAAGAATTTGTTATACATTCGATCATGAATCTTTGAAACATATTAAAAGTCAAGCTAAACTGAATCGTAGACATGCTAAATGGGTTGAATTCATTGAGACTTTCCCTTATGTCATTAAACACAAGAAGGGTAAAGAAAATGTTATTCTTGATGCTTTGTCTCGTCGATATACTATGCTTTCACAACTTGACTTCAAAATATTTGGTTTGGAAACCATCAAAGATCAATATGTGCATGATGCTGATTTTAAAGATGTAATGCAGAATTGTAAAGAGGGAAGAACATGGAACAAGTTCGTTATTAATGATGGTTTTGTGTTCGTGCTAACAAGCTATGCATTCCTGCTAGCTCTGTTAGTCTTTTGTTGTTGCAGGAGGCGATGGAGGAGGATTAATGGGACACTTTGGCGTCAAGAAGGCGGAGGATATACTTGCTACACATTTCTTTTGGCCAAAGATGAGACGGGATGTTGAGCGTTTTGTAGCTCGCTGCACTACATGTCAAAAAGCTAAGTCACGACTCAATCCTCATGGTTTATATATGCCTTTGCTGTGCCTAGTGTTCCTTGGGAGGATATATCTATGGACTTTGTTTTAGGTTTACCTCGAACAAAGAAGGAGGGATAGCATATTTGTTGTCGTGGATAGATTCTCGAAAATGGCACACTTTATACCATGTCATAAAAGCGATGATCTTTGTTAATGTTGCTGATTTGTTCTTTCGTGAAATTATTCGCTTGCATGGTGTGCCAAATACTATTGTTTCAGATCGTGATACTAAATTTCTTAGCCACTTTTGGAGATGTTTATGGGCTAAGTTGGGGACTAAACTGCTTTTTAGTACTACTTGTCACCCCAAACCGATGGACAAACTGAAGTAGTCAATAGAACATTGTCTACTATGCTTAGGGCTGTTTTGAAGAATAATAAGAAAATGTGGGAAGAATGCTTGCCTCATATTGAATTTGCTTATAATCGTTCATTGCATTCTACTACTAAGATGTGCCCTTTTGAAATTGTGTATGGCTTCCTACCTCGTGCACCTATTGATTTGTTGCCTCTTCCATCTTGGAGAAGGTTAATTTTGATGCTAAAGAACGTGCTGAATTGATTTTAAAAATGCATGAGTTAACTAAGGAAAACATTGAGCGTATGAATGCTAAATATAAACTTGCTGGAGATAAGGGTAGAAAACATGTTGTCTTTGCACCTGGAGATCTTGTTTGGTTACATTTGCGTAAGGATAGGTTTCTAATTTGCAAATCAAAGCTAATGCCACGTCTGATGGTCCATTTAAGGTGTTAGAGAAAATAAATGATAATGCATATAAACTTGAGCTGCCTGCAGATTTTGGGGTTAGTCCCACTTTTAACATTGCAGATTTGAAGCCTTATTTGGGTGAGGAAGATGAGCTTCCGTCGAGGACGACTTCATTTCAAGAACGGGAGGATGATGAGGACATCAATACCATTGTTACACCCACAGCCCCTGCTGCTATACATCTTGGACCAATTACTAGAGCTCGCATGACGCCAATTGAATTATCGGTACTTTCGTTTCTTGGTAACGATTCCAATGTTCATGAGAATATGATGCTGCCTAAATTGGATACATTTGTTTTGCTTACAAATGAAGGGCCTACCATGGACAAGAAAGATGAACCTTGGAGCAAGTTCAAGCATGGAGATGTTGGCATGCATAAGGGGAACAAAACGGAGTTACAAGTGATGATTCGGGACTTTGAAGCCACCTAATGAGTGCATGAGGCCTTGGACGAAATATACAAGATGCCACTTCATAATATTCGTTTATAGGCTATTCTAGGTGCTGCGTCACCTTATTATTGGGCCAGGCCCATGTAATTTCGAAATACTTAAGTATAGGCTGTTTTTAGAGTCCGTATGTGTGGGGAAACAAGAGTTAGGGTTGATTTCGGACCCCTCCACCAAGGGCCACGAAATTCCCCCCCTCTTCCTCCATATATACAGCCCTTAGGGCACCGTTTAGACCTTGGGTTTTGTTTAGATTAAAAGTTCGCCATAGCTGCAACTTCGCGTACTTCGTTTGTGTTCAACGACCAGACAAAGGCGTCACAGAACCCCACCTTGATCAATAAAGCTTTCATCTTATATTCGCAATATCCAGATTGCAATCTCAGTTTCTTGCTTGTTCTTCGTTTGCTCGCGGAAGCAGACCCTCGTGGTCAGGTTGATCGTGCTCGGCGTGGTCAATAACCTCTCGGAGTTGGTTTAGCGATTGCTAAGGCGCGACGTCCTCGCACGTTCGTAGTCGGATCGTCAAAGTCGACTTCCTCCCAAGCGAAAACCACATCTCATCGAAAGACGGGACACCTTTGCCTCTATCAGGAGGAAACATAGATTGTACCACAAGGTCAATTTTGCTCACCACACCAGAAGGAAGAAGGATTAAGTATGTATCACGGCACGAGCCGAGGAGAGCACAAGTTAATTGCTTAACAGGAGTGGTACAGGAAGAAGTACCAGTGGTGAAGGATTATCCTGATGTATTTCCGGAAGAGTTGCGTGAATGCCGCGGATAGAGACATTGAGTTTTTGATCGAGCTGTTGCCAGGAACAGGCCCGATATCGAAGCGACCGTACAGGATGCCCGCAAAGGATTTGGCAGAAATTAAGAAGCAGATTAAGGAACTATTGGATAAAGGTTTTATTCGTCCAAGTTCTTCACCTTGGGGATCACCCGTTTTGTTGGTGGAGAAGAAGGATGGATCGTTGAGAATGGTTGTTGATTATCGTGGATTGAATGAAGTAACAATCAAGAACAAGTACCCACTACCGATGATAAATGATCTGTTTGATCGCTTGCAAGGAGCCAAAGTGTTTTCCAAGATCGACTTGCGATCAGGGTACCATCAGTTGAAGATTCGGGAGCAAGACATACCCAAGACAGCATTTACCACAAGATATGGACTGTATGAGTATACCGTTATGTCATTTGGACTGACTAACGCACCAGCCTATTTCATGAACCTGATGAACAAAGTGTTTATGGAGTTTTGGACAAGTTAAATCGTGGTGTTCATTGATGACATTTTGATTTTCTCGAAGAATGAAGAGGAACACAAGGAACATTTGAGATTGGTTTTGAGAAGGCGAGGGAACACCAGTTGTATGCCAAGTTCAGCAAATGTGAATTTTGGTTAAAGGAAGTTGGATTTCTCGGACATGTTATATCCGGAGAAGGAATAGCGATTGACCCCACAAAGGTTGAGACCGTAACCAAATGGGAAGCACCAACGACAGTTGGAGAGATTGAGTTTCCTTGGACTCGCAGGATACTACGAAGATTCATTGAGAATTTCTCAAGGATTGCAAAGCCTATGACTGAATTGTTGAAGAAGGAAAACAAATTCATATGGGTGAGGACTGTGAGGCAAGTTTTCAGGAGTTGAAGAAAAGATTGGTTACCTCACCAGTTTTGATATTGCCAGATCAAACTAAGGATTATGAGGTGTATTGCGACGCTTCACGTCGAGGACTTGGAGCAGTGCTTATGCAGGAAGGAAGAGTTGTTTCGTATGCTTCACGACAACTTAAGCCCCATGAGTTGAATTATGCCACTCATGATTTGGAGTTAGCAGCCGTTGTGCATGCCTTGAAGACATGGAGACATTTTCTCATTGGAAATCATTGTGAGGTATATACGGATCACAAGAGTTTGAAGTACATCTTCACCCAGAAGGAATTGAATCTCAGACAAAGGAGATGGTTAGAGCTAATCAAGGATTATGATATGAGATTGCATTATCACCCCGGAAAGGCTAATGTCGTGGTGGCGCATTGAGCCGTAAGAGCCACGTAAATACCCTAATGATGGGAGGAATACCCAATGAGTTAGCGAGGACCTTGAGAGCTATGTTTGGAAATAGTTCGAGAGGCTATGTAGCAGCATTGGAGATTCGATCGACATCGATGGAGAAAATCGAGAAGCCCAAAAAGCAGATAAGGAAGTTGCCTCTATAAAGGAGAAAATGAGCAAAGGAAAAGCTAAAGGATTTCGTGAGGACGAGCACGATACCCTATGGTTTGAAGACCGTGTTTATGTGCCCAATGACCCAGAGATCAGGAAGTTGATTTTACAAGAAGCCCATGATTCACCTATTCGATTCACCGGAAATACCAAGATGTATTTGGATTTGAAGAATATTTTTCGGTGGACGGAATGAAGAAGGATATTGCGGAGTATGTAGCAGTTTGCGGCGTATGTCGAGAAAGTAAAGGTGGAACATCAGAAGCCAGCAGGATTGTTACAACCATTGCCGATACCCGAATGGAAGTGGGATAAACTAGGCATGGATTTCATCACAGGTTTGCCAAAGACCCGTTCAGGATATGACTCGATTTGGGTCATAGTCGACCGTTTGACCAAGGTAGCCCATTTCATTCCAGTCAAGACTACCTATAGCAGTGCTAAGTTGGCAAAGATATACATGACCAGAATTGTGTGTTTACACGGAATTCCAAGGAGCATTGTATCAGACAGAGGAACCCAGTTTACTTCGAAATTTTGGAACCAGTTGCACGAAACATTGGGAACCCGATTGGAGTTCAGCACAGCTTTCCACCCACAGACCGATGGACAAACTGAGAGAGTCAATCAGATTTTGGAAGACATGCTGAGAGCTTGTGCACTAGATTATGGATCTAGTTGGGATGATAATTTGCCGTATGCAGAATTTTCCTACAACAACAGTTACCAAACCAGCTTAAAGATGGCACCTTTCGAGGCTTTGTATGGAAGAAGGTGCAGGACACCGTTGTCATGGGAATGGCGGAGATCGTCGATTGTTTGGACCAGATTTGATTAAGGAGTCGAACAGAAAGTTAAGTTGATTGAGACAGGCTCAAGGTAGCCCAGTCCGAACGAGAAGAGCTATGCCGATTCAAAGCGCCAGCGATTGAGTATGAAGTTGGAGACAGAGTATATCTCGAGTATCCCCGCCGAGGAGTGAAGCGTTTTGGAGTTAAAGGAAAGTTAGCACCCCGTTTTGTTGGACCATATAAGATTTTGCAACGCATGGGAGAAGTTGCGTATAAGTTGGAATTGCCGGAAGGACTGTCAGGAGTTCATGATGTATTCCATGTTTCTCAGTTGAAGAAATGTCACCCCGAGATAGCAGAGGTACCGTTAAGAGACACAGTGCCACTGGAGGCAATTCAGTTGAAGGATGACTTGACATATGAGGAAAGACCGGTTAAGATTCTCGATTATGCCAGTGAGTTACCCTTGATAAGGTTATCAAGTTTTGCAAAGTTCATTGGAGCCACCACACCGAGGATGAAGCCACCAGGAAAGAGAGGAAGTTTTGTAGGACCACCTCACCTATTTTCTAGCCAACCCGAATCTCGAGGGAGATTCATCTTAAGAGGTAGGTTTGTAACATCCCAAATTTTCAATTTGGAATGTTATACATTAGGTCATCATGCATATCATGTTTTCTTGCATTTTTCCGATCCTAGAAATTTCACGCAACTCAAGGACCCTCGGAGAGAGTTGGAAGTTTCAAAATTTTCATATTTGGGATCTCTCAAATTTCGGAAATAGGATCATTGGATTATTTAAATTATCTTCATAAAGTTTTTCCTATAAAAATATTTGAGAGGAATAATATGACTTTCCCAAACAATTAGGAAAAATGAAGATATTATAAATAAACCAAATTTGGTTTTGGAGATTTATTTTGCTTAGGCAAAATGAGCATTTAAAAATATTTTTGCAAGTATTTTGTTTTAAAGTTCATTTTGTTCGATTCATTTTAGGAGTCGGAGAAAATTTGTTTTAATTAATTTGGAGTTCATTTGATATTTATTTTATTTGTTTTGTTTTAAATTTTATTTAAAAAAACGCCCCTGGACCGAGGCCCGGCCTGCCCAGCCAGCCAGCCCGGCCCAGCCGCGCCCGGCCCATCTCCTCGTCTCCATGTGGCGTCCCGCTCGAGTCCCACGACGGAAGCCCCCCGCCCGCCGAGTCCCGCCTGACCCGCCTCCCTTGACCCCCTCCCAAGCCACCGGCGCCGCCTCTCCCCCCTCTTAAATACTCCCCGCCCCCCTCTCACCCAAGCCCCTTGAGCCGCCGCCTGACCCAGCGCCCGACGCCGGCTGGCCGCCGCCCTCGCCGGAGAGCGCCGCCGCGGGAACCCGCCGCCCCTCGACGCCCGACCCGCCGCCCTCTTCCCGAGCCGGGCGCCCTCCGCGATCACCGGAGGTAGCCACCGCCGCCCGCGCCCGATTCGGTTTCTCCCGAACCGTCCGGTTTCTTAAAAAAAACATGTTGGTTTTTAAAAACCTAGATCGGTTTTATTTTCGGTTTTCTTATTTAACGGACATTCACCGAACCGTTCGTTTCAGTGAACGCGTTCGTTAGATTCGATTCTGTTAGCGAACGTTCGCTTTTAACTCGTTAAATCGTTTTTCTTTTAATCGGAATTAATCCGTTATTTTTACGATTTGATATCGATCTGATTTTCAAAACTGTTTTATTTCTCGCTCGTTTATCGGAATCAGGTGATTCAAGCGCTGGAGTTTAAATGTGAAACCGCCGTTCGACTACCCTACTTTCACAGAGTTTTGCCACTGTGAAATTTTGACCTAATTTCAGATCGCTAAACCGAGACGTTTTCTCTCGAGTTTCGACTTTCGGAGTTTGTTTTGATTCGATTCTTTTGCAACCAGGGTTCTTAAGTTGAACTTTCTGGTTAGATCTTTTATTCGAGATTTCCTGTGCATTAGATGAGTATTTATTGTATGCTTGTTGTTTGTCTGCGTTAGATCACCCGGTCGCCGCTTGTTACTTGAATCTCTAGGACTCATGGATCATCGGCAAGGCAAGTAACACTTTGATCATACCCTTCTACTACCCAGTTTTATGCATTAGATCTATTCCTCAACACTTGCATGATTAGGATCTAATTAAATTGTGGGTTTGGGAAGTAGATTGAGGTAGTACCTATTACCTGTTTTACTTATGAAACCTTGGGAGTTACTTCTACGTTTGCTTGTTCATGCCATGCTATGCTAGTAGACGTGGATTGGGTGAGTGATTATCCATGACAGATGTGAGATTGTTTAATTAATGGTTTATCTAAGGTGGCAACCTAACACACATCTGGGAGGATTGAGGCACCTGGTTTCTATCAGGACTTGCCTGTTTTTCTTCGGACCGCCACCCAGGCTCTAAGGGATCATAAGATTATTCAAACTGGAAACTTCCGTGTGCAGCCACAAGCCAATTATGGGCTCTGGCGTAGTTGACTAAGTCGTCACGAACTCTTACGGGTAGGCTAGCTGATGTAGGGGATGTAGGTTGGTACGGTCTACCCACATGTAAGG
The DNA here is from genome assembly GCA_021605205.1 of Aegilops longissima. Classification (NCBI taxonomy): domain Eukaryota; kingdom Viridiplantae; phylum Streptophyta; class Magnoliopsida; order Poales; family Poaceae; genus Aegilops; species Aegilops longissima. Next base: position 237,627,343 of record CM038676.1, on the reverse strand, counting down.
TGCTAGCGCTTACGAAGACTATGTCTCGGTCATCCGTTTCTCAAACACCATGTAGTGCGAGAATCAAGCGGAGGCGATCGAGTCTTGTGGGGAAAAGTCATAAACCTCTGCAGAGTGTATAAACTAATCATGGTTAGCCGTGTCCCGGTTATGGACGATTTGAGTATCCGGTACTTGATTATCATGTGAATCTCAACATGTTACTTTTAAATAAAAGATATTGGGTTTTGATGAGTACTTTTAATTGGGATTGAGGATCTTGTCAACCATCTTCAATGTTTAACAACCACCATGATAGTTAAATAAAATTATTCCTTTGATATAGGAAAAATCAGCTTTATGCAAATGTAACCATAGAGCCTTACCACCAGCCAAATATGCATGTAGTATAGGCTTATTCATTCATTGCTCTTTATGTGTTACATTGCCGGCATATTCCATGTCTTGACCCGTTTTGGGCTGCAACTTTTCACGTTGCAGACTTTTGAGACGACGAGTAAGGTGTTAGGTCGTGGTTCTATACTCGGTGATGCCGTTGGAGTTGATGGACTCGCTTATCTTCCAAGCCTTCGCTGTTATTATTAGATGGCCTTAAGCCATATTTGTATTCAGTTCCTTGTGGACAACGATGTAATAAGTGTGTGATTGCTACTCTGCTATAAATCCTTGAAATCTTGTGTGGTGTCGGCATTCTGATCCAGGATGACCTCGAGCACAGAGCGCTAGATCCATTCGGGTCTGGTCGCTACACTTGCCGATCATCGGGCAAGTCCACCAAAGTCCATACTTTGTTCTCATACATGGATCCCATCTCAGATTTCATGGCTTCCAGCCATTTTGCGGAATCTGGGCTCACCATCGCTTCTTCATAGTTTGTAGGTTCGCCATGGTCAAGTAACATGACTTCGAATAAGATTACCGTACCACTCTGGTGCGTATTTTACTCTGGTTGACCCACGAGGTTCAGATAGCAACTTGATCTCGAAGCTTCATGATCATCATCATTAGTTTCCTCACTAATTGGTGTAGTTGTCACGGGAACTATTTCTTGTGATGAACTACTTTCCAATAAGGGAGCAGATCTGATTATCTCATCAAGTTCTACTTTCCTCCCACTCACTTCTTTCGAGAGAAACTCCTTCTCTAGAAAGGACCTGAATTTAGCAACGAAAATCTTGCCTTCAGATCTGTGATAGAAGGTGTACCCATGATCTCCTTTGGGTATCCTATGAAGACACATTTTTCCGATTTGGGTTCGAGCTTATCTGGTTGAAGTTTCTTTACATAAGCATCGCAGCCCCAAACTTTAAGAAACGACAACTTTGGTTTCTTGCCAAACCACAGTTCATAAGGCGTTGTCTCAACGGATTTTGACGGTGTCCTATTCAACGTGAATGCGGCCGTCTCTAAAGCATAACCCCAAAGCGATAGCGGTAAATCGGAAATAGACATCATAGTTCGCACCATATCTAGTAAAAAATACGATTCGACGTTCGGACACACCATTTCTCTGTGGTGTTCCGGGTGGCGTGAGTTGCGAAACTATTCCACATTGTTTCAAATGTAAACCAAACTCGTAACTCAAATATTCTCCTCCACGATCAGATCGTAGAAACTTTATTTTCTTGTTACGATGATTTTCCACTTCACTCTGAAATTCTTTGAACTTTTCAAGCGTTTCAGATTTGTGTTTCATTAAGTAGATATACCCATATCTGCTTAAATCATCTGTGAAGGTGAGAAAATAACGATACCCTGGCGTGCCTCAACATTCATTGGACCACAAACATCGGTATGTATGATTTCCAACAAATCAGTTGCTCGCTCCATAGTTAGGAGAACGGCGTTTTGGTCATCTTGCCCATGAGGCACGGTTCGCAAGTACCAAGTGATTCATAATCAAGTGATTCGAAGCCCATCGGTATGGAGTTTCTTCATGCGTTTTACACCGATATGACCTAAGCGGCAAGTGCCACAAATAAGTTGCACTATCATTATCAACTCTGCATCTTTTGGCTTCAACATTATGAATATGTGTATCACTCTTGTCGAGATTCAACAAGAATAGACCATTCTTCAAGGGTGCATGACCATAAAAGATATTACTCATATAAATAGAACAACCATTATTCTCTGATTTAAATGAATAACCGTCTCGCATTAAACAAGATCCAGATATAATGTTCATGCTCAACGCGGCACCAAATAACAATTATTTAGGTCTAAAACTAATCCGAAGGTAGATGTAGAGGTAGCGTGCCGACCGCAATCACATTGACTTTGGAACCATTTCCCACGCGCATCGTCACCTCGTCCTTTGCCGATTGCTCGTCTATTCCGTAGTCCCTGTTTGAGTTGCAAATATTATGCAGAACCAGTATCAAATACCAGTGCTACTACGAGCTCTAGTAAGGTACACATCAATAACATGTATATCACATATACCTTTGTTCACCTTGCCATCCTTTTTATCCGCCAAATACTTGGGGCAGTTCCGCTTCCGATGTCCGGTGCCTTGCAGTAAAACACTCAGTTTCAGGCTTAGGTCCAGACTTGGGTTTCTTCTCTTGATCAGCAACTTTCTTGCTGTTCTTTTGAAGTTTCCTTCTTCTTCCCTTTGCCCTTTTCTTGAAACTAGTGGTCTTGTTGACCATCAACACTTGATGCTCTTTCTTGATTTCTACCTCCATGCTTTTAGCATCGCGAAGAGCTCGAGGAATTGTCTTAGTCATCCCTTGCATATTATAGTTCATCACGAAGCTCTTGTAGCTTGGTGGCGTGATTGGAGAATTCATCAATGACACTATCATCCGGAAGATTAACTCCCAGCTGAATTAAGTGATTGTTATACCCAGACATTTTGAGTATGTGCTCCTTGTGAACTATTCTCTTCCATCTTGCAGCTATAGAACTTATTGGAGACTTCATATCTCTCAATCCGGGCATTTGCTTGAAATATTAACTTCAACTCTGGAACATCTCATATGCTCCATGACGTTCAAAACGTCGTTGAAGACCAGTTCTAAGCCGTAAAGCATGGCACACTGAACTATAGAGTAGTCATCAGCTCTGCTTTGCAGACGTTCATAACCGGCTCGGCATCTGCAGCGAGCTCGTCACCCGGCGGTGCTTCGGGGCGTAATTTTTACGTGCAGCAATGAGGATATTCCTCAAATTACGGACCCAGTCCGTGTAATTGCTACCATCATCTTTCAACTTTGCTTTCTCAAGGAACGCATTAAAATTCAACGGAACAACAGACGAGCCATCTATCTACATCAAACATAGACAAGCAAAATACTATCGGTACTAAGTTCATGATAAATTTAAGTTCAATTAATCATATTAAAAACTCCCACTTAGGCAGACATCTCTCTAGTCATCTAAGTGATCACGTGATCCAAATCAACTAAACCATGTCCGATCATCACGTGAGGCGGAGTAGTTTCAATGGTGAACATCACTATGTTGATCATATCTACTATATGATTCACGTTCGACCTTTAGGTCTCCGTGTTCGAGGTCATATCTGTTATATGCTAGGCTCGTCAAGTTTAACTTTGAGTATTCAGCGTGTGCAACTGTTTTGCACCGTTGTAGATGGACGTAGAACTTATCACACCCGATCATCACGTGGTGTGCGGGTACTCTGAACTTTGGCAGCGGTGCATACTCGTGGAGAACACTTCTTGATAATTTTAGTGAGAGATCATCTTATAATGCTACCGTCAAACAAAGCAAGATAAGATGCATAAAGGATAAACATCACATGCAATCAATATAAGTGATATGATATGGTCATCATCATCTTGTGCTTGTGATCTCCATCGCCAAGCACCGTCATGATCACCATCGTCACCGGCGTGACACCTTGATCTCCATCGTAGCATCGTTGTCGTCTCGCCAACTATTGCTTCTCGACTATCGCTACTCCTTAGTGATAAAGTAAAGCAATTACATGGCGTTGCATTTCATACAATAAGCGACAACCATATGGCTCCTGCCGATTGCCGATAACTTCGGTTACAAAACATGATCATCTCATACAATAAAGTATAGCATCACGTCTTGACCATATCACATCACAACATGCTCTGCAAAAACAAGTTAGGCGTCTTCTACTTTGTTGTTGCAAGTTTTACGTGGCTGCTACGGGCTGAGCAAGAACCGTTCTTACCTACGCATCAAAACCACAGCGATACTTCGTCAAATAGACTCCGTTTTAACCTTCTCAAGGACCGGGCGTAGCCACACTCGATTCAACTAAAGTGAGAGAGCAGACACCGCCGGTCACCTTTAAGCAACGAGTGCTCGGGCGGTGAAACCAGTCTCGCGTAAGCGTCTGGCGTAATGTCGGTCCGGGCGCTTCATCTCACAATACCGCTGAACCAAAGTATGACATGCTGGTAGGCGGTATGACTTGTATCGTCGAGAACTCACTTGTGTTCTACTCGTGCACATGACATCAACGCATAAAACCAGGCTCGGATGCCTTTGTTGGGGAGCGTAGTAATTTCAAAAATTTTCCTACGATCACGCAAGACCATGGTGATGGCATAGCAACGAGAGGGAGAGTGTCCGTCTCGTACCCTCGTAGACCAAAAGCGGAGCGTTATAACAACGCGGTTGATGTAGTCGTCGTCTCCACGATCCGACCGATCCAAGCACCGAGCGTCGGCACCTCCGAGTTCGCACACGTTCAGCTCGATGGCGATCCCGGACTCCGATCCAGCAAAGTGTCGGGGATGAGTTCCGTCGAGACGACGGCGTGGTGGCGATGTTGATGCTCCACCGACGCAGGGCTTCGCCTAAGCTCGCGACGATATGACTTCTCCGGCGCAGGCTTCGCCTAAGCTCTGCGACGATATGACCGAAGTGGAATATGGTGGAAGGGGCACCGACACGGCTAAGGAAAGATCCGTAGATCAACTTGTGTGTATTGGGGTGCCCCTGCCCCCCGTATATAAAGGAGACAAGGGGAGGTGGCGGCCCAGGGGGGCGCGACAAGGAGGAGTCCTACTCCCACGGGAGTAGGACTCCCCCTCTCCTAGTTGGAGTAGGATTGGGGAGGGAAAAGAGGGAAGGCGCGCCCCTTCTCTTGTCCTATTCGGACTGGAAGGAAGAGGGGCGCGCAGCCCACCTGGCTGGCCCTTCTCCTTCTCCCTTGAGGCCCATGAAGGCCCATATACCCCCGGGGTTCAGTAACCCCGGTGTTCGATAACATCCTGTTTTCACTCGGAACCATTCGAAGTCAAACATAGGCTTCAATATATCAATCTTTATGTCTCGACCATTTCGAGACTCCTCGTCATGTCCGTGATCACATCCGGGACTCGAACAACCTTGGTGCATCAATACTTATAAACTCATTATGAGCTGTCATCGAAGCGTTAAGCGTGCGGACCCTACGGTTTGAGAACTATGTAGACATGACCTAGAACCATTCTCGGTCAATAACCAATAGCGGAACCTGGATGCCCATATTGGTTCCTACATATTCTCGAAGATCTTTATCGGTCAAACCGCATAACGACATCGTTGTTCCCTTTGTCATCGGTATGTTACTTACCCGAGATTCGATCGTCGGTATCCAATACCTAGTTCAATCTCGTTACGGTAAATCTCTTTACTCGTTCCGTAATACATCATCTCACAACTAACTCATTAGTTGTAATGCTTGCAAGGCTTAAGTGATGTGCATTACCGAGAAGGCCTGGAGATACCTCTCCGACAATCGGAGTGACAAAACCTAATCTCGAAATCGCCAACCCAACAAGTACCTTTGGAGACACCTGTAGTACTCCTTTATAATCACCCGATTCGTTGTGACGTTTGGTAGTACCAAAGTGTTCCTCCGTAAGCAGGAGTTGCATAATCTCATAGTTACAGGAACATGTATGGGTCATGAAGAAAGCATTAACATACTAAACGATCAAGTGTTAAGCTAATCGGAATGGGTCATGTCAATCAGATCATTCAACTAATGATGTGACCTTGTTAATCAAATAACAACTCCTTGTTCATGGTTAGGAAACATAACCATCTTTGATTAACAAGCTAGTCAAGTAGAGGCATACTAGTGACATACTGTTTTGTCTATATATTCACACATGTATTATGTTTCCGGTTAATACAATTCTAGCATGAATAATAAACATTTATCATGATATAAGGAAATAAATAATAACTTTATTATTGCCTCGAGGGCATATTTCCTTCACATCGTTGCTCTCAAGAGCTCGTTTCGTCAACTCTTGGGATTGAGAAGTTGACGAGTATGCATGAGTACCTACACAAAACAAAGACAAAAGAAAAATTGTGTGTGCATGGTATACGTACACATCATCCATCATGATGCGCACATGCATGTGTCGGTTAGCACAAAATATCCAATGCTCAAATAAATGAGATGCGTGATATAGAAACATGTCATCCATCATGATAGGTTTGTTGTTATGTATAGCATAATGGAGACTCAAATTGCGTAATGCATCATGAGAAATATCTAGAGCATTGTTATCCATGGAATGCATAAGGTGCAAGCAATTATGTGAATCATGCAAAGTATGGGATGAAACAAAATCTCCTAATATGTATGAGGAAACTATGGGGGTCTCCTCATGAGCATGAGTAGCAACATCACATGGAGAATATTGACAACATCCAAAACAATGCATCTTTGGAAGATTGTGATCATGGCATGGAATAGTAGACGAATTGCACAAATCATGTAAAGGAAGCATGGCAATATCATCACAAGAGACGCAAAAGCCAATGACCATCATCTCGTCATCTATGCCATAAGTGCAAATGGGATTTATTTTAATGGGGCATGCATAGTTACTATGTTGAGATTGAAATGAGGCAATATGGGAGATCTCACTCATAGCATATGACAAGTTCAATGGATTGTCAAACATGAAGTGACCAATAGAATTTTCACAAGATGTCCTATGGAGCATAGCATCACAACTAGGCAACTCAACATGATCATCATCATATTCATCATAAATAGGTAAGTCAAGGCATGAAGAAGTTTCACTAGCATGAAGCATGGTAATAGGTGGGTCAACATCATGGGAGCAATCAATGTCAAGATGGTCCACTAGTGGGACAAGAGAAGTACCATCACCTATGTTACCTTTGGAGCATCGCTCATGTGTTGTAGGTGAGGTGTCAACGATCCATTCGTTGTCATCTTCATCTTGATGGAACCATGTGGGGGGCGTATCATCGTCCACCATGGCCATCGTCGTCTCCAATGTAGGGATGGACTCAAATCGAGGATAGGCATGTCGTCATGTAGGAGACCTAGCACCAAAGAAGAAAACACACTAGGAGTAGAGGTTAAGTCGTTAGAAATCATAGTGGCCTCATGTGCCGTGTCAACTACCTCACTCACTAAGTGTTGTGGCTCACTCACTCCCTCAAGGATGCTCTCACTCGTATGGTGGGTGGAGTCACTCAAATGGCGCTCAACCTCACATAGGATGTGTGGCATGCTCTCATGTGTGGGGCTAGTGGTGGTCACACTCATCCTCTCATAGCAAATGCTCTCAATGTCACGTATGGTGTAGTCACTCATGTCACTCATGTGGTGGTGGCTCTCCTCACATGATAAATGGGGCATCTCAACATATGTGGGTGTCGGAGAGATGTAAGTGCAAATGTCTCCATGCGCGGTCGCGTAGCTTGACTCGGAGTATGAGTCCAATGTGGGCGTCATCTTTATGTTGTTGAAGAGGTTCGCGCTCATCGCCGTGGTCGAAGGGGATGGCCCTTGCTCGACCGTCTTGTCACCGTCTTGGTGTTGGAGGCCCATATGATGTGGCACCTCATAGCTCGTCTCCATGACCGAAGGGAGATTCCCATGCTCGGCCATCTTCCTTGAGGGGCTTCCGAAGATGGAAGTGTCGCCCTCGCTCGTAGGTAGTCGCCTTGGACTTGATGAAGTCGATGTAGGCGTACACGTGGGAAGTAGGCGAAGATGCCGTACGTCCAAAGGTGAAGATGCCTTGAGAACACTTGGCGAAGATGCCGAAGTGGTTGATGTAGCCGTAGCGCCGTCTTGGTGGTGGTCGTCTCGCGGTCTTCTCTTGTGCTTATGAAGCTTCGACTTGGCGTGAAGTAGGGCTTGTTGGGACTTGTGCATTTGCGCTTGTGGAGCATCTTCATGATGATGATGTCGTTGTAGATGTCGTTCGTCGTCGTCGTGCACATGATGCCTGGAGGTGACTTGCCCTTCATGACGATGTGGATCACGAACGTGATGGTGGTCGCCATGTAGATGTGGACGAGGACGATTTGCACTTGCATCTTTTTCGCGCTCTGAAGACTTGTGGCTTGAATGTCGCCGCCTTGAAGATGACGAAGGGGAAGAAGACTTGATCAAGGTCCGAATCTCCTCCATTCTTGCATCTTGCTCCTCTTTATGTGCGGCAAGTTTCTTGTCGAAGTAGTCCCTTCTCCTTGCTTCGGAGTGATGAATGTCGATGGAGATGTTCTCGATCGCGCCTCGCAATCTTGATTGTGTGCCTTGCACTTGTCGTTGTAGATCAAAGATAGACGCTTTGGTGATGCAGTTGTTCACGCCGTCGTTGTTGTCGAGGACCGAAGAGGAAATGCCTTGCCTATCCATCACAAGACTCGAGAAAATATGAGTGGGAGAAAGAGAAGAACTTATACCAATGTACCTTGACCGATGTTGACAATGAATCAAGTTCACTCAAATGCGGACAATGAAATAGCACTATTGGTACCAATCCTTGTCGGTTCTCACACCTACACAAGTAAAGCTTATGGAGGAGCTCGGTGAGGATAGTGGCACAAAATTTAATGCAAAATGTTAGCAAGAGTCAATAATGTTGAAAGAGATTCACAAATTCACAAGTGAAACAAATGGACCAATAGCAAAGAATGGCACACGGAAACACACACACGGATAGATAAATGGGGTCGTGCAACCAAGGAATGAGCACAAAATGTGGAATCCACGGAAAACGCTCGTGTTGCACAACTCAAGAGAGACGCTAGCACGATTGCTCAATAGGCGGATACGACACTTGTGCACCACCTATAAGATGCAAAATGGATAAACTTCTATCCCAAGTATGCTATGTATGTATAGTTCCCGGTGTTTCTCTCAAGATGATCCAAGATGATCGGATATGACAATCTTATGTGCAATGTGGTATGATGCTATGGCACTTGCTTACAAGCTTCTTTGCTCTCTTTCTTGTGCTTAAAAGCTTTTTTTTCCTTTTTTTTGTATGGCCACTTTGCACAATGCACAAAGCAAGATAGCAATTGTGTATATGCGGGAACAAACTTGTGACACAAGATATGATACCAATATATGCACCACGATGATATGGTATATATGCTATGGGAAGTATGATCACTAATGTGCACAAGTAACGTTGCCGGCAATACTCAAATGGCTAGTCTCGATAGGCAAGTAACGCAAAAATAAGGCTAGGGGTTAACAATGCAATGGCAAGGAGAATATACAATGGAGGGATACCACGATACCAAGATGATATGGAGGTTACCGTCCGGCGATGATGAGTAGCGGTGTTCTTGATGTAGATACCAAGATGATGGAGACTCGTCCCTAAGTAGCCGAAACACCTTAGGAAGCGGAAAACCTTGAACTCAAAATCTCAAGCGTCAAATGTCAAAATGGTGGTAGCGGGAATGCGGTGGTGGTTTGCACTTGGCAATGCGGAAGTGGAATGATGGGCTATACACGTGTCGGAGTTGAAGTTGCCGTCCCTAAGTAGCCGAAACACCTTAGGAGACACAAGCCACAACTCAAACAAGCTCAAACAACTATTGGGTTATGTTGAGGTGGTTGAAGTGTATGGTGGGCAAGCCTATGCGGAAGTTATGGTGGTGGTGGTGGTTGATGAAGATGCAACCGTCCCTAAGTAGCCTAAACACCTTAGGAGACTCGAATCACAACTAAAACAACCTCAAATGCAAAGGGGAACAAAATTGGTTAGGTTGCGGAAGTCGGTGGTGTTTATGCGGAGGATGTGGTGGAAGCCCTAGGCAAAGATGCCAAAGTTTCGAAAATTTGATGGAGTCAAATGGTGGTGGTAGTATTTTTATGGGATGGGGGATGTCAATAGCTTCAAAACGAGCTAAAGAACGTCAAAAACGGACTCCGGATGAATTAGTTATGGACAAAACGGTGAAACGGGGAGGCTGAAATCTACAGGGGCCGGATATCCGGGGGTAGGGCCGGATTTTCGAGGGGTGTATGTCCAGAACCGAGCGGATTTGGTGCTCCAGGGGCCGGATGTCCGGCTTGGGGCCCGGATGTCCGGCCAGATAGCCCGGATGTCCGGCCTGAGGCCCGGATGTCCGGCCCGACGAATCCAGATCTCGTTTGGGGCGGAAATTTTTGAATTGGGGGCGGAAATTGATGATTTCGGGGGCAAAATTTGATGGATTTCGTGGAGGAAAGATGGGGAAACTTGGGGAGATGCTAGATCCACTTGAAACCAAGCAAATCCATGGATCAAAATCAACAAAACATCATCAAAACTAACAAATCACAAAAAAATTTGGGGCTATTTTTGGTGGGGATTTTCGGATTTAGGACGAAATCAACAAAATCAAGCTAGAAATCACGGGGTAGGGGCTCCAAAAACGTGATCAACGTGGCTCATGATACCAAGATGATGTAGGGCGGAACCCTACGTGGATGATCTTTCACGTTGGAGCGGATCCTACGGGGAATCATGAAGAACACGCGGAAGAACAAGAGGAAACACGGAGGAAGCGAGAGAGAAATCACTAAACCAACAAGAGATCAATCACACAAGTGCTAGATCACCGATCACATAAGGTGGCACAAGATTCAAGATCAACAAAGGTAAGGATACACGAGTAGCCGTTCTTCTCCGAGAGGAGGTCTTGATGGGGTCCACCCTAGAAGGGGTCTTGAATCCGCTTGGGGATCTTCTCGAAGAGGTCCTGAGCTCGAGGAGAAGTAACCAAGTGGATGAGCAAGGCTCTCACACAAACAAGAGCTAAACCTAAGCTGACCCTCGAAGAGGAAGGGATGGAGTATATATAGTCTAGGGGCGAAGAGGTACATGGGCTTGGCCCTTCTTCATCTTGCAGACAGCGGAGCCGGATGTCCGGGGTTTCGGGAGATGCCGGATGTCCGGGCTAGGGGGCCGGATGTCCGGGCTGGCGGGGCAGACTTCAGAGGTTGGTGCGTGTCGCAGATTTCAGGCGAGTGGCGGATATCCGGAGCCGTGGGAGGCGGATGTCCGGGGCTGGGGGCGGATGTCAAGGCCTGTAGTTTTCCTGGCAGGGCTGTGGCTGCTGTGATGGCATCTCCAGGGGCCGGATGTCCGGGGCCTGGAAGGTGAACTTGCCCTTTTTCCGTGCTTCTCTTCATCCTTGTACTTGGGGACTTGTCCATCATTCCGAGCATCTCCGAGAGGGTCTCCTTGGTACCTAGGCATGCATAGTGTCCTTGCATTAGGTAGTAACCATGTCTCACACGAATGGAAAGGGGAAGCATTTAGGAACGGGTTCACCTTGTGTCCAATGGCGAATAGTCGAGGTCTCATCTTATGTATCCTTGGGGCTTGGAGGGTAGTCGGAGTGTGCATGGGGATGAACGTGGTATGCTCCGCATCAAAAGGTGCACTTCCCAAGGTTACCAAACAAACGTGCATCACGTAGAGCAATAAAAACAGCACGTAAATGTTCCAAATGTTCCTCCAAAGATCTGCTGTAAATCAATATGTCATCAAAGTAAACTACCACAAATCGTCCAATGATAGCACGTAAAACTCCGTTCATTAATCTCATGAAAGTACTAGGTGGATTAGTTAACCCAAAGGCATGACTAACCACTCATATAATCCAAACTTAGTTTTAAATGCTGTTTTCCATTCATCCCCCAATTTCATACGAATTTGATGGTATCCACTACGCAAATCAACTTTGGAGAAAATTGTAGAGCCACTCAATTCATCAAGCATATCATCTAGCCTAGGAATAGGATGACGATAACGAATAGTAATATTATTAATGCCTCTACAATCAACACTCATACGCGATGTACCATCCTTTTTCGGCACTAGAATAATAGGAACAACACAAGGACTAAGAGATTCGCGTATATAACCTTTGTCGAGAAACTCTTGTACTTGACGCATAATCTCCTTCGTCTCCTCTGGATTGGTACGGTATGGCGCACGGTTTGGCAGTGAAGCACCGGGAATTAAGTCAATCTGATGCTCAATCCCTCGAATAGGCGGTAATCCCGGTGGCACGTCTTGTGGGAAGACGTCAGCAAACTCCTGCAAAATTTTATTGACAGCAGGGGGCAAAGAGGAAGGCACGTCCTCGAATGAAAATAATGCCTCTTTGCACACAAAAGCATAGCAAACAGATTTGCTAAAATCTAGCTCATCAGTATCAGATTTAGTGGCAAGTAAACATGCACTTTTCAATTTAATTTCAGAAGCAACACTAGATGGTTTATTATTAGGCTTCATTTGTTGCTCAAATTCTTTTGCCACAATCTGATTTTCACTCTTAGTCTTCTCCTGTTTTGCTTTATTAGCTCTATTAATATCATCTTTCAAAATGGAATCAGGAGTCATAGGAAGCAAAGTAATATTTTTATCCTTATGAACAAGAGTATACTGATTGTTTCTACCATGGTGGACAGAATTTTTATCAAATGCCATGGTCGACCAAGTAATACGGAACATGCTTGCATAGGTACTGATAGAGGCAAAGGTGTCCCGTCTTTCGATGAGATGATGGATATTGCTTTGGTGGAAATCGACTTTGACGATCCGACTACGAACGTGCGAGGACGTCGCGCCTTAGCAATCGCTAAACCAATTCCGAGAGGTTATCGACCATGCCGGAGCACGATCAACCTGACCACGAGGGTCTGTTTCCTGCGAGCAAACGAAGAACAAGCAAAAAACTGAAATTGCAATCTGGATATTGCGAATATAAGATGAAAACTTTATTGATCAAGGTGGGGTTCTGTGACGCCTTTGTCTGGTCGTTGAACACAAATGAAGTACGCGAAGTTGCAACTATGGCAAACTTTTAATCTAAACAAAACCCAAAGTCTAAACGATGCCCCAAGGGCTGTATATATGGAGGAAGAGGGGGGGAATTTCGTGGTCCATGGGGAAGGGGTCCGAAACCAACCCTATCTCTTGTTTCCCCACACATACGGACTCTAAAAACAGCCTATACTTATGTATTTTGAAATTACATGGGCCTGGCCCAATAATAAGGTGACGCAGCACCTAGAATAGCCTCTGGATGAAATTTATGAAGTGGCATCTTGTATATTTCGTCCAAGGCTTCATTCACTCCTTATGGTGGCTTCAAAGTCCTGAAATCATCACTTGTAACTCCGTTCTTGTTCCTCTTGCGCATGCCATCAACTCCATGCTTGTTCTTGCTCCAATGTTCATCCTTCTCCAAGCTAGGCCCTTCATTTGTAAGCAAAACAAATGTATCCAATTTAGGCAGCATCATATTCTCATGAACATTAGAATCATTACCAAGAAACGAAAGTACCTGGTAATTTAATTGGCGTGCGCGAGCTCTAGTAATTGGTCCATTATATGTAATAGTAGGGGCTATGGGTGTAACAATGGTATTGATGTCCTCATCATCCTCCCCTTCTTGAAATGAAGTCGTCCTCGACGGAAGCTCATCTTCCTCACCCAAATAAGGCTTCAAATCTGCTATGTTAAAAGTGGGACTAACCCCAAAATCTGCAGGCAGCTTAAGTTTATATGCATTATCATTTATTTTCTCTAACACCTTAAATGGACCATCAACACGTGGCATTAGCTTTGATTTGCGCAAATTAGGAAACCTATCCTTACGCAAATGTAACCAAACAAGATCTCCAGGTGCAAACACAACATGTTTTCTACCCTTATCTCTAGCAAGTTTATATTTAGCATTCATACGCTCAATGTTTTCCTTAGTTAACTTATGCATTTTTAAAATCAATTCAGCACGTTCTTTAGCATCAAAATTAACCTTCTTCGAAGATGGAAGAGGCAACAAATCAATAGGTGCACGAGGGAGGAAACCATACACAATTTCAAAAGGGCACATCTTAGTAGTAGAATGCAATGAACGATTATAAGCAAATTCAATATGAGGCAAGCATTCTTCCCACATTTTCTTATTATTCTTCAAAACAGCCCTAAGCATAGTAGACAATGTTCTATTGACTACTTCAGTTTGTCCATCAGTTTTGGGGTGACAAGTAGTACTAAAAATCAGTTTAGTCCCCAACTTAGCCCGTAAATATCTCCAAAAGTGGCTAAGAAATTTAGTATCATGATCTGAAACAATAGTATTGGGCACACCATGTAAGCGAATAATTTCACGAAAGAACAAATCAGCAACATTAACGGCATCATCGCTTTTATGACATGGTATAAATGTGCCATTTTTGAGAACCTATACTCGACAACAAATATGCTATCCCTCCCCTTCTTTGTTCGAGGTAAACCTAAAACAAAGTCCATAGATATATTGATAGAGGCAAAGGTGTCCCGTCTTTCGATGAGATGATGGATATCGCTTTGGTGGAAATCGACTTTGACGATCCGACTACGAACGTACGAGGACGTCGCGCCTTAGCAATCGCTAAACCAACTCCGTGAGGTTATTGACCACGCCGAGCACGATCAACCTGACCACGAGTGCATTTCCTGCGAGCAAGCGAAGAACAAGCAAGAAACTGAGATTGCAATCTGGATATTGCGAATATAAGATGAAAGCTTTATTGATCAAGGTGGGGTTCTGTGGCGCCTTTGTGCGGTCATTGAGCATAAGCGAAATCTGTGAAGTTGCAGCTATGGCGAACTTTAATCTAAAGAAAACCCAAAGTCTAAATGGTGCCCTAAGGGCTGTATATATGGAGGAAGAGGGGGGGGGGGATTTCGTGGCCCTTGGTGGAGGGGTCCGAAAACAACCCTATCTCTTGTTTCCCCACACATACGGACTCAAAAAACAGCCTATACTTATGTATTTCAAAATTACATGGGCCTGGCCCAATAATAAGGTGACGCAGCACCTAGAATAGCCTCTTGACGAAATTTATGAAGTGGCATCTTGTATATTTCGTCCAAGGCTTCATTCACTCCTTATGGTGGCTTCAAAGTCCTGAAATCATCACTTGTAACTCCGTTCTTGTTCCCTTACACATGCCATCAACTCCATGCTTGTTCTTGCTCCAATGTTCATCCTTCTCCAAGCTAGGCCCTTCATTTGTAAGCAAAACAAATGTATCCAATTTAGGCAGCATCATATTCTTATGAACATTAGAATCATTACCAAGAAACGAAAGTACCTGGTAATTTAATTGGCATGTGCGAGCTCTAGTAATTGGTCCATTATATGTAACAGTAGGGGTTGTGGGTGTAACAATGGTATTGATGTCCTCATCAAGTGGATGAAGAGGAGGCCCAAACAGCAGCTCACAGCCGTCCATCCTGATGGGCCCATGCGCACGGGGTAAGTTGGGCCTGTGCGCACGGTGTAGGCCCGTGCACACGGGGTGCTCCAGCGCCAACTCCCTGAGTAGCCCGTGGACACGGGGTCTTGGGGGCCCGTGCGCACGGGGTCGCCTGGGACTTCCTGGGTTGCTGCTGTTGCACTCCGTCTTGGTCCACGTGGCCTTGGGGTGGTCCTTCTTCTCCTTGGGGATGCTCCTGAGCCTCTTGGTGGTGTTCCTCTTCGTACCTAATGAGGCATAGCATAATTTGGTGAGGTAGCAACAATGTTCCGTCCGTATCCAAATGCAAATCAAGTAGGAAGGAGTTGACCTCGGTTTCCAAAGCACGTGCTATAGCTCTTGTCAAAGGTCCACATGGGGCTTGATGTGTCGGTGTAGAGTCCATGGGGATGATGGAAGGATGCTCCGCATCATCGCCCCCCCTTGGGAGAGATCCGGCCACGGATCGTGATCTTCATCACCATGGTACTTGGCCAAGTCTTTGACGTTGAATGTGCCGCCCACATTGTACTTGTCCTGGTTGGAGATGCCAAACTCGATGTCATGGCATGAGTGGAGGTTCGAAGGTGCATCCAATAAGTCCGAGCGCTCCTCAATGTGAAGGTCCATATAGCCAATCTTCAATATCGGTCCTCCATCCAATATATGCATCATGTAGACAAGAAGAAGGAAACAACAATGAAAGTATGGTCCATCCAATATGCATAGTTGAAGATGGCTCAAAGGGAAGGAGTTCACCTTTAGGAGATTCTCACAAATGTTGGTGTTGCACATCAAGTACGCCTTCACATAACCAAAATGTCTCTTTATGGTATTGCCTTGTGAATCCTTCAAAATGAAAGAACATGACAAACACTTGGAAAAACAAATGAGGTTAGTGCAAATGCAAGACCTATCATTCGAGGGGAGAGGTACCCAAAAAGTGTTTTCATCACTCTTATCATAAGAAAATACAAGGTGTGGTATGGTATGAAAGCATATGATGTAACTACAACCAAAAACAATAGGCTTAAACAAACAAGCAAGCATGCATCACAAGTAATATGTCCAAGTCTCCATGATCAATAAGCATAGCATGGGTGCACTCACTACAATGGCATATGAGAGGTGCAACCAATGGAGACAAGTGACAAAGATCAAAATATATCATGTGAGAGGCATGAACATATATGTCATCAACCCAAGAAAGCGAGTAATGGAACATGGGTGATGCAACAATGCAAGCAATCATATGAATCAAGGCAAGCAAGCTAGTAGTGCGAAGATGCAACGTACTAGAAGGAATCATGTCAAGTATGTCATGGGTGCAATTAGTGGGCATGAATAATGCACATGACATATCACAAGTATGTAAGCAAAATATGAGCAAAATAGCATCAATAGCATGCGGCACATGATAAACATGGCAATAGCAACAAGGATCTCCACCAAGCAGGCAAATGCACATAGAAGTAGCATAATTGTGAATCATGGGTAAATGCAAGCAAGGGTCACAATTGCAAGGCAAAGGCATAGAAGCAAGCATAACATGCAAAGTGAACACGGGAACATGAGCATAAGGTGACAAGTGGTAAATGGCCCATAGCCGTGTGAGAGCCAAGTAGAAGAGATGCGCGGGTCTTTGCGCGAAGTGAAAGGTGGTAGTCCACGGGATCCCAAAGCATCAATGCTCTCAAGAGCTCGTTTCGTCAACTCTTGGGATTGAGAAGTTGACGAGTATTCATGGGTACCTACACAAAAGGGACACAAACGAAAGAACGTGTGTGCGTGGTAAATGTACACATCATCCATCATGATGTGTATGTGCATGTGTGTGTTAGCACAAAATAAGCATCGCTCAAAGAAATTTGATGCATGGTATAAGAACATGTCATCCATCATGAAAGAATAGTTATTATGTATGACACGATGGGGACACAAATTGAGAATGCAAATATATGGCACATCAATAGCATGTTTGTTCATGGGGAGCATATGGCGCACATAATTATTGGGATCATGCAATGGATGGGATGGATCAGAATCTCCTAACATGTATGAGGAAACTATGGGGGTCTCCTCATGAGCAATATTGGAAACATCATATGGAGAAAATGGACAACATCCAAAACAATGCATATCCGAAGCTAGGTGGGCATGACATAGCATATGAGATAAATGATGCAAAGGGAGCATATCAATATCATCACAAGAGAAAACAAATGCCAATAACCATGGGTTTGTCATCTATGCCATATGTGCAAATTGGGTTTATTTTAATGGCATATGCATAGTCACTATAAAGAGATTGCAAATAAGACATATGGTTGATCTCATGCATAGCATATGACAAGTCAAGCGGATTAGCAAACATGATGTGACCTAAAGAATTGTCACAAGAAATCCTATGTAACATGGCATCACAACTAATAGACTCCACATGAGAATCATCATATTTATCATAAATGGGCAAATCATCACATGGGAAAATCATACTACCATGAATCATGGTACTAGGTGGATCAACATCATGCAAACAATCAATCTCAAGAATGTCCACTAGTGGGACTAGAGCATCACCGTCACCTTTGTTACCTTTGTCATTCCACTCAAGTGGTGTAGGTGAGGTGGGAAAGACCAAATGGTGGTCATCTTCATCTTGATGGAACCATGTGGGGGGTGCATCATATTCCACCATGGCCATCGTCTTGTCCAAAGGGAGGACATAGTCGTCGCGAATCGGCGCGTCATCATATATGGGACCTAGCACCAAAGGAGAAGACACAATAGAGGTAGAGGTTAAGTTGTTAGAAAGGGAAATGGCCTCATATGCCTCATCAACTACCTCACTCTCTCTATGTGGTGGTTCACTCATTCCCTCAAGGTAAGTGCACTCAATGTCGCATATGGTGGAGTCACTCAAATCACTCAAGTGGTGGTGGTGGTGGCTCTCCTCACATGGGAATTGGGGCAGCTCATCATGTATGGGGCTAGTGGTGAAGTCACTCTCACTCTCAATATGGTGGCAAAAGTCACTCAAGTCATCATACGTCGCCGTGGTCGAAGGGAGAATCCCATGCTCAACCGTCTCATAGTCGTTGCCGTGGATAAAGGCCGAAGATGGCACATCATCACTCTCGTCGTGGATGAAGGCCGAAGATGGCTCAACATCACTCTCGTCGTGGATGAAGGCCGAAGATGGCACAACATCACTCTCGCCTCCTAAGATGGAAGCATCATCCTTGCTCGCCACCTTGTCGCTTGCCTCCAAAGCTTGGTTCTTGAAGGTCTCCGTAGTCGAACTCGTCGCCGCACCATCTTGAAAAAGAGTCGTGGAGGACTCGGCATCATCAATGCCACAAAGAGGGATGGCGGTGAAGTCGAACTTGGAAGCATCGTCTTGGAGCTTGTCGGGCTTGGACATCTTGGTGGTACTAGCCTCATGCTTGTCGTAGAGCTTGGTCGCCGCGAAGTTTGCTTGGGGTGGAGAAGCTTTGGCCTTCATGAGTTCTTGTTATGCCTTGAGAGCACCAACATAGTAGTCGTCGATGGACTTGTAGTTCTCGAGGAAGATGGTCTTGGAGATGTCGTTGTTCAATCCCATCATGAAGTGAAACTTCATCGAAATGGGGTCGTCCACACCGGCTCGTCGCAAGGCAATCTTCATCTCCTTGAAGTACGCGTCGATGGACTTGGATCCTTGGATGGTGTTCTCCAATTGGCGTCGAAGTTGTTCCGTGTAGGTTGGAGGCACGATCTCCCGCCGCAAAGCTCTCTTTGTCTTGGGCCAACTCATCTCGTAGCTCTCCGAAGGTGTGTGAAGCCACCATGTCGAGGCGTAGTCGTGGAAGTTTCTTGTGGCACACTTCACTTGATCTTCTGGACAAACTTGATGTAGCTTGAGGTAGTCGTCCATCAAACGCTCCCACTCGAGGTACTCCTCGGGTTCTTGAGTCCCATAGAAAGGAATCTTGTGGTTGGTGTCGACGTCGTAGTAGCCTGTGGAAGTCACGGACTTGAGCTTGGGGAGCTTCTCTTGAGCGTAGTCTTTGGGTGCTTGTTGGCGAAGATGCCATTTGTCCGTAGGCGAAGATGCCTTGAAGTCACTTGGTGAAGATGCCACAGGTGTTGAAGAAGCCATAGTCTTGGGGTTGATGTCGCGGCTCTTTATAGCCTGTGTGATGAGGACATCAATACCATTGTTACACCCACAGCCCCTACTGCTACATATACTGGACCAATTACTAGAGCTCGCGCACGCCAATTAAATTATCAGGTACTTTCGTTTCTTGGTAATGATTCTAATGTTCATGAGAATATGATGCTGCCTAAATTGGATACATTTGTTTTGCTTACAAATGAAGGCCCTAGCTTGGAGAAGGATGGACATTGGAGCAAGAACAAGCATGGAGATAATGCCATGCTAAAGGGAACAAAACGGAGTTACAAGTGATGATTTCAGGACTTTGAAGCCACCATAATGGGTGCATGAAGCCTTGGACGAAATATACAAGATGCTACTTCATAAATGTCGTCCGAGGCTATTCTAGGTGCTGCGTCACCTTATTATTGGGCCAGGCCCATGTAATTTCGAAATACTTAAGTATAGGCTGTTTTAGAGTCCGTATGTGTGGGGAAACAAGAGTTAGGGTTGATTTCGAACCCCTCCACCAAGGGCCACGAAATTCCCCCTCTTCCTCCATATATACAGCCCTTAGGGCACCGTTTAGACCTTGGGTTTTGATTAGATTAAAAGTTCGCCATAGCTGCAACTTCGCGCATTGCCGTTTGTGTTCAACGACCGGACAAAGGCGCCACAGAACCCCACCTTGATCAATAAAGCTTTCATCTTATATTCGCAATATCTAGATTGCAATCTCAGTTTCTTGCTTGTTCTTCGTTTGCTCGCAGGAAACAGGCCCTCGTGGTCGAGTTGATCGTGCTCGGCGTGGTCAATAACCCTCGGAAGTTGGTTTAGCGATTGCTAAAGCGCGACGTCTCGCACGATCGTAGTCGGATCGTCAAGGTCGACTCCACGAAGCGATAGCCACCATCTCATCGAAACATCGGGACACCTTTGCCTCTATCAAGTGGTATCAGATTTCCGGGTTGCTCGGTGAGATTTTCCAGTTTTTCGTAGTTTAGATCGAGTCATTCTTCATACCTATTGTCCACGAAAAAGCCACAAAAAAAATTAGGGTTAGTTCATCATATCCGAACCAATCTGAACCTTTGCATAATCTTTTTAGGGTTTTGCTTTGTTGAATTTGCGGTTGCATCGTCGTGTCAAGTTCTTTGGTCTTAGAGTCTAGTCTTTTAGAGTTTGAGTTACGGTCATAAGTTGTCACGCCGCTGCCGCACCATCATCATCGCCTTGCCATCTACCACCATTGCTTTTCCGCCACCGCTCTCGAATCCGTATCCATCTACCACCACCAATCCGTATCCATATACCACCACCGCTACCATATACCACCACCGCTGTCATATACCACCACCATATATCCACCACAATCCGAAGTTTTCTCATATTAGGTTTGTTTTGAGATCCATCTAGTTTCGATTCGTGTTTCCTTGCGGAGTAGGTTTGAAAAAAAAAAAAAAAAGTCTGAAACCACCCTCCGTTTAGGCCCAAAATTTTCCAAAAGCGTGCTTGTCAAAAAATTTCGGCTACCCTATTTTTAGGTGTTTCTAAGTGGATTGAGACGATCGCCGTTATAGAAAGTTTTTTGACCCGTTTCAGTTTTTGGGTCAAGGCGGTCAAAAAAAAAAATTTTGGTCGAAAAATTTCGTGCCCATCTGTCGGTTTGACACAGGAAGAGTTTTGAGACACTCGCCATTATAGTGATTTTTCGCAAAAAAAAAAAAAAAAAGCAAAAAAAAAAAAAGCGCAAAAAAAAAAAAAAAAAAAAAAAAAATTCCAGTGTGCTTTTCCGTTGTTTCCGTGCAGCGCCGTGATTTTGTTAGTGTTCTAGGCTCGCGTCTCTAGCACGGTCTAGCCTAGGACCAACCTGAGACCGTCGTTGAGCGTTTATTCAACTTTGCATCTCTGAATTGATTATTGCTGACCCTTTTGCTACCATATTATAAGCCTTCCCAGCTCCACATACATCTACATCGTGCGTTTGACTCTCCACAGTAATCGCTCTATCCAAGCTTTGAGAGTTTTGACTACATCGGTTGCCGATCACTTTCTTCTTTGGGTAAGAACTGGTAAGAATTTGAGATTTGCTTGACGGATTTGTGTTGTCCACCACACCACCACCACCACTTCCTAGTAGTCTGTCGAATCATATTCTTGTGTGTTTCTATTGCTGCTAACCATGGCAGGATCACAAGCCGAGCGAGACTGATTGGGAGAACATGACAAACAAAGCGCTACATGATAAGTTTCAACAAATGATGAGTGGGCAGGTGGACGATGTGCTAAATAGATTTGAAGAGGCCATGGAGAAGATAGATGGCATTGAGAAGGCGTTCAAACAAGCTCGATATCAAGTTTAATGAATTGCTCGCGCGTCTACCACCACCACCACCGGCTGCACCTAACGCACCTCTACTACAACAACACGGACTACCTCCACATCGTGAAACAGCCCTCCGCCGAGCTTCCGTGTCCCTCTTCAGCTGGCCAAGCTTTGGTGCTGCTGTTGATATACAGTGGCTCCTGCTGCTGCGGCGGGGAGGATGATTATGTGAGAGCTTACGAGGATGAGGTTGATCAACATCGAACTACGTGCAACCACCAGCACCACAACCACCGGTCGTCCACATGCAAATAATGGCGATGTTGGGCTCCCCTTCAGTACGAGATCATGACCATCTCCCTAAACTGAAATTGAATATTCCACCATTTGAGGGTAGATATGTTCCTGATATATATCTTACTTGGGAATTAGAAACTGAACAACGATTTACATGTTTACAATATCACGAGGAGAGGCGTGTTCCTGCTGCTGTTTGTGCTTTCACTAGCTTTGCATGTGTTTGGTGGTCTGAACATTGTAGATTATATCCTGTTCCAGCTACTTGGGCTGCTTTGAAAACTGGTATGCGTACTCGTTGGGTTCCTCCATATTATCAACGTGAATTACTTCAAAAATTGCAGCGCTTAAGACAAGGAAAAATTCGGTGAAGAATATTATCGGGAATTACAAACTGGCTTGATTAGATGTGGTATTGTTGAGGAGAATGAAGCTATGCTTGCACGTTTTCGGGTGGATTAAATAGAGAGATTCAAACCATTCTAGACTACAAGGATTATAATAATATCACTCGATTATTCCATCTTGCTTGTAAAGCTGAGCGTGAAGTGCAGGATCGACGAGGCGTTGCGCGGACTAACTTTTTCGCAGGTCGACCTTCATCATGGACACCCGTGCATCATCTACTTCCACACGTTCTACTACACGGCACCTCCGTCGGCTGCCACCTCCAACCGTGATACAAGAAAGCAGGCACAACCACCACTATCGCCAAGAGCACACCTTTGGGCCTACAGAGCTCTTCTTCTTCCATGGCGTCAACAGGCACACGGTGATATTATTTGTCGTCGTTGTAAGGGAAGAGGACATTTTTGAGAGAATGCCAATCTCAGCGTGTGATGATTGCTACGAGGATGGTGGGTATGAGTCCGCTAGTGACTATGATGAAGAGACTTTGGCTCTTATTACACATGAAGAACACGGTGGAGATGATTACGATCTTGAGACGCAATACATGGCTCTTTGAAGATCTTGACAGGTATGAATGTTTAGTTGCTCAACGTGTTTTGAGTGTGCAGGTTACACAAGCTGAGCAAAATCAGAGGCATAACTTGTTCCATACAAAGGGAGTTGTGAAGGAACGTTCTATTAGCGTCATCATAGATGGAGGAGCTGCAACAACTTGGCTAGCATGGATATGGTGGAGAAGCTTTCTCTCACCACAAGACCACATCCACATCCTTACTACATCCAATGGTTCAACAACAGCGGCAAGGTTAAGGTAACACGTCTGTTCGTGTGCATTTTAGTATCTCTACATATGCTGATTATGTTGATTGTGATGTGGTACCTATGCAAGCATGTTCCTTATTACTTGGTAGACCATGGCAATTTGATAAAATTCTGTACACCATGGTAGAAACAATCAGTATACTCTTGTTCACAAGGATAAAATATTACTTTGCTTCCTATGACTCTGATTCCATTTTGAAAGATGATATTAATAGAGCTAATAAAGCAAAACAGGAGAAAATAAGAGTGAAAATCAGATTGTGGCAAAAGAATTTGAGCAACAAATGAAGCCTAATAATAAACCATCTAATGTTGCTTCTGAAATTAAACTGAAAAGTGCATGTTTATTTGCCACCAAATCTGATATTGATGAGCTAGATTCTAGCAAATCTGTTTGCTATGCTTTTGTGTGCAAAGAGGCATTATTTTCATTCGAGGGCGTGCCTTCCTCTTTGCCCCTGCTGTCACTAACATTTTGCGGGAGTTCGTTGATGTCTTCCCACAAGGCGTGCCACCGGATTACCACCTATTCGAGGATTGAGCATCAAATTGACTTAATTCCGGTGCATCGCTACCAACCGCGCACCATACCGTACCAATCCGGAGGAGCGAAGGAGATTATCGTCAAGTACAGGAGCTGCTCGACAAAGGTTATATACGAATCTCTTAGTCCTTGTGCTGTTCCTATTATACTAGTGCCTAAAAAGGATGGTACGTCGGCGTATGTGTGTTGATTGTAGAGGCATTAATAATATTACTATTCGTTATCGTCATCCTATTCCTAGGCTAGATGATATGCTTGATGAATTAAGTGGCTCTACAATATTCTCCAAAGTTGATTTGCGTAGTGGATACCATCAAATTCGTATGAAATTGGGAGATGAATGGAAAACAGCATTTAAAACTAAGTTTGGATTATATGAGTGGTTAGTCATGCCTTTTGGGTTAACTAATGCACCTAGTACCTTCATGAGATTAATGAACGAAGTTTTACGTGCTTTCATTGGACGATTTGTGGTAGTTTACTTTGATGATATACTGATTTATAGCAAATCTTTGGAAGAACATTTGGAACATTTACGTGCTGTTTTAATGCTCTCGTGATGCACGTTTGTTTGGTAACCTTGGGAAGTGCACCTTTTGCACCGACCGAGTATCTTTTCTTGGCTATGTTGTTACTCCACAGGAATTGAAGTTGATAAAGCCAAGATTGAAGCTATTGAGAGTTGGCGCAGCCCAAAGCGGTCACACAAGTGAGGAGTTTTCTTGGACTCGCTGGTTTCTATAGGCGTTTTGTGAGAGACTTTAGCACCATTGCTGCACCTCTCAATGAGCTTACAAAGAAGGATGTGCCTTTTGTTTGGGGTACCGCATAGGAAGAAGCCTTCACGGTATTGAAAGATAAGTTGACACATGCTCCTTTACTCCAACTTCGACTTTAATAAGACTTTTGAGCTTGAATGTGATGCTAGTGGAATTGGATTAGGAGGTGTGTTATTACAAGATGGCAAACCTGTTGCATACTTTTCGAAAAATTGAGTGGGCCTAGTCTGAACTATTCTACTTATGACAAAGAATTATATGCTCTTGTTAGGACTTTAGAGACATGGCAACATTATTTATGGCCCAAAGAATTTGTTATACATTCGATCATGAATCTTTGAAACATATTAAAAGTCAAGCTAAACTGAATCGTAGACATGCTAAATGGGTTGAATTCATTGAGACTTTCCTTATGTCATTAAACACAAGAAGGGTAAAGAAAATGTTATTCTGATGCTTTGTCTCGTCGATATACTATGCTTTCACAACTTGACTTCAAAATATTTGGTTTGGAGACCATCAAAGATCAATATGTGCATGATGCTGATTTTAAAGATGTAATGCAGAATTGTAAAGAGGGAAGAACATGGAACAAGTTCGTTATTAATGATGGTTTTGTGTTCCGTGCTAACAAGCTATGCATTCCTGCTAGCTCTGTTTCGTCTTTTGTTGTTGCAGGAGGCGCATGGAGGAGGATTAATGGGACACTTTGGCGTGAAGAAGGCGGAGGATATACTTGCTACACATTTCTTTTGGCCAAAGATGAGACGGATGTTGAGCGTTTTGTTGCTCGCTGCACTACATGTCAAAAAGCTAAGTCACGACTCAATCCTCATGGTTTATATATGCCTTTGCTGTGCCTAGTGTTCCTTGGGAGGATATATCTATGGACTTTGTTTTAGGTTTACCTCGAACAAAGAAGGGAGGATAGCATATTTGTTGTCGTGGATAGATTCTCGAAAATGGCACACTTTATACCATGTCATAAAAGCGATGATCTTTGTTAATGTTGCTGATTTGTTCTTTCGTGAAATTATTCGCTTGCATGGTGTGCCAAATACTATTGTTTCAGATCGTGATACTAAATTTCTTAGCCACTTTTGGAGATGTTTATGGGCTAAGTTGGGGACTAAACTGCTTTTAGTACTACTTGTCACCCCAAACTGATGGACAAACTGAAGTAGTCAATAGAACATTGTCTACTATGCTTAGGGCTGTTTTGAAGAATAATAAGAAAATGTGGGAAGAATGCTTGCCTCATATTGAATTTGCTTATAATCGTTCATTGCATTCTACTACTAAGATGTGCCCTTTTGAAATTGTGTATGGCTTCCTACCTCGTGCACCTATTGATTTGTTGCCTCTTCCATCTTGGAGAAGGTTAATTTTGATGCTAAAGAACGTGCTGAATTGATTTTAAAAGTGCATGAGATAACTAAGGAAAACATTGAGCGTATGAATGCTAAATATAAACTTCTTTGGAGATAAGGGTAGAAAACATGTTGTCTTTGCACTGGAGATCTTGTTTGGTTACATTTGCGTAAGGATAGGTTTCCTAATTTGCATAAATCAAAGCTAATGCCACGTCTTGATGGTCCATTTAAGGTGTTAGAGAAAATAAATGATAATGCATATAAACTTGAGCTGCTGCAGATTTTGGGGTTAGTCCCACTTTTAACATTGCAGATTTGAAGCCTTATTTGGGTGAGGAATATGAGCTTCCGTCGAGGGCGACTTCATTTCAAGAAGGGAGGATGATGAGGACATCAATACCATTGTTACACCCACAGCCCCTCTTGCTACATATCTTGGACCAATTACTAGAGCTC
The DNA here is from genome assembly GCA_021605205.1 of Aegilops longissima. Lineage (NCBI taxonomy): Eukaryota > Viridiplantae > Streptophyta > Magnoliopsida > Poales > Poaceae > Aegilops > Aegilops longissima. The sequence continues at coordinate 237,600,671 of CM038676.1, read as the reverse complement.
GCAAGACGCCAATTAAATTATCGGTACTTTCGTTTCTTGGTAATGATTCTAATGTTCATGAGAATATGATGCTGCCTAAATTGGATACATTTGTTTTGCTTACAAATGAAGGCCCTAGCTTGGAGAAGGATGGACATTGGAGCAAGAACAAGCATGGAGATAATGCCATGCATAAGGGAACAAACGGAGTTACAAGTGATGATTTCAGGACTTTGAAGCCACCATAATGGGTGCATGAAGCCTTGGACGAAATATACAAGGCGCTACTTCATAAATGTCGTCCGAGGCTATTCTAGGTGCTGCGTCACCTTATTAGTGGGCCAGGCCCATGTAATTTCGAAATACTTAAGTATAGTCTGTTTTTAGAGTCCGTATGTGGGGAAACCAGAGTTAGGGTTGATTTGGACCCCTCCACCAAGGGCCACGAAATTCCCCCTCTTCCTCCATATATACAGCCCTTAGGGCACCGTTTAGACCTTGGGTTTTGTTTAGATTAAAAGTTCGCCATAGCTGCAACCCGCGTGCCGTTTGTGTTCAACGACGGACAAAGGCGCCACAGAACCCCACCTTGATCAATAAAGCTTTCATCTTATATTCGCAATATCCAGATTGCAATCTCAGTTTCTTGCTTGTTCTTCGTTTGCTCGCAGGAAGCAGACCCTCGTGGTCAGGTTGATCGTGCTCGGCGTGGTCAATAACCTCTCGGAGTTGGTTTAGCGATTGCTAAGCGCGGCGTCCTCGCATGACGTTAAGTAGTCGGATCGTCAAAGTCGACTTCCTCCCAAGCGAAAACCACATCTCATCGAAAGACGGGACACCTTTGCCTCTATCAAGCTCGGTGAGGATAGTGGCACAAAAATTTAATGCAAAATGTTAGCAAGAGTCAATAATGTTGGAAAAGATTCACAAATTCGCAAGTGAAACAAGTAGACCAATAGCAAATGTGGCACACGGGAACACACACACGGGTAGATAAATGTGGTCCTGCAACCAAGGAGTGAGCTCAAAATGTGGAATCCACCAAAATGCTCGTGTTGCACAACTCAAGAGAGACGCTAGCACGATTGCTCAATAGGCGGATACGACACTTGTGCACAACCTATAAGATGCAAGATGGATAAACTTTCTATCCCAAGTATGCTATGTATGTATGGTTCCCGGTGTTTGATCCAAGATGATCGGATATGACAATCTTATGTGCAATGGGGTATGATGCTATTGCACTTTCTTACAATCTTCTTTGCTCTCTTTCTTTTGCTTAAAAGCTTATTCTTTTTTTTTTTGATATGGCCACTATGCGAAATGCACAAACCAAGATAGCAATTGTGTATATGCGGGAACAATCTTTGTGACACAAGAGATGATATGATACCAAGATGATATGGTATGTATGTAATGGAAGATATGGACCAATGATCTCTAATGTGCACAAGTAACGTGGCCCGGCAATACTCAATCGATAGGCAAGTAACGCAAAATGGGCTAGGGGTTATCAATGCAATTGCAAGGGGAATGTACAATGGTGTCGTCGAGGTTACCGTCCTTTGCGATGATGAGTGACGGTGATGTAGGGTGGAACCCTATACGTCAATCTTTCACGTTTGGAGTGGGATCCCTCGAAGAACACGATGAACACGGGGAAGAACGGAGAGAAATCACAAGGGGAAACACTCAAGAACAAGTCCAATCACACATCCACTAGACAATCAAACACACAAGATCCACAAGGTACATGAACAACAAAGGGAAAGATACAAGGTAGAGTTCATCTCCATGAGGAGGTCTTGAAGGGGTCCGCCCAAGATGGGGGTCTTGATGATATCCCGCAGGATCTTCTGGAGGTCTTGAACTCCATGGGAGTGGTAGTCTCTCTCTCTCTAGAGAAGAGGTAGGAGCAAAGCTCACCTAAGAATGAGCTATCATATTTGCTAACCCTAACTAGGAGGAGGGGAAGAAGTATATATAGTGCTAGTACAAGTTGGGGCGAGTTGGAGGGGTACATGGACCCTTGGCCCATTCACTGTGCACAGACAGGCGGCGGATGTCCGGGCTGGGGCCCGGATGTCCGGGGAGCCATGAGGCGCGGATGTCCGGGCTACCCGGCGGATGTCCGGGCTGTGGCAACGGTTCTGCCGAATCGGAGAGAGGTGCGGATTTCGGGCCAGGCGGATATCCGGGCTCTCGTGAGACGCCGGATGTCCGGGGCGGTTGGCCGGATGTCCGGGATTTGGTGAGGCGCCGGATGTCCGGCCGCTGTAGCTTCAGCAACTCCGTCTTCTTCCGTCGTCACTTCCAGGCTTCCCTCGCGGATGGTGTAGTCGTTCCTTGGCGCTTGCACTCCTCCTTGACATCCGAGAAGCTCCGACAATACCTATGCATGCACACGGGGGAAGTGTCAAGCAGTATACCATCCTCGAAGGGGTCAAGTGAGCACGTGTAAAGGAGAAGATTCACCTTTGTGTATGTGAAGAAGAGGTCGCACGTGTCACTTGCCAAACGGACTCTTGACATGGTGATGACCTTAGGATGCTCCGCATCATCCCCTCCCCCTTGGAAAGGATCCGACCTCGGATCGAAAACCAAATCACCATGGGAAAGAGATGGCGGTGCCATGTCAAAGTGGTCGATCACCAAGCTCGCGTCATCTTGAAGCTCGAAATGGGCACTCTCCAATGTCGCGCCATCTTGTGATTCCTTCAAAAGGAGTAAATAGAACAAACACTTGGAAAAACAAATGTGGTTAGCGTTAGTGCAAAACCAAGCATTCAAGAGGTGATTCACCAAACAAGTGTTGTCATCAAGCATAGCATAGGGTGTGACAAAGGATTGTGACATGGCATGTAAGCATATCAATCGAGCACAAGCAAAGATATCATGGGAACAAGCATGTAAATGTGAGGTAGAGATGCAAATATGTGTGACAAGAGCATAAGCATCCACCTCAAGGTCATAGCAAGCATGCATAAAGCGCTCGACAAATGGTCGGTGGTAGGCATAGGAAGTATTCACAACACCAAATAAAATGAAGTGTCTAAACACATGGGTCAAGTGCAAGACAATCCAAGCATAATGTGCATAGGGTGTAGTGAATATAGTGTGGCGCTCAACGCAATAGAAAGAGCAATTATTCATCATGTGTGAGGCCATCAAGTCAAGCATGTAGCAATCAATGGGATATGGCATATGTGCAGTAATGACATTGTTGCAACCAAACATATGAGAGGAGCAAGTAATCCAAGAATTGGATGCAACACACAAGGCATATATATCATGATGCATGGAACGGTGGAAATGACAAGTTGAAGCAAAATCTCTAACAAGTGTGCAATCAAGTGATCCAAGATGAACAATAAGTCTCATCGTGCAAGCAACACAAGTAGTATGATCCACAATATCCATGCTCAAGAAAGATGTCACCTTGAAGGCGTGTCCTTGTGCGTCCTTCACAATGCCGAAGCACAGACAAGTGCGATGTAGAATCGTCGTGGTAGAAGGTGGTTCGTTCTCAAGAGCTCGAATGGTCAACTCACGTGACGTGGAAGTCGACACAAAGTCCAAGTATCCTACACATGCACAAAACAAAACAAAGAACGATGCGCATGGTAGATAAACACATCATCCATCATGATGGTTCTCTTCTTTTGCACAAAACCATTAGTAACAAAAGTGCATGAATAATATGATGCAACAATGGCGATATTCATGGCACTAGGAATATGGTGCAAAGAAGTAAGGCAAGCATGCTGCACAAGGGATATGTCAAAATCTCCAAACAAGTGTGAGAATGCTATGGGGGCAATCTCATGAGCAAGATGACAATCATGGTTGCACTCAATACATGGAAAATGATCTAGCATGAGAGAGGCAACATATGGAGATATGTGACAAGAAGCAATAACAATCATGTGCAAAGCATTTAGATGGTTGTCATCAACCGCATGAAATGAGCAAGTATGAATCATTGGTGATGCAACAAGACAAGCAAACATAGTAATCAAGTCGTGCAAACTAGTGGAGCGAAGATGCAACACACTAGAGTAAATCATGGTAATCATGTCATGTGAGCAAATAATAGGCAAAGAAAATGCACATGACATATCGCAAGCACGAGCACAAAGCAAGATGAAAGTATCATCATAGGAATGGGTCATGAATAGAACATGGTAATAACAAGTGATATCTCCACCAAGCTTGCAAATACACATACAAGTACTAGAATCAATCATCATGTGTAATGCAAAGCATGGGTCACAAATGCATGGCAAATGCATAGGAATGGGCATATCATGCAAAGTGAACATGGCAACATGGGCAAAAGATATATAATGGAGAACAACCCATAGCCAAGTGAGGGCCATGTAGAAGAAATGCGCGAAGTCTTTGCGCGAAGAGAGCAGTGGGAAAGTCAATCCATGGGATCCCAAATCATCGTTGCTCTCTAGAGCTCGTTTTGTCAACTCGTGGGATTGCGAAGTTGACAAGTATTCATGGGTACCTACACAAAAGAGACACAAACGAAAGAAATTGTGTGTGTGGTAAATGTACACATCATCCATCATGATGTGTATGTGCAAGTGAGTATTAGCACAAGATAAGCATCGCTCAAAGAAATTTGATGCATGGTATAAGAACATGTCATCCATCATGAAATAATAGTTGTTATGTATGACACGATGGGGACACAAATTGAGAATGCAAGTATATGGCACATCAATATCATGTTTATTCATGGGGAGCATATGGTGCACACAAGTATGGGAATCATGCAATGAATAGGATGGATCAAATTCTCCTAACATGTATGAGGAAACTATGGGGGTCTCCTCATGAGCAATATTGGAAACATCATTTGGAGAAAATGGACAACATCCAAAACAATGCATATCCGAAGCTAGGTGGGCATGGCATGACATATGAGATAAATGATGCAAAGGAAGCATATCAATATCATCACAAGAAAAACAAATGCCAATAACCATGGGCTTGTCATCTATGCCATATGTGCAAATTGGGTTTATTTTAATGGCATATGCATAGTCACTATGGAGAGATTGCAAATAAGACATATGGTTGATCTCATGCATAGCATATGACAAGTCAAGCGGATTAGCAAACATGATGTGACCTAAAGAATTGTCACAAGAAATCCTATGTAACATAGCATCGCAACTAATAGACTCCACATGAGAATCATCATATTCATCATAAATGGGCAAATCATCACATGGGGAAATCATACTAGAATGAAGCATGTCAATAGGGTGATCATGCAAGCAATCAATGTCAAGAATGTCCACTAGTGGGACTAGAGCATCACCGTCACCTATGTTACCTTTGTCATTCCACTCAAGTTGTGTAGGTGAGGTGGGAAAGACCAAATGGTGGTTATCTTCATCTTGATGGAACCATGTGGGGGGTGCATCATATTCCACCATGGCCATCGTCTTGTCCAAAGGGAGGACGAAGTAAATCGAGGATCGGCGTCATCATAAATGGGACCTAGCACCAAATGAGAAGACACAATAGAGGTAGAGGTCAAGTTGTTAGTGTTGAAAGTGGCCTCACATGACCTATCAACTATCTCACTCTCTCTATTTGGTGGTTCACTCACTCCCTCAAAATAGGTGCACTCAAACTCACGTATGGTGGAGTCACTCATCTCACTCAAGTGGTGGGGGTTGTGGCTCTCCTCACATGGGAATTGGGGCAACACATCATATATGGGGCTAGTGGTGAAGTCACTCTCACTCTCAATATGGTGGCACAAGTCACTCAAGTCATCATACATCACCGTGGTCGAGGTGAAATACTCAACCATCTCATCACCGTCGCCATGGATGAAGGCCGAAGATGGCTCAACATCACTCTCGTCGTGGATGAAGGCCGAAGATGGCACAACATCACTCTCGTCGTGGATGAAGGCCGAAGATGGCTCAACATCACTCTCGTCGTGGATGAAGGCCGAAGATGGCACAACATCACTCTCGCCTCCTAAGATGGAAGCATCATCCTTGCTCGCCACCTTGTCGCTTGCCTCCAAAGCTTGGTCCTTGAAGGTCTCCGTAGTTGTACTTGTCGCCGCACCATCTTGAAAAAGAGTCAAGGTAGACTCGGCATCATCAATGCCACAAAGAGGGATGGCGGTGAAGTTGCACTTGGGAGCATCGTCTTGGAGCTTGTCGGGCTTGGGCATCTTGGTGGTACTAGCCTCATGCTTGTCGAGAGCTTGGTCGCCGCATGAAGTGTGCTTGGGGTGGAGAAGCCTTGGCCTTCATGAGTTCTTGTTCCGCCTTGAGAGCACCAATGTAGTAGTCGTCAATGGACTTGTAGTTCTCGAGGAAGATGGTCTTGGAGATGTCGTTGTGCAATCCCATCATGAAGTGGAACTTCATCGAAATGGGGTCGCCCACGCCTTGACTCGTGCAAGGCAATCTTCATCTCCTTGAAGTACTTGTCGATGGACTTGGATCCTTGGATGGTGTTCTCCAATTGGCGTCGAAGTTGTTCCGTGTAGGTTGGAGGCACGAACTCTCGCCGCAAAGCTCTCTTCATCTTGGACCAACTCATCTCGTAGCACTCCGAAAGGTGTGAAGCCACCATGTCGGCGTAGTCGTGGAAGTTTCTTGTGGCGCACTTCACTTGATCTTGGGAGGAACTTGATGTAGCTTGAGGTAGTCGTCCATCAAATACTCCCACTCGAGGTACTCCTCGGGTTCTTGAGTCCCATAGAAAGGAATCTCGTGGTCGATGTCGAGGTCGTAGTAGCTCGTGGAAGTCGCGGACTTGAGCTTGGGAGCTTCTCTTGGCGTAGTCTTGGGGTGCTTGTTGGCGAAGATGCGAATATCCGGCGAAGATGCCTTGAAGTCGCTTGGCGAAGATGCCAAGGAGATGGTGAAGTCGTTGGCGGTTGTTGATGTTGAGCTCTTGACCTTCACGTTCTTGTTGATGATGGTGTCGATGCCGATGTGATCTTGCCGGAGACGGTAGCTCGGAAGCATGTGCTCTTGAGCGTCTTCTCGAAGATGAGGAAGATCGCTTGATTGAGGCAAAGGTGTCCCCGTCTTTCGATGAGATGTTGGTTTTCGCTTTGGAGGAAGTCGACTTTGACGATCCGACTACGAACGTCGAGGACGCGGCGCCTTAGCAATCGCTAAACCAACTCCGAGAGGTTATTGACCACGCCGAACACGATCAACCTGACCACGAGGGTCTGTTTCCTGCGAGCAAGCGAAGAACAAGCAAGAAACTGAGATTGCAATCTGGATATTGCGAATATAAGATGAAAGCTTTATTGATCAAGGTGGGGTTCTGTGGCGCCTTTGTGCAGTCGTTGAACACAAGCGCATGCGAAGTTGCAGCTATGGCGAACTTTTAATCTAAACAAAACCCAAGGTCTAAGCGGTGCCCTAAGGGCTGTATATATGGAGGAAGAGGGGGAATTTCGTGGCCCTTGGTGGAGGGTCGAAATCAACCCTATCTCTTGTTTCCCACACATACGGACTCTAAAAATAGCCTATACTTGTGCATTTCGAAATTACAAGGGCCTGGCCCACTAATAAGGTGACACAACACCTAGAATAGCCTCGGGACGACATTTATGAAGTAGCATGTTGTATATTTCGTCCAAGGCTTCATGCATCCATTATGGTGGCTTCAAAGTCCTGAAATCATCACTTGTAACTCCGTTCTTGTTCCCCTTAGCATGGCATTATCTCCATGCTTGTCCTTGCTCAATGTCCATCCTTCTCCAAGCTAGGGCCTTCATTTGTAAGCAAAACAAATGTATCCAATTTAGGCAGCATCATATTCTCATGAACATTAGAATCATTACCAAGAAGCGAAAGTACCGATAATTTAATTGGCGTCTTGTGAGCTCTAGTAATTGGTCCAATATATGTAGCAGATGAGGGCTGTGGGTGTAACAATGGTATTGATGTCCTCATCATCCTCCCTTCTTGAAATGAAGTCGTCCTCGACGGAAGCTCATATTCCTCACCCAAATAAGGCTTCAAATCTGCAATGTTAAAAGTGGGACTAACCCCAAAATCTGCAGGCAGCTCAAGTTTATATGCATTATCATTTATTTTCTCTAACACCTTAAATGGACCATCACACGTGGCATTAGCTTTGATTTATGCAAATTAGGAAACCTATCCTTACGCAAATGTAACCAAACAAGATCTCCGGTGCAAACACAACATGTTTTCTACCCTTATCTCCAGCAAGTTTATATTTAGCATTCATCGCTCAATGTTTTCCTTAGTTATCTCATGCATTTTAAAATCAATTCAGCACGTTCTTTAGCATCAAAATTAACCTTCTCCGAAGATGGAAGAGGCAACAAATCAATAGGTGCACGAGGTAGGAAGCCATACACAATTTCAAAAGGGCACATCTTAGTAGTAGAATGCAATGAACGATTATAAGCAAATTCAATATGAGGCAAGCATTCTTCCCACATTTTCTTATTATTCTTCAAAACAGCCCTAAGCATAGTAGACAATGTTCTATTGACTACTTCAGTTTGTCCATCAGTTTGGGGGTGACAAGTAGTACTAAAAAGCAGTTTAGTCCCCAACTTAGCCCATAAACATCTCCAAAAGTGGCTAAGAAATTTAGTATCACGATGTATTTGGCACACCATGCAAGCGAATAATTTCACGAAAGAACAAATCAGCAACATTAACAGCATCATCGCTTTTATGACATGGTATAAAGTGTGCCATTTTCGAGAATCTATCCACGACAACAAATATGCTATCCCTCCCCTTCTTTGTTCGAGGTAAACCTAAAACAAAGTCCATAGATATATCCTCCCAAGGAACACTAGGCACAGGCAAAGGCATATATAAACCATGAGGATTGAGTCGTGACTTAGCTTTTTGACATGTAGTGCAGCGAGCAACAAAACGCTCAACATCCCGTCTCATCTTTGGCCAAAAGAAATGTGTAGCAAGTATATCCTCCGTCTTCTTGACGCCAAAGTGTCCCATTAATCCTCCTCCATGCGCCTCCTGCAACAACAAAAGGCGAAACAGAGCTAGCAGGAATGCATAGCTTGTTAGCACGAACACAAAACCATCATTAATAACGAACTTGTTCCATGTTCTTCCTTCTTTACAATTCTGCATTACATCTTTAAAATCAGCATCATGCACATATTGATCTTTGATGGTCTCCAAACCAAATATTTTGAAGTCAAGTTGTGAAAGCATAGTATATCGACGAGACAAAGCATCAGCAATAACATTTTCTTTACCCTTCTTGTGTTTAATGACATAAGGAAAGTCTCAATGAATTCAACCCATTTAGCATGTCTACGATTCAGTTTAGCTTGACTTTTAATATGTTTCAAAGATTCATGATCAGAATGTATAACAAATTCTTTGGGCCATAAATAATGTTGCCATGTCTCTAAAGTCCGAACAAGAGCATATAATTCTTTGTCATAAGTAGAATAGTTCAGACTAGGCCCACTCAATTTTTCAGAAAAGTATGCAACAGGTTTGCCATCTTGTAATAACACACCTCTAATCCAATTCCACTAGCATCACATTCAAGCTCAAAAGTCTTATTAAAGTCAGGAAGTTGGAGTAAAGGAGCATGTGTCAACTTATCTTTCAATACCGTGAAGGCTTCTTCCCATGCGGTACCCCAAACAAAAGGCACATCCTTCTTTGTAAGCTCATTGAGAGGTGCAGCAATGGTGCTAAAGTCTCTCACAAAACGCCTATAGAAACCAGCGAGTCCAAGAAAACTCCTCACTTGTGTGACCGCTTTGGGCTGCGGCCAACTCTCAATAGCTTCAATCTTGGCTTTATCAACTTCAATTCCCTGTGGAGTAACAACATAGCCAAGAAAAGATACTCGGTAGGTGCAAAAGGTGCACTTCCCAAGGTTACCAAACAAACGTGCATCACGTAGAGCATTAAAAACAGCACGTAAATGTTCCAAATGTTCTTCCGATTTGCTATAAATCAGTATATCATCAAAGTAAACTACCACAAATCGTCCAATGAAAGCACGTAAAACTTCGTTCATTGATCTCATGAAAGTACTAGGTGCATTAGTTAACCCAAAAGGCATGACTAACCACTCATATAATCCAAACTTAGTTTTAAATGCTGTTTTCCATTCATCTCCCAATTTCATACGAATTTGATGGTATCCACTCATAAATCAACTTTGGAGAATATTGTAGAGCCACTCAATTCATCAAGCATATCATCTAGCCTAGGAATAGGATGGCGATAACGAATAGTAATATTATTAATGCCTCTACAATCAACACACATACATGACGTACCATCCTTTTTAGGCACTAGTATAATAGGAACAGCACAAGGACTAAGAGATTCGCGTATATAACCTTTGTCGAGCAGCTCATGTACTTGACGCATAATCTCCTTCGTCTCCTCTGGATTGGTACGGTATGGTGCACGGTTGGGTAGCGATGCACCGGAATTAAGTCAATTTGATGCTCAATCCCTCGAATAGGTGGTAATCCGGTGGCACGTCTTGTGGGAAGACGTCGTGAACTCCTACAAAATGTTAGTGACAGCAGGGGCAAAGAGGAAGGCACGTCCTCGAATGAAAATAATGCCTCTTTGCACACAAAAGCATAGCAAACAGATTTGCTAGAATCTAGCTCATCAATATCAGATTTGGTGGCAAATAAACATGCACTTTTCAGTTTAATTTCAGAAGCAACATTAGATGGTTTATTATTAGGCTTCATTTGTTGCTCAAATTCTTTTGCCACAATCTGATTTTCACTCTTATTTTCTCTGTTTTGCTTTATTAGCTCTATTAATATCATCTTTCAAAATGGAATCAGGAGTCATAGGAAGCAAAGTAATATTTTATCCTTGTGAACAAGAGTATCTGATTGTTTCTACCATGGTGTACAGAATTTTTATCAAATTGCCATGGTCTACCAAGTAATAAGGAACATGCTTGCATAGGTACCATATCACTATCAACATAATCAACATATGTAGAGATACTAAAATACACACGAACAGTACGTGTTACCTTAACCTTATCGCTGTTGTTGAACCATTGGATGTAGTAAGGATGTGGATGTGGCCTTGTGGTGAGAGAAAGCTTCTCCACCATATCCATGCTAGCCAAGTTGTTGCAGCTCCCTCCATCTATGATGGCCTTGAATAGAACGTTCCTTCACAACTCCTTTGTATGGAACAAGTTATGCCTCTGATTTTGCTCAGCTTGTGTAACCTGCACACTCAAAACACGTTGAGCAACTAAACATTCATACCTGTCGGCATCTTGACAGCCATGTATTGCGTCTCATGATCGAATCATCTCCACCGTGTTCTTCATGTGTAATAAGAGCCAAAGTCTCTTCATCATAGTCACTAGCGGACTCATACCCACCATCCTCGGTAGCAATCATCACACGCTGAGATTGGCATTCTCTCATAAAATGTCCTCTTCCCTTACAACGACGACAAATAATATCACTTGTGTGCCTGTTGGCGCCATGGAAGAAGAAGAGCTCTGTGTAGGCCCAGCAGGTGTACTCTTGGCGAGATAGTGGTGGTTGTGCCTGCTTTCTTGTATCACGGTTGGAGGTGGCAGCCGGCGGAGGTGCCGGTGTAGTAGAGCGTGTGGAAGTAGATGATGCACGTGGTGTCCATGATGAAGGTCGACCTGCGAGAAAAGTTAGTCTGCGCCAAGGCACTGTCGATCCTGCACTTCACGTTCAGCTTTACAAGCAAGATGGAATAATCGAGTGATATTATTATAATCCTTGTAGTCTAGAATGGTCTGAATCTCTCTATTTAATCCACCCGAAAGCGTGCAAGCATAGCTTCATTCTCCTCAACAATACCACATCTAATCAAGCCAGTTTGTAATTTCGATAATATTCTTCTACGAATTTTTCCTTGTCTTAAGCGCTACAATTTTTGAAGTAATTCACGTTGATAATATGGTGGAACCCAACGAGTACGCATAGCAGTTTTCAAAGCAGGCCAAGTAGCTGGAACAGGATATAATCTACAATGTTCAGACCACCAAACACATGCAAAGCTAGTGAAAGCACAAACAGCAGCAGGAACACGTCTCTCCTCAGGATATTGTAAACATGTAAATCGTTGTTCAGTTTCTAACTCCCAAGTAAGATATATATCAGGAACATATCTACCCTCAAATGGTGGAATATTCAATTTCAGTTTAGGGAGATGGTCATGATCTCGTACCTGAAGGGGAGTCCGAACATTGCCATTATTTGCATGTGGACGACCTGGTGGTTGTGGTGCTGTTGGTTGCACGTAGTTCTGATGTTGATCAACCTCATCCTCGTAATCTCTCACATAATCATCCTCCCCCACCGCAGCAGCAGGAGCCACAGAAGTATCAACAGCAGCACCAGCAGCTTGGCCAGGCTGAAGAGGGACACGGGAAGCTCGGCGGAGGGCTGTTTCGCGATGTGGAGGTAGTCCTTGTTGTTGTAGTAGAGGTGCATTAGGTGCCGCCGGTGGTGGTGGTGGTAGACGCGCGAGCAATTCATTAAACTTGTTATCGAGCTTTGTTTCGAATGCCTTCTCAATGCCATCTATCTTCTCCATGGCCTCTTCAAATCTATTTAGCACATCTTCCACCTGCCCACTCATCATTTGTTGAAACTTATCATGTAGCGCTTTGTTTGTCATGTTCTCCCGATCGATCACGTCGGCTTGTGATCCTGCCATGGTTAGCAGCAATAGAAACACACAAGAATATGATTGACGGACTACTAGGAAGTGGTGGTGGTGGTGGTGGACGATCACAAATCCGTCAAGCAAATCTCAAATTCTTACCAGTTCTTACCCAGCAGAAAGCGGTGATCGGCAACCGATGTAGTCAAAACTCTCAAAGCTTGGATTTAGCGATTACGGGGAGAGTCAAAAGCATACGATGTAGATGTATGTGGAGCTGGGAAGGCTTATAATATGGTAGAAAAAAGTGATAAAGGCAAAGGTGTCCCGTTTTTCGATGAGATGTTGGTTTTCGCTTTGGAGGAAGTCGACTTTGACGATCCGACTACGAACGTGCGAGGACGTCGCGCCTTAGCAATCGCTAAACCAACTCCGAGAGGTTATTGACCACGCGGAGCACAATCAACGACCACGAGGGTGCATTTCCTGCGAGCAAAGCGAAGAACAAGCAAGAAAATGAGATTGCAATCTGGATATTGCGAATATAAGATGAAAGCTTTATTGATCAAGGTGGGGTTCTGTGGCGCCTTTGTGCAGTCGTTGAACACAAATGAAATGCTGCGAAGTTGCAGCTATGGCGAACTTTTAATCTAAACAAAACCCAAGGTCTAAACGGTGCCCTAAGGGCTGTATATATGGAGGAAGAGGGGAATTTCGTGGCCCTTGGTGAGGGGTCCAAATCAACCCTAACTCTTGTTTCCCCACACATACGGACTCTAAAACAGCCTATACTTAAGTATTTCGAAATTACATGGGCTGGCCCAATAATAAGGTGACGCAGCACCTAGAATAGCCTATGGACGAATATTATGAAGTGGCATCTTTTATATTTCGTCCAAGGCCTCATGCACTCATTAGGGTGGCTTCAAAGTCCTGGAATCATCACTTGTAACTCCGTTCTTGTTCTCCTTAGCATGGCATTATCTCCATGCTTGTTCTTGCTCAATGTCCATCCTTCTCCAAGCTAGGGCCTTCATTTGTAAGCAAAACAAATGTATCCAATTTAGGCAGCATCATATTCTCATGAACATTAGAATCATTACCAAGAAACGAAAGTACGATAATTTAATTGGCGTCTTGCGATCTCTAGTAATTGGTCCGGTATATGTAGCAAAGAGGGGCTGTGGGTGTAACAATGGTATTGATGTCCTCATCATCCTCCCCTTCTTGAAATGAAGTCGTCCTCGACGGAAGCTCATATTCCTCACCCAAATAAGGCTTCAAATCTGCAATGTTAAAAGTGGGACTAACCCCAAAATCTGCAGGCAGCTCAAGTTTATATGCATTATCATTTATTTTCTCTAACACCTTAAATGGACCATCGGCACGTGGCATTAGCTTTGATTTGCGCAAATTAGGAAACCTATCCTTACATAAATGTAACCAAACAAGATCTCCAGGTGCAAAGACAACATGTTTTCTACCCTTATCTCCAGCAAGTTTATATTTAGCATTCATACGCTCAATGTTTTCCTTAGTTATCTCATGCACTTTTAAAATCAATTCAGCACGTTCTTTAGCATCAAAATTAACCTTCTCCGAAGATGGAAGAGGCAACAAATCAATAGGTGCACGAGGTAGGAAGCCATACACAATTTCAAAAGGGCACATCTTAGTAGTAGAATGCAATGAGCGATTATAAGCAAATTCAATATGAGGCAAGCATTCTTCCCACATTTTCTTATTATTCTTCAAAACAGCCCTAAGCATAGTAGACAATGTTCTATTGACTACTTCAGTTTATCCATCGGTTTGGGGTGACAAGTAGTACTAAAAAGCAGTTTAGTCCCCAACTTAGCCCATAAACATCTCCAAAAGTGGCTAAGAAATTTAGTATCACGATCTGAAACAATAGTATTTGGCACACCATGCAAGCGAATAATTTCACGAAAGAACAAATCAGCAACATTAACAAACATCATCGCTTTTATGACATGGTATAAAGTGTGCCATTTTGAGAATCTATCCACGACAACAAATATGCTATCCCTCCCTTCTTTGTTCGAGGTAAACCTAAAACAAAGTCCATAGATATATCCTCCCAAGGAACACTAGGCACAGCAAAGGCATATATAAACCATGAGGATTGAGTCGTGACTTAGCTTTTTGACATGTAGTGCAGCGAGCAACAAAAGCGCTCAACATCCCGTCTCATCTTTGGCCAAAAGAAATGTGTAGCAAGTATATCCTCCGTCTTCTTGACGCCAAAGTGTCCCATTAATCCTCCTCCATGCGCCTCCTGCAACAACAAAAGACGAACAGAGCTAGCAGGAATGCATAGCTTGTTAGCACGGAACACAAAACCATCATTAATAACGAACTTGTTCCATGTTCTTCCTTCTTTACAATTCTGCATTACATCTTTAAAATCAGCATCATGCACATATTGATCTTTGATGGTCTCCAAACCAAATATTTTGAAGTCAAGTTGTGAAAGCATAGTATAGCGACGAGACAAAGCATCAGCAATAACATTTTCTTTACCCTTCTTGTGTTTAATGACATAAGGAAAGTCTCAATGAATTCAACCCATTTAGCATGTCTACGATTCAGTTTAGCTTGACTTTTAATATGTTTCAAAGATTCATGATCAGAATGTATAACAAATTCTTTGGGCCATAAATAATGTTGCCATGTCTCTAAAGTCCGAACAAAAGCATATAATTCTTTGTCATAAGTAGAATAGTTCAGACTAGGCCCACTCAATTTTTCAGAAAAGTATGCAACAGGTTTGCCATCTTGTAATAACACACCTCCTAATCCAATTCCACTAGCATCACATTCAAGCTCAAAAGTCTTATTAAAGTCGGGAAGTTGGAGTAAAGGGCATGTGTCAACTTATCTTTCAATACCGTGAAGGCTTCTTCTGTGCGGTACCCCAAACAAAAGGCACATCCTTCTTTGTAAGCTCATTGAGAGGTGCAGCAATGGTGCTAAAGTCTCTCACAAAACGCCTATAGAAACCAGCGAGTCCAAGAAAACTCCTCACTTGTGTGACCGTTTTGGGCTGCGGCCAACTCTCAATAGCTTCAATCTTGGCTTTATCAACTTCAATTCCTGTGGAGTAACAACATAGCCAAGAAAAGATACTCGGTCGGTGCAAAAGGTGCACTTCCCAAGGTTACCAAACAAACGTGCATCACGTAGAGCATTAAAAACAGCACGTAAATGTTCCAAATGTTCTTCCAAAGATTTGCTATAAATCAGTATATCATCAAAGTAAACTACCACAAATCGTCCAATGAAAGCACGTAAAACTTCGTTCATTAATCTCATGAAAGTACTAGGTACATTAGTTAACCCAAAAGGCATGACTAACCACTCATATAATCCAAACTTAGTTTTAAATGCTGTCTTCCATTCATCTCCCAATTTCATATGAATTTGATGGTATCCACTATGCAAATCAACTTTGGAAAATATTGTAGAGCCACTCAATTCATCAAGCATATCATCTAGCCTAGGAATAGGATGACGATAACGAATAGTAATATTATTAATGCCTCTACAATCAACACACATACTGTGACGTACCATCCTTTTTAGGCACTAGTATAATAGGAACAACACAAGGACTAAGAGATTCGCGTATATAACCTTTGTCGAGCAGCTCTGTACTTGACGCATAATCTCCTTCGTCTCCTCTGGATTGGTGCGGTATGGTGCGCGGTTGGGTAGCGATGCACGGGAATTAAGTCAATTTGATGCTCAATCCCTCGAATAGGTGGTAATCCGGTGGCACGTCTTGTGGGAAGGCGTCGTGAACTCTGCAAAATGTTAGTGACAGCGAGGGGCAAAGAGGAAGGCACGTCCTCGAATGAAAATAATGCCTCTTTGCACACAAAAGCATAGCAAACAGATTTGCTAGAATCTAGCTCATCAATATCAGATTTGGTGGCAAATAAACATGCACTTTTCAGTTTAATTTCAGAAGCAACATTAGATGGTTTATTATTAGGCTTCATTTGTTGCTCAAATTCTTTTGCCACAATCTGATTTTCACTCTTATTTTCTCCTGTTTTGCTTTATTAGCTCTATTAATATCATCTTTCAAAATGGAATCAGGAGTCATAGGAAGCAAAGTAATATTTTTATCCTTGTGAACAAGAGTATACTGATTGTTTCTACCATGGTGTACAGAATTTTTATCAAATTGCCATGGTCTACCAAGTAATAAGGAACATGCTTGCATAGGTACCACATCACAATCAACATAATCAGCATATGTAGAGATACTAAAATGCACACGAACAGACGTGTTACCTTAACCTTGCCGCTGTTGTTGAACCATTGGATGTAGTAAGGATGTGGATGTGGTCTTGTGGTGAGAGAAAGCTTCTCCACCATATCCATGCTAGCCAAGTTGTTGCAGCTCCCTCCATCTATGATGGCGCTTGAATAGAACGTTCCTTCACAACTCCCTTTGTCTGGAACAAGTTATGCCTCTGATTTTGCTCAGCTTGTGTAACCTGCACACTCAAAACACGTTGAGCAACTAAACATTCATACCTGTCAGCATCTTCAGCAGCCATGTATTGCGTCTCAAAATCATAATCATCTCCACCGTGTTCTTCATGTGTAATAAGAGCCAAAGTCTCTTCATCATAGTCACTAGCAGACTCATACCCACCATCCTCAGTAGCAATCATCACACGCTGAGATTGGCATTCTCTCGCAAAATGTCCTCTTCCCTTACAACGACGACAAATAATATCACTTGTGTGCCCTGTTGACGCCATGGAAGAAGAAGAGCTCTGTGTAGGCCCAGCAGGTGTACTCTTGGCAGATAGTGGTGGTTGTGCTGCTTTCTTGTATCACGGTTGGAGGTGGCAGCCGACGGAGGTGCGGTGTAGTAGAGCGTGTGGAAGTAGATGATGCACGTGGTGTCCATGATGAAGGTCGACCTGCAGAAAAGTTAGTCGCGCCAGCGCTGTCGATCCTGCACTTCACGTTCAGCTTTACAAGCAAGATGGAATAATCGAGTGATATTATTATAATCCTTGTAGTCTAGAATGGTCTGAATCTCTCTATTTAATCCACCAGAAAGCGTGCAAGCATAGCTTCATTCTCCTCAACAATACCACATCTAATCAAGCCAGTTTGTAATTCTGATAATATTCTTCTACCGAATTTTTCCTTGTCTTAAGCGCTGCAATTTTTGAAGTAATTCACGCTGATAATATGGTGGAACCCAACGAGTACGCATAGCAGTTTTCAAAGCAGCCCAAGTAGCTGGAACAGGATATAATCTACAATGTTCAGACCACCAAACACATGCAAAGCTAGTGAAAGCACAAACAGCAGCAGGAACACGTCTCTCCTCAGGATATTGTAAACATGTAAATCGTTGTTCAGTTTCTAACTCCCAAGTAAGATATATATCAGGAACATATCTACCCTCAAATGGTGGAATATTCAATTTCAGTTTAGGGAGATGGTCATGATCTAAATACTGAAGGGGAGCCCGAACATTGCCATTGTTTGCATGTGGACGACCTGGTGGTTGTGGTGCTGGTGGTTGCACGTAGTTCTGATGTTGATCAACCTCATCCTCGTAAGCTCTCACATAATCATCCTCCCCCGCCGCAGCAGCAGGAGCCACAGAAGTATCAACAGCAGCACCAGCAGCTTGGCCAGGCTGAAGAGGGACACGGGAAGCTCGGCGGAGGGCTGTTTCGCGATGTGGAGGTAGTCCTTGTTGTTGTAGTAGAGGTGCGTTAGGTGCAGCCGGTGGTGGTGGTGGTAGACGCGCGAGCAATTCATTAAACCTGTTATCGAGCTTTGTTTCGAACGCCTTCTCAATGCCATCTATCTTCTTGATAGAGGCGAGGGTGTCCCGATCTTTCGATGAGGTGATAACTATCGATTTGGTGGAGACGACTTTGACGATCCGACTACAAACGTGCACGACGTTGCGCCTTAGCAATCGCTAAACCCACTCCGAGAGGTTATTGACCACGCTGGAGCACGATCAACCTGACCACGAAGGTCTATTCCTGCAAGCAATCGAAGAACGAGCAAGAATATGATAAAGCAATCTAAATATTGCGAATATATATGAAGTATTGATAATGGTGGGGATCCGTAAGCGGTCTTGGTCTGGTCGTTGGACACAAACGAAGTACGAAGTTGCAATGGCTAACTTTAACTAAACAAATCCCAAGGAAAAAGCTACTAGATGGATCTACTTATATAGGAGCAAGGGTGGCGGCCAAGGAGGTGGGAGGACGTCCCAAGGCAGCCTAAAACTAACCCTAGGTCGTACAAGGCCAATGGGCCCAAGCGGAGGTGACGTAACACCTTTGGACTTGTAGTTTGACTCGGATTCTGCTGCAGCATCAGATTGTTTCGTCTATAACTCAACGCTCCGGACGGATTTTAAGGTGATTCAATTGGGTTGGAAAATGCACGAAATCTATTTTCCAACAAAAAAAGAATCAACCAATTTGGAGTCCGTATGAAAAAGTTATAGACGTTTTGAGTCAGGTATGTCTGTGCAGTCCGAATCTGAGTCCAGAACGTGAGAGACTTGGACTCTATCTTCTCTTGGGCCAAAAGTGACGTGAGAGAACTTTTTGAACAGCAGGTAAACATCTCTTTCTCCCTTATCTTCATATGTGGATTGTACAAATGTCCCATACACCTGCAATTAGACATGGCACAAAAGTTTGTGAAGTATTTTTGTCCTGGATAACATAAATATATTATTGAATAGTTTGCACTAGAAATCACCTGAGAAATATGCATGTATGCAATATTTTGGTCTCATCCAAGGTAGTCATGTCCTCATCATCCTCCTTTTTGAAAACAAAGCCGTCCTCGGCGTTGCTTAATCTGAAATGTGGCTAACAAAAGAGACAAGGTGTACATGTTGTATATGTATCGTCATCCATTTTTACTTCCCTTGATTTTTGCATATATGACACATGAATAGATGAGTAATTTGCATAGTTCATAAAATCTAAAGCCAACAAATTAGCACAAGAACTAGAAGGATTGAAAATACTGCAACTCAGTTTGCACATATAAGTGAAGCTCTTATTTATTTCAAGAGATTGACAATGTTCATCATTAAACCATCCCAACATTGGTGAATAAACCTTATTTGAATCAAATTTACATGCTACAACATGCTTAGATAAGCAAACATGCAATGAGTCATTCGACACAGAATCATCACCAAGATTAGAGGTCGTATCAAAATGATTAAACATTGATTCTTTTGCATCAATAGTTAATTCAATGGGTGCTCTCAAAATTGTTGGTATTTCAGTTGTTTGATCACATGGCAAAGTCAAATTATCAATATAATCCTCTAAAATAGGTGGTGTGATCAAAGTAGTGGGTAGCTCAACACATGATGTATTCAAGTTAACTAGGCATGCATCATTCTCATGTAAAAGTGGAAAATCTGTACCTTTGTCATTACCTCTTATAGTCAACTCAGATGATGCAGGCACTCTCAATGGTGATGTGTCACATGGTGGAGATGATGTAGTCCTCGCAACAACGGATGTGGTTGTCATAATACGCCTAGTAGTTGAATAAACATCTGTATCAACAGTTGGAATGTGCACCGTGCGCTTGTTCTCCTTGTGGGCAACACGTCGTTTTATTTCCTGTTCAGCTTTGCAAGCAAGACGAAACAAATGGTCCATAGGATAACACTCTTCATGAATTAGTATCTCCTGAATATTATGGTTTAATCCTCCCAAAATCTATCCATAAAATCTTCTTCACTTTCTTCTAAAATGAGTGCAACAAGGTAGTTTGTAAATCATCATAATATTTTGTTACGGTGTCACTACCTTGTTTTAAATGTTCAGTTTTTAATCATGCCACAGTATAATAAACATCGACGAATCTATCTCTCATGACATGTTTTAAATCATCCCAAGTATTAGGTACATAATCAGGGTGTAACCGACAATATTCACTCCACCAAACTTGAGCATAACCAGTGAAAGAACCAACCGCAACCATAACTTTTTTACGTTCATCAAAATTATGGGAAGCAAATATATTATTTATGTCTAACTCCCATTCAATATATAAAGGAGGTCTAAAACGGCCATTAAATGGTGGTATAGAAACATGAACCTGATCATGTGCATTTGGATGTTTGTGCACCTCTCGTGGCGGTTGTGGTATTTGCATAGGTGGTGGCATGTCTCCCTTGATCGACAAAGCCCATGAATTGACTCTGGATCCTGTCATGATTAGTAGAACAAGAAACAAAATCCAAAAATAATGTTCCTATAACTACTAGGATGTGGTGGTAAAAGCGCTCACAGATAAAGCAAATATCAATGTCTTACAAGTTCTTACCATGCAGCAGGCGGTGATCGGCAACCAGCGGTGTCAAGTAACTCGAATATTGAGTAAAGCGATTGCCGGGGAGCGTCGATACACGGTGTAGAAATATGTGGAGTTGGGTTGGCTATATATGGTAGCAAAAGATTAGCAATAATCAATTCAAAGATGCAATGTTGAATAAGCGCTCAACGACGGTACTGTGCTGGTCCTAGGCTAGACCGGACTAGAGACGCGAGCCTAGAACACTAATGAGGTCACGGCATAGCACAACTAGCATCAATGAAGGATACTAAGTAGCTCTTGACAGCAAGATATAAGTGAAGATCACAACGGCAGTGAAGATAATGATGAAAAACAACGCCAAGCAGGACATACAACAACTCTCTCTCAACTTTCCTCTTGAAAAGTTTGAGCCAATTTTCTGATAAATTCTTTCAAAGAATGCTACTAACTCAAGCTTTCCAATGCAAAAGAATCACTCAATTCCGAGTTGATATGAGGAGTCAAAGAATTCTAAAACTGGCCTGAAAAATTGGAACAAGCTGTGTTCACGAACTTCAGAGGGCAAAAACACCTATTTAGAAGCCGATTTTGAGGTGTCAAATATTGAACTAGCTTCTGCAACTATTTAGATGCGCCTCATCTCTAGCTTTAATTTGAGTACTCACGGAGTCAAAACGGACTTCGTATGAGGAAGATACACCTGTTTTACTGAACAGTGCGCAAAACAGATTCAATCCAAATTCAGGTACGAGATTGATTCTAGATAGATCCGGTTTTTTCTCTCTTTTTTTTCTCACTTTTTTTTCTTTTTCTTCTCTCTCTTTTTCTTTTTTTTCTTTCCTTTTCTCTCTTTTTTTCTCTATCTTTTTTTTCTCCCTCTTTCCAAGACAAACTGTATAAGATGCAGATTGGATCAGGCGAAGATGTGAATGACCTCAACTATGATTATGACAATGAACAGTGCGTAGCACGTGATGGAAATTAATGGATGGGATGGTGGACAGCGGAAGGGATAATGATGCAGCGGCGGCGTGACTAATGTGAACAGAACTCGAAACTCTAAAGGAACAAGACACTAAGACCAGCAACTCGACACGACGATGCAACCGATAATTCAATAATGCAAACAATGAAAAGAAAATTGCAAAGGCTTGGACTGGCTAGGACAAATGATGAATAGATCTAACTTTTTTTGTGGCTTTTTCTTGGACAATTGGTAAGAAAATAAATCGAATCTAGGGATAACTGGAAAATCTCACCGAGCAACCTGAAAACTGATACCACTTGATAGAGGCGAGGTGTCCGATCTTCGATGAGATGATAACTATCGATTTGGTGGAGCGACTTTGACGATCCGACTACAAGCGTGCACGACGTTGCGCCTTAGCAATCGCTAAACCAACTCCGAGAGGTTATTGACCACGCTGGAGCACGATCAACCGACCACGAAGGTCTATTCCTGCAAGCAATCGAAGAACGAGCAAGAATATGATAAAGCAATCTGAATATTGCGAATATATATGAAGTATTGATAATGGTGGGGATCCGTAAGCGGTCTTGGTCTGGTCGTTGGACACAAACGAAGTACGAAGTTGCAATGGCTAACTTTAACTAAACAAATCCCAAGGAAAAAGCTACTAGATGGATCTACTTATATAGGAGCAAGGGGTGGCGGCCAAGGAGGTGGGAGGACGTCCCAAGGCAGCCTAAAACTAACCCTAGGTCGTACAAGGCCAATGGGCCCAAGCGGAGGTGACGTAACACCTTTGGACTTGTAGTTTGACTCGGATTCTGCTGCAGCATCAGATTGTTTCGTCTATAACTCAACGCTCCGGACGGATTTTAAGGTGATTCAATTGGGTTGGAAAATGCACGAAATCTATTTTCCAACAAAAAAGAATCAACCAATTTGGAGTCCGTATGAAAAAGTTATAGACGTTTTGAGTCAGGTATGTCTGTGCAGTCCGAATCTGAGTCAGAACGTGAGAGACTTGGACTCTATCTTCTCTTGGGCCAAAAGTGACGTGAGAGAACTTTTTGAACAGCAGGTAAACATCTCTTTCTCCCTTATCTTCATATGTGGATTGTACAAATGTCCCATACACCTGCAATTAGACATGGCACAAAAGTTTGTGAAGTATTTTTGTCCTGGATAACATAAATATATTATTGACTAGTTTGCACTAGAAATCACCTGAGAAATATGCATGTATGCAATATTTTTGGTCTCATCCAAGGTAGTCATGTCCTCATCACTTCTCCATGGCCTCTTCAAATCTATTTAGCACATCGTCCACCTGCCCACTCATCATTTGTTGAAACTTATCATGTAGCGCTTTGTTTGTCATGTTCTCCCAGTCAGTCTCGTCGGCTTGTGATCCTGCCATGGTTAGCAGCAATAGAAACACAGAAGAATATGATTCGACAGACTACTAGGAAGTGGTGGTGGTGGTGTGGTGGACAGTCACAAATCCGTCAAGCAAATCTCAAAGTCTTACCAGTTCTTACCTAGCAGCAGGCGGTGATCGGCAACCGATGTAGTCAAAACTCTCAAAGCTTGGATAGAGCGATTACCAGGGAGAGTCAAACGCACGATGTAGATGTATGTGGAGCTGGGAAGGCTTATAATATGGTAGCAAAAAGGGTCAGCAATAATCAATTCACAGATGCAAAGTTGAATAAACGCTCAACGACGGTACTGTGCTGGTCCTAGGCTAGACCGTGCTAGAGACACGAGCCTAGAACACTAACAAAATCACGGCGCTGCACGTAAACAAGGGAAAAGCACACTCTGGAAAAAAAAAATTCGCTTTTTTTTTCGCTGCTTTTTTTTGCGCTGCTCTCTTTTTTTTTTGCGAAAAATCACTATAATGGCGAGTGTCTCAAAACTCTTCCCAGGTCAAACTGACAGGATGGGCACGAAATTTTTTGACCAATTTTTTTTTCGACTGCCCGGACCCAAAAACTGGAAACGGGTCAAAAAAACTTTCTATAACGGCGACTGTCTCAATACACTTAGAAACACCTAAAAATAGGATAGCCAGAAATTTTTTTGACAAGTGCGTTTTCGGAAAATTTTGGGCCTAAACGGAGGGTGGTTTCCAGACTTTTTTTTTCCGAAACCTACTCCGGCAAGGAAACACGAATCGGAAACTAGATGGATCTCGAAAACAACCCTAATATGCAAGGAACTCGGATTGGTGGTGGGTATATGGTGGTGGTATATGGCAGCGGTGGTGGTAGCGGTGGTAGTATATGGATATGGATCGGTGGTGGTATATGGACACGGATTGGTGGTGGTATATGGATACGGATTCGAAGCGGTGATGGTAGGTGGCAGGGGCGATGATGATGGTGCGGTGGCGGCGTGACAACTTATGACCAGAACTCGAAACTCTAAAAGACTAGACGCTAAGACCAGCAACTAGACACGACGATGCAACCACAAATTCAACAAAGCAAAACCCTAAAAAGATTATGCAAAGGCTCAGATTGGTTCGGATATGATGAACTAACCCTATTTTTTTTTGTGGATTTTTCGTGGACTATAGGTATGAAGAACAGACTCGATCTAAACTACGGAAAACTGTAAAATCTCACCGAGCAACCTGGAAATCTGATACCACTTTATAAAGGCAAAGGTGTCCCATCTTTCGATGAGATGTTGGTTTTCGCTTTGGAGGAAGTCGACTTTGACGATCCGACTACGAACGTGCGAGGACGTCGCGCCTTAGCAATCGCTAAACCAACTCCGAGAGGTTATTGACCACGTCGGAGCACAATAAACTTGACCACGAGGGTCTGTTTCCTGCGAGCAAACGAAGAACAAGCAAGAAACTGAGATTGCAATCTGGATATTGCGAATATAAGATGAAAGCTTTATTGATCAAGGTGGGGTTACTGTGGCGCCTTTGTGCAGTCGTTGAACACAAAGCGAAGTCCATGAAGTTGCAGCTATGGCGAACTTTTAATCTAAACAAAACCCAAGGTCTAAGCGGTGCCCTAAGGGATGTATATATGGAGGAAGAGGGGAATTTCGTGGCCCTTGGTGGAGGGGTCCGAAATCAACCCTAACTCTTGTTTCCCCACACATACGGACTCTAAAACAGCCTATACTTAAGTATTTCGAAATTACATGGGCCTGGCCCAATAATAAGGTGACGCAGCACCTAGAATAGCCTATGGACGAATATTATGAAGTGGCATCTTGTATATTTCGTCCAAGGCCTCATGCACTCATTAGGGTGGCTTCAAAGTCCTGGAATCATCACTTGTAACTCCGTTCTTGTTCTCCTTGCGCATGGCATTATCTCCATGCTTGTTCTTGCTCCAATGTCCATCCTTCTCCAAGCTAGGGCCTTCATTTGTAAGCAAAACAAATGTATCCAATTTAGGCAGCATCATATTCTCATGAACATTAGAATCATTACCAAGAAACGAAAGTACCTGATAATTTAATTGGCGTGCGCGAGCTCTAGTAATTGGTCCAGTATATGTAGCAGTAGGGGCTGTGGGTGTAACAATGGTATTGATGTCCTCATCAAAAAGGGTCAGCAATAATCAATTCAGAGAGGCAAAGTTGAATAAACGCTCAACGACGGTACTGTGCTGGTCCTAGGCTAGACCGTGCTAGAGACGCGAGCCTAGAACACTAACAAAATCACGGCGCTGCACGTAAACAAGGGAAAGCACACTCTGGATTTTTTGTTCTTTTTGCTTTTTTTTTGCGCTGCCTTTTTTTTGCGCTGCTCTTTTTTTTGTTTTTTTGCGAAAAATCACTATAATGGCGAGTGTCTCAAAACTCTTCCCAGGTCAAACTGACAGGATGGGCACGAAATTTTTTCGACCAATTTTTTTTTTCGACTGCCCGGACCCAAAAACTGGAAACGGGTCAAAAAAAACTTTCTATAACGGTGACTGTCTCAATACACTTAGAAACACCTAAAAATAGGATAGCCAGAAAGTTTTTCGACAAGTGCGTTTTCGGAAAATTTTGGGCCTAAAAGGAGGGTGGTTTCCAGACTCTTTTTTTTCCGAAACCTACTCCGGCAAGGAAACACTAATCGGAAACTAGATGGATCTCGAAAACAAACCTAATATGCAAGGAACTCGGATTGGTGGTGGATATATGGTGGTGGTATATGGTAGCGGTGGTAGTATATGGATATGGATCGGTGGTGGTATATGGACACGGATTGGTGGTGGTATATGGATACGGATTAGGAGCGGTGATGGTAGGTGGCGGGGCGATGATGATGGTGCGGTATGGCGTGACAACTTATGACCAGAACTCGAAACTCTAAAGACTAGGCGCTAAGACCAGCAACTAGACACGAGGATGCAACATAAATTCAACAAAGCAAAACCCTAAAAAGATTATGCAAAGGCTCAGATTGGTTCGGATATGATGAACTAACCCTATTTTTTTTTGTGGCTTTTTCGTGGACTATAGGTATGAAGAACAGACTCGACCTAAACTACGGAAAACTGTAAAATCTCACCGAGCAACCTGGAAATCTGATACCACTTGATAGAGGCAAAGGTGTCCTGTCTTTCGATGAGATGTTGGTTTTCGCTTTGGAGGAAGTCGACTTTGACGATCCGACTACGAACGTGCGAGGACGTCGCGCCTTAGCAATCGCTAAACCAACTCGAGAGGTTATTGACCACGCCGGAGCACGATCAACCTGACCACGAGGGTCTGTTTCCTGCGAGCAAACGAAGAACAAGCAAGAAACTGAGATTGCAATCTGGATATTGCGAATATAAGATGAAAGCTTTATTGATCAAGGTGGGGTTCTGTGGCGCCTTTGTGCAGTCGTTGAACACAAGCGAAATGCTGCGAAGTTGCAGCTATGGTGAACTTTTAATCTAAACAAAACCCAAGGTCTAAGCGGTGCCCTAAGGGCTGTATATATGGAGGAAGAGGGGGAATTTCGTGGCCCTTGGTGGAGGGTCGAAATCAACCCTATCTCTTGTTTCCCCACACATACGGACTCTAAAATAGCCTATACTTGTGTATTTCGAAATTACAAGGGCCTGGCCCCACTAATAAGGTGACGCAGCACCTAGAATAGCCTCGGGACGACATTTATGAAGTAGCATCTTGTATATTTCGTCCAAGGCTTCATGCATCCATTATGGTGGCTTCAAAGTCATGAAATCATCACTTGTAACTCCGTTCTTGTTCCCCTTGCGCATGGCATTATCTCCATGCTTGTCCTTGCTCCAATGTCCATCCTTCTCCAAGCTAGGGCCTTCATTTGTAAGCAAAACAAATGTATCCAATTTAGGCAGCATCATATTCTCATGAACATTAGAATCATTACCAAGAAAGCGAAAGTACACGATAATTTAATTGGCGTGCGCGAGCTCTAGTAATTGGTCCAGTATATGTAGCAGCAGGGGCTGTGGGTGTAACAATGGTATTGATGTCCTCATCATCGCTTGTAGGACTTGATGAGGGATTTGATCTCCTCCATTTTAGCTTGCATCTTGGCGTCGTAGTTGTTTTCCATGGCATCGAACTCGTCGTTGTTGTTGTAGACCGAAGATGAAATGCCTTGCCTATCCATCACAAGACTCGAGTAGAGGTGAGTAGGAAATGAGATAAACAATACCAAGTTACCTTTTCCCAAAGTTGAGGATGTATCCCGTTTCACTCAATGTGAGATGAAAGAATAGTGGAATTGGTACCGGACTTGTTCACTCACACCTATCAAGTAAAGCTTATGGTAGAGCTCGGTGAGGATAGTGGCACAAAAATTTGATGCAAAATGTTAGCAAGAGTCAATAATGTTGAAAGAGATTCACAAATTCATAAGCGAAACAAGTAGACCAATAGCAATATGTGGCACACGGAACACACACACGGATAGATAAATGGGGCCGTGCAACCAAGGAATGAGCTCAAAATGTGGAATCCACCAAAAGCGCTCGTGTTGCACAACTCAAGAGAGGCTAGCACGATTGCTCAATAGGCGGATCGACACTTGTGCACAACCTATAAGATGCAAAATGGATAAATTTCTATCCCAAGTATGCTATGTATGTATGGTTCCGGTGTTTCTCTCAAGATGATCCAAGATGATCGGATATGACAATCTTATATGCAATATGGTATGATGCTATGGCACTTGCTTACAAGCTCTTTGCTCTCTTTCTTTTGCTTAAAAGCTTTATTTCTTCTTTTTTTCTATGGCCACTTTGCTGTCATAAACCAAGATAGCAATTGCGTATATGCGGGAACAAACTTGAGACACAATGGATGATATGATACCAATATGATATGGTATGGTATGTAAAGGAAGGTATGATCACTAATGTGCACAAGTAAAGTTGCCGGCAATACTCAAATGGCTAGTCTCGATAGGCAAGTAACGCAAAAGTAAGGCTAGGGGTTAACAATGCAATGGCAAGGGGAATATACAATGGAGGGATACCACGATACCAAGATGATATGGAGGTTACCGTCCGGCGATGATGAGTAGCGGTGTTCTTGATGTAGATCCCAAGATGATGGAGACTCGTCCCTAAGTAGCCGAAACACCTTAGGAAACGGAAAAACCGTGAACTCAAAATCTCAAACGTCAAATGTGAAATGGTGGTAGCGGGAATGCGGTGGTGGTTTGCACTTGGCAATGCGGAAGTGGAATGATGGGCTATACACGTGTCGGAGTTGAAGTTGCCGTCCCTAAGTAGCCGAAACACCTTAGGAGACACAAGCCACAACTCGAAAAAGCTCAATCGACAATTGGGTTAAGTTGGGTTGTCGGAAGTGTATGGTGGGCAAGGTTATGTGGAAATGGAGGTGGTGGTTGATGAAGAAGCAATCGTCCCTAAGTAGCCGAAACACCTTAGGAGACTCAAATCACTACTCAAGCAACCACTAATGCTACGGGGAACAAAATGGGTTAGGTTGCAGAAGTCGGTGGTGGCTATGCGGATGATATGGTGGAGGGCCTAGGCAAACTTGCCAAATTTTGGAAAATTTGATGGAGTCAAATGGTGTTGGTGTTATTTTTGTGGGATGAGGGATGTCAATAGCTTCAAAACAAGCTAAAGAACGTCAAAATCGGACTCCGGATGAATTAGTTATGGACAAAACGGTGAAACGGAAAAAACTGAAATCACAAGGGCCGGATGTCCGGGGTGGAGCCTGGATTTCCGGGGGTGTTTGTCCAGAACCGAGCAGATTTGGTGCTCCAGGGCCCGGATGTCCGGCTTGGGGCCCGGATGTCCGGCCTGAGGCCCGGATGTTCGGCCCGACGAATCCCGATCTCGTTTGGGGCGGAAATTTTCGAATTGGGGGCGGAAATTGATGATTTCGGGGGCAAAATTTGATGGATTTCGTGGAGGAAAGATGGGGAAACTTGGGGAAATGCTAGATCCACTTGAAACCAAGCAAATCCATGGATCAAAATCAACAAAACATCATCAAAACTAACAAATCACAAAAAAAAATTTGGGGCTATTTTTGGTGGGGATTTTCGGATTTAGGACGAAATCAACAAAATCAAGCTAGAAAAAGAGGGGTAGGGGCTCCAAAAACGTGATCAACGTGGCTCATGATACCATAGATGATGTAGGGTGGAACCCTATAGCGTGGATCTTTCACGTTTGGAGTGGGATCCCTCGAAGAACACGATGAACACGGGGAAGAACGGAGAGAAATCACAAGGGGAAACACTCAAGAACAAGTCCAATCACACATCCACTAGACAATCAAACACATAAGATCCACAAGGTACATGAACAACAAAGGGAAAGATACAAGGTAGAGTTCATCTCCATGAGGAGGTCTTGAAGGGGTCCGCCCAAGATGGGGGTCTTGATGATATCCCGCAGGATCTTCTAACATGGAGGTCTTGAACTCCATGGGAGTGGTAGTCTCTCTCTCTCTAGAGAAGAGGTAGGAGCAAAGCTCACCTAAGAATGAGCTATCATATTTGCTAACCCTAACTAGGAGGAGGGGAAGAAGTATATATAGTGCTAGTACAAGTTGGGGCGAGTTGGAGGGGTACATGGACCCTTGGCCCGTTCACTGTGCACAGACAGGCGCGGATGTCCGGCTGGGGCGGATGTCCGGGGGCCATGAGGCGCCGGATGTCCGGGCTACCCGGCCGGATGTCCGGGCTGTGGCAATGGTTTCTGCCGAATCGGGAGAGAGGGTGCCGGATTTCCGGGCTTCAGGCCGGACATCCGGGCTCTCGTGAGACGCCGGATGTCCGGGGCGGTTGGCCGGATGTCCGGGCTTTGGTGAGGCGCCGGATGTCCGGCCTCTGGCCCGAATGTCCGGCCGCTGTAGCTTCAGCAGCTCCGTCTTCTTCCATCGTTGCTTCCAGGCTTCCCTCGCGGATGGTGTAGTCGTTCCTTGGCGCTTACACTCCTCCTTGACATCCGAGAAGCTCCGACAATACCTATGCATGCACACGGGGGAAGTGTCAAGCAGTATACCATCCTCGAAGGGGTCAAGTGAGCACGTGTAAAGGAGAAGATTCACCTTTGTGTATGTGAAGAAGAGGTCGCACGTGTCACTTGCCAAACGGACTCTTGACATGGTGATGACCGTAGGATGCTCCGCATCAGATGGTGTTCTTGATGTAGATAGCAAGATGATGGAGACTTGTCCCTAAGTAGCTGAAACACCTTAGGAAACGGAAAAACCGCGAACTCAAAATGTCAAGGACAAAAGTCAAATGGTGGTAGCGGAAAGCGGCGGTGCTGCACTAGGCAATGCGGAAGTGGAGGTTATGGTGGTGGACTATACACGGTGTCGGAGTTGGAGGTCACCGTCCCTAAGTAGCCGAAACACCTTAGGAGACACAACTCACAACTCAAACAAAATTGGGTTAAGTTGGGATGGTGGAAGTGTATGGTGGGTAAGCCTATGTGGAAATGGTGGTGGTGGTTGATGAAGAAGCAACCATCCCTAAGTAGCCTAAACACCTTAGGAGACTCAAGTCACCACTCAAACAACCACAAATGCTAAATGGAGCAAAATGGGTTAGGTTGCGGAAGGCTATGGTGGTTTTGCGGATGATATGGTGGAAGGCCTAGGCAAAGATGCCAAAATGTCAAAATTTTGATGGAGTCAAATGGTGATGGTGCCTATCTAGGTGGATGGCGGATGTCACTAGCTACTCAACGAACTAAAGAACTTGAAAATCGGACTCCGGATGTGGAAGTTATGGACAAAACAGTGAACTGCTCGCGGCTGGCCTGGGGGGGCCGTGCGCACGGGGGTAGGAGCCCGTGGGCACGGGTCCCGTCTTGACTGGTACAAGCCCGTGGGCACGGGTGTCTGAGACTTTTGGGGCCCGTCTTGGACGGGTCTGGGGTCCGTGGGCACGGGGTGGGCGGAAATTTCGCGATTTCGTGGTGGAAAATGCAGATTTCTTGGGCAAAATTGGGGGGATTTTGGGGATGGAAGGTGGGGAAAAGATGGGGGAATGCTAGATCCACTTGAAACCAAGCAAATCCATGGATCAAATCCAACAAAACATCACCAAACCAACAAATCACAAAAAAAATTGGGGCTATTTTTGGTGGGGAATTTTCGAATTTAGGACAAAATCAACAAAACAAGGCTAGAAAACAAAGAGGGGGCTCCAATTTCGTGATCAACCATGGCTCATGATACCACCAAGATGATGTAGGGTGGAACCCTATGGGGAGATCCTTCACGAATTGGAGGGGGAATCCCCAAGAACAAGATAAACACAAGAGGGAAAACAAGAGGAGCACTCAAGAACAAGTCCAATCACACATCCACTAGACAATCAAACACACAAGATCCACAAGGTACATGAACAACAAAGGGAAATAAGATACATGGTAGAGTTCATCCCAAATCCTATGAAGGAGATGAGGGCTTGTTGATCCTATGATTGGGATCCTTCCCCAAGGAGGAGGTCTTGATGTTGGGTCACTCCAAGAGGAGGTCTTGATTTCCTAGTGGAGTGGATCCATGGAGAAAAGCTCACAAATGTGTATCAACTACTTTGCTAACCCTAACATATGGTCTAGGTACGGAATATATAGTCATGGGGGCGAAGTGGATGAAGAGGAGGCCCAAACAGCAGCTCACAGCCGTCCATCCTGATGGGCCCGTGCGCACGGGGTAAGTTGGGCCCGTGCGCTTGCGGGGTCCCGCGCGCAGTACAGGCCCGTCGCATGGGGTGCTCAGCGCCAACTCCTGAGTAGCCCGTGGACACGGGTCTTGAGGGCCCGTCTTGCACGGGGTCGCCTGGGACTTCCTGGGTTGCTGCTGTTGCACTCCGTCTTGGTCCACGTGGCCTTGGGGTGGTCCTTCTTCTCCTTGGGGATGCTCCTGAGCCTCTTGGTGGTGTTCCTCTTCGTACCTAATGAGGCATAGCATAATTTGGTGAGGAAGCTACAATGTTCCGTCCGTATCCAAATGCAAGTCAAGTAGGAAGGAGTTCACCTCGGTTTCCAAAGCACGTGTTATAGCTCTTGTCAAAGGTCCACATGGGGCTTGATGTGTCGGTGTAGAGTCCATCGGGATGATGGAAGGATGCTCCACATCAGATTTGCTTGACGGGTTTGTGATACACCACCACCTATTCCTAGTAGTCTATAGGATCATATTCCTGTTTGTTTCTATTTGCTGCTAACCATGGTAGGATCACAAGCCGATGAGACTGATTGGAAGAACCTGACAAACAAACAGCTACATGATAAATTTCAGCAAATGATGAGTGGACAGGTGCAAGATGTGCTAAACAGATTTGAAGAAGCCATGGAGAAGATAGATGGCATTGAGAAGACGTTCGAAACAAAGCTTGATAACAAGTTTAATGAATTGCTCGCGCGTTTTCCACAACCACCGCCGGCTGCACCTATCGCACCTCTCAAGCGACAACAACAACGCCCCTTCCGAATCAGTGCAGACGAGCGCATCGTGTTCCTCTTGAGGATGGCCAAACTTCTGGTGCTGCTGTACCTGTTGTTGATGCTTCTTTGGCTCCTGCTACTGCTGCTGGTACCCAGGAGGATGATGAGTATGCGGGCGATTATGAGGATGAGGTTGATAAAAATCAGAACTACGAGCAACCACCAGCACCACCACCAGCAGGTCGACCTCAAGTATATAATCGCAATGGTAGGCCTGCACCACCACCTCAGGTAAGAGATCATGACCATCTCCCTAAACTGAAATTGAATATTCCACCATTTGAGGGTAGATATGTTCCTGATATATATCTTACTTGGGAGTTAGAAACTGAACAACGATTTACATGTTTACAATATCCTGAGGAGAGACGTGTTCCTGCTGCTGTTTGTGCTTTCACTAGCTTTGCATGTGTATGGTGGTCTGAACATTGTAGATTATATCCTATTCCAGCTACTTGGGCTGCTTTGAAAATTGCTATGCGTACTCGTTGGGTTCCACCATATTATCAGCGTGAATTGCTTCAAAAATTGCAGCGCTTAAGACAAGGAAAAAATTCGATAGAAGAATATTATCAGGAATTACAAACTGGCTTGATTAGATGTGGTATTGTTGAGGAGAATGAAGCTATGCTTGCACATTTTCTGGGTGGATTAAATAGAGAGATTCAGACCATTCTAGACTACAAGGATTATAATAATATCACTCGATTATTCCATCTTGCTTGTAAAGCTGAACGTGAAGTGCAGGATCGACAGGCGTTGGCGCGAACTAACTTTTCTGCAGGTCGACCTTCATCATGGACACCGCGTGCATTTTCTACTTCCACACGTTCTACTACACCGGCACCTCCATCGGCTGCCACCTCCAACCGTGATACAAGAAAGCAGGCACAACCACCACTATCTACCAAAAGGCGCACCTGCTGGGCCTACACAGAGCTCTTCTTCTTCCATGGCGTCAACAGGGCACACAAGTGATATTATTTGTCGTCGTTGTAAAGGAAGAGATCATTATGCGCGAGAATGCAAATCTCAGCGTGTGATGATTGCTACTGAGGATGGTGGGTATGAGTCTGCTAGTGACTATGATGAGGAGACTTTGGCCCTTATTACACGTGAAGAACACGGTGGGTATGATTCTGATCATGAGACGCAATACATGGCTGCTGAAGACGCTGACAGGTATGAATGTTTAGTTGCTCAACATGTTGAGTGTGCAGGCCACACAAGCTGAGCAAAATTAGAGGCATAACTTGTTCCATACAAAGGGAGTTGTGAAGGAACGTTTTGTGCGCGTTATCATAGACGGAGGGAGCTGCAACAACTTGGCTAGCATGGAGATGGTAGAGAAGCTTTCTCTCACCACAAGACCACATCCACATCCTTACGACATCCAATGGTTCAACAACAGCGGCAAGGTTAAGGTAACACATATTGTTCGTGTGCATTTTAGTACCTCTACATATGCTGATTATGTTGATTGTGATGTGGTACCTATGCAAGCATGTTCCTTATTACTTGGTCGACTGTGGCAATTTGATAAAAATTCTGTCCACCATGGTAGAAACAATCAGTATACTCTTGTTCATAAGGATAAAAATATAACTTTGCTTCCTATGACTCCTGATTCCATTTTGAAAGATGATATTAATAGAGCTAATAAAGCAAAACAGGAGAAGACTAAGAGTGAAAATCAGATTGCGGCAAAAGAATTTGAGCAACAAATGAAGCCTAATAATAAACCATCTAGTGTTGCTTCTGAAATTAAATTGAAAAGTGCATGTTTACTTGCCACTAAATCTGATATTGATGAGCTAGATTTTAGCAAATCTGTTTGCTATGCTTTTGTGTGCAAAGAGGCATTATTTTCATTCGAGGACGTGCCTTCCTCTTTTCCCCCTGCTGTCACTAACATTTTGCAGGAGTTCGCTGACGTCTTCCCACAAGACGTGCCACCGGGATTACCACCTATTCGAGGGATTGAGCATCAAATTGACTTAATTACCGGTGCTTCACTGCCAAACCGTGCGCCATACCGTACCAATCCAGAGGAGACGAAGGAGATTATGCGTCAAGTACAAGAGCTTCTCGACAAAGGTTATATACGCGAATCTCTTAGTCCTTGTGCTGTTCCTATTATTCTAGTGCCTAAAAAGGATGGTACATCGCGTATGTGTGTTGATTGTAGAGGCATTAATAATATTACTATTCGTTATCGTCATCCTATTCCTAGGCTAGAGTATATGCTTGATGAATTGAGTAGCTCTACAATATTCTCCAAAGTTGATTTGCGTAGTGGATACCATCAAATTCATATGAAATTGGGGGATGAATGGAAAACAACATTTAAAAATAAGTTTGGATTATATGAGTGGTTAGTCATGCCTTTTGGGTTAACTAATGCACCTAGTACTTTCATGAGATTAATGAACGAAGTTTTACGTGCTTTCATTGGACGATTTGTGGTAGTTTACTTTGATGATATACTGATTTATAGCAAATCTTTGGAAGAACATTTGGAACATTTACGTGCTGTTTTTAATGCTCTACGTGATGCACGTTTGTTTGGTAACCTTGGGAAGTGCACCTTTTGCACCGACCGAGTGTCTTTCTTGGCTATGTTGTTACTCCACAGGAATCGAAGTTGATAAAGCCAAGATTGAAGCTATTGAGAGTTGGCGCAGCCCAAAGCGGTCACACAAGTGAGGAGTTTTCTTGGACTCGCTGGTTTCTATAGGCGTTTTGTGAGAGACTTTAGCACCATTGCTGCACCTCTCAATGAGCTTACAAAGAAGGATGTGCCTTTTGTTTGGGGTACCATACGGGAAGAAGCCTTCACGGTATTGAAAGATAAGTTGACACATGCTCCTTTACTCCAACTTCGACTTTAATAAGACTTTTGAGCTTGAATGAGATGCTAGTGGAATTGGATTAGGAGGTGTGTTATTACAAGATGGCAAACCTGTTGCATACTTTTCGAAAAATTGAGTGGGCCTAGTCTGAACTATTCTACTTATGACAAAGAATTATATGCTCTTGTTAGGACTTTAGAGACATGGCAACATTATTTATGGCCCAAAGAATTTGTTATACATTCTGATCATGAATCTTTGAAACATATTAAAAGTCAAGCTAAACTGAATCGTAGACATGCTAAATGGGTTGAATTCATTGAGACTTTCCCTTATGTCATTAAACACAAGAAGGGTAAAGAAAATGTTATTCTTGATGCTTTGTCTCGCCGCTATACTATGCTTTCACAACTTGACTTCAAAATATTTGGTTTGGAGACCATCAAAGATCAATATGTGCATGATGCTGATTTTAAAGATGTAATGCAGAATTGTAAAGAAGGAAGAACATGGAACAAGTTCGTTATTAATGATGGTTTTGTGTTCCGTGCTAACAAGCTATGCATTCCTACTAGCTCTGTTCGTCTTTTGTTGTTGCAGGAGGCGCATGGAGGAGGACTAATGGGACACTTTGGCGTCAAGAAGACGGAGAATATACTTGCTACACATTTCTTTTGGCCAAAGATGAGACGGGATGTTGAGCGCTTTGTTGCTCGCTGCACTACATGTCAAAAAGCTAAGTCACGACTCAATCCTCATGGTTTATATATGCCTTTGCCTGTGCCTAGTGTTCCTTGGGAGGATATATCTATGGACTTTGTTTTAGGTTTACCTCGAACAAAGAAGGGGAGGGATACCATATTTGTTGTCGTGGATAGATTCTCGAAAATGGCACACTTTATACCATGTCATAAAAGCGATGATCTTTGTTAATGTTGCTGATTTGTTCTTTCGTGAAATTATTCGCTTGCATGGTGTGCCAAATACTATTGTTTCAGATCGTGATACTAAATTTCTTAGCCACTTTTGGAGATGTTTATGGGCTAAGTTGGGGACTAAACTGCTTTTTAATACTACTTGTCACCCCCAAACTGATGGACAAACTGAAGTAGTCAATAGAACATTGTCTACTATGCTTAGGGCTGTTTTGAAGAATAATAAGAAAATGTGGGAAGAATGCTTGCCTCATATTGAATTTGCTTATAATCGTTCATTGCATTCTACTACTAAGATGTGCCCTTTTGAAATTGTGTATGGCTTCCTACCTCGTGCACCTATTGATTTGTTGCCTCTTCCATCTTGGAGAAGGTTAATTTTGATGCTAAAGAACGTGCTGAATTGATTTTAAAAATGCATGAGTTAACTAAGGAAAACATTGAGCGTATGAATGCTAAATATAAACTTGCTGGAGATAAGGGTAGAAAACATGTTGTCTTTGCACCTGGAGATCTTGTTTCGTTACATTTGCGTAAGGATAGGTTTCCTAATTTGCGCAAATCAAAGCTAATGCCACGTGTTGATGGTCCATTTAAGGTGTTAGAGAAAATAAATGATAATGCATATAAACTTGAGCTGCCTGCAGATTTTGGGGTTAGTCCCACTTTTAATATTGCAGATTTGAAGCCTTATTTGGGTGAGGAAGATGAGATTCCGTCGAGGCCGACTTCATTTCAAGAAGGGGAGGATGATGAGGACATCAATACCATTGTTACACCCCACAGCCCCTGCTGCTATACATACTGGACCAATTACTAGAGCTCGCGCACGCCAATTGAATTATCAGGTACTTTCGTTTCTTGGTAATGATTCTAATGTTCATGAGAATATGATGCTGCCTAAATTGGATACATTTGTTTTGCTTACAAATGAAGGGCCTACCATGGACAAGAAAGATGAACCTTGGAGCAAGTTCAAGCATGGAGATGTTGGCATGCAAGGGGAACAAACGGAGTTACAAGTGATGATTCCAGGACTTCGAAGCCACCCTAATGAGTGCATGAGGCCTTGGACGAAATATACAAGATGCCACTTCATAATATTCGTCCATAGGCTATTCTAGGTGCTGCGTCACCTTATTATTGGGCCTGGCCCATGTAATTTCGAAATACTTAAGTATAGGCTGTTTTTAGAGTCCGTATGTGTGGGGAAACAAGAGTTAGGGTTGGTTTCGGACCCCTCCCTCAAGGGCCACGAAATTCGCTCCTCTTCCTCCATATATACAGCCCTTAGGGCGTCGTTTAGACTTTGGGTTTTGTTTAGATCAAAAGTTCGCCATAGCAGCAACTTCGCGTACTTCGTTTGTGTTCAATGACCAGGCCAAGGCGTCACAGAACCCCACCTTCATTAATAAAGCTTTCCTCTTATATTCGCAATATCCAGATTGCAATCTTAGTTTCTTGCTTGTTCTTCGTTTGCTCGCAGGAAACAGGCCCTCGTGGTCAGGTTGATCGTGCTCCGGCGTGGTCAATAACCCTCGGAAGTTGGTTTAGCGATTGCTAAGGCGCGACGTCTCGCACGTACGTAGTCGGATCGTCAAGGTCGACTCCCACAGAAACGATAGCCACCATCTCATCGAAACATCGGAACACCTTTGCCTCTATCATTCTTTTTATGTTGGAAAATAGATTTCGTGCATTTTCCAAACCTATTGGAATCACCTTAAAATCCGTCCGGAGCGTTGAGTTATGGACGAAACAATCTGATGCTGCAGCAGAATCCGAGTCAAACTACAAGTCTAAAGGTGTTACGTCACCTCCACTTGGGCCCATTGGCCTTGTACGACCTAGGGTTAGTGTTAGGCTGCCTTGGGACGTCCTCCCACCTCCTTGGCCGCCACCCCTTTCTCCTATATAAGTAGATCCATCTAGTAGCTTTTTCCTTGGAATTTGTTTAGTTAAAAGTTAGCCATTGGAACTTCGTGTACTTCGTTTGTGTCCAACGACCAGACCAAGACCGCTTACGGATCCCCACCATTATCAATACATCATATATATTCGCAATATTCAGATTGCTTTATCATATTCTTGCTCGTTCTTGATTGCTTGCAGGAATAGACCTTCGTGGTCGCTGATCGTGCTTCGGCATCGTCAAGTAACCTCGGAGATTGGTTTAGCGATTGCTAAGGCGCAACGTCGTGCATGTTTGTAGTCGGATCGTCAAAGTCTACTCCACCAAATCGATAGTTATCATCTCATCGAAGATCGGGACACCCTCGCCTCTATCAAGTGGTATCAGTTTTCAGGTTGCTCGGTGAGAATTTCCAATTATCCTAGATTAGATTTATTTTCTTACCTATTGTCCAAGAAAAAGCCACAAAAAAAGTTAGATTTATTCATCCTTTGTCCAAGCCAGTCTGAGCCTTTGCAGTTTTCTTTTCATTGTTTGCATTATTGAATTATCGGTTGCATCGTCGTGTCGAGTTGCTGGTCTTAGTGTCTAGTTCGTTTAGAGTTTCGAGTTCTGTTCACATTAGTCACGCCGCCGCTGCATCGTTATCCCTTCCGTTGACCACCATCCATCCATTAATTTCCACCACGTGCTACCCACCGTTCATTGTCATAACCATAGTTGAGATCGTTCACATCTTCACTTGATCCAATCTGCATCTTATCTAGTTTGTTTGGAAAGAGGGAGAGAGAAAAAAAGAGAGAAAAAAAAGTAAAAGAAAAAAGTCAGAGAAAAAAAAGAGAGAAAGAAAAGGAAAAAAAGTTTGAGAAAAAAAAGAGATAAGAAAAAACAACAAAGTTCGGATCTATCTAGACTCAATCTCGTAGCTAAATTCGGATTGGAATCTGTTTTGTGTACTGTTCAGTAAAACAGGCATAACTTCCTCATACGAAGTCCGTTTTGGCTCCGCGAGTACTCAAATTAAAGCTAGAGACGAGCCGCACCTAAATAGTTGCAGAAGCAAGTTCAATATTTGGCACCTCAAAATCGGCTTCTAAATAGGTCTTTTTGCCCTCCGAAGTTCGTGAACACATCTTATTCCAGTTTTTCAAACCAGTTTTAGAATTTTTTGACTCCTCATATCAACTCGGAATTGAGTGATTCTTTTTGCATTGGAAAGCTTGAGTTAGTAGCATTCTTTGAAAAAAATTATCAGAAAATTGGCTCAAACTTTTCAACAGGAAAATTGGAGAGGGAGCTGTTGTATATCCTGCTTGGCAGTTGTTTTTCATCATTATCTTTAATGCCGTTGTGATCTTCACTTATATCTTGCTGTCCAGAGCTACTTAGTATCCTTCATTGATGCTAGTTGTGCTACGCCGTGACCTCATTAGTGTTCTAGGCTCGCGTCTCTAGTCCGGTCTAGCCTAGGACCAGCACAGTACCGTCGTTGAGCGTTTATTCAACATTGCAACTTTGAATTGATTATTGCTAATTTTTTTGCTTCCATATATAGTCAACCCAGCTCCACATATTTCTACACCGTGTATACGTACGTTCCCCTGGCAATCGCTTTACACAATATTCAGAGTTACTTGACACCGCTGGTTGCCAGTCACCACCTGCCGCATGGTAAGAACTTGTAAGATATTGATATTTTCTTTACTGTGAGCACTTTACAACCAAATCCTAGTAGTTCATAGGAACATTATTCTCGAATTTTGTTTCTTGTTTCTACTAATCATGACAGGTTCCGGAGATAGAAGTTCTTGGACGACGGACACATCTTCATCATCACGAGAGTTGGGACAACACACACAAGCATATGGTCAGGGTATGTCTTTACCATCATTTGAGGGTAGATTTAATCCTTCTATTTATCTAGCTTGGGAGCTTGAATTAGAAGAAGTTTTTAGTCACCATGATTTTCTGAACTTGAGAGAGTCTGAGCTACCACTAGAGCATTTACTGGTTTTGCTTACATTTGGTGGAGTGTACATTGTAAGAAAAACATTGATAACCAACCCACAACTTGGAAAGTTTTGAAAGCTGTAATGAGACAACAATTTTTCCTCCTTACTATATCGTCGTGAATTGCTTCATAAATTTGAACAATTAAAACAAGGCAGTAACACTGTTCATGCTTACTACAAGAGTTCAAATCTTATATGCATCATTGTGACATGGAAGAATCTGAGGATGATACAATGAATAGATTTTTAGTGGTTTAAACCATGATATCCGTGCAAGATTTCACTATATTCCTCGTTCCATTATTGGTATGTATGTTCGCGCTTGTACCTTTGAGAGACAGCTACAGGAGGATGCATTGGGTGACTACAACAACTACTATTCAGTTCATGCTCACCATCGTCGGTTGGTTCCTCCACCGTTGCACCTCTGGAGCAGCCCACCCAGTTGTGAGCGCGACATCATCTCAAGTGTATGGTGCATTATCAAGGCCCGTACCTACATCAGCTCGTCTTTGCGACAAGGTAATGATAAAGGTATTAATGATATAACTTCACATGAGAATGATGCATCTCTAGTTAACTTGAATGCATCATGTGTTGAGTTAGCTGGTGATTTGAGCACATCACCTATTTTAGAGAATCTTGATACTATCATGAATCGTCATGTGATCAAACAACTGAAATACCAACAATTTTGAGTGCACCCATTGAATTAACTATTGATGCAAAAGAATCAATGTTTAATCATTTTGATATGACCTCTAATCTTGGTGATGATTACGTGTCGAATGACTTATTGCATGTTTGCTTATTTAAGCATGTTGTAGCATGTAAACTTGATGCAAGTAAGGTTTATTCACCAATGTTGGGATGGTTTAATGATGAACATTGTCAATCTTTTGAAATGAATAAGAGCTTCACTTATATGTGCAAACTGATTTGTAATATTTTCATGCCTTCTACTTCTTGTGATAATGTTTTGGCTTTAGATTTTATGAACTATGCAAGTTACTCATCTATTCATGTGTCATATGTGCAAAAATCAAGGGAAGTAAAAATGGATGACATATACATATACAACATGTACACCTTGTCTCTTTTGCTAGCCATATTTCAGACTAAGCAAGCCGAGGGCGGCTTTGTTTTCAAGAAGGGAGGATGATGAGGACATGATTACCTTGGATCGACCAAAATATTGCATACATGTATATTTGTGAGGTGATTTCTAATGCAAACTATGCAATAATTTATTTATGTCATCCGGGACAAAATACTTCACAAACTTTTGTGCCATGTCTAATTGCAGGTGTATGGGACATTTGTACAATCCACATATGAAGATAAGGAGAAAGAGATGTTTACCTGCTGTTCAAAAGTTCTCTCACGTCACTTTTGGCCCAAGAGAAGATAGAGTCCAAGTCTCTCACGTTACGGACTCAGATTCGGACTACTGCAGACATACGACTCAAAAGCGTCAATAACTTTTTCATACGGACTCCAAATTGGTTGATTCTTTTTATGTTGGAAAATAGATTTCGTGCATTTTCCAAACCTATTGGAATCACCTTAAAATCCGTCCGGGCGTTGAGTTATGGACGAAACAATCTGATCTGCAGCAGAATCCGAGTCAAACTACAAGTCTAAAGGTGTTCGTCACCTCCACTTGGGCCCATTGGCCTTATCGACTAGGGTTAGTGTTAGGCTGCCTTGGGACGTCCTCCACCTTCTTGGCCGCCACCCTTGCTCCTATATAAGTAGATCCATCTAGTAGCTTTTCCTTGGGATTTGTTTAGTTAAAGTTAGCCATTGCAACCATTGTGCCGTTTGTGTCCAACGACCAGACCAAGACCGCTTACGGATC
Organism: Aegilops longissima; assembly: GCA_021605205.1. Taxonomy (NCBI): domain Eukaryota; kingdom Viridiplantae; phylum Streptophyta; class Magnoliopsida; order Poales; family Poaceae; genus Aegilops; species Aegilops longissima. The sequence goes on along the minus strand of CM038676.1, from coordinate 237,558,142 downwards.
CCCACCATTATCAATACATCATATATATTCGCAATATTCTGATTGCTTTATCATATTCTTGCTCGTTCTTGATTGCTTGCAGGAATAGACCTTCGTTAGTCGGCTGATCGTGCTTCCGGCATCGTCGGTAACCTCGGAGATTGGTTTAGCGATTGCTAAGGCGCAACGTGGTACATGTTTGTAGTCGGATCGTCAAAGTCTACTCCACCAAATCGATAGTTATCATCTCATCGAAAGATCGGGACACCCTCGCCTCTATCATGGCTCAAAGGGAAGGAGTTCACCTTTGGTAGATTCTCGCAAATGTTGGCGTTGCACATCGTGTATGCCTTCACATGACCAAGTTGTCGCATAACGGCATCGCCTTGTGAAACCTCAAAATGAAAGAACATGACAAACACTCGGAAAAACAAATGAGGTTAGCGAAATAAAACCTATCATTGCAGTGGTAAGATACCCAATGATAGGCGAGGTGTCGATCTTTTGATGACGATGATAACTCTCGATTTGGTGGAGTCGACTTTGTTTGATCCGACTACAAGCGTTGCTGACGTTGCATGCACGAAATCTATTTTCCAACAAAAAAGAATCAACCAATTTGGATCCAAGACTTGGACTCAGTCAGCAAAAGTGACGTGAGAGAACTTTTTGGATTGTACAAATGTCCCATACACCTGCAATTAGACATAGCACAAAAGTTTGTGAAGTATTTTTGTCCTGGATGACATAAATAAATTATTGCATAGTTTGCATTAGAAATCACCTCACAAATATACATGTATGCAATATTTTGGTCGTATCCAAGGTAATCATGTCCTCATCATCCTCCCTTCTTGAAAACAAAGCTGTCCTGCAGTTGAAATATGGCTAACAAAAGAGACAAATGTGTACATGTTGTATATGTATATGTCATCATTTTACTTCCTTGATTTTTTATGACACATGAATAGATGAGTAACTTGCATAGTTCATAAAATCTAAAGCCAAAACATTATCACAATGCATGAAAATATTACAACTCAGTTTGCATATAAGTGAAGTCTTATTCATTTCAAAAGGTGTCCCGTCTTTCGATGAGATGTTGGTTTTTTAGAATCATCACCAAGATTTGGAGGAAGTCGACTTTGTGATCCGACTCTGAGCGTCTTGAGGGCGTCGCCTTAGCAATCGCTAAACCAACTCCGAGAGGTTATTGACCACGCCGAGCACACGATCAACCTGACCACGAGGGTCTGTTCCTGCGAGCAAACGAAGAACAAGCAAGAAACTGAGATTGCAATCTGGATATTTGAATATAAGATGAAAGCTTTATTGATCAAGGTGGGGTTACTGTGGCGCCTTTGTGCAGTCGTTGAACACAAAGCGGCACGAAGTTGCAGCTATGGCGAACTTTTAATCTAAACAAAACCCAAGGTCTAAACGGTGCCCTAAGGGTTGTATATATGGAGGAAGAGGGGAATTTCGTGGCCCTTGGTGGAGGGGTTCAAATCAACCCTAACTCTTGTTTCCCCACATACGGACTCTAAAATAGCCTATACTTAAGTATTTCGAAATTACATGGGCCTGGCCCACTAATAAGGTGACGCAGCAACTAGAATAGCCTCGGGACGACATTTATGAAGTAGCATCTTGTATATTTCGTCCAAGGCTTCATGCACCCATTATGGTGGCTTCAAAGTCCTGAAATCATCACTTGTAACTCCGTTCTTGTTCCCCTTAGCATGGCATTATCTCCATGCTTGTTCTTGCTCAATGTCCATCCTTCTCCAAGCTAGGGCCTTCATTTGTAAGCAAAACAAATGTATCCAATTTAGGCAGCATCATATTCTCATGAACATTAGAAACATTACCAAGAAACGAAAGTACGATAATTTAATTGGCGGCTTGTGAGCTCTAGTAATTGGTCCAAGATATGTAGCAGTAGGGGATGTGGGTGTAATAATGGTATTGATGTCCTCATCATCCTCCCTTCTTGAAATGAAGTCGTCCTCGACGGAGCTCATATTCCTCACCCAAATAAGGCTTCAAATCTGCAATGTTAAAAGTGGGACTAACCCCAAAATCTGCAGGCAGCTCAAGTTTATATGCATTATCATTTATTTTCTCTAACACCTTAAATGGACCATCAAGACGTGGCATTAGCTTTGATTTAGCAAATTAGAAACCTATCCTTACATAAATGTAACCAAACAAGATCTCCGGTGCAAAGACAACATGTTTTCTACCCTTATCTCCAGCAAGTTTATATTTAGCATTCATCGCTCAATGTTTTCCTTAGTTATCTCATGCATTTTTAAAATCAATTCAGCACGTTCTTTAGCATCAAAATTAACCTTCTCCAAAGATGGAAGAGGCAACAAATCAATAGGTGCACGAGGTAGGAAGCCATACACAATTTCAAAAGGGCACATCTTAGTTGTAGAATGCAATGAGCGATTATAAGCAAATTCAATATGAGGCAAGCATTCTTCCCACATTTTCTTATTATTCTTCAAAACAGCCCTAAGCATAGTAGACAATGTTCTATTGACTACTTCAGTTTATCCATCGGTTTGGGGTGACAAGTAGTACTAAAAAGCAGTTTAGTCCCCAACTTAGCCCATAAACATCTCCAAAAGTGGCTAAGAAATTTAGTATCACGATCTGAAACAATAGTATTTGGCACACCATGCAAGCGAATAATTTCACGAAAGAACAAATCAGCAACATTAACAGCATCATCGCTTTTATGACATGGTATAAAGTGTGCCATTTTAGAGAATCTATCCACGACAACAAATATGCTATCCTCCCTTCTTTGTTCGAGGTAAACCTAAAACAAAGTCCATAGATATATCCTCCCAAGGAACACTAGGCACAGCAAAGGCATATATAAACCATGAGGATTGAGTCGTGACTTAGCTTTTTGACATGTAGTGCAGCGAGCAACAAAAGCGCTCAACATCCGTCTCATCTTTGGCCAAAAGAAATGTGTAGCAAGTATATCCTCCGTCTTCTTGACGCCAAAGTGTCCCATTAATCCTCCTCCATGCGCCTCCTGCAACAACAAAAGACGAACAGAGCTAGCAGGAATGCATAGCTTGTTAGCACGGAACACAAAACCATCTTTAGTAACAAACTTGTTCCATGTTCTTCCTTCTTTACAATTCTGCATTACATCTTTAAAATCAGCATCATGCACATATTGATCTTTGATGGTCTCCAAACCAAATATTTTGAAGTCAAGTTGTGAAAGCATAGTATAGCGACGAGACAAAGCATCAGCAATAACATTTTCTTTACCCTTCTTATGTTTAATGACATAAGGAAAGTCTCAATGAATTCAACCCATTTAGCATGTCTACGATTCAGTTTAGCTTGACTTTTAATATGTTTCAAAGATTCATGATCGAATGTATAACAAATTCTTTGGGCCATAAATAATGTTGCCATGTCTCTAAAGTCCGAACAAGAGCATATAATTCTTTGTCATAAGTAGAATAGTTCAGACTAGGCCCACTCAATTTTTCAGAAAAGTATGCAACAGGTTTGCCATCTTGTAATAACACACCTCCTAATCCAATTCCACTAGCATCACATTCAAGCTCAAAAGTCTTATTAAAGTCAGGAAGTTGGAGTAAAGGAGCATGTGTCAACTTATCTTTCAATACCGTGAAGGCTTCTTCCTGTGCGGTACCCCAAACAAAAGGCACATCCTTCTTTGTAAGCTCATTGAGAGGTGCAGCAATGGTGCTAAAGTCTCTCACAAAACGCCTATAGAAACCAGCGAGTCCAAGAAAACTCCTCACTTGTGTGACCGTTTTGGGCTGCGGCCAACTCTCAATAGCTTCAATCTTGGCTTTATCAACTTCAATTCCTTGTGGAGTAACAACATAGCCAAGAAAAGATACTCGGTCGGTGCAAAAGGTGCACTTCCCAAGGTTACCAAACAAACGTGCATCACGTAGAGCATTAAAAACAACACGTAAATGTTCCAAATGTTCTTCCAAAGATTTGCTATAAATCAGTATATCATCAAAGTAAACTACCACAAATCGTCCAATGAAAGCACGTAAAACTTCGTTCATTAATCTCATGAAAGTACTAGGTGCATTAGTTAACCCAAAAGGCATGACTAACCACTCATATAATCCAAACTTAGTTTTAAATGCTGTTTTCCATTCATCTCCCAATTTCATACGAATTTGATGGTATCCACTACATAAATCAACTTTGGATAATATTGTAGAGCCACTCAATTCATCAAGCATATCATCTAGCCTAGGAATAGGATGACGATAACAAATAGTAATATTATTAATGCCTCTACAATCAACACACATACGCGACGTACCATCCTTTTTAGGCACTAGTATAATAGGAACAGCACAAGGACTAAGAGATTCGCGTATATAACCTTTGTCGAGCAGCTCCTGTACTTGACGCATAATCTCCTTCGTCTCCTCTGGATTGGTACGGTATGGTGCGCGGTTGGGTAGCGATGCACCGGAAATTAAGTCAATTTGATGCTCAATCCCTCGAATAGGTGGTAATCCCGGTGGCACGTCTTGTGGGAAGGCGTCGCGAACTCCTGCAAAATGTTAGTGACAGCAGGGGGCAAAGAGGAAGGCACGTCCTCGAATGAAAATAATGCCTCTTTGCACACAAAAGCATAGCAAACAGATTTGCTAGAATCTAGCTCATCAATATCAGATTTGGTGGCAAATAAACATGCACTTTTCAGTTTAATTCCAGAAGCAACATTAGATGGTTTATTATTAGGCTTCATTTGTTGCTCAAATTCTTTTGCCACAATCTGATTTTCACTCTTATTTTTCTCCTGTTTTGCTTTATTAGCTCTATTAATATCATCTTTCAAAATGGAATCAGGAGTCATAGGAAGCAAAGTAATATTTTTATCCTTGTGAACAAGAGTATACTGATTGTTTCTACCATGGTGTACAGAATTTTTATCAAATTGCCATGGTCTACCGAGTAATAAGGAACATGCTTGCATAGGTACCACATCACAATCAACATAATCAGCATATGTAGAGATACTAAAATACACATGAACAGTACGTGTTACCTTAACCTTGCCGCTGTTGTTGAACCATTGGATGTAGTAAGGATGTGGATGTGGTCTTGTGGTGAGAGAAAGCTTCTCCACCATATCCATGCTAGCCAAGTTGTTGCAGCTCCCTCCATCTATGATGACCTTGAATAGAACGTTCCTTCACAACTCCTTTGTATGGAACAAGTTATGCCTCTGATTTTGCTCAGCTTGTGTAACCTGCACACTCAAAACACGTTGAGCAACTAAACATTCATACCTGTCGGCATCTTCAAGCAGCCATGTATTGCGTCTCGTGATCAGAATCATCTCCACCGTGTTCTTCATGTGTAATAAGAGCCAAAGTCTCTTCATCATAGTCACTAGCAGACTCATACCCACCATCCTCGGTAGCAATCATCACACGCTGAGATTGGCATTCTCTGCATAAAATGTCCTCTTCCCTTACAACGACGACAAATAATATCACTTATGTGCCTGTTGACGCCATGGAAGAAGAAGAGCTCTGTAGGCCCAAGCAGGTGTACTCTTGGCGAGATAGTGGTGGTTGTGCCTGCTTTCTTGTATCACGGTTGGAGGTGGCAGCGGACGGAGGTGCGGTGTAGTAGAACGTGTGGAAGTAGATGATGCACGTGGTGTCCATGATGAAGGTCGACCTGCAGAAAAGTTAGTCGCGCCAAGGCTGTCGATCCTGCACTTCACGTTCAGCTTTACAAGCAAGATGGAATAATCGAGTGATATTATTATAATCCTTGTAGTCTAGAATGGTCTGAATCTCTCTATTTAATCCACCCGAAAACGTGCAAGCATAGCTTCATTCTCCTCAACAATACCACATCTAATCAAGCCAGTTTGTAATTCTGATAATATTCTTCTACGAATTTTTCCTTGTCTTAAGAGCTGCAATTTTTGAAGTAATTCACGCTGATAATATGGTGGAACCCAACGAGTACGCATAGCAGTTTTCAAAGCAACCCAAGTAGCTGGAACAGGATATAATGTACAATGTTCAGACCACCAAACACATGCAAAGCTAGTGAAAGCACAAACGGCAGCAGGAACACGTCTCTCCTCAGGATATTGTAAACATGTAAATCGTTGTTCAGTTTCTAACTCCCAAGTAAGATATATATCAGGAACATAGCTACCCTCAAATGGTGGAATATTCAATTTCAGTTTAGGGAGATGGTCATGATCTCGTACCTGAAGGGGAGCCCACACATTGCCATTATTTGCATGTGGACGACCTGGTGGTTGTGGTGCTGGTGGTTGCACGTAGTTCTGATGTTGATCAACCTCATCCTCGTAATCTCTCACATAATCATCCTCCCCCACCGCAGCAGCAGGAGCCACAGAAGTATCAACAGCAGCACCAGCAGCTTGGCCAGGCTGAAGAGGGACACGGGAAGCTCGGCGGAGGGCTGTTTCGCGATGTGGAGGTAGTCCATGTTGTTGTAGTAGAGGTGCATTAGGTGCAGCCGGTGGTGGTGGTGGTAGACGCGCGAGCAATTCATTAAACTTGTTATCGAGCTTTGTTTCGAACGCCTTCTCAATGCCATCTATCTTCTCCATGGCCTCTTCAAATCTATTTAGCACATCGTCCACCTGCCCACTCATCATTTGTTGAAACTTATCATGTAGCGCTTTGTTTGTCATGTTCTCCCGGTCGGTCTAAATCGGCTTGTGATCCTGCCATGGTTAGCAGCAATAGAAACACACAAGAATATGATTGACGGACTACTAGGAAGTGGTGGTGGTGGTGTGGTGGACAGTCACAAATCCGTCAAGCAAATCTCAAATTCTTACCAGTTCTTACCCAGAAGGCGGTGATCGGCAACCGATGTAGTCAAAACTCTCAAAGCTTGGATAGAGCGATTACGGGGAGAGTCAAGCGCACGATGTAGATGTATGTGGAGCTGGGAAGGCTTATAATATGGTAGCAAAAGGGTCAGCAATAATCAATTCAGATATGCAAAGTTGAATAAGCGCTCAACGACGATCTTGTCTTTGGTCCTAGGCTAGACCGTGCTAGAGACGCGAGCCTAGAACACTAACAAAATCACGGTGCTGCACGGAAACAACGGAAAAGCACACTCTGGAATAAATTTTTTTCGCTCTTTTTTTTGCACTTCTTTTTTTGCTGCTCTTTTTTTGCGAAAAATCACTATAATGGCGAGTGTCTCAAAACTCTTCCCGGTCAAACCGACAGGATGGGCACGAAATTTCTTGACCAATTTTTTTTTTATTGCCGGACCCAAAAACTGAAGCGGGTCAAAAAACTTTCTATAATGGCGACTGTCTCAATACGCTTAGAAACACCTAAAAATAGGATAGCCAGAAAATTTTTCGACAAGTGCGTTTTCGGAAATTTTTTTTTTCCGAAACCTACTCCGGCAAGGAAAACACAAATCGGAAACTAGATGGATCTCGAAAACAAACCTAATATGCAAGGAACTCGGATTGGTGGTGGATATATGGTGGTGGTATATGACAGCGGTGGTGGTATATGGTACCGATTCAGAGCGGTGGCGGATAAGCAATGGTGGTAGATGGCAAGGCGATGATGATGGTGCGGCGGCGGCGTGACAACTTATGACCAGAACTCGAAACTCTAAAAGACTAGACTCTAAGACCAGCAACTTGACACGACGATGCAACCGCAAATTCAACAAAGCAAAAACCCTAAAAAGATTATGCAAAGGCTCAGATTGGTTCGGATATGATGAACTAACCCTAATTTTTTTGTGGCTTTTTCGTGGACTTTAGGTATGAAGAACAGACTCGATCTAATCTACGAAAAACTGTAAAATCTCACCGAGCAACCTGAAAATCTGATACCACTTGATACAGGCAAAGGTGTCCCGTCTTTCGATGAGATGTTGGTTTTCGCTTTGGAGGAAGTCGACTTTGACGATCCGACTACGAACGTGCGAGGACGTCGCGCCTTAGCAATCGCTAAACCAACTCCGAGAGGTTATTGACCACGCCGAGCACGATCAACGACCACGAGGGTCATTTCCTGCGAGCAAGCGAAGAACAAGCAAGAAACTGAGATTGCAATCTGGATATTGCGAATATAAGATGAAAGCTTTATTGATCAAGGTGGGGTTCTGTGGCGCCTTTGTGCGGTCGTTGAACACAAGCGAAATGCTGCGAAGTTGCAGCTATGGCGAACTTTTAATCTAAACAAAACCCAAGGTCTAAGCGGTGCCCTAAGGGCTGTATATATGGAGGAAGAGGGGAATTTCGTGGCCCTTGGTGGAGGGTCGAAATCAACCCTAACTCTTGTTTCCCCACATACGGACTCTAAAACAGCCTATACTTAAGTATTTCGAAATTACATGGGCCTGGCCCACTAATAAGGTGACGCAGCACCTAGAATAGCCTCGGGACGACATTTATGAAGTAGCATCTTGTATATTTCGTCCAAGGCTTCATGCACCCATTATGGTGGCTTCAAAGTCCTGAAATCATCACTTGTAACTCCGTTCTTGTTCCCCTTAGCATGGCATTATCTCCATGCTTGTTCTTGCTCCAATGTCCATCCTTCTCCAAGCTAGGGCCTTCATTTGTAAGCAAAACAAATGTATCCAATTTAGGCAGCATCATATTCTCATGAACATTAGAAACATTACCAAGAAACGAAAGTACCTGATAATTTAATTGGCGTGCGCGAGCTCTAGTAATTGGTCCAGTATATGTAGCAGTAGGGGCTGTGGGTGTAACAATGGTATTGATGTCCTCATCAATGTACACTCCACCAAACAGAAGCAAAACCAGTAAATGTTCTAGTGGTAGCTCGTACTCTCTCAAGTTCAGAAAAATCATGGTGACTAAAAACTTCTTCTAATTCAAGCTCCCAAGCTAGATAAATAGCAGGATTAAATCTACCCTCAAATGATGGTAAAGACATACCCTGACCATATGCTTGTGTGTGTTGTCCCAACTCTCGTGATGATGATGATGTGTCCGTCGTCCAAGAACTTCTATCTCCGGAACCTGTCATGATTAGTAGAAACAAGAAACAAAATTCGAGAATAATGTTCCTATGAACTACTAGGATGTGGTTGTAAAGTGCTCACAGTAAAGCAAATATCAATATCTTACAAGTTCTTACCATGCGGCAGGTGCTGACAGGCAACCAGCGATGTCAAGTAACTCTGAAGATTGTGTAAAGCGATTGCCAGGGGAACGTACGTATACACGGTGTAGAAATATGTTGAGCTTGGTTGGCTATATATGGTAGCAAAAAATTTAGCAATAATCAATTCATATATGTAGGGTGGAACCCTATAGCGTCGATCTTTCACGTTTGGAGTGGATCCTACGGGGAGACACGAAGAACGAGCGGAAGAACACGAGGAAATCACGGGGAGGAACGAGGGAAAACACTCAACCAACAAGGAATCGGTCACACAAATGCTAGATCAAAGAACACAAAGGGAGATACATGATTCAAGGTCAATAAAGGACGATACAAACGGTAGCCTTTCTTCTCCGTGAGGAGGTCTTGATGGGGGCCACCCAAGAGGGGGTCTTGAATCCAAGGTGGATCTTCTCCGAAGAGGGGCCTCAGTCTCTCTCGTGGAGTAGATCCGGTATGGATGAGCGAAGCTCTATCTATGAGCTAAATCAACGCTAACCTAGAAAGAGGAAGGGGATGGAGTATATATAGTCTAGGGGGGGCGAAGAGGTACATGGGTCTCGGCCCTTTCTTGTCTTGTGAGACATGTGGAGCCGGATGTCAGGCGTCGCCCGGATGTCCGGGCTTCGTGGAGGCGCCGGATGTCCGGCTGGCCTGGGTCTTCCGACACATTGGTGTGGGGCGCGGATTTCCAGGCGAGGGTCGGATATCCGGGGCCGTGGGAGGCCGGATGTCCGGGGCCTGGGGCGGATGTCAAGGCCTGTGTAGGTTCTGGCGGCTGTGATGGGCGCGGATGTCCGGCTGGGGCGGATGTCCGGGCTTATGGGAAGGGCGGATGTCCGGCTGACGCCGGATGTCCGGCTCTGCAGGCTTTCTCTGGTTCCTCTCGTCGTGTTCCTTCATCCTTGTACTTCGGGACTTGTCCATCATTCCGAGCATCTCCGAGAGGGTCTCCTTGGTACCTAGGCATGCATAGAGTCCTCGCCTTAGGTAGCAACCGTGTCTCACACGAATGGAAAGGGGAAGCATTTAGGAACGGGTTCACCTTGTGTCCAATGGCGAATGGTCGAGGTCTCATCTTATGTGTCCTTGGGTCTTGGAGAGTAGTTGGAGTGTACATGGGGATGCACGTGGTATGCTCCGCATCATCTCCCCTCCCTTGGGAAAGATCCGACGTCGGATCGTGATCCTCATCACCATGGAAACGGTTGTCGTAGACGGACATGTAGTTGGACGAATTTGAAGATATGGCGCAATCCAAGTAGTCCAAGGTGTCGCCGGAGTGATAGACATGCAAAAAGAGCAAACACAAGCAACACTCGGAAATACAATGGTTAGCGCACACAAAGTGTCCATCATGTAAGAATGAGTCCGTGCGGCAAGATTGGTCATGACAAAGCGCATGAAGCTTATCAAGATGATCTAGAATGAGATGCAAAGCATTCATGGGAGGAAATGCAATCATTGTGCACACAAATGTGTTGTGAATATGATGAATGCAACCACGGTGCAAAATGATGTCATAGTGAGACGGTTTATCGATAGCATGAATATGGCAATGGATGCTCAACATGTGTATGTTATCATGCAATTGATGATGGGCAATATGATCATGATGTATGAATATGCCATCAAGGAAGATCACAACAAATTTGCTAAGAAAATGCACAAGTTCATATATCATGGATGACATGGGAATAGGTGCAACAAGACAATCATAATATGTGTCAATCCATGCATAGGGTGCAAACTTGTGGTGAGTATGATATGTCCATCGAGCATGACATGTATGAGCACAAACAACAAATATGGAGGTGGTGGTATACCAATGCTCGAAGTCGTGGCAAGAGTGGAATTCCGAAGGTGCATCCAAGTCCAAGCGCTCCTCAATGTAAAGGTCCATAGAGCCAATCTCCAATGTCGATCCTCCATCCAATAGATGTATCATGTGGACAATAAGAAGGAAACAACAATGAAAGAATGACCCATCCAATATGCAAACTTGAGGATGGCTCAAAGGGAAGGAGTTCACCTTTAGTAGATTCTCGCAAATGTTGGTGTTGCACATCGTGTATGCCTTCGCATGACCAAGTTGTCGCATAACGACATCGCCTTGTGAAACCTCCAAACTGAAAGAACATGACAAACACTCGGAAAAACAAATGAGGTTAGCGGAAATGCAAAACCTATCATCCGAGTGGTAAGATACCCAACAAGTGTATGCATCATGCTCATCATAAGAAAGTACAAGGGAGCATTTCATAGTATGGAGGCATATGATGCGAGAACATCCAAAAACAAGAGGCTCAATCAAACAAGCATGCATCACAAGTAAGGTGTCAAAGTCTCCAAGATCAATAAGCATAGTATGGTTGCACTCAATACAAGTGGATATGAGAGAGGCAACTAATGGACACAAGGGACAATGATCAAGATATATCATGTGAGAGGCATGAACATATATGTCATCAACCCAAGAAAGCGAGTAAGAGTGGAACATGGGTGATGCAACCAAGCAACCAATCATAGCAATCAAGTCAAGCAAGCTAGTAGTGCGAAGATGCAACATACTAGGAGGAATCATGGCGAGCATCTCATGTGTGCAAATAGTGGGCATGAATAATTCACATGGCATAGCACAAGCATGAAAGCAAGATATGAGAGAATTATCATCAATATATTGGCGAGAGGCCATATGTAAATAGCAATGGGACATCATGACTCTCCCAACACAACAATCAACAATAGCATGGGGCACATGATAAACATGGCAAAAGCAACAAGGATCTCCACCAAGCATGCAAATACGCATAGGAGTATCATAATGGTGAATCATGGGTATATGCAAGCAAGGGTCACAATTGCATGGCAAAAGCATAGAAGCAAGCATAGCATGCAATGTGAACACGGTAAAATGAGCATAAGGTGACAAGTGGGAAATAGCCCATAGCCGTGTGAGAGACAAGTAAAAGAGATGCGCGTAGTCCTTGTGCAAAGGGAACGGTGGTAAGGATAGTCCACGGGATCCCAAAGCATCGTTGCTCTCAAGAGCTCGTTTCGTCAACTCATGGGATTGAGATGTTGACGAGTATACGTGCGTACCTACACAAAACAAAGACAAAGGAAAAATTGTGTGTGCGTGGTAGATGTACGCATCATCCATCATGATGCATACATGCATGTGTCGGTGAGCACAAAATAGCCAATGCTCAAATAAATGAGATGCGTGATACAGAAACATGTCATCCATCATGATAGGTTTGTTATTTTGTATTGCATAATGGAGACTCAAAGGATGTAATGCATCATGAGCAATATCTAGAGCATTGTTGTTCATGGAATGCATATGGTGTACACAATCATGGGAATCATGCAAAGTATGAAATGCATCAAGATCTCCTAATATGTATGAGGAAACTATGGGCGTCTCCTCATGAGCATTAATGGAAACATCACATGGAGAATATTGACAACATCCAAAACAATGCATATTTGGAACAATGTGATCATGGCATGACATAGTAGACGAATTGCGCAAATCATGTAAAGGAAGCATGGCAATATCATCACAAGAGAAGCAAAAGCCCATGACCATCATCTCGTCATCTATGCCATAAGTGCAAATAGGATTGATTTTAATGGGGCATGCATAGTTACTTTGTTGAGATTGAAATGATGCAATATGGGAGATCTCACTCATAGCATATGACAAGGTCAATGGATTGTCAAACATGAAGTGACCAATAGAATTTTCACAAGATATCCTATGAAGCATGGCATCACAACTAGGCAACTCAACATGCTCATCATCATATTCATCATAAATAGGTAAGTCAAGGCATGAAGAAGTTTCACTAGCATGAAGCATGGTAATAGGTGGGTCAACATCATGGGAGCAATCGATGGTAAGAGAGTCCACTAGTGGGACAAGAGAAGCACCATCACCTATGTTACCTTTGGAAGGTCGCTCATGAGTTGTAGGTGAGGTGTTAAAGATCGTCTCGTTGTCATCTTCATCTTGATGGAACCATGTGGGGGGTGCATCATCATCCATCATGGCCATCGTCGTCTCCAATGTAGGGATGGACTCGTCGAGGATAGGCATGTCGTCATGTAGGAGACCTAGCACCAAAGAAGAAAACACACTAGGAGTAGAGGTTAAGTCGTTATAAATCATAGTGGCCTCATGTGCCGTGTCAACTACCTCACTCACTAAGTGTTGTGGCTCACTCACTCCCTCAAGGATGCTCTCACTCGTATGGTGGGTGGAGTCACTCAAATGGCGCTCAACCTCACATACGATGTGTGGCATGCTCTCATGTGTGGGGCTAGTGGTGGTCACACTCATCCTCTCATAGGAAATGCTCTCAATGTCACGTATGGTGGAGTCACTCATGTGGTGGTGGCTCTCCTCACATGGCAATTGGGTCATCTCATGATATGTGGGTGTCGGAGAGATGTTGGTGCAAATGTCTCCATGCGCGGTCTTGTAGTTTGACTCGGAGTATGAGTCCAATGTGGGTGTCGTCTTCATGTTGTAGAGGAGGTTCGCGCTCGTCGCCGTGGTCGAAGGGGATGGCCCTTGCTCGACCGTCTTGTCACCGCCTTGGTGTTGGAGGCCCATATGATGTGGCACCTCATAGCTCGTCTCCATGACCGAAGGAGTTTCCCATGCTCGGCCATCTTCCTTGAGGGCTTCGAAGATGGAAGTGTCGCCCTCGCTCAGAGGTGGTCGCCTTGGACTTGATGAAGTCGATGAAGGCATACACGTGGGAAGTAGGCGAAGATGCCGTACGTCCAAAGGCGAAGATGCCTTGAGAACACTTGGCGAAGATGCCGGAGTGGTTGATGTAGCCGTAGCGCCGTCTTGGTGGTGCTCGTCTCGCGGTCTTCTCTTGTGCTTATGAAGCTTTGACTTGGCGTGAAGTAGGGCTTCTTGGGACTTGTGCATTTGCGCTTGTGGAGCATCTTCATGATGATGATGTCATTGTCGTGCTTGAGCTCGTAGTAGATGTCGTTCATCGTCGTCGTGCACATGATGCTTGGAGGTGACTTGCCCTTCATGACGATGTTGATCACGAACGTGATGGTGGTCGCCATGTAGATGTGGACGAGGACGATGTGCACTTGCGTCGTTTGCGCGCTCCGAAGACTTGTGGCTTGAATGTCGCCGCCTTGAAGATGACGAAGGGGAAGAAGACTTGATCAAGGCCCGAATCTCCTCCATCCTTGCATCTTGCTCCTCTTTATGTGCGGCAAGCTTCTTGTCAAGTAGTCCCTTCTCCTTGCTTTGAGTGATGAATGTCGATGGAGATGTTCTCGGCGCGCTCTCGCAATCTTGATTGTGTGCCTTGCACTTGTCGTTGTAGATCGAAGAGAGACGCTTTGGTGATGTAGTTGTTCACGCCGTCGTTGTTGTCGAGGACCGAAGAGGAAATGCCTTGCCTATCCATCACAAGACTCGAGCAATATGAGTGGGAGAAAGAGAAGAACTTATACCAATGTACCTTGACCGATGCTGACAATGAATCAAGTTCACTCAAATGCGGACAATGAAATAGCACTATTGGTACCAATCCTTGTCGGTTCTCACACCTACACAAGTAAAGCTTATGGAGGAGCTCGGTGAGGATAGTGGCACAAAAATTTAATGCAAAATATTAGCAAGAGTGATGTAGGGCGGAACCCTATGTGGACGATCTTTCACATGTGGAGGGGATCCCTACGAGGAACACGAAGAACGAGCGGAAGAACACGAGGGAAATCACGGGGAAAACACAAGAGAATCACTCAAACCAACAAGATTAATCACACATGTGCTAGATCGATAAACACAAAGGGAGATACATGATTCAAGGTCAACAAAGGACGATACAAACAGTAGCCGTTCTTCTCCGTGAGGAGGTCTTGATGGGGGCCACCGAAGAGGGGGTCTTGAATCCAAGGTGGATCTTCTCCGAAGAGGGGCCGCGGTCTCTCTCGTGGAGTAGATCCGGTATGGATGAGCGAAGCTCTATCTAACAATGAGCTAAATCAACGCTAACCTTAACTAGGGGGAGGTGTAAGAGTATATATAGTCATGGGCCACGAAGAGGTAAGTGAAGGGGTACATGGGCTGCGGCCCAACACACTGTGCGCAGACAGGCGTCGGACGTCCGGAGGGTTCCGGTCGTCCGGAGGCTCGGGAAGGTCCGGACGTCCGGTGCTCTTCGAACGTCCGTAGATTCGGCTCGGGCATGCTTCGGTCGGACGTCCGGAGGGGGTCGGTCGTCCGGAGGCTCGCGGGGTCCCGGACGTCCGGTGATCTTCGGATGTCCGCAGATTTGGTTCGGTGGTCGCTGGCACGGACGTCCGGAGGGGGCCGGTCGTCCGGAGCCTGGGAGTCGTCGGACGTCCGGCCGCTGTAGCTTCGGCCAGCTTCCTCTCTTGGTCCTTGTACTTGGTGTCCTCGCCGTCTGGTCTAATGCTCGTAGCTGTTCCATTGCCTTCCTCTTGGTTCCTGGACATGCATAGCACACACGTTTGAGGTAGTAGCCATGTCTCACATGTGGAAAGTGACGATTCAGAGAGAAGCGAGTTCACCTTGTGTCCAATGGCGTATGTCCGAGGTCTCGTCATATGTCCACTTGGGGTTTGGAGAGTAGTCGGAGTGTACATGGGGATGCACGTGGGATGCTCCGCATCATCTCCCCCCCTTGGGAAAGATCCGACCTCGGATCGTGATCCTCATCACCATGGAAACGGTTGTCGTAGACGGACTTGTAGTTGGACGAAGTTGAAGACATGCCGCAATCCGAGTAGTCCAAGGTGTCGCCGGAGTGATAGACAAGCAAAAAGAGCAAACACGAACAACACTCGAAAATACAATGGTTAGCGCACACAAAGTGTCCATCATGTAAGAATGAGTCCGTGCGGCAAGATTGGTCGTGACAAAGTGCATGAAGCTTATCAAGATGATCTAGAATGAGATGCAAAGCATTCATGGGTGGAAATGCAATCATTGTGCACACAAATGTGTTGTGAATATGATGAATGCAACCACGGTGCAAAATGATGTCATAGTGAGACGGTTTATCAATAGCATGAATATGGCAATGGATGCTCAATGTGATTATGTTATCATGCAATTGATGATGGGCAATATGATCATTATGTATGAAGATGCCATCAAGAAAGATCACAACAAATTTGCTAAGGAAGTGAACAAGCTCAAATATCATGGATGACATGGGAATACAAGATGCAACAAGGCAATCATAATGTGTGTCAATCCATGCATAGGGTGCAAACCTGTGGTGAGAATGATATGTCCATCGAGCATGACATGTATGAGCACAATCAACAAATATGGAGATGGTGGTGTACCAATGCTCGATGTCGTGGCATGAGTGGAATTCCAAAGATGCATCCAATAAGTGCGAGCGCTCCTCAATGTGAAGGTCCAAAGAGCCAATCTCCAATGTTGCTCCTCCATCCAATAGATGTAGCATGTAGACAACAAGAAAGAAACAACAATGAAAGAGTGACCCATCCAATATGCAAACTTGAGGATGGCTCAAAGGGAAGGAGTTCACCTTTATGAGGATGTCGAAAATGTTGGTGTCGCACATCGTGTATGCCTTCACATAACCAATATGTCTCATGACGGTAATGCCTTGTGAATCCTTCAAAACGAAAGAACATGACAAACACTCGGAAAAACAAATGAGGTTAGCGGAAGTGCGAAACCTATCATTCGTGTGGTAGGATACCCAACAAGTGTATGCATCATGCTCATCATAAGAAAGTACAAGGGAGCATTTCATAGTATGGAGGCATATGATGCGAGAACAACCAAATACAATAGGCTCAAGTAAACAAGCATGCATCACAAGTGAAGTGTCCAAGTCTCCAAGATCATGAAGCATAGACGCAACTATAGGAGGCAAGCGACAATAAACAAGATTTATCATGTGAGGGGCATGAACATATATGTCATCAACCCAAGAAAGCAAGTGATAGTGGAACATGGGTGATGCAACATAGCAAGTAATCATAGCGATCAAGTCAAGCAAGCTAGTAGTGCAAAGATGCAACATACTAGAAGGAATCATGGCAAGCATGTCATGTGTGCAAATAGTGGGCATGAGTAAATCACATGACATAGCACAAACATGAAAGCAAGATATGAGGACAATAGCATGAATGTATTGGTGAGGAGCCATATGTAAATAGCAATGGGTCATCATGACTCTCCCAACACAACAAGCATCAATAGCATGGGGCACAAAGAAATCATGACAATAGCTACTAGGATCTCCACCAAGCATGCAAATACACATAGGAGTAGCATAATGGTGAATCATGGGTAGATGCAAGCAAGGGTCACAAGTGCATGGCAAAGGCATAGAAGCAAGCATAACATGCAAAGTGAACACGGTAGAATGAGCATAAGGTGGCAAGTGGTAAATAGCCCATAGCCGTGTGAGAGCCAAGTAGAAGAGATGTCCATAGTCCTTGCGCAAAAGGAATGGTGGGAATGAAAGTCCACGTGATCCCAAGTCATCGTTGCTCTCAAGAGCTCGTTTCGTCAACTCATGGGATTGAGAAGTTGACGAGTATACGTGAGTACCTACACAAAACAAAGACAAAGGGAAAATTGTGTGTGCGTGGTAGATGTACACATCATCCATCATGGTGCGCACATGCATGTGTCGGTTAGCACAAAATAGCCAATTCTCGAATAAATGAGATGCGTGATATAGAAACATGTCATCTATCATGATAGGTTTGTTATTTTGTATTGCATAATGGAGACTCAAAGGATGTAATGCATCATGAGCAATATCTAGAGCATTGTTATTCATGGAATGCATATGGTGCAAGCAACCATGGAAATCATGCAAAATATGGGATGAATCAAAATCTCCTAATATGCATGAGGAAACTATGGGGGTCTCCTCATGAGCATTAATGGAAACATCACATGGATAATATTGACAACATCCAAAGCAAAGCATATTTGGTTCAATGTGATCATGGCATGACATAGTAGATGAATTGCACAAATCATGTAAAGGAAGCATGGCAATATCGTCACAAGAGAAGCAAAAGCCAATGACCATCATCTCGTCATCTATGCCATAAGTGCAAATGGGATTGATTTTAATGGGGCATGCATAGTTACTATGTTGAGATTGAAATGAGGTAATATGGGAGATCTCACTCATAGCATATGACAAGGTCAATGGATTGTCAAACATGAGGTGACCAATAGAATTTTCACAAGATGTCCTATGGAGCATAGCATCACAACTAGGCAACTCAACATGCTCATCATCATATTCATCATAAATAGGTAAGTCAAGGCATGAAGAAGTTTCACTAGCATGACGCATGGTAATAGGTGGGTCAACATCATGGGAGCAATCGATGTCAAGAGAGTCCACTAGTGGGACAAGAGAATCACCCTCACCTATGTTACCTTTGGAGCGTCGCTCATGTGTTGTAGTTGAGGTGTCAACGATCCATTCGTTGTCATCTTCATCTTGATGGAACCATGTGGGGGGTGTATCATCGTCCACCATGGCCATCGTCGTCTCCAATGTAGGGATGGACTCGTCGAGGATAGGCATGTCGTCATGTAGGAGACCTAGCACCAAAGAAGAAAACACACTAGGAGTAGAGGTTAAGTCGTTAGAAATCATAGTGGCCTCATGTGCCGTGTCAACTACCTCACTCACTAAGTGTTGTGGCTCACTCACTCCCTCAAGGATGCTCTCACTCGTATTGTGGGTGGAGTCACTCAAATGGCGCTCAACCTCACATAGGATGTGTGGCATGCTCTCATGTGTGGGGCTAGTGGTGGTCACACTCATCATCTCATAGGAAATGCTCTCAATGTCACGTATGGTGGAGTCACTCATGTCACTCATGGGGTGGTGGCTCTCCTCACATGGCAATTGGGGCATCTCGACATATGTGGGTGCCGGAGAGAAGTAGGTGCAAATGTCTCCATGCGCGGTCGCGTAGTTTGATTCGGAGTATGAGTCCAATGTGGGCGTCGTCTTCATGTTGTTGAAGAGGTTCGCGCTCGTCGCCGTTGTCGAAGGGGATGGCCCTTGCTCGGCCGTCTTGTCACCGTCTTGGTGTTGGAGGCCCATATGATGTGGCACCTCGTAGCTCGTCTCCATGACCGAAGGGAATGTCCCATGCTCGGCCATCTTCCTTGGGGGCTTCCAAAGATGGAAGTGTCACCCTCGCTCGTAGGTAGTCGCCTTGGACTTGATGAAGTCGCTGTAGGCGTACTCGTGGGAAGTAGGCGAAGATGCCGTACGTCCAAAGGCGAAGATGCCTTGAGAACACTTGGCGAAGATGCCGAAGTGGTTGATGTAACCGTAGCGCCGTCTTTGTGGTGGTCATCTCGCGGTCTTCTCTTGTGCTTAGGAAGCTTCGACTTGGCGTGAAGTAGGGCTTCTTGGGACTTGTGCATTTGTGCTTGTGGAGCATCTTCATGATGATGATGTCGTTGTCGTGCTTGAGCTCCTTGGCGTTAAATCGTAAATCGTGGACATGATGCTTGGAGGTGACTTGCCCTTCATGACGATGTTGATCACGAATGTGATGGTGGTCGCCATGTAGATGTGGTCGACTTGCGCTTGCATCGCTTGGGCGCTCAGAAGACTTGTGGCTTGAACGTCGTCGTCTTGAAGATGCCGAAGGGGAAGTAGACTTGATCAAGGCTCTAATCTCCTCCATCCTTGCATCTTGCTCCTCTTTATGTGCGGCAAGCTTCTTGTCGAAGTAGTCCCTTCTCCTTGCTTCAGAGAGATGAATGTCGATGGAGAGGTTCTCCATGCGCTCTTGCAATCTTGATTGTGCGCCTTGCATTTGTCGTTGTAGATCGAAGATTGACGCTTTCGTGATGTAGTTGTTCACGCCGTCGTCGTAGTCGAAGACCGGAGAGGAAATGCCTTGCCTATCCATCACAAGACTCGAGCAAATATGAGTGGGAGAAAGAGAAGAACTTATACCAAATGTACCTTGACCGATGTTGAAAATGGATCAATGATCACTCAATGTGTAACAAGGAAATAGCACAATTGGTACCAATTCTTGTCGGTTTCTCACACCTACACAAATAAGGCTTATGGTGGAGCTCGGTGGGGATAGTGGCACAAAAATTTGATGCAAAATGTTAGCAAGAGTCAATAATGTTGAAAGAGATTCACAAATTCGCAAGAGAAACAAGTAGACCAATAGCAATGAATGGCACACGGAAACACACACTCGGATAGATAAATGGGGCCGTGCAACCAAGGAATGAGCTCAAAATGTGGAATCCACCAAAACGCTCGTGTTGCACAACTCAAGAGAGACACTAGCACGATTGCTCAATAGGCGGATACGACACTTGTGCACAACCTATAAGATGCAAAATGGATAAACTTTGTATCCCAAGTATGCTATGTATGTACGGTTCCCGGTGTTTCTCAAGATGATCCAAGATGATCGGATATGACAATCTTATGTGCAATGTGGTTATGATGCTATGGCACTTGCTTACAAGTTTCTTTGCTCTTTCTTTTTTTGCTTAAAAGCTTTATTTCTTTATTTTTTTTATATTTTTTTGTATGGCCACTTTTGCACAATGCACAAACCAAGATAGCAATTGTGTATATGCGGGAACAATATTGTGACACAATGGATGATATGATACCAATATGATATGGTATGTATGCAATGGATGGTGTAGATCACTAATGTGCACAAGTAACGTGGCCGGGCAATACTCAAATGGCTAGTCTCGATAGGCAAGTGACGCAAAAATGGGCTAGGGGTTAACAATGCAATTGCAAGGGAGTATACAATGGTGTCGTCGAGGTTGCCGTCCTTTGCGATGATGAGTGGCGGTGTTCTTGATGTAGATACCAAGATGATGGAGACTCGTCCCTAAGTAGCCGAAACACCTTAGGAAACGGAAAAACCGCGAACTCAAAATCTCAAACGTCAAATGTCAAAATGGTTGTAGCGGGAATGCGGTGGTGGTTTGCACTTGGCAATGCGGAAGTGGAATGATGGGCTATACACGTGTCGGAGTTGAAGTTGCTGTCCCTAAGTAGCCGAAACACCTTAGGAGACACAAGCCACAACTCAAACAAGCTCAAACAACTATTGGGTTAAGTTGAGGTGGTTGAAGTGTGTGGTGGGCAAGCCTATGCGAAAGTTATCGTGGTGGTGGTGGTTGATGAAGATGCAACCGTCCCTAAGTATCCTAAACACCTTAGGAGACTCGAATCACAACTCAAACAACCTCAAATGCAAAGGGGAACAAAATTAGTTAGGTTGCGGAAGTCGGTGGTGGTTATGCGGAGGATGTGGTGGAAGCCCTAGGCAAAGATGCCAAAGTTCCGAAAATTTGATTGAGTCAAATGGTGGTGGTAGTATTTTTATGGGATGGGGGATGTCAATAGCTTCAAAACGAGCTAAATAACGTCAAAAGCGGACCTGGATGAATTAGTTATGGACAAAGCGGTGAAGCGGGAAAATCTGAAATCCTGGGTCGGATGTCGGGGTGGAGCCGGATTTCGGGGTGTCTGTCGAACCGAGCAGATTAGGCGCCCAGGGCGGATGTCCGCCAGATGGCCGGAGGTCGGCTGAGGTCGGATGTCGACTGAGGCCGGATGTCCGCCCGACGAATCCAGATCTCGTTTGGGCGGAAATTTTTGAATTGGGGCGGAAATTGATGATTTCAAGGTCAAAATTGGAGAGATCTCGTGGATGGAAAGTGGGGAAACTTGGGGAAATGCTAGATTCACTCGAAACCAAGCAAATCCATGGATCAAAATCAACAAAACATCATCAAAACTAACAAATCACAAAAAAAATTGGGGCTATTTTTGGTGGGGATTTTCGGATTTAGGACGAAATCAACAAAATCAAGCTAGAAAACACGGGGTAGGGGCTCCAAAAACGTGATCAACTTGGCTCTGATACCAAGATGATGTAGGGTGTGATAGAGGTAAAGGTGTCCCGTCTTTCGATGAGATGTTGGTTTTTGCTTTGGAGGAAGTCGACTTTGACGATCCGACTACGAACGTGCGAGGACGTCGCGCCTTAGCAATCGCTAAACCAACTCCGAGAGGTTATTGACCACGCCGAGCACGATCAACCTGACCACGAGGGTCATTTCCTGCGAGCAAGCGAAGAACAAGCAAGAAACTGAGATTGCAATCTGGATATTGCGAATATAAGATGAAAGCTTTATTGATCAAGGTGGGGTTCTGTGGCGCTTTGTGCAGTCGTTGAACACAAGCGAAATGCAGCGAAGTTGCAGCTATGGTGAACTTGTAATCTAAACAAAACCAGAAGTCTAAACGGTGCCCTAAGGGCTGTATATATGGAGGAAGAGGGGGGGGGGGAATTTCGTGGCCCTTGGTGGAGGGGTCCGAAATCAAACCTAACTCTTGTTTCCCCACACATACGGACTCTAAAAACAGCCTATACTTAAGTATTTCGAAATTACATGGGCCTGGCCCACTAATAAGGTGACGCAGCACCTAGAATAGCCTCGGGACGAAGTTTATGAAGTAGCATCTTGTATATTTCGTCCAAGGCTTCATGCACCCATTATGGTGGCTTCAAAGTCCTGAAATCATCACTTGTAACTCCGTTCTTGTTCCCCTTGCATGGCATCATCTCCATGCTTGTTCTTGCTCAATGTCCATCCTTCTCGAAGCTAGGCCCTTCATTTGTAAGCAAAACAAATGTATCCAATTTAGGCAGCATCATATTCTCGTGAACATTAGAATCATTACCAAGAAACGAAAGTACCTGATAATTTAATTGGCGTGCGCGAGCTCTAGTAATTGGTCCAGTATATGTAGCAGTAGGGGCTGTGGGTGTAACAATGGTATTGATGTCCTCATCATCCTCCCCTTCTTGAAATGAAGTCGTCCTCGACGGAAGCTCATCTTCCTCACCCAAATAAGGCTTCAAATCTGCAATGTTAAAAGTGGGACTAACCCCAAAATCTGCAGGCAGCTCAAGTTTATATGCATTATCATTTATTTTCTCCAACACCTTA
This sequence comes from Aegilops longissima, assembly GCA_021605205.1. NCBI lineage: Eukaryota > Viridiplantae > Streptophyta > Magnoliopsida > Poales > Poaceae > Aegilops > Aegilops longissima. The sequence goes on along the minus strand of CM038676.1, from coordinate 237,534,880 downwards.
AAGGGACCATCAGCACGTGGCATTAGCTTTGATTTGCGCAAATCAGGAAATCTATCCTTACGCAAATGTAACCAAACAAGATCTCCAAGTGCAAACACAACATGTTTTCTACCCTTATCTCCAGCAAGTTTGATGCGGAGCATCCCACGATCATCCCCATGCATCCACAACCGTCTCATCATGAGCCAAGAGGCCCCATGACTAGAGCACGAGCTCGAGCTCTCGAGACCGAGGTGACTTCTCTCCTTAGTGAAATATCATATGACCCTCTCGAGACATGGCTACTACCTCAATCTGGAATGTTGTGCATGCTTAGTTACCAAGGAACCAACCTAGGAGAAGCTGCAGCCCAAGGTGGACACCAAGAGCAAGAGAAGGAGTTGCAGAGTCCAGAGGGAGCGGTACTACCGCTCAAGCCAAGCGGTACTACCGCTGGGAGCCAAGCGGTACTACCGCTCTCCATCCGGCCTACTTCCGCAAAACCCGACACACTCCAGGAATTGAACGGCGTCGGAGCGGTACTACCGCTCAAGATAAGCGGTACTACCGCTGAAAGCGGTACTACCGCCCACAAAGCGGTACTACCGCTGAAAGCGGTACTACCGCCATGAAGCAACAGTACTACCGCCTGCATGCGTGCAGCGTTTGGCCGAGGCCCATGTACTCGTTCGCCCCAACTTACCCCTTGGAGGTCCTAGACTATAAATAGACCTTCCCTCATCCTTTCTAGGGTTAGCTTAGGTTTAGCTCATGTTTGTGTGAGAGCCTTGCTCGTCCACTTGGTTACTTCTCCTCGGAGCCCAGGACCTCTTGGAGAAGATCCCCAAGCGGATTCAAGACCCCTTCTAGGGTGGACCCCATCAAGACCTCCTCGCGGAGAAGAACGGCTACCGTTTGTATCGTCCTTTGTTGACCTTGAATCATGTATCTCCCTTTGTGTTCATCGATCTAGCGTTTGTGTGACCGATTCCTTGTTGGTTGAGTGTTTTCCCCTCGTTCCTCCCCTTGATTTCCTCGTGTTCTTCCCCGCGTTCTTCGTGTTCCTCGTAGGGATTCTCTCCAAACGTGAAAGATCGCCCACGTAGGGTTCCGCCCTACATCATCATGGTATCATGAGCCACGTTGATCACGTTTTTGGAGCCCCTACCCCTCTTTTTCTAGCTTGATTTTGTTGTTCTTGTCCCAATTCTGAAAATTCCCCACAAAAATAGCCCCTAATTTTTTTTGTGATTTGTTAGTGTGATGAAATTTTGTTGATTTTGATCCGTGGATTTGCTTTGTTTCGAGTCGATCTAGCATCTCTCCAAGTTTCACCTCTTTCCATCCACAAAATCCATCAATTTTGACCCGAAATCACCCATTTCCGCCCAAAATCGGCAGAACCGTTTGAAAAATCGAGAAAATCCCGACACGAGCGGTACTACCGCCCTCCTAGCGGTACTACCGCTGTGAGCGGTACTACCGCCCTCCTAGCGGTACTACCGCTGAGCACGGCACTTCCGCCAGCCCCCGTTCAGCGAAATAGTCGAAAAATCCCGACACGAGCGGTACTACCGCCCTCTCAAGCAGTACTACCGCCTGGCCAATTCAGCCTTCCAACTTTCACCATTTTCATCATAACTTTTCACTCCGAACTCCGATTTGAGTGTTCTTTGGCTCGTTTTGAAGCTATCGACGTGCCCGAGGACCTCACCTTGGTTTCACCACCTTTTGACACCATCAAATTTTCTAAACATTGGCATCTTTGCCTAGGGCTTAAACCACATCATCCGCTATACCACCTCCACTTTCCGCTACCACATTTTCGCTTTTGGTCTTTGAGAATTTGAGGTTGTGGTTCTCGTGTCCTATTGTGTTTCGGCTATATAGGTACGGTTTGACGTCAACATCACCACCACTCATCTTCGCCAAGGACTCATCATCGTCAAGGACGGTAACCTCGACGACATCTTTGTCATCTCTCGCAATTGCATTGATAACCACATAGCCTTACTTTTGCGTTGCTTACCCATCGAGACTAGCCATTGAGTATTGCCGGCAACGTGACTTGTGCACCTTAGTGATCATACTCCATAGCATACATAGCATACCATAGTGGTGCATATCTTGAGATCAACTTGTGTGTCACAATGTTGTCATAGCATACACAATTGCTATCTTGGTTCGTGAAGTTTGCATAAGAAAAGAGCTCAAAAGTGAAAGAGCCACCCAAGCTTTTAAGCAAAGAGGAAAGATAAGCAAAGAGCTTATAAGCAAGAACCATAGCATCATACAACTTTAAGATTGTCATATCCGATCATCTTGGATCATAGCACCGAAATATCATACATATAGCATACTTGGGATAGAGATCGTTGCATTTTTGCCTAATAGGTTGTGCACAAGTTCGCGTATCCGCCTTTTGTGCAATCGTGCTAGCGTCTCTCTAGTATTGTGCAACAAGAGCATTCTCGTGGTTTCCACATTTTGGCTCACTTTTGGTTTGCACAACCCCACTTATCTATTTGCGTGTGTGTTTCCGTGTACCACTACTTGCTTGGTCTACTTGTTACATTTGCGAATTTGCGAATCTTTTTCAACTTTATTGAGTCTCACTTACAATTGCATCAAATTTTGTGCCACCATCCTAACCGAGCTCCACCATAAGCTTTTATTTGTGTAGGTGTGAGAACCGACAAGAATCGGTACCAAGAGTGCTATTTCATTGTCCGCATTTGAGTGAACTTGATTCATTTTCAACATCGGTCAAAGGTACATTGGTATAAGTTCTTTTCCGTTCTACCACCATTTCTACTTGGCTCTCACACGGCTATGGGCTATATACCATTTGTCCCCTTATGCTCATTTTACCGTGTTCACTTTGCATGTTATTTTTACTCCTATGCCTTTGCCATGCAATTGTGACCCTTGCTTGCATCTACCCATGATTCACCACTCTGCTACTCCTATGTGTAGTTGCATGCTTGGTAGAGATCCTTGTTGCTATTGCCATGTTTATCATGTGCCCCATGCTATTGATGCTATTTTGCTCATATCTCGCCTTTATGCTTGTGCTATGTCATGTGCATTTTATATGCACACTATTTGCACACATTACATGATTACCATGATTACATCTAGTATGTTGCGTCTTCGCACTACTAGCTTGCTTGACTTGATCGCTATGATTGCTTGCTATGTTGCATCACCCATGTTCCACTATCACTTGCTTTCTTGGGTTGATGACATATATGTTCATGCCTCTCACATGATATATCTTGTTTATTGTCGCTTGCCTCCTATAGTTGCCTCTATGCTTAATGATCTTGGAGACTTGGACACCTCACTTGTGATGCATGCTTGTTTGATTGAGCCTATTGCATTTGGTTGTTATCGCATCATATGCCTCCATACTATGAAATGCTCCCTTATCCTTTCTCATGATGAGCATGATGCATACACTTGTGGGGTATCTTACCACACGAATGATAGGTTTTGCACTTCCGCTAACCTCATTTGTTTTTCCGAGTGTTTGTCATGTTCTTTCATTTTGAAGGATTCACAAGGCGGTAACATCGCGAGACAACTTGCTTATGTGAAGGCATACAAGATGCGCAACTCCATCATCCTTGAGAACCTCCTAAAGGTGACCTCCTTCCCTTTGAGCCATCCTCAAATACACATATTGGACGGGTCATTCTTTCATTGTTGTTTCCTTCTTCTTGTCTACATGATACATATATTGGATGGAGGACCGACATTGGAGACGGACCCTATGGACCTTCAAGTTGAGGAGTGCCACGATATCGAGCTATGGTACAACACCACCTATGACAAATATGCACCCAATGCATGGATTGACACACATTATGATTGTCTTGTTGCACCTATTCCCATGTCATCCATGATATATGAGCTTGTACATTTTCTTAGAAATTTGTTGTGATCTTTCTTGATGGCATATTCATACATCGTGATCATATTGCCTATCATCAATTGCATGATAACATAATCATATTGAGCATCTATTACCATATTCATGCTATTGATGAACCGTCTCTCTATGACATCATTTTGCACAATGGTAGAATTTGTCGCTTTGTGCACCATGCTAATTATCCCATGAATGCTTTGCATCTCATTCTAGATCATCTAGATAAGCTTCATGTGTTTTGTCACGACCAATCTTGCCACACGGACTCATTCTTACATGATGGACACTTTGTGTGTGCTAACCATTGTATTTCCGAGTGTTGCTTGTGTTTGCTCTTTTTGCATATCTATCACTCCGGCGACACCTTGGACTACTTGGATTGCGCCATGTCTTCAACTTCGTCCAACTACAAGTCCGTCTACGACAATCGTTTCCATGGTGATGAGGATCACGATCCGAGGTCGGATCTTTCCCAAGGGAGGGGGAGATGATGCGGAGCATCCCATGTTCATCCCCAAGTACACTCCCACTACTCTCCAAACCCCAAGTGGACATATGACGAGACCTCGAACAAACGCCATTGGATACAAGGTGAACTCGCTTCTCTTTGAATCTTCACTTCCTACATGTGAGACATGGTTACTACCTCAAATATATGTGCTATGTATGACCAGGAACAAGGAGGAAGAGCATGGACAAGACGGCGAGGACACCAAGTACAAGGACCAAGAGAAGAAGCTGCCCGAAGCTACAGCGGTCGGACGTCCGACCAGGACCGGACGTCCGACGACTCCCAGGCTCCGGACGAACGGCCCCCTCCGGACGACCGTGCCAGCGACCACCGAACCGAATCTGCGGACATCCGAATAACTCCGGACGTCCGGGACCCCGCAAGCCTCCGGACGTCCGACCGAAGCGCACCCAAGCCGAATCTACGGAAGTCCGAAGAGCACCGGACGTCCGGACCTTCCCGAGCCTCCGGACGTCCGACGCCTGTCTGCGCACAGTGTATTGGACCGAGTCCATGTATCCCCCACTTACCCCTTCGTGGCCCATGCCTCTATATACTACTCCACCTCCTCCTAGTTAGGGAGCGTTGATTTAGCTCATTGTTAGATAGAGCTTCGCTCATCCATATCGGATCTACTCCACGAGAGAGACCGCGGCCCCTCTTCGGAGAAGATCTGATGTAGGGCGGAAACCTATGGGGACGATCTTTCACGTTTGGAGAAGATCCCTACGAGGAACATGAAGAACGAGCGGAAGAACACGAGGGAAATCACGGGGAAAACACAAGAGAATCACTCAAACCAACAAGATCAATCACACATGTGCTAGATCGATGAACACAAAGGGAGATACATGATTCAAGGTCAACAAAGGACGATACAAACGGTAGCCGTTCTTCTCCGTGAGGAGGTCTTGATGGGGGCCACCCAAGCGGGGTCTTGAATCCAAGGTGGATCTTCTCGAAGAGGGCGCGGTCTCTCTCGTGGAGTAGATCCGGTATGGATGAATGACTCTATCTAATGAGCTAAATCAACGCTACCCTAGCTAGGAGGAGGTGGGGAATATATATAGTCTATGTCCACGAAGGGTAAGTGAGAGAGAGGATACATGGGCCTCGGGCGAAACATCTTGTGAGACAGTACCGGACGTCCGCTGGGGGCCGGTCGACCGGTGGCTCGTGGGCGTCCAGACGTCCGGTAGTCTCCGGACTTCCGCTAATTCGGCTCGGGTGTTGTGGCACCGGTCGTCCGGTGGGGCCGGTCGACAGGTGGCTCGTGGGCGTCCAGACGTCCGGTAGTCTCCGGACTTCCGCTAATTCGGCTCGGGTGTTGTGGCATCGGTCGTCCGGTGGGGCCGGTCGTCCGCTCGCTGGGAGGTATGGCCGGTCGTCCGGTGCGGGCCGGACGTCCGCTCGCTGGGGCCTGCGTTGGCTGGGTCTTCAGGCGCCGGACGTCCGCTCGCTGTGAGAGGTCGGTCGTCCGGTGTCGTCCGGACGTCCGCTCGCTGGAGCTTCTTCGGCAGCTCCTTCTCTTGGTCCTTGTACTTGGCATCCTCGCTAGCTCGTCCATGGTCTTCCTCCTTGTTCCTAGTCATGCATAGCACACATATTTGAGGTAGTAACCATGTCTCACATGTGGAAAGTGAAGGTTCGGAGAGGAGCGAGTTCACCTTGTGTCCAATGGCGTATATTCGAGGTCTCGTCATATGTCCACTTGGTGTTTGGAGAGTAGTCGGAGTGTACATGGGGATGAACGAGGGATGCTCCGCATCATCTCCCCTCCCTTGGGAAAGATCCGACCTCGGATCGTGATCCTCATCACCATGGAAACGGTTGTCGGGGACGAACTTGTAGTTGGGCGGAGTTGAAGACATGGCGCAATCCAAGTAGTCCAAGGTGTCGCCGGAGTAATAGACATGCAAAAAGAGCAAACACGAGCAACACTCAGAAATACAATGGTTAGCGCACACAAAGTGTCCATCTTGTAAGAATGAGTCCCTGCGGCAAGATTGGTCGTGACAAAGCGCATGAAGCTTATCAAGATGATCTAGAATGAGATGCTAAGCATTCATGGGTGGAAATGCAATCATTGTGCACACAAATGTGTTGTGAATATGATGAATGCAACCACGGTGCAAAATGATGTCATAGTGAGACGATTTATCAATAGCATGAATATGGCAATGGATGCTCAACATGATTATGTTATCATGCAATTGATGATAGGCAATGTGATCATTATGTATGAAGATGCCATCAAGAAAGATCACAACAAATTTGCTAAGAAAATGCGCAAGTTCATATATCATGGATGACATGGGAAGAGGTGCAACAAGACAATCATAATGTGTGTCAATCCATGCATAGGGTGCAAATTTGTGGTGAGTATGATATGTCCATCGAGCATGACATGTATGAGCACAATCAACAAATATGGAGGTGTTGGTGTACGAAAGCTCGATGTCGAGGCATGAGTGGAGTTCCGAAGGTGCATCCAATAAGTGCGAGCGCTCCTCAATGTGAAGGTCCATGTAGCCAATCTCCAATGTCGCTCCTCCGTTCACGAGATGTATCATGTAGACAACAAGAAGGAAACAATAATGAAAGAGTGACCCATCCAATATGCGTATTTGAGGATGGCTCAAAGGGAAGGAGGTCACCTTTAGGAGGTTCTCAAGGATGATGGAGTTGCGCATCTTGTATGCCTTCACATAAGCAAGTTGTCTCGTGATGTTACCGCCTTGTGAATCCTTCAAAATGAAAGAACATGACAAACACTCGGAAAAACAAATGAGGTTGGCGGAAGTGCAAAACCTATCATTCGTGTGGTAAGATACCCAACAAGTGTATGCATCATGCTCATCATAAGAAAGTACAAGGGAGCATTTCATAGTATGGAGGCATATGATGCGAGAACAACCAAATACAATAGGCTCAAGTAAACAAGCATGCATCACAAGTGAAGTGTCCAAGTCTCCAAGATCATGAAGCATAGAGGCAACTATAGGAGGCAAGTGACAAAAAACAAGATATATCATGTGAGAGGCATGAACATATATGTCATCAACCCAAGAAAGCAAGTGATAGTGGAACATGGGTGATGCAACATAGCAAGTAATCATAGCGATCAAGTCAAGCAAGCTAGTAGTGCGAAGATGCAACATACTAGAAGGAATCATGGCAAGCATGTCATGTGTGCAAATAGTGGGCATGAGTAAATCACATGACATAGCACAAACATGAAAGCAAGATATGAGGACAATAGCATGAATGTATTGGTGAGGAGCCATATGTAAATAGCAATGGGTCATCATGACTCTCCCAACACAACAAGCATCAATAGCATGGGGCACAAAGAAATCATGACAATAGCTACTAGGATCTCCACCAAGCATGCAAATACACATAGGAGTAGCATAATGGTGAATCATGGGTAGATGCAAGCAAGGGTCACAAGTTCATGGCAAAGGCATAGAAGCAAGCATAACATGCAAAGTGAACACGGTAAAATGAGCATAAGGTGGCAAGTGGTAAATAGCCCATAGCCGTGTGAGTGCCAAGTAGAAGAGATGCGCGTAGTCCTTGCGCAAAAGGAATGGTGGGAATGAAAGTCCACGTGATCCCAAGTCATCGTTGCTCTCAAGAGCTCGTTTCGTCAACTCATGGGATTGAGAAGTTGACGAGTATACGTGAGTACCTACACAAAACAAAGACAAAGGGAAAATTGTGTGTGCGTGGTAGATGTACACATCATCCATCATGATGCGCACGTGCATGTGTTGGTTAGCCCAAAATAGCCAATGCTCAAATAAATGAGATGCGTGATATAGAAACATGTCATCCATCATGATAGGTTTGTTGTTATGTATAGCATAATGGAGACTCCAATTGTGTAATGCATCATGGGAAATATCTAGAGCATTGCTATTCATGGATTGCATATGATGCACGCAATTATGGGAATCATGCAAAGTATGGAATGTATCAAAATCTCCTAATATATATGAGGAAACTATGCGGGTCTCCTCATGAGCATGAGTAGCAACATCACATGGATAATATGGACAACATCCAAAACAATGCATATTTGGATCAATGTGATCATGGCATGACATAGTAGATGAATTGCGCAAATCATGTAAAGGAAGCATGGCAATATCATCACATGAAAAACAAAAGCCAATGACCCTCATCTCGCCATCTATGCCATAAGTGCAAATGGGATTGATTTTAATGGGGCATGCATAGTTACTATGTTGAGATTGTAAAGATGCAATATGGGAGATCTCACTCATAGTATATGACAAGTTCAATGGATTGTCAAACATGAAGTGACCAATAGAATTTTCACAAGATATCCTATGAAGCATAGCATCACAACTAGGCAACTCAACATGCTCATCATCATATTCATCATAAATAGGTAAGTCAAGGCATGAAGAAGTTTCACTAGCATGAAGCATGGTAATAGGTGGGTAAACATCATGGGAGCAATCGATGTCAAGATAGTCCACTAGTGGGACAAGAGAAGTACCATCACCTATGTTACCTTTGGAGCGTTGCTCATGTGTTGTAGGTGAGGTGTTGAAGATCGTCTCGTTGTCATCTTCATCTTGATGGAACCATGTGGGGGGTGCATCAATTTCCACCATGGCCATCGGTTTTCCCTTTAGAGGGATGGACTCCTCGAGGATAGGCATGTCGTCATGTAGGAGACCTAGCACCAAAGAAGAAAACACACTAGGAGTAGAGGTTAAGTCGTTAGGAAACATAGTGGCCTCACATGCCGTGTCAACTACCTCACTCACTAAGTGTTGTGGCTCACTCACTCCCTCTTGGATGCTCTCACTCATATGGTTGGTGGAGTCACTCAAATGGCGCTCAACCTCACATAGGATGTGTGGCACGCTCTCATGTGTGGGGCTAGTGGTGGTCACACTCATCCTCTCATAGGAAATGCTCTCAATGTCACATATGGTGGAGTCACTCATGTCACTCATGTGGTGGTGGCTCTCCTCACATGACAAATGGGGCATCTCGACATATGTGGGTGTCGGAGAGATGTAGGTGCAAATGTCTCCATACTCAACTCGTATCGCCGTGGTCGAAGGGGATGGCCCTTGCTCGACCTTCTTGTCGCCGTCTTGGTGTTGGAGGCCCATATGATGTGGCACCTCGTAGCTCGTCTCCATGACCGAAGGGAGTTTCCCATGGTCGGCCATCTTCCTTGAGGGGCTTCCGAAGATGGAAGTGTCGCCCTCGCTCGTAGGTGGGCGCCTTGGACTTGATGAAGTCGTTGTAGGCGTACTCGTGGGAAGTAGGCAAAGATGCCGTACGTCCAAAGGCGAAGATGCCTTGATAGCACTTGGCGAAGATGCCGAAGTGGTTGGTGTAGCCGTAGCTCCGTCATGGTGGTGCTCGTATCGCGGTCTTCTTTTGTGCTCATGAAGCTTGGACTTGGCGTGAAGTAGGGCTTGTTGGGACTTGTGCACTTGCGCTTGTGGAGCATCTTCATGATGATGATGTCGTTGTCGTGCTTGAGCTCGTAGAAGATGTCGTTCGTCGTCGTCGTGCACATGATGCTTGGAGGTGACTTGCCCTTCATGACGATGTGGATCACGAACGTGATGGTGGCCGCCATGTAGATGTGGACGAGGACGATTTGCACTTGCATCATTTTCACGCTCCGAAGACTTGTGGTTTGAATGTCGCCGCCTTGGAGATGACGAAGGGGAAGAAGACTTGATCAAAGCTCTAATCTCCTCCATCCTTGCATCTTGCTCCTCTTTATGTGCGGAAAGCTTCTTGTCGATGTAGTCCCTTTTCCTTGCTTCGGAGAGATGAATGTCGATGGACAGGTTCTCCATGCGCTCTTGCAATCTTGATTGTGCGCCTTGCATTTGTCGTTGTAGATTGAAGATTGACGCTTTGGTGATGTAGTTGTGCACGCCGTCGTCGTAGTCGAAGACCGGAGATGAAATGCCTTGCCTATCCATCACAAGACTTGAGCAAATATGAGTGGTAGAAAGAGAAGAACTTATACCAAATGTACCTTGACCGATGTTGAAAATGGATCAATGATCACTCAATGTGTAACAAGGAAATAGCACAATTGGTACCAATTCTTGTCGGTTTCTCACACCTACACAAATAAGGCTTATGGTGGAGCTCGGTGAGGATAGTGGCACAAAAATTTGATGCAAAATGTTAGCAAGAGTCAATAATGTTGAAAGAGATTCACAAATTCGCAAGAGAATCAAGTAGACCAATAGCAATGAATGGCACACGGAAACACACACACGGATAGATAAATGGGGTCGTCCAACCAAGGAATGAGCTCAAAATGTGGAATCCACCAAAACGCTCGTGTTGCACAACTCAAGAGAGACGCTAGCACGATTGCTCAATAGGCGGATACGACACTTGTGCACAACCTATAAGATGCAAAATGGATAAACTTTGTATCCCAAGTATGCTATGTATGTATGGTTCCCGGTGTTTCTCAGGATGATCCAAGATGATTGGATATGACAATCTTATATGCAATGTGGTATGATGCTATGGCACTTGCTTACAAGCTTCTTTGCTCTTTCTCTTTTTGCTTAAAAGCTTTATTTCTTTTTTTTCTATGGCCACTTTTGCACAATGCACAAACCAAGATAGCAATTGTGTATATGCGGGAACGATATTGTGACACAATGGATGATATGATACCAATATGATATGGTATGTATGCAATGGATGGTGTAGATCAATGATCAGTAATGTGCACAAGTAACGTTGCTGGGCAACACTCAAATGGCTAGTCTCGATAGGCAAGTAACGCAAAATGGGCTAGGGGTTAACAATGCAATGGCAAGGGGAATATACAATGGTGTCGTCGAGGTTACCGTCCTTTGCGATGATGAGTGGCGGTGTTCTTGATGTAGATACCAAGATGATGGAGACTCGTCCCTAAGTAGCTGAAACACCTTAAGAAACGGAAAAACCGCGAACTTAAAATCTCAAATGACAAATGTCAACTGGTGGTAGCGGAAATGCGATGGTGGTTGCGGAAGCTCAATGTGATTGCGGAAATGCAATGGTGGTTTTGGAGTACGCGATGCGGAAGTGGAGGGTAAGGTGGTGAACTATACACGGTGTCGGAGTTGGAAGCACGGTCCCTAAGTAGCCTAAACACCTTAGGAGACACAACTCACAACACAAACAAAATTGGGTTAGTTGGGTGGAAGTGTATGTTGGGTAAGCCTATGCGGAAGTGGCGGTGGTGGTTGATGAAGGAGCAACCGTCCCTAAGTAGCCGAAACACTTTAGGATACTCGAATCACAACTCAAACAACCATGAGGAACAAAATTGGTTAGGTTGCGGAAGTTGGTGGTGGAGTAGCGGAGGATGTGGTGGAAGCCCTAGGCAAAGATGCCAAAGATCACAAAATTTGATGGAGTCAAATGATATTGGTGGTATTTTTGTTGGAAGGGGGATGCCAATAGCTTCAAAACGAGCTAAAGAACGTCAAAATCGGAGTTCGGATGAATTAGTTATGGGCAAAACAAAAATCAGCCGAAGTTGATATCTACAGGTAGCGGACGTCCGCTAATGGACGGATGTCCGGTGGCCGGACGTCTGGTCGGGTCGGAAATCCGCTATTTCAGATCGGGTTAGGGTTTCCGGTCGTCCGGTAGATGACGGACGTACGGTCATTACAGGGGCTCCGGACGTCCGGTAAAGTGACGGTCGTCCGGTGGGTCGGGGTCAACGCGAGATGCGAGATCCGGGGCGCGATTTTGGGCGGAATTTTGGGATTTTGGGGTCAAAATTGAAGAGATTTCATGGATTAAAGATGGGGAAACTTGGGGAAATGCTAGATCCACTCGAAACCAAGCAAATCCATGGATCAAAATCAACAAAACTTCATCACACTAACAAATCACAAAAAAAATTGGGGCTATTTTTGGTGGGGATTTTCGAATTTGGGGAAGAACACAACAAAATCAAGCTAGAAAAAGAGGGGTAGGGGCTCCAAAAACGTGATCAACCTTGCTCTGATCCAAGATGATGTAGGGCGGAACCCTATGGGGACGATCTTTCACGTTTCGAGAGGATCCCTATGAGGAACACGAAGAACGAGCGGAAGAACACGAGGGAAATCACGGGGAAAACACAAGAGAATCACTCAAACCAACAAGATCAATCACACATGTGCTAGATCGATGAACACAAAGGGAGATACATGATTCAAGGTCAACAAAGGACGATACAAGCGGTAGCCGTTCTTCTCCGTGAGGAGGTCTTGATGGGGCCACCCAAGAGGGGGTCTTGAATCCAAGGTGGATCTTCTCCGAAGAGGGGCCGCGGTCTCTCTCGTGGAGTAGATCCGGTATGGATGAGCGAAGCTCTATCTAACAATGAGCTAAATCAACGCTAACCCTAGCTAGGAGGAGGTGGAGGAGTATATATAGTCTATATCCACGAAGGGGTAAGTGAGAGAGAGGATACGTGGGCCTCGGGCCTGAACACTGTGCGCAGACAGGTACCGGACATCCGCTGGGGGCCGGTCGACCGGTGGCTCGTGGGCGTCCAGATGTCCGGTAGTCTCCGGACTTCCGCTAATTTGGCTCGGGTGTTGTGGCACCGGTCGTCCAGTGGGGCCGGTCGTCCGCTCGCTGGGAGGTATGGCCGGTCGTCCGGTGCGGGCCGGACGTCCGCTCGCTGGGGCCTGCGTTGGCTGGGTCTTCAGGCGCCGGTCGTCCGCCAAGGGCCGGACGTCCGCTTCGTTATGAGAGGCGGTCGTCCGGTGTCGTCCGGACGTCCGCTTCGCTGGAGCTTCTTGGCAGCTCCTTCTCTTGGTCCTTGTACTTGGCGTCCTCGCTAGCTCGTCCATGGTCTTCCTCCTTGTTCCTGGTCATGCATAGCACACATATTTGAGGTAGTAACCATGTCTCACATGTGGAAAGTGAAGGTTCGGAGAGGAGCGAGTTCACCTTGTGTCCAATGGCGTATATTCGAGGTCTCGTCATATGTCCACTTGGGGTTTGGAGAGTAGTCGGAGTGTACATGGGGATGAACGTGGGATGCTCCGCATCAAGATCCACCTTGGATTCAAGACCTCCTTTGCGGAGAAGACCATCATCAAGACCTCCTCACGGAGAAGAATGGCTACCGTTTGTATCGTCCTTTGTTGACTTTGGATCATGTATCTCCCTTTGTGTTCATCGATCTAGCACATGTGTGATTGATCTTGTTGGTTTGAGTGATTCTCTTGTGTTTTTCCCCATGATTTCCCTCGTGTTCTTCCGCTCGTTCTTCTTGTTCCTCGTAGGGATTCTCTCCAAACATGAATGATCATCCACATAGGGTTCCGCCCTACATCAATACCAAAGTGGTGCATATCTTGGCATCAACTTGTGTGTCACGAAGTTGTCATCGCATACACAATTGTTATCTCGGTTCGTGAAGTTTTGCATGAGAAAAGAGCTCAAAAGAGAAAGATAAGCAAAGAGCTTATAAGCAAGAACCATAGCATCATACTACATTAAGATTGTCATATCCAATCATCTTGGATCATAGCACCGAAATACCATACATATAGCATACTTGGGATAGAGATCGTTGCATTTTTGCCTAGTAGGTTGTGCACAAGCTCCGTATCCGCCTATTGTGCAATCGTGCTAGCGTCTCTCTAGTATTGTGCAACAAGAGCATTTTCGTGGACTCCACATTTTGGCTCACTTTTGGTTTGCACAATCCCACTTATCTATTTGCGTGTGTGTTTCCGTGTACCATTACTTGCTTGGTCTACTTGTTGCATTTGTGAATTTGCGAATCTTTCTCAACATCTTTGAGTCAACCTAACAATTGCAATCAATTTTGTGCCACTATCCTAACCAAGCTCCACCATAAGCTTTAACTTATGTAGGTGTGAGAACCGATAAGGATTGGTACCAATAGTGCTATTTCATTGTCCGCATTTGAGTGAACTTGATTCATCATCAACATCGGTCAAAGGTACATTGGTATAAGTTCTTCTCCTTCTACCACTCACATTTTTGCTTGGAATGATGGATAGGCCAAGTACTTCTACCAACCCACTCTTCCTCGAGCAAGACGACGACATGTCATCATACGTCACCAAGAGCCACCTCTTTGGTGCACAACGAGCGTTGCACCAAGAGCAACAAGCAATGAGCGACCGCATCGACAACCTCGCCACCGACTTGCGCCTCTCCGAGCAACGTACAAGAGACTACTTCGATAACAAGTTCGACGCTTACAAGCAAGAGAATGATGCAAGAATGGACGAGATCCGCGCCTTGATGAGGAACCGGCATCATTCCACTTCTTCATCCTCAAGACGGAGCTGCTCGAGTCGACACTCCGACGACACCTTCTATGACTCAAGTACACCGTCATCGAACACTCTTCGACGAGCCGCGCGTCAAGACCGTCATGCATCTCGCAACCCGCTACATGACAAGCATTCACAAGAGCAAGTCGATGAACAAGTCCCTCGTCCTCAATCAAACCAAGCCGCTTTTGCCCAAGCTCAAGAACGACAACGACTACGGCGCCAAGAGGAAGAACGAGCGCGCCTACACCAAGAAGAACAAGACGCCGAGGCGCAACGTCTTCAACAACAACGAGAAGCGCAAGCTCTTGAGGCGCAACGTGCCCTTCAACAATCAAGTCGAGTTATCGCCAACCGCAACCGCGAACGGCGCAATCAAGAGGAAGCCCTTCGAGAAGAAATCCAAGAGAGGAACTACCAACCCCATGTGCAACGTCAAGTTCCTCAAGCTCCTCCACTAGCTCGTCAAGCTCCATCTCAACGTCAAGTTCAACAAGAGCAAGTTGATCATGGTCTTCCTCCGCCCCAAGCGCAACATGAAGATGATTACTGATGCGGAGCATCCTTCGGTCATCCCCATGGACCTTCCATCAACTATCCAAGCTCCAAGTGGACCCACGACAAGAGCAAGAGCTCGTGCTATTCAATCCGAGGTGACATCACTCCTATTCGATTTCCCCTTTCCTTTCAGTGAGACATGGCTACTACCTAAGTCCGAGACACTATGCGTGATCAGGTACAACGTTCAAGCCAAGGAACCCAGAGCTGAAGAAGAAACGACAGGCGTCAACTCTCTGGACAGCCTGGAACTTCCGGCCTCAGCCCAGAACATCCGGCCCCCGGAACATCCGGCCGGCCCGGAGCTTCCGGTCCCTGACGACACCGACCAGCCCGGGCGTACCAACATTCTGGTTAGCCCGGAACCTGCCCGGAACTTCCGGCCCGCTCGGACCTTCCGGCCCCCTGAAGCCAGCCCAGCTCCACCCGCGCCAACTCTCGGCTTAGGCCGGACCCTGCCCGGACCTTCCGGCGCCCAGAACTTATGGCCTAGCCCGGAACTTCCGGCCCTGCCTGCGAGCAGCCACCTGGGCCGAGGCCTGTGTACCCTTTCGTCCCGTAAACTATAAATACTCTCCCACCCCCTCCTAGTTAGGGCAGCATTGGTTTTAGCTCATCTTTGGTGTGAGAGCCCTTGCTCATCCACTTGGTACTTCTCCTCGGAGTTCACGACCTCTTCGGAGAAGATCCCCCAAGCGGATTCAAGACCCCCTCTAGGGCGGTCCCCATCAAGACCTCCTCACGGAGAAGATCGGCTACTCGTGTATCTTTCCTTTGTTAATTTTGAATCTCGTGCTACCTTATGTGTTCGGTGATCTAGCCCTTGTGTAATCGAAACTTGTCGGTTTAGTGTTCCTCTTTTGTGCTTTCCCTTGTGTTCTTCCGCCCGTTCGTCGTGTTTCCCCCGTAGGATCCCCTCCAAACGTGAAAGATCTCCGATTAGGGTTCCACCCTACATCATCTTGGTATCATGAGCCACGTTGATCACGTTTTTGGAGCCCCTACCCCGTGTTTTTCTAGCTTGATTTTGTTGTTTTCGTCCTAAATCCGAAAATTCCCCACCAAAAATAGCCCCAAATTTTTTGTGATTTGTTGGTGTGATGAAGTTTTGTTGGATTTGATCCATGGATTTGCTTTGCTTCGAGTGGATCTAGCATCCCTACCCTTCTTCCCTTCTAATCCCTTCTTTTTCCCCTCAGAATTTGGGTTTTCTCCCCAATTTTTCTGCCCAAACCCTCGGTCCTGAAGTCCCTGTTCTTGGAAAAATCCCGACCACCGGAACTTCCGGCCCAGCCCGGAACTTCCGGACCCCGGACCTTCCGTCTTGCCCGGAACTTCCGGCCTATACAGAAAGGTCGCGCTTCTTCGGTGACCCCCGCTTCTTCGGCAACTTCGACCTCGGTGCAGCGGCATCTTCCCCAACGTACTGAAGACTGTGCATCACATCATCGTCCACATTCGCATCCGTTTGGAACCTCTACCGTAAGCAAGGACGGTAATCTCGACGACATCTTTGTCCAAACCTTGCCATTGCATTGATAAACACCATAGCCATCTTTTGCGTTGCTTACCCATTGAGACTAGCCATTGAGTATTGCAGGCAACGTGACTTGTGCACATTAGTGATCATACTCCATAGCATACATACCATACCACCGCGGTGCATATCTTGGAATCCATTTGTGTGTCACAAAGTTGTCATAGCATACACAATTGCTATCTTGGTTCGTGAAGTTTTGCATGAGAAAAGAGCTCAAAAGTGAAAGAGCCACCCAAGCTTTTAAGTAAAGAGGAAAGATAAGCAAAGAGCTTATGAGCAACAACCATAGCATCATACTACATTAAGATTGTCATATTGGATCATCTTGGATCATCGCACCGAAATACCATACATATAGCATACGTGGGATAGAGATAGTTACATTTTTGCCTAGTAGGTTGTGCACAAGTTCCGTATCCGCCTATTGTGCAATCGTGCTAGCGTCTCTCTAGTATTGTGCAACAAGAGCATTTTCGTGGATTCCATATTTTGGCTCACTTTTGGTTTGCACAATCCCACTTATCTATTTGCGTGTGTGTTTCCGTGTACCCCTACTTGCTTGGTGATGCGGAGCAACCCACGTTCATCCCCGTGTACACTCGGACTACTCTCCAAACCCCAAGAGGACATATGACGAGACCTCGAACATACGCCATTGGACACAAGGTGAACTCGCTCCTCTCCGAATCATCACTTTCCATATGTGAGACATGGCTACTACCTCAAACATGTGTGCTATGCATGTCCAGGAACCAAGAGGAAGACCATGGACAAGACGGCGAGGACACCAAGTACAAGGACCAAGAGAAGAAGCTGCCCGAAGCTACAGCGGCCGGACGTCCGACCAGGACCGGACGTCCGATGAACTCCAGGCACCGTACGACCGGGCCCCTCCGGACGTCCGACCGAAGCGCACCCGAACCGAATCTGCGGACATTCGAAGAACTCCGGACTTCCGGGACCCCGCGAGCCTCCGGACGACCGGGCCCCTCCGGACGACCGTGCCAGCGACCACCGAACCGAATCGCGGGACGTCCGACAAGTACTGGACGACCGGACCCTCGCGAGCCACCGGAAGTTCGGTACCCGTCGGACGGCCGACGCCTGTGCGCTGCCATGTGTTGGCCGCAGCCCTTGTACCCCTTCACTTACCCCTTCGTGGCCCTAGACTATATAAACTCCTCCACCTCCTTCTAGTTAGGGTTAGCAATGGTTTAGCTCATATTTTGTGTGAGAGCATTACTCATCCACTTGGTTACTTCTCCTCGGAGCTCAGGACCTCTTCGGAGAAGATCCCCCAAGCGGATTCAAGACCCCTTCAAGGGAAGACAGTCAAGACCTCCTCACGGAGAAGAATCGGTTACCTCTTGTATCGTCCTTTGTTGGCTTTGGACCGTGTGATCTCTATGTGTTCTTGGAACTAGCGCATGTGTAATCGAATCTTGTTGGTTTGAGTGATTCTCTTGTGTTTTCCCCGTGATTTCCCTCGTGTTCTTCCGCTCATTCTTCGTGTTCCTCATAGGGATCCTCTCCAAACGTGAAAGATCGTCCACATAGCGTTCCGCCCTACATCATCTTGGTATGATGAGCCACGTTGATCACGTTTTTGGAGCCCCTACCCCGTGTTTTCTAGCTTGATTTTGTTGTTTTTGTCCCAAATTCCAAAATTCCCCACCAAAAATAGCCCCAATTTTTTTTTTGTGATTTGTTAGTGTGATGATGTTTTGTTGATTTTGATCCATGGATTTGCTTGGTTTCGAGTGGATCTAGCATTTCCCCAAGTTTCCCCATCTTCCATCCACGAAATCTCATCAATTTTGACCCCGAAATCTCCATTTTCCGCTCAAAATCGCGTCCCGAAACTCGCATCTCGCGTTGACCCCGACCCACCGGACGACCGGCGTTTTTACGGACGTCCGGAGCCCAGAACGACGGACGTCCGACCTTTCCCGGACGATGGAACCCCTAACCCGAACCGAATTTACGGTTTCGGCGTTTACGGGCGTCCGACGCCCGGACATCCGACCTTTTCCGGACGTCCGTAACCTGTAGATTCCCACTTCGGCTGATTTTTGTTTTGTCCATAACTAATTCATCCGAACTCCGATTTTGACGTTCTTTAGCTCGTTTTGAAGCTATTGACATCCCATATCCCACAAAAATACCACCAACATCATTTTACTCCATCAAATTTTGTGATTTTTGGCACCTTTGCCTAGGGCTTCCACCACATCCTCCGCTACTCCACCACCGACTTCCGCAACCTAACCAATTTTGTTCCTCATGGTTGTTTGAGTTGTGATTCGAGTCTCCTAAGGTGTTTCGGCTACTTAGGGACGGTTGCTTCTTCATCAACCACCACCGCCACTTCCGCATAGGCTTGACCACCATACACTTTCACCCCCAACTTAATCCAATAGTTGTTTGAGCTTGTTTGAGTTGTGGCTTGTGTCTCCTAAGGTGTTTCGGCTACTTAGGGATGGCAACTTCCAACTCCGACACCGTGTATAGTCCACCACCTTACACCCCACTTCCGCATTGCGTACTCCAAAACCACCATTGCATTTCCGCAATCACATTGAGCTTCCGCAACCACCACCGCATTCCCGCTACCACCATTTGACATTTGCCATTTGAGATTTTGAGTTCGCGGTTTTTCCGTTTCCTAAGGTGTTTCGGCTACTTAGGGACGAGTATCCATCATCTCGGTATCTACATCAAGAACACCGCCACTCATCATCGCAAAGGACGGTAACCTCGACGACACCGTTGTATATTCCCTTGCTATTGCATTGATAACCTCTAGCCCATTTTGCGTTACTTGCCTATCGAGACTAGCCATTTGAGTATTGCCCGGCAACGTTACTTGTGCACATTAGTGATCTACACCATCCATTGCATACATACCATATCATATCGGTATCATATCATCCATTGTGTCACAATACCGTTCCCGCATATACACAATTGCTATCTTGGTTTGTGCATTGTGCAAAGTGGCCATACATAGAAAAAAAGAAATAAAGCTTTTAAGCAAAAGAGAGAAAGAGCAAAGAAGCTTGTAAGCAAGTGTCATAGCATCATACCACATTGCATATAAGATTGTCATATCCGATCATCTTGGATCATCTTGAGAGAAACACCGGGAACCATACATACATAGCATACTTGGGATACAAAGTTTATCCATTTTGCATCTTATAGGTTGTGCACAAGTGTCGTATCCGGCTATTGAGCAATCGTGCTAGCGTCTCTCTTGAGTTGTGCAACACGAGCGTTTTGGTGGATTCCACATTTTGAGCTCATTCCTTGGTTGCACGGCCCCATTTATCTATCCATGTGTGTGTTTCCGTGTGCCATTCATTGCTATTGGTCTACTTGTTTCTCTTGCGAATTTGTGAATCTCTTTCAACATTATTGACTCTTGCTAACATTTTACATCAAAAATTTGTGCCACTATCCTCACCGAGCTCCACCATAAGCCTTATTTATGTAGGTGTGAGAAACCGACAAGAATTGGTACCAATTGTGCTATTTCCTTGTTACACATTGAGTGATCATTGATCCATTTTCAACATCGGTCAAGGTACATTTGGTATAAGTTCTTCTCTTTCTCCCACTCATATTTGCTCGAGTCTTGTGATGGATAGGCAAGGCATTTCATCTCCGGTCTTCGACAACGACGACGGCGTGAACAACTACATCACCAAAGCGTCAATCTTCGATCTACAACGACAAATGCAAGGCGCACAATCAAGATTGCAAGAGCGCATGGAGAACCTCTCCATCGACATTCGTCTCTCCGTAGCAAGGAGAAGTGATGTGGAACATCCCTCGCCCATCCCCATGGACAGGCCTACATCTCCCTCAACGCCACTAGGACCCATGACAAGAGCCCGAGCTAAGGCTATCGAAGATAAGGTGAATTCGCTCCTCTCCGAACTCCCTCTTCCTACTCACGAGACATGGCTACTACCTCATTCGGAGACTCTATGTGTAATCAGGTACATGGAGGTGAGCCAAGGATCAACTACTTGCGAGAGCCAAGACGGCGAGGACTCCAAGCATATTGAAGAAGAAGAAGAGATGCTGCTGAAGGCACATGCACCGGACGTTCGACGCCTTACGAACGACCGACGAGTCCCAAGACCGGACGACCGGACTCTCCGGACGTCCGACGCCTTCCGGACGACCGACGAGTCCCATGACCCGGACGACCGGACTCTCCGGACGTCCGGCACTTTGCCACCCGAACCAAAACTACGGACGACCGAAGCCTCCGGACGCCCGACCGACGCACGCCCGAACCGAATCTACGGACGACCGACCCTCTCCAGACGTCCGACGCGCCCACGACAGAACTGATTCTACGGACGCCCGAGCCCGTCCGGACGTCCGGACCGTCCCGAGCCTCCGGACGTCCGATGCCTTCCGGACGTCCGGCGCCTGTGTGTTGACTTCGTTTGGGCCGCAACCCTTGTACCCCTTCGCCCCTAGACTATATATACTCCTTCTTCCCCAACTTTCTAGGGTTAGCTTTGGTTTAGCTCATGTTTGTGTGAGAGCCTTGCTCATCCACTTGGTTACTTCTCCTCGGATCTCAGGACCTCTACGGAGAAGATCCCCCAAGCGGATTCAAGACCCCCTTCTAGGGTGGACCCCATCAAGACCTCCTCTCAGAGAAGAACGGCTACTCGTGTATCCTTAGCTTTGTTGATTGTGGATCATATGTATCTCCTTGTGTTCGGTGATCTAGCACTTGTGTGATTGATTCCTTGTTGGTTGAGTGATCTCTCTCTTGTTTCCTCCGTGTTTCCTTTTGTTCTTCCGCGTGTTCTTCGTGATTCCCCGTAGGATCCACTCCAAACGTGAAAGATCGTCCACATAGGGTTCCGCCCTACATCATCTTGGTATCATGAGCCACGTTGATCACTTTTTTGGAGCCCCTACCCCTCTTTTTCTAGCTTGATTTTGTTGTTTTCGTCCTAATTCCGAAAATTCCCTACCAAAAATAGCCCCAAATGTTTTTGTGATTTGTTTGTGAGTTGAGATTTTGTTGGATTTGGTCCATGGATTTGAGTTGCTACGTGTGGATCTAGATTTTCCCTCCTTTCCCACCCTTTTCCATCCACCAAATCACTCGATTTCGACCTCACAATTTCCTTCTTCCCCGAAATCTCGCAGTTCTTCCCTAGCCTGATTTTTGCCCAGTCTCCGGACGACCGGAAACGGTCGGACGTCCGACGAGGTCCGGACGACCGTGAATGCCCGAACGTTCGTAAAACCCTGAAGAACCTGAACTTTGTCAGTTCGCCACCACCTCAGCCCCACCTTCCACCACATCTTCCAAAACCACATACACGACCATCCTCCCCAACACATCCTATGACGATTTTACCACATTTTGGTCCTTGAGATTTTGAGTTGTGGCTTCCGTATCCTCTTGTGTTTAGGCTATCTAGGTGCGGCTCGATTTCATCATCACCACGGCTCAACTTCGCAAGGGTCTCATCATCGCCAAGGACGGTAACTTCGACGACATCTCTGTCATACCTTGCAATTACATTGATACCCACATGGCCTTATTTTTGCGTAGCTTACCCATCGAGACTAGCCATTGAGTATTGCCGTCAACGTGACTTGTGCACATTAGTGATCATACTCCATAGCATACATACCATACCACCGTGGTGCATATCCTGGGATCCATTTGTGTGTCACAAAGTTGTCATAGCATGCACAATTGCTATCTTGGTTAGTGAAGTTTTGCATGAGAAAAGAGCTCAAAAGTGAAAGAGCCACCCAAACTTTTAAGCAAAGAGGAAAGATAAGCAAAGAGGTTATGAGCAAGAACCATAGCATCATACTACATTAAGATTGTCATATTGGATCATCTTGGATCATCGCACCGAAATACCATACATATAGCATACGTGGGATAGATATAGTTGCATTTTTGCATAGTAGGTTGTGCACAAGTTCCGTATCCGCCTATTGTGCAATCGTGCTAGCGTCTCTCTAGTATTGTGCAACAAGAGCATTTTCGTGGATTCCACATTTCGGTTCACTTTTGGTTTGCACAATCTCACTTATCTATTTGCGTGTATGTTTCCGTGTACCACTATTTGCTTGGTCTACTTGTTGCATTTGCAAATTTGTGTACCTTTTCCAACATTATTGACGCTCACTTACAATTGCATCAAATTTTGTGCCACCATCCTCACCAAGCTCCACCATAAGCTTTTATTTGTGTAGGTGTGAGAACCGACAAGGATTGGTACCAATAGTGCTATTTCATTGTCCGCATTTGAGTGAACTTGATGCGGAGCATCCCACGATCATCCCCATGGATCTACAACCATCTCATCAAGAGCCAGGAGGACCCATGACACGAGCTAGAGCAAGAGCTCTCGAGAACGAGGTGACTTCCTTCCTTAGTGATATCACATATGATCCACTCGAGACATGGCTACTGCCTAAGTCCGATATGCTATGCATCATTAGGTGTCAAGAGGAGCCTTCCGAAGATGCAAATGAAGACGGACGAGCCGCCAAGTCCACGGATGAAGAGGACCACGGAAGCGGGCAAGTTCACCCTCCAGGCCCCGGACATCCGGCCCCTGGAGTGTCCACCACAGCACCAGCCCAGCCGATCCACAGCTACAGGCCCCGGACATCCGGCCCCAGCCCGGAAATCCGGCGCCACGCACCCGATTCTGCAGAAGTGGCATCCTCCGGCCCGGACATCCGCCCCCAGCCCGACATCGGCGCCTCCCTCAAGCCCGGACATCCGGCTCACTGTCAAGACAAGATAAAGGGCCAATGCCCATGTACCTCTTTGCCCCCCTAGACTATATATACTCCATCCCCTTCCTATTTCGAGGGTTAGCTTAGGTTTAGCTCATGTTTGTGTGAGAGCCTTGCTCATCCACTTGGTTACTTCTCCTCGGAGCTCAGGACCTCTTCGGACAAGATCCCCCAAGCGGATTCAAGACCCCCTTCTAGGGTGGACCCCATCAAGACCTCCTCTCGGAGAAGAACGGCTACTCGTGTATCCTTACCTTTGTTGATTGTGGATCATATGTACCTCTTTGTGTTCGGTGATCTAGCACTTGTGTGATTGATTCCTTGTTGGTTGAGCGCTCTCTCTCTCGTTTCCTCCGTGTTTCCCTTTGTTCTTCCGCATGTTCTTCGTGATTCCCCGTAGGATCCAGTCCAAACGTGAAAGATCATCCACGTAGGGTTCCGCCCTACATCATCTTGGTATCATGAGCCACGTTGATCATGTTTTTGGAGCCCCTACCCCGTGTTTTCTAGCTTGATTTTGTTGTTTTCGTCCTAAATCCGAAAATCCCCACCAAAAATAGTCCCAAATTTTTTTTGTGATCTGTTGGTGTGATGAAGTTTTGTTGGATTTGATACGCGGATTTCGTGTGTTGCAGGTAGATCTAGCATTCCCCCACCTTTTCCACAATTTCCATCCACAAAATCGCCCGAATTTTGCCCCGGATTTGACCTCTACACGCGGTGTTCATCGAGTTCGTCCACGGATCCAGAGCCCGGACATGCAGCCCGACCAGCCCGGACATCCGGCCCCTGGCAGCAGCAACTCCCATCCACCGCCCCGTTTACCGCCTAACTCTTGCCAAATTTTGTCCCGGTGCCCACATACACTTCCACATACCTCCACCACTTCCGCATAACACCACTATAGCCTTTCCCACTACCTACTCCGACAATGTTGCCAAATTTTTCTTTGAGAATTTGAGTTGGGGTTTCCGTATCCTTTTGTTTTTCGGCTATCTAGGTACGGTTCAACATCAACATCACCACCGCTCATCTTCGCCAAGGACGGTAACATCGTCGACATCTTTTTCATAACTTGCAATTGCATTGATAACTATCATAGCCAATCTTTTGCATTGCTTACCCATCGAGACTAGCCATTGAGTATTGCCGGCAATGTGACTTGTGCACATTAGTGATCATATTCCATAGCATACATACCATACCAAAGTGGTGCATATCTTGGCATCAACTTGTGTGTCACAAAGTTGTCATCGCATACACAAATTATATCTTGGTTCGTGAAGTTTTGCATGAGAAAAGAGCTCAAAAGAGAAAGAGCCAATCAAGCTTTTAAGAAAAAAGAGAAAGATAAGCAAAGAGCTTATGAGCAAGAACCATAGCATCATACAACATTAAGATTGTCATACTTGATCATCTTGGATCAACACATCGAAACACCATACATATATCATACTTGGGATAGAAGTCATTGCATTTTTGCTTAGTAGGTTGTGCACAAGTTCGTATCCGCCTATTGTGCAATCGTGCTAGCGTCTCTCTAGTGTTGTGCAACAAGAGCATCTTGGTGAATTCCACATTTTGGCTCATCCTTGGTTGCATAACCCCATATTATCTATTTCCGTGTGTGTTTCCGTGTACCATATCTTGCTATTGGTCTACTTGTCGCATTTGCAAATTTGTGAATCATTTCCAACATTATTGAGTCTCACTTACAATTGCATCAAATTTTGTGCCACCATCCTAACCGAGCTGCACCATAAGCTTTTATTTGTGTAGGTGTGAGAACCGAGAAGAATTGGTACCAATAGTGCTATTTCATTGTCCGCATTTGAGTGAACTTGATTCATCATCAACATCGGTCAAAGGTACATTGGTATAAGTTCTTCTCCTTTCTACCACTCACATTTTTGCTTGGAATGATGGATAGGCCAAGTACTTCTACCAACCCACTCTTCATCGAACAAGACGACGACATGTCATCATACGTCACCAAGAACCACCTCTTTGGTGCACAACGAGCGTTGCACCAAGAACAACAAGCAATGAGCGACCGCATCGACAATCTCGCCACCGACTTGCGACTCTCCGAGCAACGTACAAGAGACTACTTCGACAACAAGTTCGACGCTCACAAGCAAGAGAATGATGCAAGAATGGACGAGATCCGCGCCTTGATGAGAAACCGGCATCATTCAACTTCTTCATCATCAAGACAGAGCCGATCGAGTCGACACTCCGACGACACCTTCTACGACTCAAGTACACCTACTTCGAACACTCTTCTTCGTGCCGCACGTCAAGACCGTCATGCATCTCGCAACCCGCTACATGACAAGCATTCACAAGAGCAAGTTGATGATCAAGTTCCTTGTCCTCAATCAAACCAAGACGCTTTTGCTCAAGCTTGAGAACGACAACGACTACGGCGCCAAGAGGAAGAACGAGCGCGTCTACACCAAGACGAACAAGACGCCAAGGCTCAACGTATTCAACAACAACAACGTGAAGTGCAAGCTCTTGAGGCGCAACGTGCCCTTCAAGAATCAAGTCGAGCCTTCGCCAACCGCAATCGGGAACGGTGCAACCAAGAGGAAGCCCTTCGAGAAGAAATCCAAGAGAGGAACTACCAACCTCATGGACAACGTCAAGTTCCTCAAGCTCCTCCACAAGCTCGTCAAGCTACACTTCAACCTCAAGTTCAACAAGAGCAAGTTGATCATGGTCTTCCCCCACGCCAAGAGCAACATGAAGACGATTGCAATCCACGTCAAGGGCGTCATCATCAACATCGCCAAAAACACAATGAATAGCAACGCTACGGAAAGCTAAAATTCACCATGCCCAAGTTCAATGGAAGCAATGACCCCGAAGACTACCTCTCATGGGCATTGAAGGTTGACAAAATCTTCCGGTTGCACAACTACGATGAAGCGAAGAAAATCGCTATGGCATCACTTGAGTTCCTAGACTATGTGCTCATATGGTGGGAACAAATCATTGAGCGACGACAAGCAAGAGGTGAACCTCCAATCACCACTTGGGCTCAAATGAAGGATGTCATGCGAGCACGCTTTGTGCCAACCTACTACAACCGCGAGCTCTTCAAGAAGCTCCAACTTCTCAAGCAAGGAACAAAGAGTGTTGAAGAATACTACAAGGAAATGGAGATAGCCATGATTCGAGCCAATGTCAAGGAAGATGATGAGCAAACTATGGCACATTTCTTGAATGGACTCAATCAACCCATCAAGAAGATCGCCGACTTCCAACCATACTCCACCCTCATTGAGCTCGTACATCAAGCTACAAAGGCGGAACGTCAAGTGCAAGATGACTTCAAGTACGCCAAGTACTCATCCAAGACCTACGGCTTCTCCAACAACCAAGCTTCAACACCTCCTCCAACATCTACATCAACCAAACCTTCTACAAACAACGACGACAAGTCGAGTTACAAGAGAAATTCAACAAGTTCAAGTCATCCTCCTCCTACTACAAGCAACCTCAAGCCGCGTGCTTCATCATCTACTCCGACCGATGAGACCATCAAAACAAGCTCCTTCAAGTGTTTTACTTGCGGCGGCCGAGGCCACAAGTCCTACGAATGCACCAACAAGCGCACCATGATCTTCAATGACGACGGCACATATGACTCAATGAGTGATGAGGAGATGGAAGCCCTTGAGCAAGTGGCCATGCACCGGCGAGTGAATGAAGATGAAGATGATCAAGTCTTTTGCGATGAGGATTCGAGCCCCGCTCTCGTTGTCTCCAAGGTCTTGACCCTTCAACATCAATAAGAAGACGACCAAAGATGCAACATCTTCCACACAAAGGCCGGCATCAACGGAAGGTCCGTCAAGGTCTTCATCGATGGAGGTAGTTGCCATAACTTGGCAAGTGAAGAACTATGTTCCAAACTTCATTTGGTCAAGAGGAAGCACCCACACCCCTACAAAGTTCAATGGCTAAGTGACTCCGCACTATACGTGTCGAGCATACGGTCCAAGTCTCCTTCAAAATTGGTGCTTATGAAGACACGTTGGAGTGTGATGTGGTCCCAATGAACGTTTGCCACCTACTTCTAGGTCGACCATGGAAATTCGACTGTGGCGTCATCCACAATGGGCGCACCAATCACTATATGATGCGGAGCATCCCACGATCATCCCCATGGACATACAACCGTCTCATCAAGAGCCAAGAGGACCCATGACACGAGCTAGAGCTAGAACTCTCGAGAACGAGGTGACCTGATGCGGAGCATCCCACGTTCATCCCCATGCTTCCACAACCATCTCATCAAGAGCCAAGAGGACCCATGACACGAGCAAGAGCTAGAGCTGTCGAGAACGAGGTGACCTCCTTCCTTATTGATATCGCATATGATCCACTCGAGACATGGCTACTACCTAAGTCCGATATGCTATGCATGATTAGGTGTCAAGGGGAACCTCCCGAAGGTGCACGTAAAGACGGACAAGTCCCCAAGTACAAGGATGAAGGAACACGACGAGAGGAACCGGAGAAGTCTGCCCAGCCCAGACATCCGGCACCATGCCCCGGACATCCGGCTCTTCCTGAAACCCCGGATATCCGGCCCCTTCGCCCGGAAATCCGGCCCCTCCATCACCGAATGCGTCTGGAAGAACCAGGCCAGCCCGGACATCCGGCCTCCCCGCTGATGAGGACATCAATACCATTGTTACACCCACAGCCCCTACTGCTACATATACTGGACCAATTACTAGAGCTCGCGCACGCCAATTAAATTATCAGGTACTTTCGTTTCTTGGTAATGATTCTAATGTTCATGAGAATATGATGCTGCCTAAATTGGATACATTTGTTTTGCTTACAAATGAAGGCCCTAGCTTGGAGAAGGATGGACATTGGAGCAAGAACAAGCAGGGAGATAATGCCATGCGCAAGGAGAACAAGAACGGAGTTACAAGTGATGATTCCAGGACTTTGAAGCCACCCTAATGAGTGCATGAGGCCTTGGACGAAATATACAAGATGCCACTTCATAATATTCGTCCATAGGCTATTCTAGGTGCTGCGTCACCTTATTATTGGGCCAGGCCCATGTAATTTCGAAATACTTAAGTATAGGCTGTTTTAGAGTCCGTATGTGTGGGGAAACAAGAGTTAGGGTTGATTTAGGACCCTCCACCAAGGGCCACGAAATTCCCCCTCTTCCTCCATATATACAGCCCTTAGGGCACCGTTTAGACCTTGGGTTTTGTTTAGATTAAAAGTTCGCCATAGCTGCAACTTCGCGCATTGCCGTTTGTGTTCAACGACTGCACAAAGCGCCACAGAACCCCACCTTGATCAATAAAGCTTTCATCTTATATTCGCAATATCCAGATTGCAATCTCAGTTTCTTGCTTGTTCTTCGTTTGCTCGCAGGAAACAGACCCTCGTGGTCAGGTTGATCGTGCTCCGGCGTGGTCAATAACCTCTCGGAGTTGGTTTAGCGATTGCTAAAGCGCGGCGTCCTCGACGCGTTCAGTAGTCGGATCGTCAAAGTTGACTTCCTCCAAAGCGAAAACCACATCTCATCGAAGACGGGACACCTTTGCCTCTATCAAGTGGTATCAGATTTTCAGGTTGCTCGGTGAGATTTTACAGTTTTTCGTAGATTAGATCGAGTCTGTTCTTCATACCTAAAGTCCACGAAAAAGCCACAAAAAAAATTAGGGTTAGTTCATCATATCCGAACCAATCTGAGCCTTTGCATAATCTTTTTAGGGTTTTGCTTTGTTGAATTTGCGGTTGCATCGTCGTGTCAAGTTGCTGGTCTTAGAGTCTAGTCTTTTAGAGTTTGAGTTACGGTCATAAGTTGTCACGCCGCCGCACCATCATCATCGCCTTGCCATCTACCACCATTGCTTATCCGCCACGCTCTGAATCCGTATCCATATACCACCACCAATCCGTATCCATATACCACCACCGCTACCATATATCACCACCGCTGCCATATACCACCACCATATATCCACCACCAATCCGAGTTCTTCTCATATTAGGTTTGTTTTCAAGATCCATCTAGTTTCCGATTCGTGTTTCCTTGCCTGCGTAGGTTTTGGAAAAAAAAAGAGTCTGGAAACCACCCTCCGTTTAGGCCCAAAATTTTCAAAACGCACTTGTCGAAAAATTTTATGGCTATCCTATTTTAGGTGTTTCTAAGTGTATTGAGACAATCGCCGTTATAGAAAGTTTTTTGACCCGTTTCAGTTTTTGGGTCCGGCAAAAAAAAAAAATTTTGGTCGAAAAATTTCGTGCCCATCCTGTCGGTTTGACCTGGAAGAGTTTTGAGACACTCGCCATTATAGTGATTTTTCAAAAAAAAAAAAAGAGCAAAAAAAAAAAGCAGCGCAAAAAAAGGAGCGAAATTTTTTTTTCAGAGTGCGTTTTCCGTTGTTTCGTGCAACGCCGTGATTTTGTTAGTGTTCTAGGCTCGCGTCTCTAGCACGGTCTAGCCTAGGACCAGACAAGACTGTCGTTGAGCGTTTATTCAACTTTGCATCTCTGAATTGATTATTGCTGATCCTTTTTGCTACCATATTATAAGCCTTCCCAGCTCCACATACATCTACATCGTGCGTTTGACTCTCCACCGTAATCGCTCTATCCAAGCTTTGAGAGTTTTGACTACATCGGTTGCGATCACCGCTCTTCTTTGGGTAAGAACTGGTAAGAATTTGAGATTTGCTTGACGGATTTGTGACCGTCCACCACACCACCACCACCACTTCCTAGTAGTCGGTCGAATCATATTCTTGTGTGTTTCTATTGCTGCTAACCATGGCAGGATCACAAGCCGACGAGACCGACCGGGAGAACATGACAAACAAAGCGCTACATGATAAGTTTCAACAAATGATGAGTGGGCAGGTGGACGATGTGCTAAATAGATTTGAAGAGGCCATGGAGAAGATAGATGGCATTGAGAAGGCGTTGAAACAAAGCTCGATAACAGGTTTAATGAATTGCTCGCCGTCTACCACCACCACCACCAGCTGCACCTAACGCACCTCTACTACAACAACAAGGACTACCTCCACATCGCGAAACAGCCCTCCGCCGAGCTTCCGTGTCCCTCTTCACCTGGCCAAGCTGCTGGTGCTCTTTGTTGATACTTCGTGGCTCCTGCTGCTACTGGCGGGGAGGATGATTATGTGAGAGCTTACGAGGATGAGGTTGATCAACATCGAACCACGTGCAACCACCAGCACCACAACCACCGTGTCGTCCACATGCAAACAATGGCAATGTTGGGCTCCCCTTCAGTACGAGATCATGACCATCTCCCTAAACTGAAATTGAATATTCCACCATTTGAGGGTAGATATGTTCCTGATATATATCTTACTTGGGAGTTAGAAACTGAACAACGATTTACATGTTTACAATATCCCGAGGAGAGACGTGTTCCTGCTGCTGTTTGTCCTTTCACTAGCTTTGCATGTGTTTGGTGGTCGAACATTGTAGATTATATCCTGTTCCAGCTACTTGGGCTGCTTTGAAAACTGCTATGCGTACTCGTTGGGTTCCACCATATTATCAGCGTGAATTACTTCAAAAATTGCAGCGCTTAAGACAAGGAAAAATTCGGTGAAGAATATTATCGGGAATTACAAACTGGCTTGATTAGATGTGGTATTGTTGAGGAGAATGAAGCTATGCTTGCACGTTTTTCGGGTGGATTAAATCGAGAGATTCAGACCATTCTAGACTACAAGGATTATAATAATATCACTCGATTATTCCATCTTGCTTGTAAAGCTGAGCGTGAAGTGCAGGATCGATGTGCCTTGGCGCCGACTAACTTTTCTCGCAGGTCGACCTTCATCATGGACACCACGTGCATCATCTACTTCCACACGTTCTACTACACGGCACCTCCGTCGGCTGCCACCTCCAACCGTGATACAAGAAAGCAGGCACAACCACCACTATCGCCAAGAGTACACCTGCTGGGCCTACAGAGCTCTTCTTCTTCCATGGCGTCAACAGGGCACACAAGTGATATTATTTGTCGTCGTTGTAAGGGAAGAGGACATTTTGCAAGAGAATGCCAATCTCAGCGTGTGATGATTGCTATTGAGGATGGTGGGTATGAGTCTGCTAGTGACTATGATGAAGAGACTTTGGCTCTTATTACACATGAAGAACACGGTGGAGATGATTCTGATTTTGAGACGCAATACATGGCTGCTGAAGATGCTGACAGGTATGAATGTTTAGTTGCTCAACGTGTTTTGAGTGTGCAGGTTACACAAGCTGAGCAAAATCAGAGGCATAACTTGTTCCATACAAAGGGAGTTGTGAAGGAACGTTCTATTCGCGTCATCATAGATGGAGGGAGCTGCAACAACTTGGCTAGCATGGATATGGTGGAGAAGCTTTCTCTCACCACAAGACCACATCCACATCCTTACTACATCCAATGGTTCAACAACAGCGGCAAGGTTAAGGTAACATGTACTGTTCGTGTGCATTTTAGTATCTCTACATATGCTGATTATGTTGATTGTGATGTGGTACCTATGCAAGCATGTTCCTTATTACTTGGTAGACCATGGCAATTTGATAAAAATTCTGTACACCATGGTAGAAACAATCAATATACTCTTGTTCACAAGGATAAAAATATTACTTTGCTTCCTATGACTCCTGATTCCATTTTGAAAGATGATATTAATAGAGCTAATAAAGCAAAACAGGAGAAAAATAAGAGTGAAAATCAGATTGTGGCAAAAGAATTTGAGCAACAAATGAAGCCTAATAATAAACCATCTAATGTTGCTTCTGAAATTAAACTGAAAAGTGCATGTTTATTTGCCACCAAATCTGATATTGATGAGCTAGATTCTAGCAAATCTGTTTGCTATGCTTTTGTGTGCAAAGAGGCATTATTTTCATTCGAGGACGTGCCTTCCTCTTTGCCCCTGTTGTCACTAACATTTTGCAGGGAGTTCACGACGTCTTCCCACAAGGCGTGCCACCGGATTACCACCTATTCGAGGGATTGAGCATCAAATTGACTTAATTCCGGTGCATCGCTACCCAACCGTGCACCATACCGTACCAATCCAGAGGAGACGAAGGAGATTATCGTCAAGTACAGGAGCTGCTCGACAAAGGTTATATCGCGAATCTCTTAGTCCTTGTGCTGTTCCTATTATACTAGTGCCTAAAAAGGATGGTGCGTCGGCGTATGTGTGTTGATTGTAGAGGCATTAATAATATTACTATTCGTTATCGTCATCCTATTCCTAGGCTAGATGATATGCTTGATGAATTAAGTGGCTCTACAATATTCTCCAAAGTTGATTTGCGTAGTGGATACCATCAAATTCGTATGAAATTGGGAGATGAATGGAAAACAGCATTTAAAACTAAGTTTGGATTATATGAGTGGTTAGTCATGCCTTTTGGGTTAACTAATGCACCTAGTACTTTCATGAGATTAATGAGCGAAGTTTTACGTGCTTTCATTGGACGATTTGTGGTAGTTTACTTTGATGATATACTGATTTATAGCAAATCTTTGGAAGAACATTTGGAACATTTACGTGCTGTTTTTAATGCTCTACGTGATGCACGTTTGTTTGGTAACCTTGGGAAGTGCACCTTTTGCACCGACCGAGTATCTTTTCTTGGCTATGTTGTTACTCCACAGGAATTGAAGTTGATAAAGCCAAGATTGAAGCTATTGAGAATTGGCGCAGCCCAAAACGGTCACACAAGTGAGGAGTTTTCTTGGACTAGCTGGTTTCTATAGGCGTTTTGTGAGAGACTTTAGCACCATTGCTGCACCTCTCAATGAGCTTACAAAGAAGGATGTGCCTTTTGTTTGGGGTACCGCACACGGGAAGAAGCCTTCACGGTATTGAAAGATAAGTTGACACATGCTCCTTTACTCCAACTTCCCGACTTTAATAAGACTTTTGAGCTTGAATGTGATGCTAGTGGAATTGGATTAGGAGGTGTGTTATTACAAGATGGCAAACCTGTTGCATACTTTTCGAAAAATTGAGTGGGCCTAGTCTGAACTATTCTACTTATGACAAAGAATTATATGCTCTTGTTCGGACTTTAGAGACATGGCAACATTATTTATGGCCCAAAGAATTTGTTATACATTCTGATCATGAATCTTTGAAACATATTAAAAGTCAAGCTAAACTGAATCGTAGACATGCTAAATGGGTTGAATTCATTGAGACTTTCCCTTATGTCATTAAACACAAGAAGGGTAAAGAAAATGTTATTCTTGATGCTTTGTCTCGTCGCTATACTATGCTTTCACAACTTGACTTCAAAATATTTGGTTTGGAGACCATCAAAGATCAATATGTGCATGATGCTGATTTTAATGATGTAATGCAGAATTGTAAAGAAGGAAGAACATGGAACAAGTTCGTTATTAATGATGGTTTTGTGTTCGTGCTAACAAGCTATGCATTCTCGCTAGCTCTGTTCGTCTTTTGTTGTTGCAGGAGGCGCATGGAGGAGGATTAATGGGAAACTTTGGCGTCAAGAAGACGGAGGATATACTTGCTACACATTTCTTTTGGCCAAAGATGAGACGGGATGTTGAGCGTTTTGTTGCTCGCTGCACTACATGTCAAAAAGCTAAGTCACGACTCAATCCTCATGGTTTATATATGCCTTTGCTGTGCCTAGTGTTCCTTGGGAGGATATATCTATGGACTTTGTTTTAGGTTTACCTCGAACAAAGAAGGGAGGATAGCATATTTGTTGTCGTGGATAGATTCTCGAAAATGGCACACTTTATACCATGTCATAAAAGCGATGATCTTTGTTAATGTTGCTGATTTGTTCTTTCGTGAAATTATTCGCTTGCATGGTGTGCCAAATACTATTGTTTCAGATCGCGATACTAAATTTCTTAGCCACTTTTGGAGATGTTTATGGGCTAAGTTGGGGACTAAACTGCTTTTTAGTACTACTTGTCACCCCAAACCGATGGACAAACTGAAGTAGTCAATAGAACATTGTCTACTATGCTTAGGGCTGTTTTGAAGAATAATAAGAAAACGTGGGAAGAATGCTTGCCTCATATTGAATTTGCTTATAATCGTTCATTGCATTCTACTACTAAGATGTGCCCTTTTGAAATTGTGTATGGCTTCCTACCTCGTGCACCTATTGATTTGTTGCCTCTTCCATCTTCGGAGAAGGTTAATTTTGATGCTAAAGAACGTGCTGAATTGATTTTAAAAGTGCATGAGATAACTAAGGAAAACATTGAGCGTATGAATGCTAAATATAAACTTCTTTGGAGATAAGGGTAGAAAACATGTTGTCTTTGCACCGGAGATCTTGTTTGGTTACACTTGCGTGAGGATAGGTTTCCTAATTTGCATAAATCAAAGCTAATGCCACGTCTTGATGGTCCATTTAAGGTGTTAGAGAAAATAAATGATAATGCATATAAACTTGAGCTGCTGCAGATTTTGGGGTTAGTCCCACTTTTAACATTGCAGATTTGAAGCCTTATTTGGGTAAGGAATATGAGCTTCCGTCGAGGACGACTTCATTTCAAGAAGGGAGGATGATGAGGACATCAATACCATTGTTACACCCACAGCCCCTCTTTGCTACATATCTTGGACCAATTACTAGAGCTCGCAAGACGCCAATTAAATTATCGGTACTTTCGTTTCTTGGTAATGATTCAAGTTCATGAGAATATGATGCTGCCTAAATTGGATACATTTGTTTTGCTTACAAATGAAGGCCCTAGCTTGGAGAAGGATGGACATTGGAGCAAGAACAAGCATGGAGATAATGCCATGCATAAGGAGAACAAACGGAGTTACAAGTGATGATTCCAGGACTTTGAAGCCACCCTAATGAGTGCATAAGGCCTTGGACGAAATATACAAGATGCCACTTCATAATATTCGTCCATAGGCTATTCTAGGTGCTTCGTCACCTTATTATTGGGCCAGGCCCATGTAATTTCGAAATACTTAAGTATAGGCTGTTTTTAGAGTCCGTATGTGTGGGGAAACAAGAGTTAGGGTTGATTTGGACCCCTCCACCAAGGGCCACGAAATTCCCCTCTTCCTCCATATATACAGCCCTTAGGGCACCGTTTGGACCTTGGGTTTTGTTTAGATTAAAAGTTCGCCATAGCTGCAACTTCGCAGCGTGCCGTTTGTGTTCAACGACCGGACAAAGCGCCACAGAACCCCACCTTGATCAATAAAGCTTTCATCTTATATTCGCAATATCTAGATTGCAATCTCAGTTTCTTGCTTGTTCTTCGTTTGCTCGCAGGAAACAGACCCTCGTGGTCAGGTTGATCGTGCTCCGGCGTGGTCAATAACCTCTCGGAGTTGGTTCTGCGATTGCTAAGGCGCGACGTCCTCGCACGTTCGTAGTCGGATCGTCAAAGTTGACTTCCTCCAAAGCGAAAACCACATCTCATCGAAAGACGGGACACCTTTGCCTCTATCACCCGCCCGGACATCCGGCCCGTCCCGAAGCCCCGGATATCCGGCGCCCCGCGCCCGAATCAGCAAAACCAGCAGCGCCAGCCCGGACATCCGGCGTCTCGGGAAAGCCCGGACATCCGGCCCGACGCCCGGACATCCGGCCTCCCCTGCCTGCGTGCAGTGCATCCGGGCCGAGACCCTTGTACCCCTTCGCCCCCTAGATTATATATACTTCATCCCCTTCGTCTCTCTAGGGTTAGCATTGGATTAGCTCATATTTTGGTGTGAGAGCCTTTGCTCATCCACTTGGCTACTTCTCCTCGGAGATCAGGACCTCTACGGAGAAGATCCCCCAAGCGGATTCAAGACCCCCTTCTAGGGTGGACCCCATCAAGACCTCCTCTCGGAGAAGAACGGCTACTCGTGTATCCTTACCTTTGTTGATCTTGAACCTTGTGCCACTCTATGTGTTCGATAATCTAGCACTTGTGTGATTGATTTCTTGTCGGTTGAGTGCATTCTCTCTCGTTTTCCCGTGTTTTCCCTCTTGTTCTTCGCGTGTCCTCGTGATTCCCGTGAGGATCCGCTCCAACGTGAAAGATCGCCCACGAGGGTTCGCCCTACATCATCTATGGTATCATGAGCCACGTTGATCACGTTTTTGGAGCCCCTACCCCTCTTTTTCTAGCTTGATTTTGTTGTTTTTGACCTAATTCCGAAAATTCCCCACAAAAATAGCCCCAAATTTTTTTTGTGATTTGTTAGTGTGATGAAGTTTTATTGGATTTGATCCGTGGATTTCGTGTGTTGCAGGTAGATCTAGCTTTTCCCCATCTTTTCCTCAATTTCCATCCACAAATTCGCCCAAATTTTAATCCGATTTGACCTCTCCTCGCGGTGTTCTTCGAGCCCGGACATCCGGCCCGAGCAGCTCGGACATCCGGCCCGATCAGCCCGGACATCCGGCGCCCCGGACATCCGGCTTTTAGCCCGGATTTCCGGCCCCTGGTAGCATCAATCCCATCCACCACCCCGTTCACCGCCTAACCTTCGCCAAATTTTGTCCCGTACCCACATACACTTCCATACACCTCCACCACTTCCGCATAACACCACAATAGCCTTTCCCACTTCCAATCCCGACAACGTTGCCAAATTTTTCCTTGAGAATTTGAGTTGGGGTTTTCCGTATCCTTTTGTGTTTCGGCTATCTAGGTACGGTTCAACATCAACATCCCCACCGCTCATCTTCGCCAAGGACGGTAACATCGTCGACATCTTTGACATTACTTGCAATTGCATTGATAACCATCACAGCCCATCTTTTGCGTTGCTTACCCATCGAGACTAGCCATTGAGTATTGCTGGCAACGTGACTTGTGCACATTAGTGATCATACTCCATAGCATACATACCATACCAAAGTGGTGCATATCTTGGCATCAACTTGTGTGTCACAAAGTTGTCATCCCATATACAATTGCTATCTTGGTTCGTGAAATTTTGCATGATAAAAGAGCTCAAAAGAGAAAGAGCCAATCAAGCTTTTAAGCAAAGAGAGAAAGATAAGCAAAGAGCTTATGAGCAAGAACCATAGCATCATACAACATTAAGATTGTCATACTTGATCATCTTGGATCAACACATCGAAACACCATACATATAGCATACTTGGGATAGAAGTCGTTGCATTTTGCTTAGTAGGTTATGCACAAGTTCGTATCCGCCTATTGTGCAATCGTGCTAGCGTCTCTCTAGTGTTGTGCAACAAGAGCATCTAGGTGAATTCCACATTTTGGCTCATCCTTGGTTGCATAACCCCATATTATCTATTTGCGTGTGTGTTCCCGTGTACCATATCTTGCTATTGGTCTACTTGTTGCATTTGCAAATTTGTGAATCATTTCCAACATTATTGAGTCTCACTTACAATTGCATCAAATTTTATGCCACCATCCTAACCGAGCTCCACCATAAGCTTTTATTTGTGTAGGTGTGAGAACCGACAAGAATCAGTACCAAGAGTGCTATTTCATTGTCCGCATTTGAGTGAACTTGATTCATTTTCAACATCGGTCAAAGGTACATTGGTATAAGTTCTTTTCCGTTCTACCACTCACATTTTGCTTGGAATGATGGATAGGCCAAGTTCTTCTACCAACCCACTCTTCATCGAGCAAGACGACGACATGACTTCATACGTCACCAAGAGCCACCTCTTTGGTGCACAACGAGCGTTGCACCAAGAACAACAAGCAATGGCGACCGCAGATCGACAACCTCGCCACCGACTTGTGACTCTCCGAGCAACGTACAAGAGACTACTTCGACAACAAGTTCGAGGCTCACAAGCAAGAGAATGATGCAAGAATGGACGAGATCCGCGCTTTGATGAGAAACCGGCATCATTCAACTTCTTCATCATCAAGACGGAGCCGCTCGAGTCGACACTTCGACGACACCTTCTATGACTCAAGTACACCTACTTCGAACACTCTTCGTCGTGCCGCTCGTCAAGACCGTCATGCATCTCGCAACCCGCTACATGACAAGCATTCACAAGAGCAAGTTGATGATCAAGCTCCTCGCCCTCAATCAAACAAAGAGGCTTTTGCTCAAGCTCAAGAGCGACAACGTCTTCGTCGCCAACAAGAGGAAGAAAGAGCGCGTCTACACCAAGACGAACAAGACGCCAAGGCTCAACGTCTTCAACAACAACAACGTGAAGCGCAAGCTCTTGAGGCGCAACGTGCCCTTCAAGAATCAAGTAGATCCTTCGCCAACCGCAATCGCGAACGGCGCAATCAAGAGGAAGCCCTTCAAGAAGAAATCCAAGAGAGGAACTACCAACCTCATGTACAACGTCAAGTTCCTCAAGCTCCTCCACAAGCTCGTCAAGCTCCACCTCAACCTCAAGTTCAACAAGAGCAAGTTGATCATGGTCTTCCTCCGCGCCAAGAGCAACATGAAGACGAATACAATCCACATCACGGACGTCATCATCAACATCGCCAACAACACAATGAAGAGCAACGCTACGGCAAGCTAAAATTCACCATGCCCAAGTTCAATGGAAGCAATGACCCCGAAGACTACCTCTCATGGGCATTGAAGGTTGACAAAATCTTCCGCTTGCACAACTACGTTGAAGCGAAGAAAATCGCTATGGCATCACT
This sequence comes from Aegilops longissima, assembly GCA_021605205.1. Classification (NCBI taxonomy): domain Eukaryota; kingdom Viridiplantae; phylum Streptophyta; class Magnoliopsida; order Poales; family Poaceae; genus Aegilops; species Aegilops longissima. Next base: position 237,495,544 of record CM038676.1, on the reverse strand, counting down.
TGAGTTCCAAGACTATGTGCTCATATAGTGGGAACAAATCATTGAGAGACGACAAGCAAGAGGCGAACCTCCAATCACCACTTGGGCTCAAATGAAGGATGTCATGCGAGCACGTTTTGTGCCAACCTACTACAACCGCGACCTCTTCAAGAAACTCCAACTACTCAAACAAGGAACAAAGAGTGTTGAAGAATATTACAAGGAAATGGAGATAGCCATGATTCGAGCCAATGTCAAGGAAGATGATGAGCAAACTATGGCACGTTTCTTGAATGGACTCAATCATCCCATCAAGAAGATCGCCGACTTCCAACCATACTCATCACTCATTGAGCTCGTGCATCAAGCTACCAAGGCGGAACGCCAAGTGCAAGATGACTTCAAGTACGCCAAGTACTCATCCAAGACCTACGGCTTCTCAAACAACCAAGCTTCAACTACTCCTTCAACATCTACATCAACCAAGCTTTCCTCAAGAAATGACGACAAGTCAAGTTACAAGAAGGTTCCGACGAGTTCAAGTCATCCTCCTCCTACTACAAGCAACATCAAGCCGCGTGCTTCATCCTCTACTCCGACCGCTGAGACCATCAAGACAAGCTCCTTCAAGTGTTTCACTTGCGGCGGCCGAGGCCACAAGTCATACGAATGCACCAACAAGCGCACCATGATCCTCAACGACGATGGCACATATGACTCCATGAGTGAAGAGGAGATGGAAGCCCTTGAGCAAGTAGCCATGCACCGGCAAGTGAATGAAGATGAAGATGATCAAGTCTTTTGTGATTAGGATTCGAGCCCCGCTCTCGTTGTCTCCAAGGTCTTGACTCTTCAACATCAACAACAAGAAGACCAACGATGCCACATCTTCCACACAAAAGCCGGCATCAATGGACGGTCCGTCAAGGTCATCATCGATGGAGGTAGTTGCCACAACTTGGCAAGTGAAGAACTATGCTCCAAGCTCCAATTGGTAAAGAGGAAGCACCCGCACCCCTACAAGGTTCAATGGCTAAGTGACTCCGGCACTATACGAGTCGAGCATACGGTCCAAGTCTCGTTCAAAATTGGTGCTTACGAAGACACGTTGGAATGTGATGTGGTCCCAATGACCGTTTGTCACCTACTTCTTGGTCGACCATGGCAATTCGACCGTGGTGTCATACACAATGGGCGTACCAATCACTATAGCTTGAAGATGAAAGGGAAAGAATATGTGCTACGACCTATGTCTCCTAGTCAAGTGATAGCCGAAAAGCAAGCCACACATCATAGAGAAAAGAGTGAGAAAGTGATCCACCCAAAAGTGAGTGAGAGCCACAAGCCAAATTTGAGCGCCTCTTCGCCTAGAGAGAAAAACCTCATTCTATTTGCCACCAAAATTGAGATGAGAGAAGTGTGTGAGAACCCATCGAGTGTGATGCACTTTGTCCTTGTGTGCAAGGATGGAGAACCAAAAACTAACACCATTCACGAGCTACCTTTGGTGTTTCAATCTCTTTTGCAGGAATTTCAAGATGTTTTCCCCGATGAGCTACCTCGGGTCTACCTCCTCTTGAGGCATTGAGCATCGAATCGACCTCATCCCGGAGCACCTCTACCAAACAAAGCTCCATACCGAGTCAATCCCGAAGAAACCAAGGAGATTCAACGGCAAGTACAACAACTCATCGACAACGGCCATGTACGTGAAAGCCTAAGCCCTTGTGCCGTTCCCGTTATTCTTGTGCCTAAGCCCGATGGAAGTTTCCGCTTGTGTTCCGATTGTAGACCTATCAATGCTATTACCGTTCGATATAGGCATCCCATTCCTCGCTTAGATGACATGCTTGATGAACTTAGTGTAGCCAACTTTTTCTCAAAAATTGATCTTAAAAGTGGCTATTATCAAATCCGCATACAAGAGGGTGATGAATGGAAAACTGCTTTCAAAACCAAATTTGGTTTATATGAGTGGTTAGTTATGCCTATGGGTCTTTCGGAAGCTCCCGGTACTTTTGTGCGTCTTATGCATCATGTGCTTCGTCCTTATATTGGAGTCTTTGTTGTGGTTTACTTTGATGATATTCTTGTGTTTAGCAAAACCATGAAAGAGCACATCAATCATGTAAAATCTGTGTTGCAAACTCTTCGCAAGGAAAGTCTTTATGCGAACTTGAAAAAATGCACTTTTGGAGTTGACAAAGTGGTTTTCTTGGGTTTTGTTGTTTCCTCAAAGGGTGTCCATGTTGATGAATCTAAAATTGAAGCAATCAAAACTTGGCCCCAACCCACCAATTTGCAACAAGTGCGAAGTTTTCTTGGTCTTGCGGGTTTCTATCGTCGCTTTGTGAAAGATTTTAGCACAATTGCCGCTCCTTTGCATGCTTTGAGCAAGAAGAATACTCCCTTTGTTCGGGGAACTTTGCAATCAACCGCTTTTGATGAGCTCAAGTCTTTGCTTACTCATGCTCCGATTCTTGCTTTTCCCAATTTTGACAAAACTTTTGAGGTTCATTGTGATGCAAGCGGTACCGGAATTGGCGGAGTTTTGATGCAAGAAAAACGAGCCATTGTATATTTTAGTGAAAAACTCTCCGGTGCTCAACTTAATTATCCCATCTATGACAAAGAATTGTATGCTTTAGTGCGTGTGCTACATGTTTGGGAACATTACCTTAGACCTCATGAGTTTGTCATCCATACCGACCATGAAACGCTTAAGTACCTCAAAGGTCAAACTAAATTGAACAAGCGTCATGCAAAATGGAGTGAATTCATTGAATCTTTTCCTTATGTGATCAAGTACATTAAGGGTAAAGAAAATGTAGTTGCCGACGCGCTTTCACGCATATGCATGCTTGTCACTCAACTTGAGTTGAATGTTATTGGTTTTGAGCATATAAAAGACTTGTATGAGCATGATACATCTTTTGCTTCTCCTTATGCTAAGTGTTTGACGCATACGTCTTGGGAACAATATTACATCAAGGATGGTTACCTTATGAGAGCTAACAAACTTTGCATTCCCGAGTCTTCTCTTCGTTTGCTCCTTTTGCAAGAGGCTCATGGAGGTGGACTCATGGGACACTTTGGACGCGACAAGACATTCGCCACGCTCTCCAACAACTACTTTTGGCCCAAGATGTTCCGCGACGTTTCACGCTTCACCAACCGATGCTACACATGTCGCAAAGCTAAGTCTAAAGCTCAATCTCATGGTCTTTACACGCCTCTTCCTATTCCATATCAACCATGGGAAGACATTAGTATAGATTTTGTACTTGGTTTTCCTAGGACTCAAAATGGCAAGGATTCCGTGTTTGTTGTTGTGGATAGATTTTCCAAAATGGCCCATTTCATTCCTTGCAACAAGATAGACGATGCTTCACATGTTGCAAATCTCTTTTGTAGGGAAATCTTGCGACTCCATGGAGTACCAAAGACAATCGTCTCCGATCGTGACGTCAAGTTCTTGAGTTACTTTTGGAAGACCCTATGTGCCAAGCTCGGAATCAAGCTCTTGTTCTCCTCGGCATACCATCCTCAAACCGACGGCCAAACGGAGGAGACGAACCGCACACTATCCACTCTACTTCGTGTCTTGATCAAGAAGAACATCAAGGAGTGGGAAGCATGTCTACCCATTGCCGAGTACGCCTACAATCGTGCAAGACATTCAACTACCGGCAAGTCCCCCTTCGAGGTCGTCTACGGTTTCAACCCGTTGTCCCCATTGGACATTCTACCACTTCCTCTCCACGAGCGCACCAACATGGATGCAAGTGAACGAGCAAGCTTCATCAAGAAGATGCACGAATATACAAGGCACACCATTGATCGCCAAGTACAACGTCAAGCAAACAAGCTCAACGCCAACAAGCAACCCATCATCTTCAACATTGGTGATCTAGTGTGGCTACACCTTCGCAAGGACCGCTTCCCAAAGAACGCAAGTCCAAGCTTCTCCCTCGAGCCGATGGACCTTTCAAGGTGCTATGCGCTTCAACGACAACGCTTACAAGATCGACATACCTCGAGACAAGTACAACGTGAGCGACATCTTCAACGTCAAGGACCTCGCACCTTTCCATGGAGATGAAGCTTTTGATCCGAGGTCGGATGTCTCCCAAGGGGGGGGGGGAGATGATGCGGAGCATCCCACGTTCATCCCCATGCTTCCACAACCGTCTCATCAAGAGCCAAGAGGACCCATGACACGAACAAGAGCTAGAGCTCTCGAGAACGAGGTGACCTCCTTCCTTATTGATATCGCATATGATCCACTCGAGACATGGCTACTACCTAAGTCCGATATGCTATGCATGATTAGGTGTCAAGGGGAACCTCCCGAGGGTGCACGTGAAGACGGACAAGTCCCCAAGTACAAGTATGAAGGAACACGACGAGAGGAATCGGAGAAGTCTGCCCAGCCCGGACATCCGGCACCATGCCCCGGACATCCGGCTCTTCCTGAAGCCCCGGATATCCGGCCCCTTCGCCCGGAAATCCGGCCCTCCATCACCCAATGCGTCTGGAAGAACCAGGCCAGCCTGGACATCCGGCCTCCCTGCCCGGACATCCGGCCCGTCCCGAAGCCCCGGATATCCGGCCACTCGCCCAGAAATCCGGCGCCTCGCGCCCGAATCAGCAAAACCAGTAGCGCCAGCCCGGACATCCGGCCGGCTAGCCCGGACATCCGGCGTCTCGGGAAAGCCCGGACATCCGGCCTCCCCTGCCTGCGTGCAGTGCATCTGGGCCGAGACCCTTGTACCCCTTCGCCCCCTAGACTATATATACTTCATCCCCTTCCTCTTTCTAGGGTTAGCATTGGATTAGCTCATATTTTGGTGTGAGAGCCTTTGCTCATCCACTTGGTTACTTCTCCTCAGAGATCAGGACCTCTACGGAGAAGATCCCCCAAGCGGATTCAAGACCCCCTTCTAGGGTGGACCCCATCAAGACCTCCTCTCGGAGAAGAACGGCTAATCGTGTATCCTTACCTTTGTTGATCTTGAACCTTGTGCCACTCTATGTGTTCGATAATCTAGCACTTGTGTGATTGATTTCTTGTCGGTTGAGTGCATTCTCTCTCGTTTTCCCCGTGTTTTCCCTCTTGTTCTTCCGCGTGTCCCTCGTGATTCCCCGTAGGATCCGCTCCAACGTGAAAGATCGCCCACGTAGGGTTCCAGCCTACATCATGACCTCTTTCCTTATTGATATCACATATGATCCACTCGAGACATGGCTACTACCTAAGTCCGATATGCTATGCATGATTAGGTGTCAAGGGAACCTCCGAGGGGCGACGTGAAGACGGACAAGCCGCCAAGTCCATGGATGAAGAGAACCAACGAAACGAGCAAGATCAACTTCCGGGCCCGGACATCCGGCCATGGCCCCGGACATCCGGCCCTGGAGCTTCTACCTCTATAGCCTCAAACTGCCCAAGTCTCCAGGCCGGACATCCGGCGCCCAAGCCGGACATCCGGCCCCAGCCGGATATCCGGCTCCCGGCACTGAAATCCGGCGCCCTCTCCCGATTCTGCTGAAGCAGTCGCCCCAGCCCGAAATCCGGGCTGATGGCCGGACATCCGGCGCCTCAAGGCCCGGACATCCGCCCGACGCTTGGACGTCCGGCCTCCCCCCCCTGCGTGCATTGCTTCCGAGACTTGTTCCTTATGCGCCTTCGCCCGAGACTATATATACTTGATCCCTACCTCTTTCTAGGGTTAGCATTGGATTAGCTCATATTCTTGTGTGAGAGCCTTTGCTCATCCACTTGGCTACTTCTCCTCGGGGATCAGGACCTCTACGGAGAAGATCCTCCAAGCGGATTCAAGACCCCCTTTTAGGGTGGACCCCATCAAGGCCTCCTCACGGAGAAGAACGGCTACCGTTTGTATCTTTCCTTTGTTGTTCTTGAATCTTGTGCCACTCTATGTGATCGATAATCTAGCACTTGTGTGATTGATCTCTTGTCGGTTTTGTGATTTCTCTCTCGTTTCTCTCGTGTTCTTCCGTGTGTTCCTCGCGATTCCCCGTAGGATCCGCTCCAACGTGAAAGATCGCCCACGTAGGGTTCCGCCCTACATCATCTATGGTATCATGAGCCACGTTGTTCACGTTATTGGAGCCCCTACCCCTCTTTTTCTAGCTTGATTTTGTTGTTTTGTCCTAATTCCGAAAATTCCCCACAAAAATAGCCCTAATTTTTTTTTGTGATTTGTTAGTGTGATGAAGTTTTGTTGGATTTGATCCGCGGATTTCGTGTGTTGCAGGTAGATCTAGCTTTCCCCCACCATTTCCACAATTTTCATCCACAAAATCGCCCCAATTTTGACCGGATTTGACCTCCCCACGCGGTGTTCTTCGAGCCCGGACATCCGGCCCGAGCAGCCCGGACATCCGGCCCGATCAGCCCGGACATCCGGCTCCCAGCCCGGAAATCCGGCCTCTAGCAGCATCAATCCCATCCACCACCCCGTTCACCGCCTAACTTTTGCCAAATTTTGTCCCGTGCCCACATACACTTCCACTTACCTCCACCATTTCCGCATAACACCACCATAGCCTTTCCCACTACCAATTCCGACAATGTTGCCAACTTTTGCCTTGAGAATTTGAGTTGGGGTTTTCCGTATCCTTTTGTGTTTCGGCTATCTAGGTACGGTTCAACATCAACATCACCACCGCTCATCTTCACCAAGGACGGTAACATCGTCGACACCTTTGTCATTACTTGCAATCGCATTGATAACCATCATAGCCCATCTTTTGCGTCGCTTACCCATCGAGACTAGCCATTGAGTATTGCCGGCAACGTGACTTGTGCACATTAGTGATCATACTCCATAGCATACATACCATACCAAAGTGTTGCATATCTTAGCATCAACTTGTGTGTCACAAAGTTGTCATTGCATACACAATTGCTATCTTGGTTCGACAAGTTTTGCATGAGAAAAGATCTCAAAAGAGAAAGAGCCAATCAAGCTTTTAAGCAAAGAGAGAAAGATAAGCAAAGAGCTTATGAGCAAGAACCATAGCATCATACAACATTAAGATTGTCATACATGATCATCTTGGATCAACACATCGAAACACCATACATATAGCATACTTGGGATAGAAGTCGTTGCATTTTTGCTTAGTAGGTTGTGCACAAGTTCGTATCCGCCTATTGTGCAATCGTGCTAGCGTCTCTCTAGTGTTGTGCAACAAGAGCATCTTGGTGAATTCCACATTTTGGCTCATCCTTGGTTGCATAACCCCATATTATCTATTTGCGCGTGTGTTTCCGTGTACCATACCTTGCTATTGGTCTACTTGTTGCATTTGCAAATTTGTGAATCATTTCCAACTTTATTGAGTCTCAGTTACAATTGCATCAAATTTCGTGCCACCATCCTAACCGAGCTCCATCATAAGCTTTTATTTGTGTAGGTGTGAGAACCGAAAAGAATCGGTACCAAGAGTGCTATTTCATTGTCCGCATTTGAGTGAACTTGATTCATTTTCAACATCGGTCAAAGGTACATTGGTATAAGTTCTTTTCCGTTCGACCACTCACATTTTGCTTGGAATGATGGATATGCCAAGTTCTTCTACCAACCCACTCTTCATCGAGCAAGACGACGACATGACTTCATACATCACCAAGAGCCACCTCTTTGGTGCACAACGAGCGTTGCACCAAGAACAACAAGCAATGTGCGACCGCATCGACAACCTAGCCACCGACTTGCGACTCTCCGAGCAACGTACAAGGGACTACTTCGACAACAAGTTCGAGGCTCACAAGCAAGAGAATGATGCAAGAATGGACGAGATCCGCGCTTTGATGAGAAACCGGCATCATTCAACGTCTTCATCATCAAGACGGAGCCGCTCGAGTCGACACTCCGACGACACCTTCTACGACTCAAGTACACCTACGTCGAACACTCTTCGTCGTGCCGCTCGTCAAGACCGTCATGCATCTCGCAACCCGCTACATGACAAGCATTCACAAGAGCAAGTTGATGATCAAGTTCCTCGTCCTCAATCAAACAAAGAGGCTTTTGCTCAAGCTCAAGAACGACAACGTCTTCGTCGCCAACAAGAGGAAGAACGAGCGCGTCTTCACCAAAACGAACAAGACGCCAAGGCTCAACGTCTTCAACAACAACAACGTGAAGCGCAAGCTCTTGAGGCGCAACGTGCCCTTCAAGAATCAAGTAGAGCCTTCGCCAACCGCAATCGCGAACGGCGCAATCAAGAGGAAGCCCTTCGAGAAGAAATCCAAGAGAGGAACTACCAACCTCATGTACAACGTCAAGATCCTCAAGCCCCTCCACAAGCTCGTCAAGTCCCACCCCAACCTCAAGTGCAACAAGGGCAAGTTGATCATGGTCTTCCTCCGCGCCAAGAGCAACATGAAGACGAGTACAATCCACGTCAAGGACGTCATCATCAACATCGCCAACAACACAATGAATAGCAACGCTACGGCAAACTAAAATTCACCATGCCCAAGTTCAATGGAAGCAATGACCCCGAAGACTACCTCTCATGGGCATTGAAGGTTGACAAAATCTTCCGGTTGCACAACTACGATGAAGCGAAGAAAATCGCTATGGCATCACTTGAGTTCCAAGACTACATGCTCATATGGTGGGAACAAATCATTGAGCGACGACAAGCAAGAGGTGAACCTCCAACCACCACTTGGGCTCAAATGAAGGATGTCATGCGAGCACGTTTTGTGCCAACCTACTACAACCGCGACCTCTTCAAGAAACTCCAACTACTCAAGCAAGGAACAAAGAGTGTTCAAGAATACTACAAGGAAATGGAGATAGCCATGATTCGAGCCAATGTCAAGGAAGACGATGAGAAAACTATGGCACGGTTTTTGAATGGACTCAATCATCCCATCAAGAAGATCGCCGACTTCCAACCATACTCATCCCTCATTGAGCTCGTGCATCAAGCTACAAAGGCGGAATGCCAAGTGCAAGATGACTTCAAGTACGCCAAGTACTCATCCAAGACCTACGGCTTCTCCAACAACCAAGCTTCAACGACTCCTTCAACATCTACATCAACCAAACTTTCTTCAAGAAATGACGACAAGTCAAGTTACAAGAAGGCTCCGACGAGTTCAAGTCGTCCTCCTCCTACTACAAGCAACGTCAAGCCGCGTGCTTCATCCTCTACTCCGACCGATGAGACCATCAAGACAAGCTCCTTCAAGTGTTTCACTTGCGGCGGCCGAGGCCACAAGTCATACGAATGCACCAACAAGCGCACCATGATCCTCAACGACGATGGCACATATGACTCCATGAGTGAAGAGGAGATGGAAGCCCTTGAGCAAGTGGCCATGCACCGGCAAGTGAATGAATATGAAGATGATCAAGTCTTTTGTGATGAGGAGTCGAGTCCCGCTCTCGTTGTCTCCAAGGTCTTGACTCTTCAACATCAACAAGAAGAAGACCAATGATGCCACATCTTCCACACAAAAGCCGGTATCAATGGACGGTCCATCAAGGTCATCATCGATGGAGGTAGTTGCCACAACTTGGCAAGTGAAGAACTATGCTCCAAGCTCCAATTGGCAAAGAGGAAGCACCCGCATCCATACAAGGTGCAATGGCTAAGTGACTCCGGCACTATACGAGTCGAGCATACGGTCCAAGTCTCCTTCAAAATTGGTGCTTACGAAGACACGTTGGAATGTGATGTGGTCCCAATGATAGTTTGTCACCTACTTCTTGGTCGACCATGGCAATTCGACCGTGGTGTCATACACAATGGGCGTACCAATCACTATAGCTTCAAGATGAAAGGGAAAGAATATGTGCTACGACCTATGTCTCCTAGTCATGTGATAGCCGACAAACAAGCCACCAATCATAGAGACAAGAGTGAGAAAGTGATCCACCCAAAAGTGAGTGAGAGCCACAAGCCAAATTTGAGCGACTCTTCGCCTAGAGAGAAAAACCTCATTCTATTTGCCACCAAAAGTGAGATGAGAGAAGTGTGTGAGAACCCATCGAGTGTGATGCACTTTGTCCTTGTGTGCAAGGATGGAGAACCAAAAACTAACACCATTCACGAGCTACCTTTGGTGTTTCAATCTCTTTTGCAGGAATTTCAAGATGTTTTTCTCGATGAGCTACCTCCGGGTCTACCTCCTCTTCGAGGCATTGAGCATCGAATCGACCTCATCCCCGGAGCGCCTCTACCAAACAAAGCTCCATACCGAGTGAATCCCGAAGAAACTAAGGAAATTCAACGACAAGTACAACAACTCATCGACAACGGCCATGTACGTGAAAGCCTAAGCCCTTGTGCCGTTCCCGTTATTCTTGTGCCTAAGCCCGATGGAAGTTTCCGCTTGTGTTCCGATTGTCGACCTATCAATGCTATTACCGTTCGATATAGGCATCCCATTCCTCGCTTAGATGACATGCTTGATGAACTTAGTGGAGCCAACTTTTTCTCAAAAATTGATCTTAAAAGTGGCTATTATCAAATCCGCATACAAGAGGGTGATGAATGGAAAACTGCTTTCAAAACCAAATTTGGTTTATATGAATGGTTAGTGATGCCTATGGGTCTTTCGGAAGCTCCCGGTACTTTTGTGCGTCTTATGCATCATGTGCTTCGTCCTTATATTGGAGTCTTTGTTGTGGTTTACTTTGATGATATTCTTGTGTTTAGCAAAACAATGAAAGAGCACATCAATCATGTAAAATCTGTGTTGCAAACTCTTCGCAAGGAAAGCCTTTATGCAAACTTGAAAAAATGCACGTTTGGAGTTGCCAAAGTGGTTTTCTTGGGTTTTGTTGTTTCCTCAAAGGGTGTCCATGTTGATGAATCTAAATTTGAAGCAATCAAAACTTGGCCCAAACCCACCAATTTGCAACAAGTGCAAAGTTTTCTTGGTCTTGCGGGTTTCTATCGTCGCTTTGTGAAAGATTTTAGCACAATTGCTGCTCCTTTGCATGCTTTGAGCAAGAAGAATACTCCCTTTGTTTGGGGAACTTTGCAATCAACCGCTTTTGATGAGCTCAAGTCTTTGCTTACTCATGCTCCGATTCTTGCTTTGCCCAATTTTGAGAAAACTTTTGAGGTTCATTGTGATGCAAGTGGTACCGAATTGGCGGAGTTTTGATGCAAGAAAACGAGCCATTGCTTATTTTAGTGAAAACTATCCGGTGCTCAACTTAATTATCCCATCTATGACAAAGAATTGTATGCTTTAGTGCGTGTGCTACATGTTTGGGAACATTACCTTAGACCTCATGAGTTTGTCATCCATACCGATCACGAAACGCTTAAGCACCTCAAAGGTCAAACTAAATTAGACAAGCGTCATGCCAAATGGAGTGAATTCATTGAATCTTTTCCTTATGTGATCAAGTACATTAAGGGTAAAGAAAATGTAGTTGCCGACGCGCTTTCACGCATATGCATGCTTGTCACTCAACTTGAGTTGAATGTTATTGGTTTTGAGCATATAAAAGACTTGTATGAGCATGATCCATCTTTTGCTTCTCCTTATGCTAAGTGTTTGGCGATACGTCTTGGGAACAATATTACATCAAGGTTGGTTATCTTATGAGAGCTAACAAACTTTGCATTCCGAGTCTTCTCTTCGTTTGCTCCTTTTGCAAGAGGCTCATGGAGGCGGACTCATGGGACACTTTGGACGCGACAAGACATTCGCCACGCTCTCCAACAACTACTTTTGGCCCAAGATGTTCCGCGACGTCTCACGCTTCACCAACCGATGCTATACATGTCGCAAAGCTAAGTCTAAAGCTCAATCTCATGGTCTTTACATGCCTCTTCCTATTCCATATCAACCATGGGAAGACATTAGTATGGATTTTGTACTTGGTTTGCCTAGGACTCAAAATGGCAAGGATTCCGTGTTTGTTGTTGTGGATAGATTTTCTAAAATGGCACATCTCATTCCTTGCAACAAGATAGACGATGCTTCACATGTTGCAAATCTCTTTTGTAGGGAAATCTTGCGACTCCATGGCGTACCAAAGACAATCGTCTCCGATCGTGACGTCAAGTTCTTGAGTTATTTTTGGAAGACCCTATGTGCCAAGCTCGGAATCAAGCTCTTGTTCTCCTCGGCATACCATCCTCAAACCGACGGCCAAACGGAGGTGACGAACCGCGCACTATCCACTCTACTTCGTGTCTTGATCAACAAGAACATCAAGGAATGGGAAGCGTGTCTACCCATCGCCGAGTACGCCTACAATCGCGCAAGACATTCAACTACCAGCAAGTCCCCCTTTGAGGTCGTCTACGGTTTCAATCCCTTGTCCCCATTGGACATTCTACCACTTCCTCTCCAAGAGCGCACCAACATGGATGCAAGTGAACGAGCAAGCTACATCAAGAAGATGCACGAAGATACAAGGCACACCATTGAGCGCCAAGTACAACGTCAAGCCAACAAGCTCAACGCCAACAAGCAACCCATCGTCTTCAACATTGGCGATCTAGTATGGCTACACCTTCGCAAGGACCGCTTCCCCAAAGAACGCAAGTCCAAGCTTCTGCCTCGAGCCGATGGACCTTTCAAGGTGCTAGCACGCTACAACGACAACGCTTACAAGATTGACATACCTCGAGACAAGTACAACGTGAGCGACATCTTCAACGTAAAGGACCTCGCACCATTCCATGGAGATGAAGCTTTTGGTCCGAGGTCGGATCTCTCCCAAGGGGGGGGGGGGAGATGATGCGGAGCATCCCACGATCATCCCCATGGACATACAACCGTCTCATCAAGAGCCAAGAGGACCCATGACATGAGCTAGAGCTAGAACTCTCGAGAACGAGGTGACCTCTTTCCTTATTGATATCATATATGATCCACTCGAGACATGGCTACTACCTAAGTCCGATATGCTATGCATGATTAGGTGTCAAGGGAACCTCCGAAGACATGCGTGAAGACGGACAAGCCGCCAAGTCCATGGATGAAGAGAACCAACGAAGCGAGCAAGATCAACTTCCGGGCCCGGACATCCGCCATGGCCCCGGACATCCGGCCCCTGGAGCTTCTGCCTCTACAGCCTCCAAACTGCCCAAGTCTCGAGGGCCCGGACATCCGGCGTCAATTCCGGACATCCGGCCCCCAGCCCGGATATCCGGCTCCCAGCCCGGAAATCCGGCGCCCACCCCGATCTCTGCTGAAGCAGTCGCGCCAGCCGGACATCCGGGCTGATGGCCTGACATCCGGCGCCTCAAGGCGTCCGGACATCCGCCCGCGCCCGGACGTCCGGCCTCCCCTGCGTGCATTGCTTCCGGGACTTGTTCCTTGTACGCCTTCGCCCCGAGACTATATATACTTGATCCCCTACCTCTTTCTAGGGTTAGCATTGGATTAGCTCATATTCTTGTGTGAGAGCCTTTGCTCATCCACTTGGCTACTTCTCCTCGGAGATCAGGACCTCTACGGAGAAGATCTCCCAAGCGGATTGAAGACCCCCTTTTAGGGTGGACCCCATCAAGGCCTCCTCACGGAGAAGAACGGCTACCGTTTGTATCTTTCCTTTGTTGTTCTTGAATCTTGTGCCACTCTATGTGATCGATAATCTAGCACTTGTGTGATTGATCTCTTGTCGGTTTCGTGATTTCTCTCTCGTTTCTCTCGTGTTCTTCCGTGTGTTCCTCGCGATTCCCCGTAGGATCCGCTCCAACGTGAAAGATCGCCCATGTAGGGTTCCACCCTATATCACTATAGCTTCAAGATGAAAGGGAAGGAATATGTGCTACGACCTATGTCTCCTAGTCAAGTGATAGCCGACAAGCAAGCCACCCATCATAGAGACAAAAGTGAGAAAGTGATCCACCAAAAAGTGAGTGAGAGCCACTAGCCAAACTTTAGCGCCTCTTCGCCTAGAGAGAAAAACCTCATCCTATTTGCCACCAAAAGTGAGATGAGAGAAGTGTGTGAGAACCCATCTAGTGTGATGCACTTTGTCCTTGTGTGCAAGGATGGAGACCCAACAACTAACACCTCTCATGAGCTACCTTTAGTGTTTAAATCTCTTTTGCAGGAATTTTAAGATATTTTCCCCGATGACCTACCTCCGGGTCTACCTCCTCTTCGAGGCATTGAGCATCGAATCGACCTCATCCCCGGAGCGCCTCTACCAAACAAAGCTCCATACCGAGTCAATCCCGAAGAAACCAAGGAGATTCAACGGCAAGTACAACAACTCATCGACAACGGTCATGTACGTGAAAGCCTAAGCCCTTGTGCCGTTCCCGTTATACTTGTGCCTAAACCCGATGGAAGTTTCCGCTTGTGTTCCGATTGTAGACCTATAAATGCTATTACCGTTCGCTATAGGCATCCCATTCCTCGCTTAGATGATATGCTTGATGAACTTAGTGGAGCCAACTTTTTCTCAAAAATTGACCTTAAAAGTGGCTATTATCAAATCCGCATAAAAGAGGGTGATGAATGGAAAACTGCTTTCAAAACCAAATTTGGTTTATATGAGTGGTTAGTGATGCCTATGGGTCTATCGGAGGCTGCCGGTACTTTCGTGCGTCTTATGCATCAAGTGCTTCGTCCTTACATTGGAGTCTTTGTTGTGGTTTACTTCGACGATGTTCTTGTGTTTAGCAAAACCATGAAAGAACATCTTAATCATGTTAGGGCTGTTTTGCAAACCCTTCCCAAGGAAAGTCTTTATGCAAACATGAAAAAATGCACATTTGGTGTTGACAAAGTGGTTTTCTTGGGTTTTGTAGTATCCTCAAAGGGTGTCCATGTTAATGAATCTAAAATTGAAGCAATCAAAACTTGGCCCCAACCCACCAATTTGCAACAAGTGCGCAGCTTTCTTGGTCTTGCGGGTTTTTATCGTCGCTTTGTGAACGATTTTAGCACAATTGCCGCTCCTTTGCATGCTTTGAGTAAGAAGAATACTCCCTTTGTTTGGGGAACTTTGCAATCAACCGCTTTTGATGAGCTCAAGTCTTTTCTTACTCATGCTCCGATTCTTTCTTTGCCCAATTTTGACAAAACTTTTGAGGTTCATTGTGATGCAAGTGGTACCGGAATTGGCGGAGTTTTGATGCAAGAAATCGAGCCATTGCTTATTTTAGTGAAAAACTCTCCGGTCCTCAACTTAATTATCCCATCTATGACAAAGAATTGTATGCTTTAGTGTGTGTGCTACATGTTTGGGAACATTACCTTAGACCTCATGTGTTTGTCATCCATACCGATCATGAAACACTTAAGTACCTCAAAGGTCAAACTAAGTTGAACAAGCGTCATTCAAAATGGAGTGAATTTATTGAATCTTTTCCTTATGTGATCAAGTACATTAAGGGTAAAGAAAATGTAGTTGCCGACGCGCTTTCACGCATATGCATGCTTGTCACTCAACTTGAGTTGAATGTTATTGGTTTTGAGCATATAAAAGACTTGTATGAGCATGATCCATCTTTTGTTATTCCTTATGCTAAGTGTTTGACGCATACTTCTTGGGAACAATATTACATCAAGGATGCTTATCTTATGAGAGCTAACAAACTATGCATTCCCGAGTCTTCTCTTCATTTGCTCCTTTTGCAAGAGGCTCATGGAGGCGGACTCATGGGACACTTTGGAAGAGATAAGACATTCGCCACGCTCTCCAAGAACTACTTTTGGCCCAAGATGTTCCGCGACGTCTCACGCTTCACCAACCGTTGCTCTACATGCCGCAAAGCTAAGTCTAAAGCTCAATCCCATGGTCTTTACATGCCCCTTCCTATTCCTTATCAACCTTGGGAAGACATTAGCATGGACTTTGTACTTGGTTTGCCTAGAACTCAAAATGGAAAGGATTCCGTGTTTTTGTTGTGGATAGATTTTCTAAGATGGCACATTTCATTCCTTGCAACAAGATAGACAATGCTTCACATATTGCAAATCTCTTTTGTAGGGAAATCTTGCGACTCCATGGAGTACCAAAGATAATCGTCTCCGATCTTGACGTCAAGTTCTTGAGTTACTTTTGGAAGACCCTATCCGCCAAGCTCGGAATCAAGCTCTTGTTCCCATCGGCATACCATCCTCAAACCGACGGCCAAACGGAGGTGACGAACCGCACACTATCGACTCTACTTCGTGTCTTGATCAAGAGGAACATCAAGGAGTGGGAAGCATGTCTACCCATCGCCGAGTACGCCTACAACCGTGCAAGACATTCGACTACCGGCAAGTCCCCCTTCGAGGTCGTCTACGGCTTCAACCCATTGTCCCCATTGGACATTCTACCTCTTCCTCTACAAGAGTGCACCAACATGGATGCGAGTGCACGGGCAAGCTACATCAAGAAGATGCATGAGGATACAAGACAAACCATCGAGCGCCAAGTACAACGACTAGCGACCAAGCTCAACGTCAACAAGCAACCCATGGTCTTCAACATTGGTGATCTAGTGTGGCTACACCTTCGCAAGGAACGCTTCCCCAAAGAACGCAAGTCCAAGCTTCTTCCTTGAGCCGATGGACCTTTCAAGGTGCTAGCACGTTACAACGACAACGCCTACAAGATCGACCTACCTCGAGACAAGTACAATGTGACGACATCTTCAACGTCAAGGACCTCGCACCTTACCATGGAGATGAAGCTTTTGATCCGAGGTCGGATCTCTCCCAAGGGGGGGATGATGCGGAGCATCCCTCGCCCATCCCCATGGACGTGCCTACATCTCCCTCAACGCCACTAGGACTGATAGAGGCGAGGGTGTCCCGATCTTTCGATGAGATGATAACTATCGATTTGGTGGAGACGACTTTGACGATCCGACTACAAACGTGCACGACGTTGTGCCTTAGCAATCGCTAAACCAATCTCCCGAGGTTACTGACGATGCCGTAGGCACAATCAGCCTGACCACGAAGGTCTATTCCTGCAAGCAATCGAAGAACGAGCAAGAATATGATAAAGCAATCTGAATATTGCGAATATATATGAAGTATTAATAATGGTGGGGATCCGTAAGCGGTCTTGGTCTGGTCGTTGGACACAAACGAAGTACACGAAGTTGCAATGGCTAACTTTTAACTAAACAAATCCCAAGGAAAAAGCTACTAGATGGATCTACTTATATAGGAGCAAGGGGTGGCGTCCAAGGAGGTGGGAGGACGTCCCAAGGCAGCCTAAAACTAACCCTAGGTCGTACAAGGCCAATGGGCCCAAGCGGAGGTGACGTAACACCTTTGGACTTGTAGTTTGACTCGGATTCTGCTACAGCATCAGATTGTTTCGTCCATAACTCAACGCTCCAGACGGATTTTAAGGTGATTCCAATTGGGTTGGAAAATGCACGAAATCTATTTTCCAACAAAAAAAGAATCAACCAATTTGGAGTCCGTATGAAAAAGTTATTGACGTTTTGAGTCGGTATGTCTGCATGCAGTCCGAATCTGAGTCCGAACGTGAGAGACTTGGACTCTATCTTCTCTTGGGCCAAAAGTGACGTGAGAGAACTTTTTGAACAGCAGGTAAACATCTCTTTCTCCCTTATCTTCATATGTGGATTGTACAAATGTCCCATACACCTGCAATTAGACATGGCACAAAAGTTTGTGAAGTATTTTTGTCCTGGATGACATAAATAAATTATTGCAAAGTTTGCATTAGAAATCACCTCACAAATATACATGTATGCAATATTTTTGGTCGTATCCAATGTAATCATGTCCTCATCATCCTCCCCTTCTTGAAAACAAAGCCGTCCTCGGCGTTGCTTAGTCTGAAATATGGCTAACAAAAGAGACAAGTTGTACATGTTGTATATGTATATGTCATCCATTTTTACTTCCCTTGATTTTTGCACATATGACACATGAATAGATGAGTAACTTGCATAGTTCATAAAATCTAAAGCCAAAACATTATCACAAGAAGTAGAAGGCATGAAAATATTACAACTCAGTTTGCACATATAAGTGAAGCTCTTATTCATTTCAAAAGATTGACAATGTTCATCATTAAACCATCCCAACATTGGTGAATAAACCTTACTTGCATCAAGTTTACATGCTACAACATGCTTAAATAAGCAAACATGATAGAGGCAAAGGTGTCCCGATGTTTCGATGAGATGGTGGCTATCGTTTCTGTGGGAGTCGACCTTGACGATCCGACTACGATCGTGCGAGACGTCGCGCCTTAGCAATCGCTAAACCAACTTCCGAGGGTTATTGACCACGCCGAGCACGATCAACGACCACGAGGGCCTGTTTCCTGCGAGCAAACGAAGAACAAGCAAGAAACTGAGATTGCAATCTGGATATTGCGAATATAAGATGAAAGCTTTATTGATCAAGGTGGGGTTACTGTGGCGCCTTGGTGCAGTCGTTGAACACAACAAAATGCAGCGAAGTTGCAGCTATGGCGAACTTTTAATCTAAACAAAACCCAAGGTCTAAGCGGTGCCCTAAGGGCTGTATATATGGAGGAAGAGGGGAATTTCGTGGGCCTTGGTGGAGGGTCCGAAATCAACCCTATCTCTTGTTTCCCCACACATACGGACTCTAAAACAGCCTATACTTAAGTATTTCGAAATTACATGGGCCTGGCCCAATAATAAGGTGACGAGCACCTAGAATAGCCTCGGACGACATTTATGAAGTAGCATCTTGTATATTTCGTCCAAGGCTTCATGCACCCATTATGGTGGCTTCAAAGTCCTGAAATCATCACTTGTAACTCCGTTCTTGTTCCCCTTGTGCATGGCATTATCTCCATGCTCGTTCTTGCTCCAATGTCCATCCTTCTCCAAGCTAGGGCCTTCATTTGTAAGCAAAACAAATGTATCCAATTTAGGCAGCATCATATTCTCATGAACATTAGAATCATTACCAAGAAACGAAAGTACCTGATAATTTAATTGGCGTGCGCGAGCTCTAGTAATTGGTCCAGTATATGTAGCAGTAGGGGCTGTGGGTGTAACAATGGTATTGATGAGGAAACACGAATCGGAAACTAGATGGATCTCGAAAACAACCCTAATATGAGAAGAACTCGGATTGGTGGTGGATATATGGTGGTGGTATATGGCAGCGGTGGTGGAATATGGATACGGATTGGTGGTGGTATATGGATACGGATTGGTGGTGGTATATGGATACGGATTCAAAGCGGTGGCGGATAAGCAATGGTGGTAGATGGCAAGGCGATGATGATGGTGCGGCGGCGGCGTGACAACTTATGACCAGAACTCGAAACTCTAAAAGACTAGACTCTAAGACCAGCAACTTGACACGACGATGCAACCGCAAATTCAACAAAGCAAAAACCCTAAAAAGATTATGCAAAGGCTCAGATTGGTTCGGATATGATGAACTAACCCTAATTTTTTTGTGTGGCTTTTTCGTGGACTTTAGGTATGAAGAACAGACTCGATCTAATCTCGAAAAGCTGTAAAATCTCACCGAGCAACCTGAAAATCTGATACCACTTGATAGAGGCAAAGGTGTCCCGATGTTTCGATGAGATGGTGGCTATCGTTTCGTGGGAGTCGACCTTGGCGATCCGACTACGATCGTCGCGAGACGTCGCGCCTTAGCAATCGCTAAACCAACTTCCGAGGGTTATTGACCACGCCGAGCACGATCAACCTGACCACGAGGGCCTGTTTCCTGCGAGCAAGCGAAGAACAAGCAAGAAACTGAGATTGCAATCTGGATATTGCGAATATAAGATGAAAGCTTTATTGATCAAGGTGGGGTTCTGTGGCGCCTTGGTCTGGTCGTTGAACACAAAGCGAAATGCTGCGAAGTTGCAGCTATGGCGAACTTTTAATCTAAACAAAACCCAAGGTCTAAACGGTGCCCTAAGGGCTGTATATATGGAGGAAGAGGGGGAATTTCGTGGGCCTTGGTGGAGGGTCCGAAATCAACCCTATCTCTTGTTTCCCCACACATACGGACTCTAAAACAGCCTATACTTAAGTATTTCGAAATTACATGGGCCTGGCCCAATAATAAGGTGACGCAGCACCTAGAATAGCCTCGGGACGACATTTATGAAGTAGCATCTTGTATATTTCGTCCAAGGCTTCATGCACCCATTATGGTGGCTTCAAAGTCCTGAAATCATCACTTGTAACTCCGTTCTTGTTCCCCTTAGCATGGCATTATCTCCATGCTCGTTCTTGCTCAATGTCCATCCTTCTCCAAGCTAGGGCCTTCATTTGTAAGCAAAACAAATGTATCCAATTTAGGCAGCATCATATTCTCATGAACATTAGAATCATTACCAAGAAGCGAAAGTACCGATAATTTAATTGGCGTCTTGTGAGCTCTAGTAATTGGTCCAGTATATGTAGCAGTAGGGGCTGTGGGTGTAACAATGGTATTGATGAGGAAACACGAATCGGAAACTAGATGGATCTCGAAAACAACCCTAATATGAGAAGAACTCGGATTGGTGGTGGATATATGGTGGTGGTATATGGCAGCGGTGGTGGAATATGGATACGGATTGGTGGTGGTATATGGATACGGATTGGTGGTGGTATATGGATACGGATTCAAAGCGGTGGCGGATAAGCAATGGTGGTAGATGGCAAGGCGATGATGATGGTGCGGCGGCGGCGTGACAACTTATGACCAGAACTCGAAACTCTAAAAGACTAGACTCTAAGACCAGCAACTTGACACGACGATGCAACCGCAAATTCAACAAAGCAAAAACCCTAAAAAGATTATGCAAAGGCTCAGATTGGTTCGGATATGATGAACTAACCCTAATTTTTTTTGTCTGGCTTTTTCGTGGACTTTAGGTATGAAGAACAGACTCGATCTAATCTACGAAAAGCTGTAAAATCTCACCGAGCAACCTGAAAATCTGATACCACTTGATAGAGGCAAAGGTGTCCCGATGTTTCGATGAGATGGTGGCTATCGTTTCGTGGGAGTCGACCTTGACGATCCGACTACGATCGTCGCGAGGCGTCGCGCCTTAGCAATAGCTAAACCAACTTCCGAGGGTTATTGACCACGCCGAGCACGATCAAACGACCACGAGGGCCTGTTTCCTGCGAGCAAGCGAAGAACAAGCAAGAAACTGAGATTGCAATCTGGATATTGCGAATATAAGATGAAAGCTTTATTGATCAAGGTGGGGTTACTGTGGCGCCTTGGTCTGGTCGTTGAACACAAACGAAACGCGAAGTTGCAGCTATGGCGAACTTTTAATCTAAACAAAACCCAAGGTCTAAGCGGTGCCCTAAGGGCTGTATATATGGAGGAAGAGGGGGAATTTCGTGGCCCTTGGTGGAGGGGTCCGAAATCAACCCTATCTCTTGTTTCCCACACATACGGACTCTAAAACAGCCTATACTTAAGTATTTCGAAATTACATGGGCTGGCCCAATAATAAGGTGACGCAGCACCTAGAATAGCCTCGGGACGACATTTATGAAGTAGCATCTTGTATATTTCGTCCAAGGCTTCATGCACCCATTATGGTGGCTTCAAAGTCCTGAAATCATCACTTGTAACTCCGTTCTTGTTCCCCTGCGCATGGCATTATCTCCATGCTCGTTCTTGCTCAATGTCCATCCTTCTCCAAGCTAGGGCCTTCATTTGTAAGCAAAACAAATGTATCCAATTTAGGCAGCATCATATTCTCATGAACATTAGAATCATTACCAAGAAACGAAAGTACCTGATAATTTAATTGGCGTGCGCGAGCTCTAGTAATTGGTCCAGTATATGTAGCAGTAGGGGCTGTGGGTGTAACAATGGTATTGATGTCCTCATCAAAACATGCAATAAGTCATTTGACACAGAATCATCACCAAGATTAGAGGTCATATCAAAATGATTAAACATTGATTCTTTTGCATCAATAGTTAATTCAATGGGTGCACTCAAAATTGTTGGTATTTCAGTTATTTGATCACATGACGCATTCATGATAGTATCAAGATTCTCTAAAATAGGTGATGTGCTCAAATCACCAGTTAACTCAACACATGATGCATTCAAGTTAACTAGGGATGCATCATTCTCATGTGAAGTTATATCATTAATACCTTTACTATTACCTTGTCGCAAAGACGTAGCTGATGTAGGTACGGGCCTTGATAATGCACCATACACTTGAGATGATGTCGCTCACAATCTGGGGTGTGGCTGCTCTAGTAGGTGCAACGGTGGAGGAACCAAGCGGCGATGGTGAGCATGAACTGGAATAGTAGTTGTTGTAGTCACCCAATGCATCCTCCTGTAGCTGTCTCTCAAAGGTACAAGCGCGAACATACATACCAATAATGGAACGAGGAATATAGTGAAATCTTGCACGGATATCATGGTTCAAACCACCAAAAAATCAATTCATTGTATCATCCTCAGATTCTTCTATGTCACAATGATGCATATAAGATTTGAACTCTTTGTAGTAAGCATGAACAGTGTTCTGCCTTGTTTTAATTGTTCAAATTTGCGAAGCAATTCACGACGATAGTAAGGAGGAAAAATTGTTGTCTCATTACAGCTTTCAAAACTTTCCAAGTTGTGGGTTGGTTATCAATGTTTTTCTTACAATGTACACTCCACCAAGCGAAGCAAAACCAGTAAATTCTCTAGTGGTAGCTCGTACTCTCTCAAGTTCAGAAAAATCATGGTGACTAAAACTTCTTCTAATTCAAGCTCCCAAGCTAGATAAATAGCAGGATTAAATCTACCCTCAAATGATGGTAAACACATACCACGACCTTATGCTTGTGTGTGTTGTCCCAACTCTCGTGATGATGAAGATGTGTCCGTCGTCCAAGAACTTCTATCTCCGGAACTGTCATGATTAGTAGAAAGAAGAAACAAAATTCGAGAATAATGTTCCTATGAACTACTAGGATGTGGTTGTAAAGTGCTCACATAAAGCAAATATCAATATCTTACAAGTTCTTACCATGCGGTAGGTGGTGACGAGCAACCAGCGGTGTCAAGTAACTCGAAGATTGTGTAAAGCGATTGCGAGAGGCGTATACATATACGGTGTAGAAATATGTGGAGCTGGGTTGGCTATATATGGTAGCAAAAAATTAGCAATAATCAATTCATAGATGCAATGTTGAATAAGCGCTCAACGACGAGATCTGTGCTGGTCCTAGGCTAGACCAGACTAGAGACTCAAGCCTAGAACACTAATGAGGTCACAGTGTAGCACAACTAGCATCAATGAAGGATAATAAGTAGCTCTGGACAGCAAGATATAAGTGAAGATCTGGCAACGGTAAAGATAATGATGAAGAACAAGCGCCAAGCGGGATATACAACAACTCTCTCTCAATTTTCCTCTTGAAAAGTTTGAGCCAATTTTCGATAACTTTTTAAAAGAATGCTACTAACTCAAGCTTTCCAATTCAAAAGAATCACTCAATTCGAGTTGATATGAGGAGTCAAAAAATTCTAAAACTGGTTTGAAAAACTGGAATAAGTTGTGTTCACGA
The DNA here is from genome assembly GCA_021605205.1 of Aegilops longissima. Lineage (NCBI taxonomy): Eukaryota > Viridiplantae > Streptophyta > Magnoliopsida > Poales > Poaceae > Aegilops > Aegilops longissima. The sequence continues at coordinate 237,472,069 of CM038676.1, read as the reverse complement.
ACTTCGGAGGGAAAAAAGACCTATTTAGGAGCCGATTTTGAGGTGGCGTCCAAGGAGGTGGGAGGACGTCCCAAGGCAGCCTAAAACTAACCCTAGGTCGTACAAGGCCAATGGGCCCAAGAGGAGGTGACGTAACACCTTTGGACTTGTAGTTTGACTCGGATTCTGCTGCAGCATCAGATTGTTTCGTCCATAACTCAACGCTCCGGACGGATTTTAAGGTGATTCCAATTGGGTTGGAAAATGCACGAAATCTATTTTCCAACAAAAAAAGAATCAACCAATTTGGAGTCCGTATGAAAAAGTTATTAACGTTTTGAGTCAGGTATGTCTGTGCAGTCCGAATCTGAGTCCAGAACGTGAGAGACTTGGACTCTATCTTCTCTTGGGCCAAAAGTGACGTGAGAGAACTTTTTGAGCAGCAGGTAAACATCTCTTTCTCCCTTATCTTCATATGTGGATTGTACAAATGTCCCATACACCTGCAATTAGACATGGCACAAAAGTTTGTGAAGTATTTTTGTCCTGGATGACATAAATAAATTATTGCATAGTTTGCATTAGAAATCACCTCACAAATATACATGTATGCAATATTTTTGGTCGTATCCAAGGTAATCATGTCCTCATCAAGGACCCATGACAAGAGCCAAAGCTAACGCTATCGAAGATAAGGTGAATTCGCTCCTCTCCGAACTCCCTCTTCCTACTCACGAGACATGGCTACTACCTCATTCGGAGACTCTATGTGTAATCAGGTACATGGAGGTGAGCCAAGGATCAACTACTTGCGAGAGCCAAGATGGCGAGGACTCCAAGCATATTGAAGAAGAAGAAGAGATGCTGCTGAAGGCACAGGCACCGGACGTCCGACGCCTTCCGGACGACCGACGAGTCCCAGGACCCGGACGATCAGACTCTCCGGACGTCCGGCACTTTGCCACCCGAACCAAAACTACGGAAGACCGAAGCCTCCAGACGTCCGACCAACGCACGCCCGAACCGAATCTACGGACGACCGACAACTTCCGGACTTCCGGACCGTCACGAAGCTCCGGACGACCGACCCTCTCCGGACGTCTGACGCGCCCACGACAGAACTGATTCTACGGACGCCCGAGCCCGTCCGGACGTCCGACGCCTTCCGGACGTCCGACGCCTTTGTGTTGACTTCGTTTGGGCCGCAGCCCTTGTACCCCTTCGCCCCCTAGACTATATATACTCCTTCTTCCCCAACTTTCTAGGGTTAGCTTTGGTTTAGCTCATGTTTGTGTGAGAGCCTTGCTCATCCACTTGGTTACTTCTCCTCGGAGCTCAGGACCCCTACGGAGAAGATCCCCCAAGCGGATTCAAGACCCCCTTCTAGGGTGGACCCATCAAGACCTCCTCTCGGAGAAGAACGGCTACTCGTGTATCCTTACCTTTGTTGATTGTGGATCATATGTATCTCTTTGTGTTCGGTGATCTAGCACTTGTGTGATTGATTCCTTGTTGGTTGAGTGATCTCTCTCTCGTTTCCTCCGTGTTTCCCTTTGTTCTTTCGAGTGTTCTTCGTGATTCCCGTAGGATCCACTCCAAACGTGAAAGATCATCCACATAGGGTTCCGCCCTACATCAAGAAGGGACTACATCGACAAGAAGCTTGCCGCACATAAAGAGGAGCAAGATGCAAGCATGGAGGAGATTCGGACCTTGCTCAAGTCTTCTTCCCCTTCGTCATCTTCAAGGCGGCGACGTTCAAGTCACAAGTCTTCGGAGCGCCCAAGCGATGCAAGCGCAAGTCGTCCACATCTCCATGGCGACCACCATCACGTTCGTGATCCACATCGTCATGAAGGGCAAGTCACCTCCAAGCATCATGTGCACGACGACGATGAACGACATCTACTACGAGCTCAACCACGACAACGACATCATCATCATGATGCTCCACAAGCGCAAGTGCACAAGTCCCAGCAAGCCCTACTTCACGCCAAGTCCAAGCTTCATGAGCACAAGAGAAGACCGCGAGACAAGCACCACCACGAGAACGCTACGGCTACTACAACAACCACTTCGGCATCTTCGCCAAGTGCTATCAAGGCATCTTCACCTTTGGATGTACGACATCTTCGCCTACTTCCCACGTGATGTAGGGCGGAACCCTACGTGGATGATCTTTCACGTTGGAGCGGATCCTACGGGGAATCACAAAGAACACGCGGAAGAACAAGAGGGAAACACGGAGGAAACGAGAGAGAAATCACTAAACCAACAAGAGATCAAACACACAAGTGCTAGATCACTGAACACAAAGAGGTACATATGATCCACAATCAACAAAGGTAAGGATACACGAGTAGCCGTTCTTCTCCGAGAGGAGGTCTTGATGGGGTCCACCCTAGAAGGGGGTCTTGAATCCGCTTGGGGGATCTTCTCCGAAGAGGTCTTGAGCTCCGAGGAGAAGTAACCAAGTGGATGAGCAAGGCTCTCACACAAACATGAGCTAAACCTAAGCTAACCCTAGAAAGAGGAAGGGGATGGAGTATATATAGTCTACGAGGCGAAGGGTACATGGGCTTCGCCCTTTACTGTTCACGACAGGCGAGGCCGGATGTCAGGCGTCGGGTCGGATGTCCGGGGCTTGTGGAAGGCGGATGTCGGGCTGGGGCGGATGTCCGGCTGGCGGGCAGACTTCTTCGGTTCGGGATAGGTGAGGCGGATTTCGGGCTGGGGGCCAATTTCGGGGCCGTGGGAGGCCGGATGTCAGGGCACTGGGAGCCGGATGTCGGGCCTGTAGCCCTTCGATGGCTGGGCTGCTGCTGCTGTTGACATCATCGGGGGCGGATGTCGGGCGGGGCGGATCTCCGGGTCCTGTAGCCTTTCTCCGGTTCGTCTCGTCGTGCTCCTTCATCCTTGTACTTGGGGACTTGTCCATCATTCCGAGCATCTCCGAGAGGGTCTCCTTGGTACCTAGGCATGCATAGTGTCCTTGCATTAGGTAGCAACCATGTCTCACACGAATGGAAAGGGGAAGCATTTAGGAACGGGTTCACCTTGTGTCCAATGGCGAATAGTCGAGGTCTCATCTTATGTATCCTTGGGGCTTGGAGGGTAGTCGGATTGTACATGGGGATGAACATGGTATGCTCCACATCACCACGTGTACGCCTACATCGACTTCATCAAGTCCAAGGCGCCCACCTACGAGCGAGGGCGACACTTCCATCTTCGGAAGCCCCTCAAGGAAGATGGCCGAGCATGGGACATTCCCTTTGGTCATGGAGACGAGCTACGAGGTGCCACATCATATGGGCCTCCAACACCAAGACGGTGACAAGAAGGTCGAGCAAGGGCCATCCCCTTCGACCACGGCGATAGGAGTTGAGCATGGAGACATTTGCACCTACATCTCTCCGACACCCACATATGTCGAGATGCCCCAAGTGCCATGTGAGGAGAGCAACCACCACATAAGTGACATGAGTGACTCCACCATACGTGACATTGAGAGCATTTCCTATGAGAGGACGAGTGTGACCACCACTAGCCCCACACATGAGAGCATGCCACACATCCTATGTGAGGTTGAGCGCCATTTGAGTGACTCCACCAACCATATGAGTGAGAGCATCATTGAGGGAGTGAGTGAGCCACAACACTTAGCGAGTGAGGTAGTTGACACGGCACGTGAGGCCACTATGATTTCTAACGACTTAACCTCTACTACTAGTGTGTTTTCTTCTTTGGTGCTAGGTCTCCTACATGACGACATGCCTATCCTCGACGAGTCCATCCCTCAAAAGGGAAAATCGATGGCCATGATGGACGATGATGAACCCCCCACATGGTACCATCAAGTTGCAATGTCACCTACAACACATGAGCGACGCTCCAAAGGTAACATAGGTGACAATGTTTCTCTTGTCCCACTAGTGGACTATATCACCATCGATTGCTCCGATGATGTTGACCCACCTATTACCATGCCTCATGCTAGTGAAACTTCTTCATGCCTTGACTTACCTATTTATGATGAATATGATGATGAGCATGTTGAGTTGCCTAGTTGTGATGCTATGCTTCGTAGGATATCTTGTGAAAATTCTATTGGTCACATCATGTTTGACAATCCATTGAACTTGTCATATGCTATGAGTGAGATCTCCCATACTGCATCATTTCAATCTCAACATAGTAACTATGCATGCCCCATTAAAATAAATCCCATTTGCACTTATGGCATAGATGACGAGATGATGGTCATTGGCTTTTGTTTTTCATGTGATGATATTGCCATGCTTCCTTTACATGATTTTTGCAATTCATCTACTATGCCATGCCATGATCACATTGTTCCAAATATGCATTGTTTTGGAGGTTGTCAATATTCTCCACGTGATGTTTCTACTCTTGCTCATGAGGAGACCCACATAGTTTCCTCATACATGTTTGGAGATTTTGATTCATCCCATCCTTTGCATGATTTCCATGATTGCTTGCACCATATGCATCCCATGAATAACAATGCTCTAGATATTTCTCATGATGCATTACATCCTCTGAGTCTCCATTATGCCATACATAATAACAAACCTATCATGAGGGATGACATGTTTCTATATCACGCATCTCATTTATTTGAGCATTGGATATTTTGTGCTAACCGACACATGCACATATGCATCATGATGGATGATGCGTACATCTACCACGCACACACAATTTTCCCTTTGTCCTTGTTTTGTGTAGGTACCCACATACACTCGTCAACTTCTCAATCCCATGAGTTGACGAAACGAGCTCTTGAGAGCAATGATGACTTGGGATCCCGTGGACTATCCTTACCACAGTTCCCTTCGCGCAAGGACTATGCGCATCTCTTTTACTTGGCTCTCACACGGCTATGGGCTATTTACCACTTGTAACATTATGCCCATTCTATTGTGTTCACTTTGCATGTTATGCATCTTTACATGACTTTGCCATGCAATTGTGACCCTTGCTTGCATTTACCCATGATGCACCATTATGATACTCCTATGTGTATTTGCATGCTTGGTGGAGATCCTTGTTGCTATTGCCATGTTTATCCTGTGACCCATGCTATTGATGCTATTTTGCTCATATCTTGCCTTTATGCTTGTGAAATGTCATGTGCATTTTATATGCCCACTATTTGCACACATGACATGATTGCCATGATTCCTTCTAGTACGTTGCATCTTCGCACTACTAGCTTGCTTGACTTGATCGCTATGATTGCTTGCTATGTTGCATCACCCATGTTCCACTATCACTTGCTTTCTTGGGTTGATGACATATATGTTCATGCCTCTCACTTGATTTGTCTTGATCATTGTCTCTTGTCTCCATTAGTTGCATCTCTCATATCACCTTATATTGAGTGCAACCATACTATGCTTATTGATCGTGGAGCCTTGGACATATTACTTGGGATGCATGCTTGCTTACTTAAGCCTATTGTATTTGGTTGTAGTTGCATCATATGCTTTCATACAATACCACACCTTGTTCTTTCTTATGATAAGAATGATGAGAACACTTGTTGGGTATCTCGCCCCTCGAATGATAGGTCTTGCATTTACACTAACCTCATTTGTTTTTCCGAGTGTTTGTCATGTTCTTTCATTTTGAAGGATTCACAAGGCGGTAACATCACGAGACAACTTGGTTATGTGAAGGCATACAAGATGCGCAACTCCATCATCCTTGAGAACCTCCTAAAGGTGACCTCCTTCCCTTTGAGCCATCCTCAAATACACACATTGGATGGGTCTCTTTCATTGTTGTTTCCTTCTTGTTGTCTACATGATACATCTCGTGAACGGAGGAGCGACATTGGAGAGTGGCTACATGGGCCTTCACATTGAGGAGCGCTCGCACTTATTGGATGCACCTTCGGAACTCCACTCATGCCTCGACATCGAGTATGGTACAACACCACCCATGACAAATTTGCACCCTATGCATGGATTGACACACATTATGATTGTCTTGTTGCACCTATTCCCATGTCATCCATGATATACGAGCTTGTGCATTTTCTTAGCAAATTTGTTGTGATCTTTCTTGATGGCATATTCATACATCGTGATCATATTGCCTACCATCAATTGCATGATAACATAATCATATTAGCATCCATTACCATATTAATGCTATTGATGAACTGTCTCTCTATGACATCATTTTGCACAATGGTAGAATTTGTCACTTTGTGCACCATGCTTTTGTTCCCATGAATGCTTTGCATCTCATTCTAGATCATCTTGATAAGCTTCATGCGCTTTGTCATGAACAATCTTGCCTCACAGACTCATTCTTACATGATAGACACTTTGTGTGCGCTAACCATTGTATTTCCGAGTGTTGCTTGTGTTTGCTCTTTTTGCATGTCTATCACTCCGGCGACATCTTGGACTACTTGGATTGCGCCATGTCTTCAACTTCGTCCAACTACAAGTCCGTCTACGACAACCGTTTCCATGGTGATGAGGATCACGATCCGAGGTCGGATCTTTCCCAAGGGGGGGGGAGATGATGCGGAGCATCCCACGTTCATCCCCATGTACACTCCGACTACTCTCCAAACCCCAAGAGGACATATGAGAGACCTCAAACATACGCCATTGGACACAAGGTGAACTCGCTCCTCTCCGAATCATCACTTTCCATATGTGAGACATGGCTACTACCTCAAACATGTGTGCTATGCATGTCCAGGAACCAAGAGTGATGTAGGGCGGAACCCTACATGGATGATCTTTCACGTTGGAGCGGATCCTACGGGGAATCACGAAGAACACGCGGAAGAACAAGAGGGAAACACAGAGGAAACGAGAGAGAAATCACTGGACCGACAAGAGATCAATCACACAAGTGCTAGATCACCGATCACATAAAGTGGCACAAGATTCAAAAATCAACAAAGGTAAGGATACACGAGTAGCCGTTCTTCTCCCAGAGGAGGTCTTGATGGGGTCCACCCTAGAAGGGGGTCTTGAATCCGCTTGGGGGATCTTCTCCGTAGAGGTCCTGAGCTCCGAGGAGAAGTAACCAAGTGGATGGGCAAGGCTCTCACACAAACATGAGCTAAACCAAAAGCTACCCTAGCTAGGAGGAGGAGGGGTTCTATTTATAGTCTTAGGGGAAAGGGGGGCGAAGTGAAGGGGTACATGGGCTTGCCCCGGCTGTCTTGTGACAGTGCCGGACGTCCGCTGGGGGCCGGTCGTCCGGTGGCTCAGGAGGGACCGGTCGTCCGGTGTCGTCGGACGTCCGCTGGATCAGTTCGGTGAAGGAGGCGCCGGACGTCCGGAATCTTCATACTTCCGCTAATATCCATTTTGTTGGGGGGGGGGGGGTGTGCCGGACGTCAGGTGACGTCGGTCGTCCGCTCGCTGGAGAGTGTGGCCGGTCGTCCGGTCCGGGTACCGGACGTCCGCTGGGGGCCGGTCGTCCGGTGGCTGGAGTTTTCTCCGGTAGCTCTTCTTCTTGTCCTTTGCGGTTGGTAGCTTCGTCTCCTTGTCCAATGGATGTAGATGCACCATGGCTTTCCTCCAGGTACCTGATCACACAAAAAGTGTCCATATGAGGTAGTAGCCAAGTCACGTGAGTAGAGAGAGGAAGTTCGGAAAGGAGCGAGTTCACCTTATCTTCGATAGCCTTGGCTCTAGCTCTTGTCATGGGCCCAAGTGGTGTTGAGGAAGATGTAGACACGTCCATGGGGATGAGCGAGGATGCTCGCATCATCTCCCCTTGGAAAGGATCCGACCTCGGATCAAGATCTTCATCTCCATGGTATGGCGCAAGGTCCTTGATGTTGAAGATGTCGCTCACATTGTCCTTGCCTCGTGGTAGATCTATCTTGTAGGCGCTGTCGTTGTAGCGTGCTAGCACCTTGAAGGGTCCATCGGCTCGAGGGAGAAGCTTGGACTTGCGTTCTTTGGGGAAGCGGTCCTTGCGAAGGTGCAGCCATACTAGATCACCAATGTTGAAGACCATGGGTTGCTTGTTGACGTTGAGCTTGGTCGTTAGTCGTTGAACTTGTCGCTCGATGGCATGTCTTGTATCCTCATGCATCTTCTTGATGTAGCTTGCACTGCACTCGCATCCATGTTGGTGCGCTCTTGTAGAGGAAGAGGTAGAATGTCCAATGGTGACAACGGGTTGAAGCCGTGAGCGACCTCGAAGGGGACTTGCCGGTAGTCGAATGTCTTGCACGGTTGTAGGCGTATTTCGGCGATGGGTAGACATGCTTCCCACTCCTTGATGTTCTTCTGATCAAGCCACGAAGTAGAGTGGATAGTGTGCGGTTCGTCACCTCCGTTTGGCCGTCGGTTTGAGGGTGGTATGCGGATGAGAACAATAGCTTGATTCCGAGCTTGGCGCATAGGGTCTTCCAAAAGTACCTCAAGAACTTGACGTCACGATCGGAGACGATTGTCGTTGGTACTCCATGGAGTCGCAAGATTTCCCTACAAAAGAGATTTGCAACATGTGAAGCATCGTCTATCTTGTTGCAAGGAATGAAATGTGCCATCTTAGAAAATCTATCCACAAAAACAAACATGGAATCCTTTCCATTTTGAGTTCTAGGCAAACCAATTACAAAATCCATGCTAATGTCTTCCCAAGGTTGATAAGGAATAGGAAGAGGCATGTAAAGACCATAGGATTGAGCTTTTGACTTAGCTTTGCGACATGTAGGGCAACGGTTGGTGAAGCGTGAGACATCACGAAACATCTTGGGCCAAAAGTAGTTGTTGGAGAGCGTGGCGAATGTCTTGTCACGTCCAAAGTGTCCCATGAGTCCGCCACCATGAGCCTCTTGCAAAAGGAGCAAACGAAGAGAAGACTCGGGAATGCAAAGTTTGTTAGCTCTCATAAGATAACCATCCTTGATGTAATATTGTTCCCAAGAAGTATGCGTCAAACACTTGGCATAAGGAGAAGCAAAAGATGGATCATGCTCATACAAGTCTTTTATATGCTCAAAACCAATAACATTCAACTCAAGTTGAGTGACAAGCATGCATATCGTGAAAGCGTCGGCAACTACATTTTCTTTACCCTTAATGTACTTGATCACATAAGGAAAAGATTCAATGAATTCACTCCATTTTGCGTGGCGCTTGTTTAATTTAGTTTGACCTTTGAGGTACTTAAGCGTTTCATGATCGGTATGGATGACAAACTCATGAGGTCTAAGGTAATGTTCCCAAACATGTAGCACACGCACTAAAGCATACAATTCTTTGTCATAGATGGGATAATTAAGTTGAGCACGGAGAGTTTTCACTAAAATAAGCAATGGCTCGTTTTCTTGCATCAAAACTTCGCCAATTCGGCACCACTTGCATCACAATGAACCTCAAAAGTTTTGTCAAAATTGGGCAAAGCAAGAATCGGAGCATGAGTAAGCAAAGACTTGAGCTCATCAAAAGCGGTTGATTGCAATGTTCCCCAAACAAAGGGAGTATTCTTCTTACTCAAGGCATGTAAAGGAGCTGCAATTGTGCTAAAATCTTTCACAAAGAGACGATAAAAACCCGCAAGACCAAGAAAGCTACGCACTTGTTGCAAATTGGTGGGTTGGGGCCAAGTTTTAATTGCTTCAATTTTAGACTCATCAACATGGACACCCTTTGAGGAAACAACAAAACCCAAGAAAACCACTTTGTCAACACCAAATGTGCATTTCTTCATGTTTGCATAAAGACTTTCCTTACGAAGGGTTTGGAAAACAACCCTAACATGATCAAGATGTTCTTTCATGGTTTTGCTAAACACAAGAATATCGTCGAAGTAAACCACAACAAAGACTTCAATATAAGGACGAAGCACATGATGCATAAGACGCACAAAAGTACCGGGAGCTTCCGATAGACCCATAGGCATCACTAACCACTCATATAAACCAAATTTGGTTTTGAAAGCAGTTTTCCATTCATCACCCTCTTGTATGCGGATTTGATAATAGCCACTTTTAAGATCAATTTTTGAGAAAAAGTTGGCTCCACTAAGTTCATCAAGCATATCATCTAAGCGAGGAATGGGATGCCTATATCGAATGGTAATAGCATTGATAGGTCTACAATCGGAACACAAGCGGAAACTTCCATCGGGCTTAGGCACAAGTATAACGGGAACGGCACAAGGGCTTAAGCTTTCACGTACATGACCGTTGTCGACTAGTTGTTGTACTTGCCGTTGAATCTCCTTGGTTTCTTCGGGATTGACTCGGTATGGAGCTTTGTTTGGGAGAGGTGCTCCGGGGATGAGGTCGATTCGATGCTCAATGCCTCGAAGAGGAGGTAGACCCGGAGGTAGCTCATCGGGGAAAACATCTTGAAATTCCTGCAAAAGAGATTGAAACACCAAAGGTAGTTCGTGAATGGTGTTAGTTTTTGGTTCTCCATCCTTGCACACAAGGACAAAGTGCATCACACTCGATGGGTTCTCACACACTTCTCTCATCTCACTTTTGGTGGCAAATAGGATGAGGTTTTTCTTTCTAAGCGAAGAGGCGCTCAAGTTTGGCTTGTGCCTCTCACTCACTTTTGGGTGGATCACTTTCTCACTCTTGTCTCTATGATGGGTGGCTTGCTTGTCGGCTATCACTTGAGTAGGAGACATAGGTCGTAGCACATATTCCTTCCCTTTCATATTGAAGCTATAATGATTGGTGCGCCCATTGTGGATGACACCACGGTCGAATTGCCATGGTCGACCTAGAAGTAGGTGGCAAACGGTCATTGGGACCACATCACATTCCAACGTGTCTTCATTGCACCGATTTTGAAGGAGACTTGGACCGTATGCTCGACTCGTATAGTCCCGGAGTCACTTAGCCATTGAACCTTGTAGGGATGCGGGTGCTTCCTCTTGACGAACTGAAGTTTGGAACATAGTTCTTCACTTGCCAAGTTGTGGCAACTACCTCCATCGATGACGACCTTGATGGACCGTCCATTGATGCCGGCTTTTGTGTGGAAGATGTGGCATCGTTGGTCTTCTTCTTGTTGATGTTGAAGAGTCAAGACCTTGGAGACAACGAGAGCGGGCTCGAATCCTCATCACAAAAGACTTGATCATCTTCATCTTCGTTCACTTGCCGGTGCATGGCCACTTGCTCAAGGGCTTCCATCTCCTCTTCACTCATGGAGTCATATGTGCCATCATCGTTGAGGATCATGGTGCGCTTGTTGGTGCATTCGTATGACTTGTGGCCTCGGCCGCCGCAAGTGAAACACTTGAAGGAGCTTGTCTTGATGATCTCATCGGTCGGAGTAGAGGATGAAGCACGCGGCTTGAGGTTGCTTGTAGTAGGAGGAGGACGACTTGAACTTGCCGAAGTCTTCTTGTAACTTGACTTGTCGTCGTTTCTTGAAGAAAGATTGGTCGAAGTAGATGTTGGATAAGTCGTTGAAGCTTGGGTGTTGGAGAAACAGTAGGTCTTGGATGAGTACTTAGCGTACTTGAAGTCATCTTGCACTTGACGTTCGGCCTTGGTAGCTTGATGTACGAGCTCAATGAGGTTGGAATATGGTTGGAAGTCGGCGATCTTCTTGATGGGATGATTAAGTCCATTCAAGAAACGTGCCATTGTTTGCTCATCGTCTTCCTTGACATTGGCTCGAATGATGGCTATCTCCATTTCCTTATAGTATTCTTCAACACTCTTTGTTCCTTGCTTGAGTAGTTGGAGTTTCTTGAAGAGGTCGCGGTTATAGTAAGTTGGCAGAAAACGTGCTCGCATGACATCCTTCATTTGAGCCCAAGTGGTGATTGGAGGTTCACCTCTTGCTTGTCGTCGCTCAATGATTTGTTCCCACCATATGAGCACATAGTCTTGGAACTCAAGTGATGCCATAGCGATTTTCTTTGCTTCATCGTAGTTGTGCAACCGGAAGATTTTGTCAACCTTCAATGCCCATGAGAGGTAGTCTTCGGGGTCATTGCTTCCATTGAACTTGGGCATGGTGAATTTTAGCTTGCCGTAGCGTTGCTCTTCATTGTGTTGTTGGCGATGTTGATGATGACGTCCTTGGCGTGGATTATGTCGTCTTCATGTTGCTCTTGGCGTGGAGGAAGACCATGATCAACTTGCCCTTGTTGAGCTTGAGGTTGGGGTGGAGCTTGATGAGCTTGTGGAGGGGCTTGAGGAACTTGACGTTGTACATGAGGTTGGTAGTTCCTCTCTTGGATTTCTTCTCGAAGGGCTTCCTCTTGATTGCGCCGTTCGCGATTGCGGTTGGCGAAGGCTCTACTTGATTCTTGAAGGGCACGTTGCGCCTCAAGAGCTTGCGCTTCACGTTGTTGTTGTTGAAGACGTTGAGCCTTGGCGTCTTGTTCGTTTTGGTGAAGACGCGCTCGTTCTTCCTCTTGTTGGCGACGAAGACGTTGTCGTTCTTGAGCTTGAGCAAAAGCCTCTTTGTTTGATTGAGGACGAGGAACTTGATCATCAACTTGCTCTTGTGAATGCTTGTCATGTAGCGGGTTGCGAGATGCATGACGGTCTTGACGAGCGGCACGACGATGAGTGTTCGAAGTAGGTGTACTTGAGTCATAGAAGGTGTCGTCGGAGTGTCGACTCGAGCGGCTCCGTCTTGATGATGAAGAAGTAGAATGATGTCGGCTTCTCATCAAGGCGCGTATCTCGTCCATTCTTTCATCATTCTCTTGCTTGTGAGCGTCGAACTTGTTGTCGAAGTAGTCCCTTGTACGTTGCTCGGAGAGTCGCAAGTCGGTGGCGAGGTTGTCGATGCGGTCGCTCATTGCTTGTTGTTCTTGGTGCAACGCTCGTTGTGCACCAAAGAGGTGGCTCTTGGTGACGTATGATGACATGTCGTCGTCTTGCTCGATGAAGAGTGTGTTGGTAGAGGTACTTGGCCTATCCATCATTCCAAGCAAAATGTGAGTGGTAGAACGGAAAAGAACTTATACCGATGTACCTTTGACCGATGTTGAAGATGAATCAAGTTCACTCAAATGCGGACAATGAAATAGCACTCTTGGTACCGATTCTTGTCGGTTCTCACACCTACACAAATAAAAGCTTATGGTGGAGCTCGGTTAGGATGGTGGCACAAAATTTGATGCAATTGTAAGTGAGACTCAATAATGTTGGAAAAGATTCACAAATTTGCAAATGCAACAAGTAGACCAAGCAAGTATAGGAACACGGAAACACACACGCAAATACATAAGTGGGATTGTGCAAACCAAAATTGAGCCAAAATGTGGAAACCAGGAAAGATGCTCTTGTTGCACAATACTAGAGAGACGCTAGCACGATTGCACAATAGGCGGATACGCAAACTTGTGCACAACCTACTAGGCAAAATGCAACTATCTCTATCCCAATTATGCTATATGTATGGTATTTCGGTGCAATGATCCAAGATGATCCAATATGACAATCTTAATGTAGTATGATGCTATGGTTCTTGCTCATAAGCTCTTTGCTTATCTTTCCTCTTTGCTTAAAAGCTTGGGTGGCTCTTTCACTTTTGAGCTCTTTTCTCATGCAAAACTTGACGAACCAAGATAGCAATTGTGTATGCTATGACAACCTTGTGACACACAAGTGGATCCCAAGATATGCACCACTATGGTATGGTATGCTATATGGAGTATGATCACTAAGGTGCACAAGTCACGTTGCCAGCAATACTCAATGGCTAGTCTCGATGGGTAAGCTACGCAAAATGAGGCAATGTGGGTTATCAATGCAATTGCAAGGTATGACAAAGATGTCGTCGAAGTTACCGTCCTTGCGATGATGACTAGTCGATGTAGATAAGCGGTGGTGATGATGAATTCGAACCGTACCTAGATAGCCGAAACACAATAGGATACGGGAAACCACAACTCGAAATCTCAAGGACCAAAATGTGTCAAAATCGTCATCGGAAGTATCGTGGAAGATTTTGGTGTATGTGGGTTTGGGAGATGTGGTGGGAGGTGGGGTTGTGGTGGTGGCCGAACTGAAAATTCAGTTTAAATCGAGTTGAGCAGACGTCCGGTTTTTGCGGTCGACCGGTCGTCGGACGTCCGGTACTTGCCGGTCGTCCGGTGCCTAGGTGATTTTCGGGCACGGGAAGAACTGCTCGGTTTAGGGGTAGGAGATGATGGTGAGGTCAAAATCGAGGGGTTTGGTGGATGGAAAAGGGTGGGGAGGGTGGTAAAGCTAGATCCACACGTAGCAACACAAATCCATGGACCAAATCCAACAAAATCTCAACGCACAAACAAATCACAAAAAAAAATTGGGGCTATTTTTGTGGGGAATTTCCGGAATTAGGACAAAAACAATAAAATCAAGCTAGAAAAACAGGGGTAGGGGCTCCAAAAACGTGATCAACGTGGCTCATGATACCAAGATGATGTAGGGCGGAACCCTACGTGGATGATCTTTCACGTTGGAGCGAATCCTACGGGGAATCACGAAGAACACGCGGAAGAACAAGAGGGAAAGACGGAGGAAACGAGAGAGAAATCACTAGACCGACAAGAGATCAATCACACAAGTGCTAGATCACCGATCACATAAAGTGGCACAAGATTCAAAAATCAACAAAGGTAAGGATACACGAGTAGCCGTTCTTCTCCGAGAGGAGGTCTTGATGGGGTCCACCCTAGAAGGTGGTCTTGAATCCGCTTGGGGGATCTTCTCCGTAGAGGTCCTGAGTTCCGAGGAGAAGTAACCAAGTGGATGAGCAAGGCTCTCACACAAACATGAGCTAAACCAAAAGCTACCCTAGCTAGGAGGAGGAGGGGTTCTATTTATAATCTTAGTGAAAAAGGGGGCGAAGTGAAGGGGTACATGGGCTTGCCCCGGCTATCTTGAGACAGTGCGGACGTCCGCTGGGGGCGGTCGTCCGGTGCTTTCAGAGGGACCGGTCGTCGGTGTCGTCGGACGTCCGCTGGATCAGTTCGGTGAAGGAGGCGCCGGACGTCCGGAATCTTCATACTTCCGCTAATATCCATTCTGTTGGGGGGGTGCCGGATGTCCTATGACGTCGGTCGTCCGCTCGGCTGGAGAGTGTGGCGGTCGTCGGTCCGGGCGGACGTCCGCTTCTTTGGGCTTAGCGCGGACGTCGGTCCCGACCGGTCGTCCGGTGGCTGGAGTTTTCTCCGATAGCTCTTCTTCTTGTCCTTTGCGGTTGGTAGCTTCGTCTCCTTGTCCAATGGATGTAGATGCACCATGTGATGAGGACATCAATACCATTGTTACACCCACAGCCCCTCTTGCTACATATCTTTGGACCAATTACTAGAGCTCGCGACGCCAATTAAATTATCGGTACTTTCGTTTCTTGGTAATGATTCTAATGTTCATGAGAATATGATGCTGCCTAAATTGGATACATTTGTTTTGCTTACAAATGAAGGCCAGGATGGACATTGGAGCAAGAACAAGCATGGAGATAATGCCATGCGCAAGGGGAACAAGAACGGAGTTACAAGTGATGATTTCAGGACTTTGAAGCCACCATAATGGGTGCATGAAGCCTTGGACGAAATATACAAGACGCTACTTCATAAATGTCGTCCCGAGGCTATTCTAGGTGCTGCGTCACCTTATTAGTGGGCCAGGCCCATGTAATTTCGAAATACTTAAGTATAGTCTGTTTTTAGAGTCCGTATGTGTGGGGAAACAAGAGTTAGGGTTGATTTCGGACCCCTCCACCAAGGGCCACGAAATTCCCCCTCTTCCTCCATATATACAGCCCTTAGGGCACCGTTTAGACCTTGGGTTTTGTTTAGATTAAAAGTTCGCCATAGCTGCAACCCGCTGCGTTTCGTTTGTGTTCAACGACCGGACAAAAGCGCCACAGAACCCCACCTTGATCAATAAAGCTTTCATCTTATATTCGCAATATCCAGATTGCAATCTCAGTTTCTTGCTTGTTCTTCGTTTGCTCGCAGGAAACAGGCCCTCGTGGTCAGGTTGATCGTGCTCGGCGTGGTCAATAACCCTCGGAAGTTGGTTTAGCGATTGCTAAGGCGCGACGTCTCAAGACGTCGTAGTCGGATCGTCAAGGTCGACTCCCGTAAACGATAGCCACCATCTCATCGAAACATCGGGACACCTTTGCCTCTATCAAGTGGTATCGAGTTTCAGGTTGCTCGGTGAGATTTTTTTTTCGTAGATTAGATCGAGTCATTCTTCATACCGAAGTCCACGAAAAAGCCGGACAAAAAAAATTAGGGTTAGTTCATCATATCCGAACCAATCGAGCCTTTGCATAATCTTTTAGGGTTTTTGCTTTGTTGAATTTGCGGTTGCATCGCCGTGTCAAGTTGCTGGTCTTAGAGTCTAGTCTTTTAGAGTTTGAGTTCGGTCATAAGTTGTCACGCCGCCACCGCACCATCATCATCGCCTCGCCACCTACCATCACCGCTCGAATCCGTATCCATATACCACCACCAATCCGTGTCCATATACCACCACCGATCCATATCCATATACTTCCACCGCTACCACCACCGCTGCCATATACCACCACCATATATCCACCACCAATCCGAGTTCTTCTCATATTAGGTTTGTTTTCGAGATCCATCTAGTTTCCGATTCGTGTTTCCTTGCCGGAGTAGGTTTAAAAAAAAAAAAAAAAAACGCACTTGTCGAAAAATTTTCTGGCTATCCTGTTTTTAAGTGTTTCTAAGTGGATTGAGACAGTCGCCGTTATAGAAAGTTTTTTTTGACCCGTTTCCAGTTTTTGGGTCCGGGCAGTCGAAAAAAAAATTTTTTGGTCGAAAAAAAAAAATTTCGTGCCCATCTGTCGGTTTGACACAGGAAGAGTTTTGAGACACTCGCCATTATAGTGATTTTTCGCAAAAAAAAAAAAAAGCAGCAAAAAAAAAAAAAAAGCAGCGCAAAAAAAAAAAAAGAAAAAAAAAATTCCAGAGTGTGCTTTTCCGTTGTTTCCGTGCAGCGCCGTGATTTTGTTAGTGTTCTAGGCTCGCGTCTCTAGCACGGTCTAGCCTAGGACCAGCACAGTACCGTCGTTGAGCGTTTATTCAACTTTGCATCTCTGAATTGATTATTGCTAACCATTTTTGCTACCATATTATAAGCCTTCCCAGCTCCACATACATCTACATCGTGCGTTTGACTCTCCCAGTAATCGCTCTATCCAAGCTTTGAGAGTTTTGACTACATCGGTTGCCGATCACCGCTTTCTTCTTTGGGTAAGAACTGGTAAGAATTTGAGATTTGCTGACGGATTTGTGACTATCCACCACACCACCACCACCACTTCCTAGTAGTCTGTCGAATCATATTCTTGTGTGTTTCTATTGCTGCTAACCATGGCAGGATCACAAGCCGAGCGAGACCGATTTGGGAGAACATGACAAACAAAGCGCTACATGATAAGTTTCAACAAATGATGAGTGGGCAGGTGGACGATGTGCTAAATAGATTTGAAGAGGCCATGGAGAAGATAGATGGCATTGAGAAGGCGTTGAAACAAAGCTCGATAACAAGTTTAATGAATTGCTCATGCGTCTACCACCACCACCACCGGCTGCACCTAACGCACCTCTACTACAACAACATGGACTACCTCCACATCGTGAAACAGCCCTCCGCCGAGCTTCCGTGTCCCTCTTCACTGGCCAAGCTCTTTGGTGCTGCTTGTTGATATACGTGGCTCCTGCTGCTGCGGCGGGGAGGATGATTATGTGAGAGCTTACGAGGATGAAGTTGATCAACATCGAACTACGTGCAACCACCAGCACCACAACCACCAGGTCGTCCACATGCAAATAATGGCAATGTTGGGCTCCTCTTCAGTGCGAGATCATGACCATATCCCTAAACTGAAATTGAATATTCCACCATTTGAGGGTAGATATGTTCACGATATATATCTTACTTGGGAGTTAGAAACTGAACAACGATTTACATGTTTACAATATCCCGAGGAGAGGCGTGTTCCTGCTGTTGTTTGTGCTTTCACTAGCTTTGCATGTGTTTGGTGGTCGAACATTGTAGATTATATCCTGTTCCAGCTACTTGGGCTGCTTTGAAAACTGCTATGCGTACTCGTTGGGTTCCACCATATTATCAGCGTGAATTACTTCAAAAATTGCAGCGCTTAAGACAAGGAAAAAATTCGGTGAAGAATATTATCGGGAATTACAAACTGGCTTGATTAGATGTGGTATTGTTGAGGAGAATGAAGCTATGCTTGCACGTTTTCGGGTGGATTAAATAGAGATTCAGACCATTCTAGACTACAAGGATTATAATAATATCACTCGATTATTCCATCTTGCTTGTAAAGCTGAGCGTGAAGTGCAGGATCGATGAGGCCTTGGCGCGGACTAACTTTTCTGCAGGTCGACCTTCATCATGGACACCACGTGCATCATCTACTTCACACGTTCTACTACACGGCACCTCCGTCGGCTGCCACCTCCAACCGTGATACAAGAAAGCAGGCACAACCACCACTATCGCCAAGAGTACACTGCTGGGCCTACAGAGCTCTTCTTCTTCCATGGCGTCAGCAGGCACACACGTGATATTATTTGTCGTCGTTGTAAGGGAAGAGGACATTTTTGAGAGAATGCACATCTCAGCGTGTGATGATTGCTCACGAGGATGGTGGGTATGAGTCGCTAGTGACTATGATGAAGAGACTTTGGCTCTTATTACACATGAAGAACACGGTGGAGATGATTCGATCTGAGGCGCAATACATGGCTCTGAAGATCTTTGACAGGTATGAATGTTTAGTTGCTCAACGTGTTTTGAGTGTGCAGGTTACACAAGCTGAGCAAAATCAGAGGCATAACTTGTTCCATACAAAGGGAGTTGTGAAGGAAGCGTTCTATTAGCGTCATCATAGATGGAGGAGCTGCAACAACTTGGCTAGCATGGATATGGTGGAGAAGCTTTCTCTCACCACAAGACCACATCCACATCCTTACTACATCCAATGGTTCAACAACAGCGGCAAGGTTAAGGTAACACGTCTGTTCGTGTGTATTTTAGTATCTCTACATATGCTGATTATGTTGATTGTGATGTGGTACCTATGCAAGCATGTTCCTTATTACTTGGTAGACCATGGCAATTTGATAAAATTCTGTACACCATGGTAGAAACAATCAGTATACTCTTGTTCACAAGGATAAAAATATTACTTTGCTTCCTATGACTCCTGATTCCATTTTGAAAGATGATATTAATAGAGCTAATAAAGCAAAACAGGAGAAAATAAGAGTGAAAATCAGATTGTGGCAAAAGAATTTGAGCAACAAATGAAGCCTAATAATAAACCATCTAATGTTGCTTCGAAATTAAACTGAAAAGTGCATGTTTATTTGCCACCAAATCTGATATTGATGAGCTAGATTCTAGCAAATCTGTTTGCTATGCTTTTGTGTGCAAAGAGGCATTATTTTCATTCGAGGGCGTGCCTTCCTCTTTGCCCCTGCGGTCACTAACATTTTGCGGGAGTTCGCCGGCGTCTTCCCACAAGGCGTGCCACCGGATTACCACCTATTCGAGGGATTGAGCATCAAATTGACTTAATTCCGGTGCATCGCTACCCAACCGCGCACCATACCGTACCAATCCGGAGGAGGCGAAGGAGATTATCGTCAAGTACAGGAGCTGCTCGACAAAGGTTATATACGCGAATCTCTTAGTCCTTGTGCTGTTCCTATTATACTAGTGCCTAAAAAGGATGGTACGTCGGCGTATGTGTGTTGATTGTAGAGGCATTAATAATATTACTATTAGTTATCGTCATCCTATTCCTAGGCTAGATGATATGCTTGATGAATTGAGTGGCTCTACAATATTCTCCAAAGTTGATTTGCGTAGTGGATACCATCAAATTCGTATGAAATTGGGAGATGAATGGAAAACAGCATTTAAAACTAAGTTTGGATTATATGAGTGGTTAGTCATGCCTTTTGGGTTAACTAATGCACCTAGTACTTTCATGAGATTAATGAGCGAAGTTTTACGTGCTTTCATTGGACGATTTGTGGTAGTTTACTTTGATGATATACTGATTTATAGCAAATCTTTGGAAGAACATTTGGAACATTTACGTGCTGTTTTTAATGCTCTACGTGATGCACGTTTGTTTGGTAACCTTGGGAAGTGCACCTTTTGCACCGACCGAGTATCTTTTCTTGGCTATGTTGTTACTCCACAGGAATTGAAGTTGATAAAGCCAAGATTGAAGCTATTGAGAGTTGGCGCAGCCCAAAGCGGTCACACAAGTGAGGAGTTTTCTTGGACTCGCTGGTTTCTATAGGCGTTTTGTGAGAGACTTTAGCACCATTGCTGCACCTCTCAATGAGCTTACAAAGAAGGATGTGCCTTTTGTTTGGGGTACCGCACGGGAAGAAGCCTTCACGGTATTGAAAGATAAGTTGACACATGCTCCTTTACTCCAACTTCCGACTTTAATAAGACTTTTGAGCTTGAATGTGATGCTAGTGGAATTGGATTAGGAGGTGTGTTATTACAAGATGGCAAACCTGTTGCATACTTTTACGAAAAATTGAGTGGGCCTAGTCTGAACTATTCTACTTATGACAAAGAATTATATGCTCTTGTTAGGACTTTAGAGACATGGCAACATTATTTATGGCCCAAAGAATTTGTTATACATTTCGATCATGAATCTTTGAAACATATTAAAAGTCAAGCTAAACTGAATCGTAGACATGCTAAATGGGTTGAATTCATTGAGACTTTCCTTATGTCATTAAACACAAGAAGGGTAAAGAAAATGTTATTCTTGATGCTTTGTCTCGTCGATATACTATGCTTTCACAACTTGACTTCAAAATATTTGGTTTGGAAACCATCAAAGATCAATATGTGCATGATGCTGATTTTAAAGATGTAATGCAGAATTGTAAAGAGGGAAGAACATGGAACAAGTTCGTTATTAATGATGGTTTTGTGTTCCGTGCTAACAAGCTATGCATTCCTGCTAGCTCTGTTAGTCTTTTGTTGTTGCAGGAGGCGCATGGAGGAGGATTAATGGGACACTTTGGCGTGAAGAAGGCGGAGGATATACTTGCTACACATTTCTTTTGGCCAAAGATGAGGCGGGATGTTGAGCGTTTTGTAGCTCGCTGCACTACATGTCAAAAAGCTAAGTCACGACTCAATCCTCATGGTTTATATATGCCTTTGCTGTGCCTAGTGTTCCTTGGGAGGATATATCTATGGACTTTGTTTTAGGTTTACCTCGAACAAAGAAGGGAGGATAGCATATTTGTTGTCGTGGATAGATTCTCGAAAATGGCACACTTTATACCATGTCATAAAAGCGATGATCTTGTTAATGTTGCTGATTTGTTCTTTCGTGAAATTATTCGCTTGCATGGTGTGCCAAATACTATTGTTTCAGATCGTGGTACTAAATTTCTTAGCCACTTTTGGAGATGTTTATGGGCTAAGTTGGGGACTAAACTGCTTTTAGTACTACTTGTCACCCCAAACCGATGGACAAACTGAAGTAGTCAATAGAACATTGTCTACTATGCTTAGGGCTGTTTTGAAGAATAATAAGAAAATGTGGGAAGAATGCTTGCCTCATATTGAATTTGCTTATAATCGTTCATTGCATTCTACTACTAAGATGTGCCCTTTTGAAATTGTGTATGGCTTCCTACCTCGTGCACCTATTGATTTGTTGCCTCTTCCATCTTCGGAGAAGGTTAATTTTGATGCTAAAGAACGTGCTGAATTGATTTTAAAATGCATGAGATAACTAAGGAAAACATTGAGCGTATGAATGCTAAATATAAACTTCTGGAGATAAGGGTAGAAAACATGTTGTCTTTGCACTGGAGATCTTGTTTGGTTACATTTGCGTGAGGATAGGTTTCCTAATTTGCATAAATCAAAGCTAATGCCACGTCTTGATGGTCCATTTAAGGTGTTAGAAAATAAATGATAATGCATATAAACTTGAGCTGCCTGCAGATTTTGGGGTTAGTCCCACTTTTAACATTGCAGATTTGAAGCCTTATTTGGGTGAGGAATATGAGCTTCCGTCGAGGGCGACTTCATTTCAAGAAGGGAGGATGATGAGGACATCAATACCATTGTTACACCCACAGCCCCTCTGCTACATATCTTGGACCAATTACTAGAGCTCGCGACGCCAATTAAATTATCGGTACTTTCGTTTCTTGGTAATGATTCTAATGTTCATGAGAATATGATGCTGCCTAAATTGGATACATTTGTTTTGCTTACAAATGAAGGCCGGGATGGACATTGGAGCAAGAACAAGCATGGAGATAATGCCATGCGCAAGGGAACAAACGGAGTTACAAGTGATGATTTCAGGACTTTGAAGCCACCATAATGGGTGCATGAAGCCTTGGACGAAATATACAAGGCGCTACTTCATAAATGTCGTCCCGAGGCTATTCTAGGTGCTCGTCACCTTATTAGTGGGCCAGGCCCATGTAATTTCGAAATACTTAAGTATAGTCTGTTTTAGAGTCCGTATGTGTGGGGAAACAAGAGTTAGGGTTGATTTGGACCCCTCCACCAAGGGCCACGAAATTCCCCCTCTTCCTCCATATATACAGCCCTTAGGGCACCGTTTAGACCTTGGGTTTTGTTTAGATTAAAAGTTCGCCATAGCTGCAACTTCGGCGTGCCGTTTGTGTTCAACGACCGGACAAAGCGTCACAGAACCCCACCTTGATCAATAAAGCTTTCATCTTATATTCGCAATATCCAGATTGCAATCTCAGTTTCTTGCTTGTTCTTCGTTTGCTCGCAGGAAACAGGCCCTCGTGGTCGAGTTGATCGTGCTCGGCGTGGTCAATAACCCTCGGAAGTTGGTTTAGCGATTGCTAAGGCGCGACGTCTCGCACGTTCGTAGTCGGATCGTCAAGGTCGACTCCCACAGAAACGATAGCCACCATCTCATCGAAACATCGGGACACCTTTGCCTCTATCATCCAGGTACCTGATCACACACAAAGTGTCCATATGAGGTAGTAGCCAAGTCTCGTGAGTAGAGAGAGGAAGTTCGGAAAGGAGCGAGTTCACCTTATCTTCGATAGCCTTGGCTCTAGCTCTTGTCATGGGCCCAAGTGGTGTTGAGGAAGATGTAGACACATCCATGGGGATGAGCGAGGGATGCTCCGCATCAAAGAGGAAGACCATGGACAAGACGGCGAGGACACCAAGTACAAGGACCAAGAGAACAAGCTGCCGAAGCTACAGCAGCCAGACGTCCGACCCGGGACCGGACGTCAAAGCGAACTCCGAGCACCGGACGACCGGCCCCTCCGGACGTCCGGGCAAGCACACCGAACCGAATCTGCGGACATCCGAAGAACTCCGGACGTCCGGGACCCCTTGAGCCTCCGGACGGCCGGGCCCCTCAGACGACCGTGCAGCGACCACCGAACGAATCGCGGACGTCCGGCAAGTACCGGACGATCGGACCCTCATGAAGCCACCCGGACGTCCGGTACCCGTCGGACGACCGGCGCCTGTGCACTGCCATGTGTTGGCCGCAGCCCTTGTACCCCTTCACTTACCCCTTCGTGGCCCTAGACTATTTATACTCCTCCACCTCCTTCTAGTTAGGGTTAGCAATGGTTTAGCTCATATTTTGTGTGAGAGCCTTGCTCATCCACTTGATTACTTCTCCTCGGAGCTCAGGACCTCTTCGGAGAAGATCCCCCAAGCGGATTCAAGACCGCTTCAAGGGAAGACAATCAAGACCTCCTCACGGAGAAGAATCGGTTACCTCTTGTGTCGTCCTTTGTTGGATTTGGACCGTGTGATCTCTATGTGTTCTTGGAACTAGCGCATGTGTAATCGAATCTTGTTGGTTTGAGTGATTCTCTTGTGTTTTCCCGGTGATTTCCCTCGTGTTCTTCCGCTCGTTCTTCGTGTTCCTCATAGGGATCCTCTCCAAACGTGAAAGATCGTCCACATAGGGTTCCGCCCTACATCATCTTGGTATCATGAGCCACGTTGATCACGTTTTTGGAGCCCCTACCCCGTGTTTTCTAGCTTGATTTTGTTGTTTTTGTCCCAAATTCGAAAATTCCCCACCAAAAATAGCCCCAAATTTTTTTGTGATTTGTTAGTGTGATGATGTTTTGTTGATTTTGATCCATGGATTTGCTTGGTTTCGAGTGGATCTAGCATTTCCCCAAGTTTCCCCATCTTCCATCCACGAAATCTCATCAATTTTGACCCCGAAATCTCCATTTTTCGCTCAAAATCGCGTCCCGAAACTCGCATCTCGCGTTGACCCCGACCCACCGGACGACCGACGTTTTACGGACGTCTGGAGCCCCAGGAACGACCGGACGTCCGACCTTTCCCGGACGACCGGAACCCCTAACCCGAACCAAATTTACGAATTTCCGACGTTTCCGGACGTCCGACGCCCCGGACATCCGACCTTTTCCGGACGTCCCTAACCTGTAGATTCCCACTTCGGCTGATTTTTGTTTTGTCCATAACTAATTCATCCGAACTCCGATTTTGACGTTCTTTAGCTCGTTTTGAAGCTATTGACATCCCCTATCCCACAAAAATACCACCAACATCATTTCACTCCATCAAATTTTGTGATTTTTGGCACCTTTGCCTAGGGCTTCCACCACATCCTCCGCTACTCCACCACCGACTTCCGCAACCTAACCAATTTTGTTCCTCATGGTTGTTTGAGTTGTGATTCGAGTCTCCTAAGGTGTTTCTGCTACTTAGGGACGGTTGCTTCTTCATCAACCACCACCGCCACTTCCGCATAGGCTTGACCACCATACACTTTCACCCCCAACTTAACCCAATAGTTGTTTGAGCTTGTTTGAGTTGTGGCTTGTGTCTCCTAAGGTGTTTCTGCTACTTAGGGACGACAACTTCCAACTCCTACACCGTGTATAGTCCACCACCTTACACCCCACTTCCGCATTGCGTACTCCAAAACCACCATTGCATTTACGCAATCACATTGAGCTTCCGCAACCACCACCGCATTTCCCGCTACCACCTTTTGACATTTGTCATTTGAGATTTTGAGTTCGCGGTTTTTCCGTTTCCTAAGGTGTTTCGGCTACTTAGGGACGAGTATCCATCATCTTGGTATCTACATCAAGAACACCGCCACTCATCATCGCAAAGGACGGTAACCTCGACGAAACCGTTGTATATTCCCTTGCTATTGCATTGATAACCTCTAGCCCATTTTGCGTTACTTGCCTATCGAGACTAGCCATTTGAGTATTGCCCGGCAACGTTACTTGTGCACATTAGTGATCTACACCATCCATTGCATACATGCCATATAATATTGGTATCATATCATCCATTGTGTCACAATACCGTTCCCGCATATACACAATTGCTATCTTGCTTTGTGCATTGTGCAAAGTGGCCATACATAGAAAAAAACAAATAAAGCTTTTAAGCAAAAGAGAGAAAGAGCAAAGAAGCTTGTAAGCAAGTGCCGTAGCATCATACCACATTGCATATAAGATTGTCATATCCGATCATCTTGGATCATCTTGAGAGAAACACCGGGAACCATACATACATAGCATACTTGGGATACAAAGTTTATCCATTTTGCATCTTATAGGTTGCGCACAAGTGTCGTATCCGCCTATTGAGCAATCGTGCTAGCGTCTCTCTTGAGTTGTGCAACACGAGCGTTTTGGTGGATTCCACATTTTGAGCTCATTCCTTGGTTGCACGGCCCCATTTATCTATCCATGTGTGTGTTTCCGTGTGCCATTCATTGCTATTGGTCTACTTATTTCTCTTGCGAATTTGTGAATCTCTTTCAACATTATTGACTCTTGCTAACATTTTACATCAAATTTTTGTGCCACTATCCTCACTGAGCTCCACCATAAGCCTTATTTGTGTAGGTGTGAGAAACCGACAAGAATTGGTACCAATTGTGCTATTTCCTTGTTACACATTGAGTGATCATTGATCCATTTTCAACATCGGTCAAGGTACATTTGGTATAAGTTCTTCTCTTTCTCCCACTCATATTTGCTCGAGTCTTGTGATGGATAGGCAAGGCATTTCATCTCCGGTCTTCGACAACGACGACGGAGTGAACAACATCACCAAAGCGTCAATCTTCGATCTACAACGACAAATGCAAGGCGCACAATCAAGATTGCAAGAGCGCATGGAGAACCTCTCCATCGACATTCATCTCTCCGAAGCAAGGAGAAGGGACTACATCGACAAGAAGCTTGCCGCACATAAAGAGGAGCAAGATGCAAGGATGGAGGAGATTCGGACCTTACTCAAGTCTTCTTCCCCTTCGTCATCTTCAAGGCGGCGACGTTCAAGTCACAAGTCTTCGGAGCGCCCAAGCGATGCAAGCGCAAGTCGTCCACATCTCCATGGCGACCACCATCACGTTCGTGATCCACATCGTCATGAAGGGCAAGTCACGTCCAAGCATCATGTGCACGACGACGACGAACGACATCTACTACGAGCTCAAGCACGACAACGACATCATCATCATGAAGATGCTCCACAAGCGCAAGTGCACAAGTCCCAACAAGCCCTACTTCACGCCAAGTCCAAGCTTCATGAGCACAAGAGAAGACCGCGAGACAAGCACCACCACGAGAACGCTACGGCTACTACAACAACCACTTCGGCATCTTCGCCAAGTGCTATCAAGGCATCTTCGCCTTTGGACGTACGGCATCTTCGCCTACTTCCCACGTGTACGCCTACATCGACTTCATCAAGTCCAAGGCACCCACCTACGAGCGAGGGTGACACTTCCATCTTCGGAAGCCCCTCAAGGAAGATGGCCGAGCATGGGACATTCCCTTCGGTCATGGAGACGAGCTACGAGGTGCCACATCATATGGGCCTCCAACACCAAGACGGTGACAAGAAGGTCGAGCAAGGGCCATCCCCTTCGACCACGGCGATAGGAGTTGAGCATGGAGACATTTGCACCTACATCTCTCCGACACCCACATATGTCGAGATGCCCCAAGTGCCATGTGAGGAGAGCCACCACCACATAAGTGACATGAGTGACTCCACCATACGTGACATTGAGAGCATTTCCTATGAGAGGATGAGTGTGACCACCACTAGCCCCACACATGAGAGCATGCCACACATCCTATGTGAGGTTGAGCGCCATTTGAGTGACTCCACCAACCATATGAGTGAGAGCATCATTGAGGGAGTGAGTGAGCCACAACACTTAGCGAGTGAGGTAGTTGACACGGCACGTGAGGCCACTATGATTTCTAACGACTTAACCTCTACTCCTAGTGTGTTTTCTTCTTTGGTGCTAGGTCTCCTAGATGACGACATGCCTATCCTCGACGAGTCCATCCCTCAAAATGGAAAACCAATGGCCATGATGGACGATGATGAACCCCCCACATGGTACCATCAAGTTGCAACGTCACCTACAACACATGAGCGACGCTCCAAAGGTAACATAGGTGACAATGTTTGATGCGGAGCATCCCACATTCATCCCCATGTACACTCTGACTATTCTCCAAGCCCCAAGAAGACATATAATGAGACCTCGAATATGCACCATTGGACACAAGGTGAACTCGCTCCTCTTCGAACCTTCACTTTCTACATGTGAGACATGGCTACTACCTCATGCATGGATCTTGCATATACTCAGGTACGACCGAGATGACCATGGAGAATCCAAGGACCGAGGCCAAGCATGGAAGAGAAGGAGGAAGAGAGCCTGGCCGCTCCAGAACGAGCGGTACAACCGGTCAACAACCGCCCGGGCGGTACAACCGGTCGACTACCGCCCAACTACCGGCCACCATTCGGTGATCATGCGGTGCAAGGCCGATACTGCCCCGAATGTACCGGTAATTCCCAGATGAACGGTACTACCGCCTCAGCAACCGGTACAACTGCTGGCCCCTCCGACGTCTATCTCCTGAAGCCAGCGCCTGACCTCCCAGCGGTAGTACCGCGTTCACGTCCGGTTCTTCCGCCCTGCATGTGTTACCAGCGGTACAACCGCCCCCGCGAACGGTACAACCGGCCTGTCTGCTCACAGTGTATTGGGCCGAGCCCGTGTACCCCTTCGCCCTCACTTACCCCTTCGTGGCTTAGCACTATATATACTCTTCTCCTAGCTTCGTATTAGGGTTAGCGTTGATTTAGCTCATTGTTAGATAGAGCTTCGTTCATACATACCGGATCTACTCCACGAGAGAGACCGCGGCCCCTCTTCGGAGAAGATCCACCTTGAATTCAAGACCCCCTCTTGGGTGGCCCCCATCAAGACCTCCTCACGGAGAAGAACGGCTACCGTTTGTATCGTCCTTTGTTGACCTTGAATCATGTATCTCCCTTTGTGTTCATCGATCTAGCACATGTGTGATTGATTCCTTGTCGGTTTAGCGATTCTCTCTCGTTTTCCACGTGTTTTCCCTTTGTGCTTCCGCGTGTTCTTCGTGTTTCCCCGTAGGATCCACTCCAAACGTGAAAGATCGACGCTATAGGGTTCCACCCTACATCATCTTGGTATCAGGAGCCACGTTGATCACGTTTTTGGAGCCCCTACCCCGTTTTTTCTAGCTTGATTTTGTTGTTTTCGTCCTAAATCCGAAAATCCCCACCAAAAATAGCCCAATTTTTTTTGTGATTTGTGATAGAGGCAAAGGTGTCCCGTCTTTCGATGAGATGTTGGTTTTCGCTTTGGAGGTAGTCGACTTTGACAATCCGACTACGAACGTGCGAGGACGTCACGCCTTAGCAATCGCTAAACCAACTCCGAGAGGTTATTGACCACGCAGAGCACGATCAACTGACCACGAGGGTGCATTTCCTGCGAGCAAGCGAAGAACAAGCAAGAAACTGAGATTGCAATCTGGATATTGCAAATATAAGATGAAAGCTTTATTGATCAAGGTGGAGTTCTGTGGCGCCTTTATGCAGTCCGGTCGTTGAACACAAGCGGAACGCGAAGTTGCAGCTATGGCGAACTTTTAATCTAAACAAAACCCAAAGTCTAAGCGACGCCCTAAGGGTTGTATATATGGAGGAAGAGGAGGGAATTTCGTGGCCCTTGAGGGAGGGGTCCGAAACCAACCCTAACTCTTGTTTCCCCACACATACGGACTCTAAAAACAGCCTATACTTAAGTATTTCGAAATTACATGGGCCTGGCCCAATAATAAGGTGACGCAGCACCTAGAATAGCCTATGCACGAATATTATGAAGTGGCATCTTGTATATTTCGTCCAAGGCCTCATGCACTCATTAAGGTGGCTTCAAAGTCCTGGAATCATCACTTGTAACTCCGTTCTTGTTCCCCTTGCGCATGCCGACATCTCCATGCTTGAACTTGCTCCAAGGTTCATCTTTCTTGTCCATGGTAGGCCCTTCATTTGTAAGCAAAACAAATGTATCCAACTTAGGCAGCATCATATTCTCATGAACATTGGAATCGTTACCAAGAAACGAAAGTACCTGATAATTCAATTGGCGTGCGCGAGCTCTAGTAATTGGTCCAGTATGTATAGCAGCAGGGGCTGTGGGTGTAACAATGGTATTGATGTCCTTATCAATTTGTTAGTTTTGATGATGTTTTGTTGATTTTGATCCATAGATTTGCTTGGTTTCATGTGGATCTAGCATCTCCCCAAGTTTCCCCATCTTTCCTCCACAAAATCCATCCAATTTTGACCCCGAAATCACCCATTTCCGCCCCAAAAATCGCACCCCGTTTCGATCTGCGAAAAATCCCGACACGAGCGGTACTACCGCTGAGTACCACAAGCGGTACTACCGCCCTCCCAAGCGGTACTACCGCCCCTCCCAGTTTCAGCGTTCCGAGTTTCACCGTTTTGCCCATAACTAATTCATCCGGAGTCCGTTTTTGACGTTCTTTAGCTCGTTTTGAAGCTATTGACATCCCCCATCCCACAAAAATACTACCACCACCTTTTGTGATAGAGGCGGGGTGTCCCGATCTTTCGATGAGATGTTAACTATCGATTTGGTGGAGTCGACTTTGACGATCCGACTACAAACGTGCACGACGTTGCGCCTTAGCAATCGCTAAACCAACTCCGAGAGGTTATTGACCACTTATTTGGAGCACGATCAACGACCACGAAGGTCTATTCCTGCAAGCAATCGAAGAACAAGCAAGAATATGATAAAGCAATCTGAATATTGCGAATATGTATGAAGTATTGATAATGGTGGGGATCCGTAAGCGGCCTTGGTCTGGTCGTTGGACACAAACGAAGTACACGAAGTTGCAATGACTAACTTTTAACTAAACAAATCCCAAGGAAAAAGCTACTAGATGGATCTACTTATATAGGAGCAAGGGGTGGCGGCCAAGGAGGTGGGAGGACATCCCAAGGCAGCCTAAAAAACTAACCCTAGGTCGTACAAGGCCAATGGGCCCAAGTGGAGGTGACGTAACACCTTTGGACTTGTAGTTTGACTCGGATTCTGCTGCAGCATCAGATTGTTTCGTCCATAACTCAACGCTCCGGATGAATTTTAAGGTGAATCCAATTGGGTTGGAAAGTTCCAACAAAAAAAGAATCAACCAATTTGGAGTCCGTATGAAAAAGTTATTGACGTTTTGAGTCAGGTATGTCATGCGAGTCCGAATCCGAGTCGTAACGTGAGAGACTTGGACTCTATCTTCTCTTGGGCCAAAAGTGACGTGAGAGAACTTTTTGAACAGCAGAGTAAACATCTCTTTCTCCCTTATCTTCATATGTGGATTGTACAAATGTCCCATACACCTGCAATTAGACATGGCACAAAAGTATGTGAAGTATTTTTGTCCTGGATGACATAAATAAATTATTGCATAGTTTGCATTAGAAATCACCTCACAAATATACATGTACGCAATATTTTTGGTCGTATCCAAGGTAGTCATGTCCTCATCATCCTCCCCTTCTTGAAAACAAAGCCGTCCTCGGCGTTGCTTAGTCTGAAATGTGGCGTTGTCATCCATTTTTACTTTCCTTGATTTTTGCACATATGACAGATTAATAGATGAGTAATTTGTATAGTTCATAAAATCTAAAGCCAAAACATTATCACAAGAAGTAGAAGGCGTGAAAATATTGCAACTCAGTTTGCACATATAAGTGAAGCTCTTATTCATTTCAAAAGATTGACAATGTTCATCATTAAACCATCCCAACATTGGTGAATAAACCTTACTTGCATCAAGGTTACATGCTACAACATGCTTAAATAAGCAAACATGCCATAAGTTATTCGACACAGAATCATCACCAAGATTAGAGGTCATATCAAAATGATTAAACATTGATTCTTTTGCATCAACAGTTAATTCAATGGGTGCACTCAAAATTGTTGGTATTTCAGTTGTTTGATCACATGACGCATTCATGATAGTATCAAGATTCTCTAAAATAGGTGATGTGCTCAAATCACCTGGTAACTCAACACATGATGCATTCAAGTTAACTAGGGATGCATCATTCTCATGTGAAGTTATATCATCAATACCTTCTTTGTTACCTTGTCGCAAAGACGTAGCTGATGTAGGTGCGGGCCTTGATAATGCACCATACACTTGAGATGATGTCGCTCACAATCTGGGGTGGGGCTGCTCTAGTAGGTGCAATGATGGAGGAACCAAGCGGCGATGGTGAGCATGAACTGGAATAGTAGTTGTTGTAGTCACCCAATGCATCCTCCTGTAGTTGTCTCTCAAAGGTACAAGCGAACATACATACCAATAATGGAGCGAGGAATATAGTGAAATCTTGCACGGATATCATGGTTCAAACCACCAAAAAATCTATTCATTGTATCATCCTCAGATTTCTATGTCACAATGATGCATATAAGATTTGAACTCTTTATAGTAAGCATGAACAGTGTTCTTGCCTTGTTTTAATTGTTCAAATTTGCGAAGCAATTCACGACGATAGTAAGGAGGAAAAATTGTTGTCTCATTACAGCTTTCAAAACTTTCCAAGTTGTTGGTTGGTTATCAATGTTTTTCTTACAATGTACACTCCACCAAACAGAAGCAAAACCAGTAAATGCTCTAGTGGTAGCTCGTACTCTCTCAAGTTCAGAAAAATTATGGTGACTAAAAACTTCTTCTAATTCAAGCTCCCAAGCTAGATAAATAGCAGGATTAAATCTGCCCTCAAATGATGGTAAAGACATACCCTGACCATATGCTTGTGTGTGTTGTCCCAACTCTCGTGATGGTGAAGATGTGTCCGTCGTCCAAAAACTTCTATCTCCGGAACCTGTCATGATTAGCAGAAACAAGAAACAAAATTCGAGAATAATGTTCGTATGAACTACTAGGATGTGGTTGTAAAGTGCTCACAGTAAAGCAAATATCAATATCTTACAAGTTCTTACCATGCGGCAGGTGGTGACGGGCAACCAACAATGTCAAATAACTCCGAAGATTGTGTAAAGCGGTTGCGAGGCGTCACGTATACGGTGTAGAAATATGTGGAGCTGGGTTGGCTATATATGGTAGCAAAAGATTAGCAATAATCAATTCAGAGATGCAATATTGAATAAACCAACTTTCGATGAGATGTTGGTTATTGGAGGAAGTCAACTTTGCGATCCGACTACTGACACGATCGCTAAACCAACTCCGAGAGGTTATTGACACGATCAACGACCTGTCTGTTTCCTGCAAGCAAATGAAGAACAAGCAAGAAGCTGAGATTGCAATCTGGATATTGCGAATATAAGATGAAAGCTTTATTGATCAAGGTGGGGTTACGTGGCGCCTTTATGCAGTCGTTGAACACAAGCGAAATGCTGTGAAGTTGCAGCTATGGCGAACTTTTAATCTAAACAAAACCCAAGGTCTAAGCGGTGCCCTAAGGGCTGTATATATGGAGGAAGAGGAATTTCGTGGCCCTTGGTGGAGGGTCGAAATCAACCCTAACTCTTGTTTCCCCACACATACGGACTCTAAAACAGCCTATACTTAAGTATTTCGAAATTACATGGGCCTGGCCCACTAATAAGGTGACGCAGCACCTAGAATAGCCTCGGGACGACATTTATGAAGTAGCATCTTGTATATTTCGTCCAAGGCTTCATGCACCCATTATGGTGGCTTCAAAGTCCTGAAAATCATCACTTGTAACTCCGTTCTTGTTCCCCTGCGCATGGCATTATCTCCATGCTTGTTCTTGCTCAATGTCCATCCTTCTCCAAGCTAGGGCCTTCATTTGTAAGCAAAACAAATGTATCCAATTTAAGCAGCATCATATTCTCATGAACATTAGAATCATTACCAAGAAAGCGAAAGTACACGATAATTTAATTGGCGTCTGTGAGCTCTAGTAATTGGTCCCGGTATATGTAGCAGTAGGGGCTGTGGGTGTAACAATGGTATTGATGTCCTCATCATCCTCCCTTCTTGAAATGAAGTCGTCCTCGTGAGCTCATATTCCTCACCCAAATAAGGCTTCAAATCTGCAATGTTAAAAGTGGGACTAACCCCAAAATCTGCAGGCAGCTCAAGTTTATATGCATTATCATTTATTTTCTCTAACACCTTAAATGGACCATCACACGTGGCATTAGCTTTGATTTGCGCAAATTAGGAAACCTATCCTTACATAAATGTAACCAAACAAGAT
Organism: Aegilops longissima; assembly: GCA_021605205.1. NCBI lineage: Eukaryota > Viridiplantae > Streptophyta > Magnoliopsida > Poales > Poaceae > Aegilops > Aegilops longissima. The sequence continues at coordinate 237,438,402 of CM038676.1, read as the reverse complement.
CTCCGGTGCAAAGACAACATGTTTTCTACCCTTATCTCCGACAAGTTTATATTTAGCATTCATCGCTCAATGTTTTCCTTAGTTATCTCATGCATTTTTAAAATCAATTCAGCACGTTCTTTAGCATCAAAATTAACCTTCTCCGAAGATGGAAGAGGCAACAAATCAATAGGTGCGAGGTAGGAAGCCATACACAATTTCAAAGGGCACATCTTAGTAGTAGAATGCAATGAGCGATTATAAGCAAATTCAATATGAGGCAAGCATTCTTCCCACATTTTCTTATTATTCTTCAAAACAGCCCTAAGCATAGTAGACAATGTTCTATTGACTACTTCAGTTTATCCATCGGTTTGGGGTGACAAGTAGTACTAAAAAGCAGTTTAGTCCCCAACTTAGCCCATAAACATCTCCAAAAGTGGCTAAGAAATTTAGTATCACGATCTGAAACAATAGTATTTGGCACACCATGCAAGCGAATAATTTCACGAAAGAACAAATCAGCAACATTAACACATCATCGCTTTTATGACATGGTATAAAGTGTGCCATTTTAGAGAATCTATCCACGACAACAAATATGCTATCCCTCCCTTCTTTGTTTGAGGTAAACCTAAAACAAAGTCCATAGATATATCCTCCCAAGGAACACTAGAGCACGAGCAAAGGCATATATAAACCATGAGGATTGAGTCGTGACTTAGCTTTTTGACATGTAGTGCAGCGAGCAACAAAGCGCTCAACATCCGTCTCATCTTTGGCCAAAAGAAATGTGTAGCAAGTATATCCTCCGTCTTCTTGGCGCCAAAGTGTCCCATTAATCCTCCTCCATCGCCTCCTGCAACAACAAAAGGCGAACAGAGCTAGCAGGAATGCATAGCTTGTTGTACGGAACACAAAACCATCATTAATAACGAACTTGTTCCATGTTCTTCCTTCTTTACAATTCTGCATTACATCTTTAAAATCAGCATCATGCACATATTGATCTTTGATGGTCTCCAAACCAAATATTTTGAAGTCAAGTTGTGAAAGCATAGTATATCGACGAGACAAAGCATCGGCAATAACATTTTCTTTACCCTTCTTGTGTTTAATGACATAAGGGAAAGTCTCAATGAATTCAACCCATTTAGCATGTCTACGATTCAGTTTAGCTTGACTTTTAATATGTTTCAAAGATTCATGATCAGAATGTATAACAAATTCTTTGGGCCATAAATAATGTTGCCATGTCTCTAAAGTCGAACAAGAGCATATAATTCTTTGTCATAAGTAGAATAGTTCAGACTAGGCCCCTCAATTTTTCAGAAAAGTATGCAACAGGTTTGCCATCTTGTAATAACACACCTCTAATCCAATTCCACTAGCATCACATTCAAGCTCAAAAGTCTTATTAAAGTCAGGAAGTTGGAGTAAAGGGCATGTGTCAACTTATCTTTCAATACCGTGAAGGCTTCTTCATGCGGTACCCCAAACAAAAGGCACATCCTTCTTTGTAAGCTCATTGAGAGGTGCAGCAATGGTGCTAAAGTCTCTCACAAAGCGCCTATAGAAACCAGCGAGTCCAAGAAAACTCCTCACTTGTGTGACCGTTTTGGGCTGCGGCCAACTCTCAATAGCTTCAATCTTGGCTTTATCAACTTCAATTCCTGTGGAGTAACAACATAGCCAAGAAAAGATACTCGGTCGGTGCAAAAGGTGCACTTCCCAAGGTTACCAAACAAGCGTGCATCACGTAGAGCATTAAAAACAACACGTAAATGTTCCAAATGTTCTTCCAAAGATTTGCTATAAATCAGTATATCATCAAAGTAAACTACCACAAATCGTCCAATGAAAGCACGTAAAACTTCGTTCATTAATCTCATGAAAGTACTAGGTGCATTAGTTAACCCAAAAGGCATGACTAACCACTCATATAATCCAAACTTAGTTTTAAATGTTGTTTTCCATTCATCTCCCAATTTCATACGAATTTGATGGTATCCACTCATAAATCAACTTTGGAGAATATTGTAGAGCCACTCAATTCATCAAGCATATCATCTAGCCTAGGAATAGGATGGCGATAACGAATAGTAATATTATTAATGCCTCTACAATCAACACACATCTGTGACGTACCATCCTTTTTAGGCACTAGTATAATAGGAACAGCACAAGGACTAAGAGATTGGCGTATATAACCTTTGTCGAGCAGCTCACATGCTTGGCGCATAATCTCCTCGCCGTCTCCTCTGGATTGAGTGCGGTATGGTGCTGCGGTTGGTAGTAGCGATGCACGGGAATTAAGTCAATTTGATGCTCAATCCCTCGAATAGGTGGTAATCCGGTGTACGTCTTGTGGGAAGGCGTCGTGAACTCTGCAAAATGTTAGTGACGAGGGGCAAAAAGGAAGGCACGTCCTCGAATGAAAATAATGCCTCTTTGCACACAAAAGCATAGCAAACAGATTTGCTAGAATCTAGCTCATCAATATCAGATTTGGTGGCAAATAAACATGCACTTTTAGGTTTAATTTCAGAAGCAGATAGAGGCAAAGGTGTCCGATGTTTCGATGAGATGGTGGCTATCGTTTACGGAGGAAGTCGACCTTGGCGATCCGACTACGAGCGTCGTCGAGGCGTCGCGCCTTAGCAATCGCTAAACCAACTTCCGAGGGTTATTGACCACGCGAACACGATCAACGACCACGAGGGCTGTTTCCTGCGAGCAAGCGAAGAACAAGCAAGAAACTGAGATTGCAATCTGGATATTGCGAATATAAGATGAAAGCTTTATTGATCAAGGTGGGGTTACTGTGGCGCCTTTATGCAGTCGTTGAACACAAGCGAAATCTGCGAAGTTGCAGCTATGGCGAACTTTTAATCTAAACAAAACCCAAGGTCTAAGCGGTGCCCTAAGGGCTGTATATATGGAGGAAGGGAATTTCGTGGCCCTTGGTGGAGGGTCGAAATCAACCCTAACTCTTGTTTCCCCCACATCGGACTCTAAAACAGCCTATACTTAAGTATTTCGAAATTACATGGGCCTGGCCCAATAATAAGGTGTGCAGCACCTAGAATAGCCTCGGGACGACATTTATGAAGTAGCATCTTGTATATTTCGTCCAAGGCTTCATGCACCCATTATGGTGGCTTCAAAGTCCTGAAATCATCACTTGTAACTCCGTTCTTGTTCCCCTTAGCATGGCATTATCTCCATGCTTGTTCTTGCTCAATGTCCATCCTTCTCCAAGCTAGGGCCTTCATTTGTAAGCAAAACAAATGTATCCAATTTAAGCAGCATCATATTCTCATGAACATTAGAATCATTACCAAAAAGCGAAAGTACGATAATTTAATTGGCGTCTGTGAGCTCTAGTAATTGGTCCGATATATGTAGCAGTAGGGGCTGTGGGTGTAACAATGGTATTGATGTCCTCATCATCCTCCCTTCTTGAAATGAAGTCGTCCTCGGAGCTCATATTCCTCACCCAAATAAGGCTTCAAATCTGCAATGTTAAAAGTGGGACTAACCCCAAAATCTGCGGGCAGCTCAAGTTTATATGCATTATCATTTATTTTCTCTAACACCTTAAATGGACCATCGACACGTGGCATTAGCTTTGATTTGCGCAAATTAGAAACCTATCCTTACATAAATGTAACCAAACAAGATCTCCGGTGCAAAGACAACATGTTTTCTACCCTTATCTCCAGCAAGTTTATATTTAGCATTCATCGCTCAATGTTTTCCTTAGTTATCTCATGCATTTTAAAATCAATTCACACGTTCTTTAGCATCAAAATTAACCTTCTCCGAAGATGGAAGAGGCAACAAATCAATAGGTGCACGAGGTAGGAAGCCATACACAATTTCAAAGGGCACATCTTAGTAGTAGAATGCAATGAGCGATTATAAGCAAATTCAATATGAGGCAAGCATTCTTCCCACATTTTCTTATTATTCTTCAAAACAGCCCTAAGCATAGTAGACAATGTTCTATTGACTACTTCAGTTTATCCATCGGTTTGGGGTGACAAGTAGTACTAAAAGCAGTTTAGTCCCCAACTTAGCCCATAAACATCTCCAAAAGTGGCTAAGAAATTTAGTATCACGATCTGAAACAATAGTATTTGGCACACCATGCAAGCGAATAATTTCACGAAAGAACAAATCAGCAACATTAACAGACATCATCGCTTTTATGACATGGTATAAAGTGTGCCATTTTGAGAATCTATCCACGACAACAAATATGCTATCCCTCCCTTCTTTGTTAGAGGTAAACCTAAAACAAAGTCCATAGATATATCCTCCCAAGGAACACTAGGCACGAGCAAAGGCATATATAAACCATGAGGATTGAGTCGTGACTTAGCTTTTTGACATGTAGTGCAGCGAGCAACAAAGCGCTCAACATCCGTCTCATCTTTGGCCAAAAGAAATGTGTAGCAAGTATATCCTCCGTCTTCTTCACGCCAAAGTGTCCCATTAATCCTCCTCCATCGCCTCCTGCAACAACAAAAGGCGAACGAGCTAGCAGGAATGCATAGCTTGTTGTACGGAACACAAAACCATCATTAATAACGAACTTGTTCCATGTTCTTCCCTCTTTACAATTCTGCATTACATCTTTAAAATCAGCATCATGCACATATTGATCTTTGATGGTCTCCAAACCAAATATTTTGAAGTCAAGTTGTGAAAGCATAGTATATCGACGAGACAAAGCATCGGCAATAACATTTTCTTTACCCTTCTTGTGTTTAATGACATAAGGAAAGTCTCAATGAATTCAACCCATTTAGCATGTCTACGATTCAGTTTAGCTTGACTTTTAATATGTTTCAAAGATTCATGATCAGAATGTATAACAAATTCTTTGGGCCATAAATAATGTTGCCATGTCTCTAAAGTCGAACAAGAGCATATAATTCTTTGTCATAAGTAGAATAGTTCAGACTAGGCCCTCAATTTTTGAGAAAAGTATGCAACAGGTTTGCCATCTTGTAATAACACACCTCTAATCCAATTCCACTAGCATCACATTCAAGCTCAAAAGTCTTATTAAAGTCGGGAAGTTGGAGTAAAGGGCATGTGTCAACTTATCTTTCAATACCGTGAAGGCTTCTTCACATGCGGTACCCCAAACAAAAGGCACATCCTTCTTTGTAAGCTCATTGAGAGGTGCAGCAATGGTGCTAAAGTCTCTCACAAAGCGCCTATAGAAACCAGCGAGTCCAAGAAAACTCCTCACTTGTGTGACCGTTTTGGGCTGCGGCCAACTCTCAATAGCTTCAATCTTGGCTTTATCAACTTCAATTCCTGTGGAGTAACAACATAGCCAAGAAAAGATACTAAATCGGTGCAAAGGTGCACTTCCCAAGGTTACCAAACAAGCGTGCATCACGTAGAGCATTAAAAACAACACGTAAATGTTCCAAATGTTCTTCCAAAGATTTGCTATAAATCAGTATATCATCAAAGTAAACTACCACAAATCGTCCAATGAAAGCACGTAAAACTTCGTTCATTAATCTCATGAAAGTACTAGGTGCATTAGTTAACCCAAAGGCATGACTAACCACTCATATAATCCAAACTTAGTTTTAAATGCTGTTTTCCATTCATCTCCCAATTTCATACGAATTTGATGGTATCCACTCATAAATCAACTTTGGAGAATATTGTAGAGCCACTCAATTCATCAAGCATATCATCTAGCCTAGGAATAGGATGGCGATAACGAATAGTAATATTATTAATGCCTCTACAATCAACACACATCTGTGACGTACCATCCTTTTTAGGCACTAGTATAATAGGAACAGCACAAGGACTAAGAGATTGGCGTATATAACCTTTGTCGAGCAGCTCTGTACTTGACGCATAATCTCCTTCGTCTCCTCTGGATTGATGCGGTATGGTGCGCGGTTGGGTAGCGATGCGGGAATTAAGTCAATTTGATGCTCAATCCCTCGAATAGGTGGTAATCCGGTGGCACGTCTTGTGGGAAGGCGTCGGTGAACTCTGCAAAATGTTAGTGACAGCGGGGGGCAAAGAGGAAAACACGTCCTCGAATGAAAATAATGCCTCTTTGCACACAAAAGCATAGCAAACAGATTTGCTAGAATCTAGCTCATCAATATCAGATTTGGTGGCAAATAAACATGCACTTTTCAGTTTAATTTCAGAAGCAACATTAGATGGTTTATTATTAGGCTTCATTTGTTGCTCAAATTCTTTTGCCACAATCTGATTTTCACTCTTATTTTTCTCTGTTTTGCTTTATTAGCTCTATTAATATCATCTTTCAAAATGGAATCAGGAGTCATAGGAAGCAAAGTAATATTTTATCCTTGTGAACAAGAGTATCTGATTGTTTCTACCATGGTGTACAAATTTTATCAAATTGCCATGGTCTACCAAGTAATAAGGAACATGCTTGCATAGGTACCACATCACAATCAACATAATCAGCATATGTAGAGATACTAAAATGCACACGAGCGATCGTGTTACCTTAACCTTGCGCTGTTGTTGAACCATTGGATGTAGTAAGGATGTGGATGTGGTCTTGTGGTGAGAAAGCTTCTCCACCATATCCATGCTAGCCAAGTTGTTGCAGCTCCCTCCATCTATGATGGCCTTGAATAGAGCGTTCCTTCACAACTCCTTTGTATGGAACAAGTTATGCCTCTGATTTTGCTCAGCTTGTGTAACCTGCACACTCAAAACACGTTGAGCAACTAAACATTCATACTGTCGGCATCTTGACAGCCATGTATTGCGTCTCAAGATCAGAATCATCTCCACCGTGTTCTTCATGTGTAATAAGAGCCAAAGTCTCTTCATCATAGTCACTAGCGGACTCATACCCACCATCCTCGGTAGCAATCATCTGCGCTGAGATTGGCATTCTCTCATAAAATGTCCTCTTCCCTTACAGCGACGACAAATAATATCACTTGTGTGCCTGTTGGCGCCATGGAAGAAGAAGAGCTCTGTGTAGGCCCAGCGGTGTACTCTTGGCGAGATAGTGGTGGTTGTGCTGCTTTCTTGTATCACGGTTGGAGGTGGCAGCCGGCGGAGGTGCGGTGTAGTAGAGCGTGTGGAAGTAGATGATGCGTGGTGTCCATGATGAAGGTCGACCTGCGAGAAAAGTTAGTCGCGCCAAGGCTGTCGATCCTGCACTTCACGTTCAGCTTTACAAGCAAGATGGAATAATCGGTGATATTATTATAATCCTTGTAGTCTAGAATGGTTTGAATCTCTCTATTTAATCCACCCGAAAGCGTGCAAGCATAGCTTCATTCTCCTCAACAATACCACATCTAATCAAGCCGGTTTGTAATTCTGATAATATTCTTCTACGAATTTTTCCTTGTCTTAAGCGCTGCAATTTTTGAAGTAATTCACGTTGATAATATGGTGGAACCAGCGATCGCATAGCAGTTTTCAAAGCAGCCCAAGTAGCTGGAGCAGGATATAATCTACAATGTTGAGACCACCAAACACATGCAAAGCTAGTGAAAGCACAAACAGCAGCGAGGAACACGTCTCTCCTCGGGATATTGTAAACATGTAAATCGTTGTTCAGTTTCTAACTCCCAAGTAAGATATATATCAGGAACATATCTACCCTCAAATGGTGGAATATTCAATTTCAGTTTAGGGAGATGGTCATGATCTCGTACTGAAGGGGAGCGAACATTGCCATTATTTGCATGTGGGCGACACTGGTGGTTGTGGTGCTGGTGGTTTGCGTAGTTCGATGTTGATCAACCTCATCCTCGTAAGCTCTCACATAATCATCCTCCCCCCGCGTGGCGGGAGCCACGAAGTATCAACAGCAGCACCGGCAGCTTGGCGGTGAAGAGGGACACGGGAAGCTTCGGCGGAGGGCTGTTTCGCGATGTGGAGGTAGTCCGTGTTGTTGTAGTAGAGGTGCGTTAGGTGCAGCCGGTGGTGGTGGTGGTAGGCAGCGAGCAATTCATTAAACTTGTTATCGAGCTTTGTTTGACGCCTTCTCAATGCCATCTATCTTCTCCATGGCCTCTTCAAATCTATTTAGCACATCGTCCACCTGCCCACTCATCATTTGTTGAAACTTATCATGTAGCGCTTTGTTTGTCATGTTCTCCCGGTCGGTCTAAATCGACTTGTGATCCTGCCATGGTTAGCGACAATAGAAACACACAAGAATATGATTGACGGACTACTAGGAAGTGGTGGTGGTGGTGTGGTGGGCGATCACAAATCCGTCAAGCAAATCTCAAATTCTTACGGTTCTTACCCAGCGGCGGTGATCGGCAACCGATGTAGTCAAAACTCTCAAAGCTTGGATAGAAGCGATTACGGGGAGAGTCAAGCATACGATGTAGATGTATGTGGAGCTGGGAAGGCTTATAATATGGTAGCAAAAAGGTTAGCAATAATCAATTGAGAGATGCAAAGTTGAATAAGCGCTCAACAGCAGTCTTGTCTTTGGTCCTAGGCTGAACCGTGCTAGAGGCGAGCCTAGAACACTAACAAAATCACGGCGCTGCTGCGGAAACAACGGAAAAGCACACTCTGGAATTTTTTTTCGCTCTTTTTTTTTTTTTTGCGCTGCTTTTTTTTTTTGCTGCTTTTTTTTTTTTTTTTTGCGAAAAATCACTATAATGGCGAGTGTCTCAAAACTCTTCCCAGGTCAAACTGACAGGATGGGCACGAAATTTTTCGACCAAAAATTTTTTTTTTTTTTTGCCGGACCCAAAAGCTGAAGCAGGTCAAAAAACTTTCTATATTGTTGTCTCAATCCACTTAGAAACACCTAAAATAGGATAGCGAGAAAATTTTTTGACAAGTGCGTTTTGGAAAATTTTGGGCCTAAGCGGAGGTGGTTTGGACTTTTTTTTTCGAAACCTACTCGGCAAGGAAACACGAATCGGAAACTAGATGGATCTCGAAAACAAACCTAATATGCAAGAACTTCGGATTGGTGGTGGATATATGGTGGTGGTATATGGCGGTGGTGGTATATGGTAGCGGTGGTGGTATATGGATATGGATTGGTGGTGGTATATGGATATGGATTGAGGCGGTGGCGGATAAGCAATGGTGGTAGATGGCAAGGCGATGATGATGGTGCGGCGGTGGCGTGACAACTTATGACCGAACTTCGAAACTCTAAAGACTAGACTCTAAGACCAGCAACTTGACACGGCGATGCAACATAAATTCAACAAAGCAAAACCCTAAAAAGATTATGCAAAGGCTCAGATTGGTTCGGATATGATGAACTAACCTAATTTTTTTTGTGGCTTTTTCGTGGACTTTAGGTATGAAGAACAGACTCGATCTAAACTACGAAAAGCTGTAAAATCTCACGAGCAACTGAAAATCTGATACCACTTGATAGAGGCAAAGGTGTCCGATGTTTCGATGAGATGGTGGCTATCGTTTACGAGGAAGTCGACCTTGGCGATCCGACTACGAGCGTGCGAGGCGTCGCGCCTTAGCAATCGCTAAACCAACTTCGAGGGTTATTGACCACGCGAACACGATCAACGACCACGAGGGCTGTTTCCTGCGAGCAAGCGAAGAACAAGCAAGAAACTGAGATTGCAATCTGGATATTGCGAATATAAGATGAAAGCTTTATTGATCAAGGTGGGGTTACTGTGGCGCCTTTATGCAGTCGTTGAACACAAGCGAAATGCTGCGAAGTTGCAGCTATGGCGAACTTTTAATCTAAACAAAACCCAAGGTCTAAGCGGTGCCCTAAGGGCTGTATATATGGAGGAAGGGAATTTCGTGGCCCTTGGTGGAGGGTCGAAATCAACCCTAACTCTTGTTTCCCCCACATACGGACTCTAAAACAGCCTATACTTAAGTATTTCGAAATTACATGGGCCTGGCCCAATAATAAGGTGATGCAGCACCTAGAATAGCCTCGGGACGACATTTATGAAGTAGCATCTTGTATATTTCGTCCAAGGCTTCATGCACCCATTATGGTGGCTTCAAAGTCCTGAAATCATCACTTGTAACTCCGTTCTTGTTCCCCTTAGCATGGCATTATCTCCATGCTTGTTCTTGCTCAATGTCCATCCTTCTCCAAGCTAGGGCCTTCATTTGTAAGCAAAACAAATGTATCCAATTTAGCAGCATCATATTCTCATGAACATTAGAATCATTACCAAGAAGCGAAAGTACGATAATTTAATTGGCGTCTTGTGAGCTCTAGTAATTGGTCCGTCATAGGGGCTGTATATGTGATGCATGGTGTACAGAATTTTATCAAATTGCCATGGGGGCTGTGGGTGTAACAATGGTATTGATGTCCTCATCTTGTGGTGAGAGAAACTCCATCTATGATGGCCTTGAATAGAGCGTTCCTTCACAACTCCTTTGTATGGAACAAGTTATGCCTCTGATTTTGCTCAGCTTGTGTAACCTGCACACTCAAAACACGTTGAGCAACTAAACATTCATACACATCGGCATCTTGACAGCCATGTATTGCGTCTCATGATCAGAATCATCTCCACCGTGTTCTTCATGTGTAATAAGAGCCAAAGTCTCTTCATCATAGTCACTAGCAGACTCATACCCACCATCCTCGGTAGCAATCATCACATGTTGAGATTGGCATTCTCTGCATAAAATGTCCTCTTCCCTTACAATGACGACAAATAATATCACTTGTGTGCCTGTTGGCGCCATGGAAGAAGAAGAGCTACTGTGTAGGCCCAGCGGTGTACTCTTGGCGGATAGTGGTGGTTGTGCTGCTTTCTTGTATCACGGTTGGAGGTGGCAGCCGGCGGAGGTGCGGTGTAGTAGAGCGTGTGGAAGTAGATGATGCGTGGTGTCCATGAGGAAGGTCGACCTGCGAGAAAAGTTAGTCGCGCCAAGGCACATCGATCCTGCACTTCACGTTCAGCTTTACAAGCAAGATGGAATAATCGGTGATATTATTATAATCCTTGTAGTCTAGAATGGTCTGAATCTCTCTATTTAATCCACCCGAAAGCGTGCAAGCATAGCTTCATTCTCCTCAACAATACCACATCTAATCAAGCCGGTTTGTAATTCACGATAATATTCTTCTACGAATTTTTCCTTGTCTTAAGCGCTGCAATTTTGAAGTAATTCACGTTGATAATATGGTGGAACCATGATACGCATAGCAGTTTTCAAAGCAGCCCAAGTAGCTGGAGCAGGATATAATCTACAATGTTCAGACCACCAAACACATGCAAAGCTAGTGAAAGCACAAACAGCAGCGAGAACACGTCTCTCCTCGGGATATTGTAAACATGTAAATCGTTGTTCAGTTTCTAACTCCCAAGTAAGATATATATCAGGAACATATCTACCCTCAAATGGTGGAATATTCAATTTCAGTTTAGGGAGATGGTCATGATCTCGTACTGAAGGGAGCCGAACATTGCCATTATTTGCATGTGGGCGACACTGGTGGTTGTGGTCTTTGGTGGTTGCACGTAGTTCGATGTTGATCAACCTCATCCTCGTAATCTCTCACATAATCATCCTCCCCACCATGGCAGCAGAGAGCCTGAAGTATCAACAATGAGCACCGGCAGCTTGGCGGTGAAGAGGGACACGGGAAGCTTCGGCGGAGGGCTGTTTAGCGATGTGGAGGTAGTCCTTGTTGTTGTAGTAGAGGTGCGTTAGGTGCAGCCGGTGGTGGTGGTGGTGGTAGGCAGCGAGCAATTCATTAAACTTGTTATCGAGCTTTGTTTGACGCCTTCTCAATGCCATCTATCTTCTCCATGGCCTCTTCAAATCTATTTAGCACATCGTCCACCTGCCCTCATCATTTGTTGAAACTTATCATGTAGCGCTTTGTTTGTCATGTTCTCCCGGTCGGTCCGTCGACTTGTGATCCTGCCATGGTTAGCGACAATAGAAACACACAAGAATATGATTAGAGACTACTAGGAAGTGGTGGTGGTGGTGTGGTGGACGATCACAAATCCGTCAAGCAAATCTCAAATTCTTACCAGTTCTTACCCAGCAGGCGGTGATCGGCAAGCGATGTAGTCAAAACTCTCAAAGCTTGGATAGAGGCGATTACGGGGAGAGTCAAGCATACGATGTAGATGTATGTGGAGCTGGGAAGGCTTATAATATGGTAGCAAAAAAGGTTAGCAATAATCAATTCAGAGATGCAAAGTTGAATAAGCGCTCAATGTCTTGTCTTGGTCCTAGGCTGGGGTGCTAGAGAGCGAGCCTAGAACACTAACAAAATCACGGTGCTGCGGAAACAACGGAAAAGCACACTCTGGATTTTTTTTTCGCTCTTTTTTTTTTTTTTTGCTTTTTTTTGCTGCTCTTTTTTTTTTTTGCTGAAAATCACTATAATGGCGAGTGTCTCAAAACTCTTCCAGGTCAAGCTGACGGGATGGGCACGAAATTTTTTCGACCAATTTTTTTTTTTATTGCCGGACCCAAAAACTGAAGCGGGTCAAAAAACTTTCTATACTTGCGATTGTCTCAATACACTTAGAAACACCTAAAAATAGGATAGCGGAGAAATTTTTTTGACAAGTGCGTTTTCGGAAAATTTTGGGCCTAAGCGGAGGTGGTTTTGAAACCTACGCGAGCAAGGAAACACGAATCGGAAACTAGATGGATCTCGAAAACAAACCTAATATGAGAAGAACTTCGGATTGGTGGTGGATATATGGTGGTGGGTATGGTAGCGGTGGTGGTATATGGTAGCGGTGGTGGTATATGGATATGGATTGGTGGTGGTGGCGGATAAGCAATGGTGGAAGATGGCAAGGCGATGATGATGGTGCGGCGGCGGCGTGACAACTTATGACCAGAACTCGAAACTCTAAAAGACTAGACTCTAAGACCAGCAACTAGACACGACGATGCAACCGCAAATTCAACAAAGCAAAACCCTAAAAAGATTATGCAAAGGCTCAGATTGGTTCGGATATGATGAACTAACCCTAATTTTTTGTGGCTTTTTCGTGGACTGTAGGTATGAAGAACAGACTCGATCTAAACTACGGAAAAGCTGTAAAATCTCACCGAGCAACCTGAAAATCTGATACCACTTGATAGAGGCAAAGGTGACCCGTCTTTCGATGAGATGTTGGTTTTCGCTTTGGAGGAAGTCGACTTTGGCGATCCGACTATGAGCGTGCGAGGGCGTCGCGCCTTAGCAATCGCTAAACCAACTCCGAGAGGTTATTGACCCACGCCGAACACGATCAACGACCACGAGTGCATTTCCTGCAAGCAAGCGAAGAACAAGCAAGAAACTGAGATTGCAATCTGGATATTGCGAATATAAGATGAAAGCTTTATTGATCAAGGTGGGGTTTTGTGGCGCCTTTATGCGGTCGTTGAACACAAGCGAAATCTGTGAAGTTGCAGCTATGGCGAACTTTTAATCTAAACAAAACCCAAGGTCTAAGCGGTGCCCTAAGGGCTGTATATATGGAGGAAGAGGGGTGAATTTCGTGGCCCTTGGTGGAGGGTCGAAATCAACCCTATCTCTTGTTTCCCCACATACGGACTCTAAAATAGCCTATACTTGTGTATTTCGAAATTACAAGGGCTGGCCCACTAATAAGGTGTGCAGCACCTAGAATAGCCTCGGGGACGACATTTATGAAGTAGCATCTTGTATATTTCGTCCAAGGCTTCATGCACCCATTATGGTGGCTTCAAAGTCCTGAAATCATCACTTGTAACTCCGTTCTTGTTCCCCTTAGCATGGCATTATCTCCATGCTTGTTCTTGCTCAATGTCCATCCTTCTCCAAGCTAGGGCCTTCATTTGTAAGCAAAACAAATGTATCCAATTTAAGCAGCATCATATTCTCATGAACATTAGAATCACTACCAAGAAAGCGAAAGTACACGATAATTTAACCTGTGAGCTCTAGTAAAGTCCGAATATGTAGCGAGAGGGGCTATGGGTGTAACAATTTGAATTGGCGTCTGGCCCTAGGCTGAGACTCTAGAACACTAATGAGGTGGTAGCACAACTAGCATCAATGAAGGATAATAAGTAGCTCGGACAGCAAGATATAAGTGAAGGGGCACTAAAGATAATGGGATATACAACAACTCTCTCTCAATTTTCCTCTTCAAAAGTTTGAGCAAAACAATGGTCAATTGATGTCCTCAATCAGTTGATATGAGGAGTCAAAAATTCTAAAACTGGTTTAAAAACTGGAATAAGCTGTGTTCACGAACTTTGGAGGCAAAAGACCTATTTAGAAGCCGTTTTGAGGTGCCAAATATTGAACTAGCTTATGCAACTATTTAGATCTTGGCTCGTCTCGCTTTAAGTCTAGATAGATCCGTACTTTTTTTTTCTTCTCTCTTTTTTCTCACACTTTTTTCCTTTTCTTTTCTCTTTTTTTCTCGACTTTTTTAACTTTTTCTCTCTCTTTTTCTCTCTCCTCTTTCCAAACAAACTAGATAAGATGCAGATTGGATCAAGTGAAGATGTGAGCGATCTCAACTATGATTATGACAACGAGCGGTGGGTAGCACGTGGTGGAAATTGATGGATGGATGGTGGTCAGCGGAAGGATAATGATGCGGCGGCGTGACTAATGTGAACGAACTTCGAAACTCTAAGCGAACTAGACACTAAGACCAGCAACTCGACACGACGATGCAACCGATAATTCAATAATGCAAACAATGAACAGAAAATTGCAAAGGCTCAGACTGGCTTGGACAAAGGATGAATAGATCTAACTTTTTTTTGTGGCTTTTTCATGGACTATAGGTATGAAAGACAGATGCGATCTAAACTATGAAAAACTGTAAAATCTCACCGAGCAACCTGAAAACGGATACCACTTGATAGAGGCGGGGTGTCCCGATCTTTCGATGAGATGATAACTATCGATTTGGTGGAGTCGACTTTGACGATCCGACTACAAACGTGCACGACGTTGCGCCTTAGCAATCGCTAAACCAACTATGAGAGGTTATTGACCACGCTGGAGCACGATCAACCTGACCACGAAGGTCTATTCCTGCAAGCAATCGAAGAACAAGCAAGAATATGATAAAGCAATCTGAATATTGCGAATATGTATGAAGTATTGATAATGGTGGGGATCCGTAAGCGGCCTTGGTCTGGTCGTTGGACACAAACGAAGTACACGAAGTTGCAATGACTAACTTTTAACTAAACAAATCCCAAGGAAAAAGCTACTAGATGGATCTACTTATATAGGAGCAAGGGGTGGCGGCCAAGGAGGTGGGAGGACGTCCCAAGGCAGCCTAAAACTAACCCTAGGTCGTACAAGGCCAATGGGCCAAGTGGAGGTGACGTAACACCTTTGGACTTGTAGTTTGACTCGGATTCTGCTGCAGCATCAGATTGTTTCGTCCATAACTCAACGTTCCGGACGAATTTTAAGGTGAATCAATTGGGTTGGAAAGTGCGAAATCTATTTTCCAACAAAAAGAATCAACCAATTTGGAGTCCGTATGAAAAAGTTATTGACGTTTTGAGTCAGGTATGTCATGCAGTCCGAATCCGAGTCCAGAACGTGAGAGACTTGGACTCTATCTTCTCTTGGGCCAAAAGTGACGTGAGAGAACTTTTTGAACAGCAGGTAAACATCTCTTTCTCCCTTATCTTCATGATAGAGGCAAAGGTGTCCCGTCTTTCGATGAGATGTGGTTTTCGCTTTGGAGGAAGTCGACTTTGGCGATCCGACTACTGACGTCTTGAGGGCGTCGCGCCTTAGCAATCGCTAAACCAACTCCGAGAGGTTATTGGCCACGCCGAGCACGATCAACCTGACCACGAGGTCTGTTTCCTGCGAGCAAGCGAAGAACAAGCAAGAAACTGAGATTGCAATCTAGATATTGCGAATATAAGATGAAAGCTTTATTGATCAAGGTGGGGTTACTGTGGCGCCTTTGTGCAGTCGTTGAACACAAGCGAAATGCTGCGAAGTTGCAGCTATGGCGAACTTTTAATCTAAACAAAACCCAAGGTCTAAGCGGTGCCCTAAGGGCTGTATATATTGAGGAAGAGGGGGGATTTCGTGGCCCTTGGTGGAGGGGTCCGAAATCAACCCTATCTCTTGTTTCCCCACATACGGACTCTAAAACAGCCTATACTTAAGTATTTCGAATTACATGTGCCTGGCCCAATAATAAGGTGACGCAGCACCTAGAATAGCCTATGGACGAATATTATGAAGTGGCATCTTGTATATTTCGTCCAAGGCCTCATGCACTCATTAGGGTGGCTTCAAAGTCCTGGAATCATCACTTGTAACTCCGTTCTTGTTCCCCTTGCGCATGCCAACATCTCCATGCTTGAACTTGCTCCAAGGTTCATCTTTCTTGTCCATGGTAGTCCCTTCATTTGTAAGCAAAACAAATGTGTCCAATTTAGGCAGCATCATATTCTCATGAACATTGGAATCGTTACCAAGAAACGAAAGTACCTGATAATTCAATTGGCGTGCGCGAGCTCTAGTAATTGGTCCAGTATGTATAGCAGCAGGGGCTGTGGGTGTAACAATGGTATTGATGTCCTCATCACTTCATATGTGGATTGTACAAATGTCCCATACACCTGCAATTAGACATGGCACAAAAGTATGTGAAGTATTTTTGTCCTGGATGACATAAATAAATTATTGCATAGTTTGCATTAGAAATCACCTCACAAATATACATGTACGCAATATTTTTGGTCGTATCCAAGGTAGTCATGTCCTCATCATTTTGACACCATCAAATTTTGGTACTTTGGCATCTTTGCCTAGGGCTTCCACCACATCATCCGCAATACCACCATAGCCTTCCGCAAACTAACCCATTTTGTTCCTTATAGCATTAATGGTTGTTTGAGTTGTGATTTGAGTCTCCTAAGGTGTTTAGGCTACTTAGGGACGGTCGCTTATTCATCAACCACCACCACCACCACCACCACTTCCACATAACCTTGCCAACCATACACTTCCGACAACCAAACTTAACCCAATTGTTGATTGAGCTTTTCGAGTTGTGGCTTGTGTCTCCTAAGGTGTTTCGGCTACTTAGGGACCGTGTGCTTCCAACTCTTGCACCGGGTATAGCCCATCATCCCACTTCCGCATTGCCAAGTGCAATCCACCACCGCTTTCCGCTACCACCATTTTGACATTTGACGTGTGAGATTTTGAGTTCGCGGTTTTTCCGTTTCCTAAGGTGATGCGGAGCATCCTACGGTCATCACCATGTCAAGAGTCCGTTTGGCAAGTGACACGTGCGACCTCTTCTTCACATACACAAAGGTGAATCTTCTCCTTTATACGTGCTCACTTGACCCCTTCGAGGATGGTATACTACTTGACACTTCCCCCGTGTGCATGCATAGGTATTGTCGGAGCTTCTCGGATGTCAAGGAGGAGTGCAAGCGCCAAGAACGACTACACCATCCGCGAGGAAGCATGGAAGCGGCAGCGGAAGAAAAGCGGAGCTGCTGAAGCTACTGCTGGCGGACATCTGGGCGAGGCGGACATCCGGCGCCTCACCAAAGCCGGACATCCGCCAACCGCCCGGACATCAGCGTCTCACGAGCCGGATATCCGGCCAAGCCCGAAATCCGGCACCTCACTCCCGATTCGGCGAAACCGTTGCCACAGCCGGACATCCGGCGGGTAACCCGGACATCCGGCGCCTCATGGCTCCCGGACATCCGGGCCCCAGCCGGACATCCGGCGCTGTCTGTGCGATGAGCGGGCCAAGGGCCCATGTACCCCTCAACTCGCCCCAACTTGTACTAGCACTATATATACTTCTTCCCTCCTCCTAGTTAGGGTTAGCTTTGGATTAGCTCATATTTCGTGTGAGAGCCTTTGCTCATCCACTTGGCTACTTCTCCTTTGAGATCAGGACCTCTCGGAGAAGATCCCCAAGCGGATTCAAGACCCCCTTCTAGGGTGGACCCATCAAGACCTCCTCTCGGAGAAGAACGGCTACTCGTGTATCCTTACCTTTGTTGATCTCGAATCTTGTACCACTCTATGCATTCGATAATCTAGCACTTGTGTGATTGGTTTCTTGTCGGTTGAGTGATCTCTCTCTCGTTTCCCCCGTGTTTTCCCTCGTGTTCTTCCGCGTGTTCTTCGTGATTCACCGTAGGATCCGCTCCAACGTGAAAGATCATCCACGTAGGGTTCCACCCTACATCATCTATGGATCAGAGCTTAGGTTGATCACGTTTTTGGAGCCCCTACCCCGTGTTTTCTAGCTTGATTTTGTTGATTTCGTCCTAAATCCGAAAATCCCCACCAAAAATAGCCCCAATTTTTTTTGTGATTTGTTAGTTTTGATGATGTTTTGTTGATTTTGATCCATGGATTTGCTTGGTTTCGAGTGGATCTAGCATTTCCCCAAGTTTCCCCACTTTCCATCCACGAAATCTCTCCAATTTTGACCTTGAAATCATCAATTTCCGCCCCCAATTCGAAAATTTCCGCCCCAAACGAGATCGGGATTCGTCGGGCCGGACATCCGGGCCATCCGGCCGGACATCCGGGCCCCAAGTCGGACATCCGGGCCCTGGAGCATCAAATCCGCTTGATTCTGGACATTCACCCCCGGAAATCCGGCCCCGACCCCCGGATATCCGGCCCCTGTGATTTCTGTTTTTTCCGTTTCACCGTTTTGTCCATAACTAATTCATCCGGAGTCCGATTTTGACGTTCTTTAGCTCGTTTTGAAGCTATTGACATCCCCCTTCCCATAAAAATACTACCATCATCATTTGACTCCATCAAATTTTGTGAAATTTGGCATCTTTGCCTAGGGCTTCCACCACATCCTCCGCATAACCACCACCGACTTCCGCAACCTAACCAATTTTGTTCCCCATAGCATTAGTGGTTGCTTGAGTAGTGATTCGAGTCTCCTAAGGTGTTTCGGCTACTTAGGGACGATTGCTTCTTCATCAACCACCACCACCACTTCCACATAACCTTGCCCACCATACACTTCCGACAACCCAACTTAACCCAATTGTTGATTGAGCTTTTTGAGTTGTGGCTTGTGTCTCCTAAGGTGTTTGGCTACTTAGGGACGGCAACTTCAACTCCGACACGTGTATAGCCCATCATTCCACTTCCGCATTGCCAAGTGCAAACCACCACCGCATTCCCGCTACCACCATTTTGACATTTGACGTTTGAGATTTTGAGTGCGCGGTTTTTCCGTTTCCTAAGGTGTTTCGGCTACTTAGGGACGATTCTCCATCATCTTGGTATCTACACCAAGAATACCGCCACTCATCATCGCATAGGACAGTAACCTCGACGACACCATTGTATATTCCCATCGCAAATTGCATTGATAACCCCTAGCCCATTTTGCGTTACTTGCCTATCGAGACTAGCCATTTGAGTATTGCCGGCAACGTTACTTGTGCACATTAGTGATCATACCTCCCAGTACATACCATACCATATCATATTGGTATCATATCATCCATTGTGTCTCAAGTTTGTTCCAGCATACACACAATTGCTATCTTGGTTTGTGCATTGTGCAAAGTGGCCATAAAGAAAAAAAGAAAAAGAAATAAAGCTTTTAAGCAAAAGAAAGAGAGCAAAGAGCTTGTAAGCAATAGCCATAGCATCCAAATATATCATATGGTATCATACTTGATCATCTTGGATCATTGTGAGAGAAACACCGGGAACCATACATACATAGCATACTTGGGATAGAAAATTTATCCATTTTGCATCTTATAGGTTGTGCACAAGTGTCGTATCCGCCTATTGAGCAATCGTGCTAGCGTCTCTCTTGAGTTGTGCAACACGAGCGTTTTGGTGGATTCCACATTTTGAGTTCATTCCTTGGTTGCACGGCCCCATTTATCTATCCGTGTGTGTGTTTCCGTGTGCCTCATATTGCTATTGGTCTACTTGTTTAGCTTATGAATTTGTGAATCTCTTTCAACATTATTGACTCTTGCTAACACTTTGCATTAAATTTTTGTGCCACTATCCTCACCGAGCTCCTCCATAAGCTTTACTTGTGTAGGTGTGAGAACCGACAAGGATTGGTACCAATAGTGCTATTTCATTGTCCGCATTTGGGTGAACTTGATTCATTTTCAACATCGGTCAAGGTACATTAGTATAAGTTCTTCTCTTTCTCCCACTCATATTTGCTCGAGTCTTGTGATGGATAGGCAAGGCATTTCACCTTCGGTCTACAACAACAACAGCGAGTTCGATGCCACGAACAACAACTCCAACGCCAAGAGGCAAGCTCAAATGGAGGAGATCAAAGCCCTCATCAAGTCCTACAAGCGATCTTCCTCATCTTGAGAAGGCGCTCAAGAGCACATGCTTCCGTGCTACCATCTCCGGCAAGATCACATCGGCATCGACACCATCATCAACAAGAACGTGAAGGTCAAGAGCTCAACATCAACAACCGCTCAACGACTTCACCATCTCCTTGGCATCTTCGCCAAGCAACTTCAAGGCATCTTCGCCCGGATATTGGCATCTTCGCCAACAAGCACTCCAAGACTACGCTCAAGAGAAGCTCCCCAAGCTCAAGTCGGCGACTTCCACGAGCTACTACGACCTCGACATCGACCACGAGATTCCTTTCTATGGGACTCAAGAACCGAGGAGTACCTCGAGTGGGGCGTTTGATGGGCGACTACCTCAAGCTACATCAAGTTCCTCCCGAAGATCAAGTGAAGTGCGCCACAAGAAACTTCCACGACTACGCCTCGACATGGTGGCTTCACACACCTTCGGAGTGCTACGAGATGAGTTGGCCCAAGATGAAGAGAGCTTTGCGGCGAGAGTTCGTGCCTCCAACCTACGGAACAACCGGCGCCAATTGGAGAACACCATCCAAGGATCCAAGTCCATTGGCGTACTTCAAGGAGATGAAGATTGCCTTGCATGACGAGCGGCGTGGGCGACCCCATGTCAATGAAGTTCCACTTCATGATGGGATTACTGCGACATCTCCAAGACCATCTTCCTCGAGAACTACAAGTCCATCGGCGACTACTACATTGGTGCTCTCAAGGCGGAACAAGAACTCATGAAGGCCAACGCTTCTCCACCCCAAGCAAACTTCGTGGAGACCAAGCTCTCGACAAGCATGAGGCTAGTACCACCATGATGTCCAAGCCCGACAAGCTCCAAGGCGATGCTCCCAAGTACAACTTTACCGCCATCCCTCTTTGTGGCAGTGATGATGCCGAGTCTACCTTGACTCTTTTTCAAGATGGTGCGGCGACAAGTACGACTACGGAGACCTTCAAGGACCAAGCTTTGGAGGCAAGCGACAAGGTGGCGAGCAAGGATGATGCTTCCATCTTAGGAGGCGAGAGTGATGTTGTGCCATCTTGGCCTTCATCCACGGCAGCGACTACGAGACGGTTGAGCATGGGATTCCCCCTTCGACCACGGAGACATCCGATGACTTGAGTGACTTGAGACACCATATTGAGAGTGAGAGTGACTTCACCACTAGCCCCATATATGTGTTGCCCCAATTCCCATGTGAGGAGAGCCACAACCCCACCACTTGAGTGAGATGGTGACTCCACCATACATGAGTTTGAGTGCACCTATTTTGAGGGAGTGAGTGAACCACCACATAGAGAGAGTGAGATAGTTGATAGGTCTAGTGAGGCCATTTGCATTTCTAACAACTTGACCTCTACCTCTATTGTGTCTTCTCATTTGGTGCTAGGTCCCATTTATGATGACGCGCCGATCCTCGACGACTCCGTCCTCCCTTTGGACAAGACGATGGCCATGGTGGAATATGATGCACCCCCCACATGGTTCCATCAAGATGAACATGACCACCATTTGGTC
The DNA here is from genome assembly GCA_021605205.1 of Aegilops longissima. NCBI lineage: Eukaryota > Viridiplantae > Streptophyta > Magnoliopsida > Poales > Poaceae > Aegilops > Aegilops longissima. The sequence continues at coordinate 237,416,555 of CM038676.1, read as the reverse complement.
TTTCCCACCTCACCTACACCACTTGAGTGGAATGACAAAGGTAACAAAGGTGATGGTGATGCTCTCGTCCCACTAGTGGACTATTTTGACATTGATTGCTTGCATGATGTTGATCACCCTATTGACATGCTTCATTCTAGTACGATTTCCCCATGTGATGATTTGCCCATTTATGATGAATATGATGATTCTCATGTGGAGTCTATTAGTTGTGATGCCATGTTACATAGGATTTCTTGTGACAATTCTTTAGGTCACATCATGTTTGCTAATCCTCTTGACTTGTCATATGCTATGCATGAGATCCATCATATGTCTTATTTGCAATCTCTTCATAGTGACTATGCATATGCCATTAAAATAAACCCAATTTGCACATATGGCATAGATGACAAGCCCATGGTTATTGGCATTTGTTTTTCTTGTGATGATATTGATATGCTCCCTTTGCATCCTTTATCTCATATGCCATGCCATGCCCTCCTAGCTTTGGATATGCATTGTTTTGGATGTTGTCCATTTTCTCCATGTGATGTTTCCGCTATTGCTCATGAGGAGGCCCCCATAGTTTCCTCATACATGTTAGGAGAATTTGATCCATCCCATTCATTGCATGATCCCCATACTTGTGTGCACCACATGCTCCCCATGAATGAAAATGCTATCGATGCGCCATATACTTGCATTCTCAATTTGTGTCCCCATCATGTCATACATAATAACTATTCTTTCATGATGGATGACATGTTCTTATACCATGCATCAAATTTCTTTGAGCGATGCTTATCTTGTGCTAACACTCACTTGCACATACACATCATAATGGATGATGTGTACATTTACCACGCGCACAATTTCTTTGGTTTGTGTCTCTTTTGCGTAGGTACCCATGAATACTTGTCGACCTCGCAATCCCACGAGTTGACACAACGAGCTCTAGAGAGCAATGATGACTTGGGATCCCATGGATTGCCTTTCCCACCGCTCACTTCAGCAAACACTTCGCGCATCTCTTTTACTTGGCCCTCACATGGTTATGGGTTGTTGTTCATTACATATCATATGCCCATCTTGCCATGTTCACTTTGCATGATATGCTCATTCCTATACCTTTGACATGCATTTGTGACCCATGCTTTGCATTACACATGATGATTGATTCTCGTACTTGTATGTGTATTTGCAAGCTTGGTGGAGATATTGCTTGTTATTGCCATGTTTCTTTCGTGCACCATTCCTATGATGATACTTTCATCTTGCTTTGTGTTCGTGCCTACGATATGTCATGTGCATTCCCTATGCCTATTATTTGCTCACATGACATGATTACCATGCTTTACTCTAGTGTGTTGCATCTTCGCTCCACTAGTTTGCACGACTTGATTACAATGCTTGCTTATGTTGCATCACCAATGATTCATACTTGCTCATTTCATGCGGTTGATGACAACCATCTATATGCTTTGCACATGATTCATATTGCTTCTTGTCATATATCTCTATGTGTTGCCTCCCTCATGCTAGATGATTTGCCATGTATTGAGTGCAACAATGATTCTCTTCTTACTCATGAGATTGCCCCCATAGCATTCTCGCATATATTTGGAGATTTTGACATAATTCTTGTGAAGCATGCTTGTCTTACTTCTTTGCACCATATACCTAGTGCCATGAATATTGTCATTGTTGCATCATATTATTCATGCACTTTTGTTACTAACGGTTTTGTGCAAAAGAAGAGAACCATCATGATGGATGATGTGTTTATCTACCATGCACATACGTTCTTTGTTTTGTTTTGTGCATGTGTAGGATACTTGGACTTTGTGTCGACTTCCACTTCACGTGAGTTGACCACTCGAGCTCTTGAGAGCGAGCCTCAAACATTCTACCACGACTCGCTTCTACACCGCGTTTGCTTGCGCTTCGGCATTGTGAAGAATGCACAAGGACATGCCTTCAAGGTGACATCTTTCTTGAGCAAGGATATTGCGGATCATACTACTTGTGTTGCTTACACTGTGAGACTTATTGGTCATCTTGGACCACTTGATTGCGCACTTAGTAGAGATCTTGCTTTGACTTGCCATTATCACATTCCCATGCATCATGACATATGTACCTTGTGTGTTGCATCCAATTCTTGGATTACTTGCTCCTCTCATATGTTTGGTTGCAACAATGTCATTACTTCACATATGCCATATCCCATTGATTGCTACATGCTTGACTTGATGGCCTCACACATGATGAATAATTGCTCTTTCTATTGCGTTGAGTGCCACACTATATTCACTACACCCTATGCACATTATGCTTGGATTGTCTTGCACTTGACCCATGTGTTTAGACACTTCATTTTATTTGGTGTTGTGAATACTTCCTATGCCTACCATCGACCTTTTGTCGAGCGCTTTATGCATGCTTGCTATGACCTTGAGGTGGATGCTTATGCTCTTATCACACATATTTGCATCTCTACCTCACATTTACATGCTTCTTCCCAGGATATTTTTGCTTGTGCTTGATTGATATGCTTACATGCCATGTCACAATCCTTTGTCACACCCTATGCTATGCCTGATGACAACACTTGTTTGGTGAATCACCTCTTGAATGCTTGGTTTTGCACTAACGCTAACCACATTTGTTTTTCCAAGTGTTTGTTCTATTTACTCCTTTTGAAGGAATCACAAGATGGTGCGACATTGAGAGTGCCCATTTGAGCTTCAAAATGGCGAGAGCTTGGTGATCGACCACTTTGACACGGCACCGCCATCTCTTTCCCATGGTGATTTGGTCTTGATCCGAGGTCGGATCCTTTCCAAGGGGGAGGGGATGATGCGGAGCATCCTACGGTCATCACCATGTCAAGAGTCCGTTTGGCAAGTGACACGTGCAACCTCTTCTTCACATACACAAAGGTGAATCTTCTCCTTTACACGTGCTCACTTGACCCCTTCGAGGATGGTATACTACTTGACACTTCCCCCGTGTGCATGCATAGGTATTGTCGTAGCTTCTCGGATGTCAAGGAGGAGTGCAAGCGCCAAGGAACGACTACACCATCCGCGAGGGAAGCATGGAAGCGGCAGCGGAAGAAGAGCGGAGCTGCTGGCTTCTGGCGGCGGACATCCGGGCGAGGCGGACATCCGGCGCCTCACCAAAGCCCGGACATCCGGCCAACCGCCCGGACATCCGGCGTCTCACGAGCCCGGATATCCGGCTGAAGCACGCAATCCGGCACCTCACTCCCGATTCGGCGAAACCGTTGCCACAGCCGGACATCCGGCGGGTAGCCCGGACATCCGGCGCCTCATGGCTCCCGGACATCCGGGCCCCAGCCGGACATCCGGCGCTGTCTGTGCCGCGATGAAGCGGGCCAAGGGCCCATGTACCCCACCAACTCGCCCCAACTTGTACTAGCACTATATATACTTCTTCCCCTCCTCCTAGTTAGGGTTAGCTTTGGATTAGCTCATATTTCGGTGTGAGAGCCTTTGCTCATCCACTTGGCTACTTCTCCATTGAGATCAGGACCTCTACGGAGAAGATCCCCCAAGCGGATTCAAGACCCCCTTCTAGGGTGGACCCATCAAGACCTCCTCTCGGAGAAGAACGGCTACTCGTGTATCCTTACCATTATTGATCTCGAATCTTGTACCACTCTATGCATTCGATAATCTAGCACTTGTGTGATTGGTTTCTTGTCGGTTGAGTGATCTCTCTCTCGTTTTCCCCGTGTTTTCCCTCGTGTTCTTCCGCGTGTTCTTCGCGATTCACCGTAGGATCCGCTCCAACGTGAAAGATCATCCACGTAGGGTTCCACCCTACATCATAAGGTGTTTCGGCTACTTAGGGACAAGACTCCATCATCTTGGTATCTACATCAAGAACACCGCCACTCATCATCACACCGGACGGTAACCTCCATATCATCTTGGTATCGTGGTATCCATCCATTGTATATTCCCCTTGCCATTGCATTGTTAACCTCTAGCCCATTTTGCGTTACTTGCCTATCGAGACTAGCCATTTGAGTATTGCCGGCAACGTTACTTGTGCACATAAGTGATCATTGATCTACACCATCCATTGCATACATACCATATCATATTGGTATCATATCATCCATTGTGTCACAATATCGTTCTCGCATATACACAATAGCTATCTTGGTTTGTGCATTGTGCAAAAGTGGCCATACAAAAAAAACAAAAAAAGAGAGAATAAGCTTTTAAGCAAAGAAAAAGAGAGAACAAAGAGCTTGTAAGCAAGTGCCATAGCATCATACCACATTGCATATAAGATTGTCATATCCGATCATCTTGGATCAAACACCAGGAACCATACATGCATAGTATACTTGGAATAGAAAGTTTATCAATTTTGCATCTTATAGGTTGTGCACAAGTGTCGTATCCGCCTATTGAGCAATCGTGCTAGCGTCTCTCTTGAGTTGTGCAACACGAGCGTTTTGGTGGATTCCACATTTTGAGCTCATTCCTTGGTTGCACGACACCATTTATCTATCCGTGTGTGTGTTTCCGTGTGCCATCCTTTGCTATTGGTCTACTTGTTTCACTTGCAAATTTGTGAATCTCTTTCAACATTATTGACTCTTGCTAACATTTTGCATCAAATTTTTGTGCCACCATCCTCACCGAGCTCCACCATAAGCCTTACTTGTGTAGGTGTGAGAACCGACAAGAATTGGTACCAATTGTGCTATTTCCTTGTTACACATTTGAGTGATCATTGATCCATCTTCAACATCGGTCAAGGTACATTGGTATAAGTTCTTCTCTTTCTCCCACTCATATTTGCTCGAATCTTGTGATGGATAGGCAAGGCATTTCCTCTCCGGTCTACGACAACAACGACGGCGTGAATGATGAGGACATCAATACCATTGTTACACCCACAGCCCCTACTGCTATACATACTGGACCAATTACTAGAGCTCGCATGCGCCAATTTGAATTATCGGTACTTTCGTTTCTTGTAGCTTGATTCCAATGTTCATGAGAATATGATGCTGCCTAAATTGGATACATTTGTTTTGCTTACAAATGAAGGGCCTACCATGGACAAGAAAGATGAACCTTGGAGCAAGTTCAAGCATGGAGATGTTGGTATGCGCAAGGGGAACAAGAACGGAGTTACAAGTGATTATTCCAGGACTTTGAAGCCACCGTAATGAGTGCATGAGACCTTGGACGAAATATACAAGATGCCACTTCATAATATTCGTCCATAGGCTATTCTAGGTGCTGCGTCACCTTATTATTGGGCCAGGCCCATGTAATTTCGAAATACTTAAGTATAGGTTGTTTTTAGAGTCCGTATGTGTGGGGAAACAAGAGTTAGGGTTGGTTTCGGACCCCTCCCTCAAGGGCCACGAAATTCCCTCCTCTTCCTCCATATATACAGCCCTTAGGGCGTCGTTTAGACTTTGGGTTTTGTTTAGATCAAAAGTTCGCCATAGCTGCAACTTCGCGTATGATAGAGGCAAAGGTGTCCCGTCTTTCGATGAGATGTTGGTTTTCGCTTTGGAGGAAGTCGACTTTGACGATTCGACTACGAACGTGCGAGGACGTCGCGCCTTAGCAATCGCTAAACCAACTCCGAGAGGTTATTGACCACACCGAACACGATCACGACCACGACCACGGTCATTTCCTGCGAGCAAGCGAAGAACAAGCAAGAAACTGAGATTGCAATCTGGATATTGCGAATATAAGATGAAAGCTTTATTGATCAAGGTGGGGTTCGTGGCGCCTTTGTGCAGTCGTTGAACACAAGCGAAATGCAGCGAAGTTGCAGCTATGGCGAACTTTTAATCTAAACAAAACCCAAGGTCTAAGCGGTGCCCTAAGGGCTGTATATATGGAGGAAGAGGGGGAATTTCGTGGCCCTTGGTGGAGGGTTCGAAATCAACCCTAACTCTTGTTTCCCCACATACGGACTCTAAAAACAGCCTATACTTAACTATTTCGAAATTACATGGGCCTGGCCCAATAATAAGGTGACGCAACACCTAGAATAGCCTATGGACGAATATTATGAAGTGGCATCTTGTATATTTCGTCCAAGGCCTCATGCACTCATTAGGGTGGCTTCAAAGTCCTGGAATGATCACTTGTAACTCCGTTCTTGTTCCCCTTGCGCATGCCAACATCTCCATGCTTGAACTTGCTCCAAGGTTCATCTTTCTTGTCCATGGTAGGCCCTTCATTTGTAAGCAAAACAAATGTATCCAATTTAGGCAGCATCATATTCTCATGAACATTGAATCGTTACCAAGAAACGAAAGTACCAGATAATTCAATTGGCGTATGCGAGCTCTAGTAATTGGTCCAATATGTATAGCAGCAGGGCTGTGGGTGTAACAATGGTATTGATGTCCTCATCATCCTCCCCTTCTTGAAATGAAGTCGTCCTCGACGGAAACTCATCTTCCTCACCCAAATAAGGCTTCAAATCTGCAATGTTAAAAGTGGGACTAACCCCAAAATCTGCAGGCAGCTCAAGTTTATATGCATTATCATTTATTTTCTCTAACACCTTAAATGGACCATCAAGACGTGGCATTTGCTTTGATTTATGCAAATTAGGAAACCTATCCTTACGCAAATGTAACCAAACAAGATCTCCGGTGCAAAGACAACATGTTTTCTACCCTTATCTCCGACAAGTTTATATTTAGCATTCATACGCTCAATGTTTTCCTTAGTTAACTCATGCATTTTAAAATCAATTCAGCACGTTCTTTAGCATCAAAATTAACCTTCTCCGAAGATGGAAGAGGCAACAAATCAATAGGTGCACGAGGTAGGAAGCCATACACAATTTCAAAAGGGCACATCTTAGTAGTAGAATGCAATGAGCGATTATAAGCAAATTCAATATGAGGCAAGCATTCTTCCCACATTTTCTTATTATTCTTCAAAACAGCCCTAAGCATAGTAGACAATGTTCTATTGACTACTTCAGTTTGTCCATCAGTTTGGGGTGACAAGTAGTACTAAAAGCAGTTTAGTCCCCAACTTAGCCCATAAACATCTCCAAAAGTGGCTAAGAAATTTAGTATCACGATCTGAAACAATAGTATTTGGCACACCATGCAAGCGAATAATTTCACGAAAGAACAAATCAGCAACATTAATAGCATCATCGCTTTTATGACATGGTATAAAGTGTGCCATTTTGAGAATCTATCCACGACAACAAATATGCTATCCCTCCCCTTCTTTGTTCGAGGTAAACCTAAAACAAAGTCCATAGATATATCCTCCCAAGGAACACTAGGCATAGGCAAAGGCATATATAAACCATGAGGATTGAGTCGTGACTTAGCTTTTTGACATGTAGTGCAGCGAGCAACAAAACGCTCAACATCCGTCTCATCTTTGGCCAAAAGAAATGTGTAGCAATTATATCCTCCGTCTTCTTGACGCCAAAGTGTCCCATTAATCCTCCTCCATCGCCTCCTGCAACAACAAAAGGCGAACAGAGCTAGCAGGAATGCATAGCTTGTTAGCACGGAACACAAAACCATCATTAATAACGAACTTGTTCCATGTTCTTCCTTCTTTACAATTCTGCATTACATCTTTAAAATCAGCATCATGCACATATTGATCTTTGATGGTCTCCAAACCAAATATTTTGAAGTCAAGTTGTGAAAGCATAGTATAGCGACGAGACAAAGCATCGGCAATAACATTTTCTTTACCCTTCTTGTGTTTAATGACATAAGGAAAGTCTCAATGAATTCAACCCATTTAGCATGTCTACGATTCAGTTTAGCTTGACTTTTAATATGTTTCAAAGATTCATGATCAGAATGTATAACAAATTCTTTGGGCCATAAATAATGTTGCCATGTCTCTAAAGTCCGAACAAGAGCATATAATTCTTTGTCATAAGTAGAATAGTTCAGACTAGGCCCACTCAATTTTTCAGAAAAGTATGCAACAGGTTTGCCATCTTGTAATAACACACCTCCTAATCCAATTCCACTAGCATCACATTCAAGCTCAAAAGTCTTATTAAAGTCAGGAAGTTGGAGTAAAGGAGCATGTGTCAACTTATCTTTCAATACCGTGAAGGCTTCTTCCATGCGGTACTCCAAACAAAAGGCACATCCTTCTTTGTAAGCTCATTGAGAGGTGCAGCAATGGTGCTAAAGTCTCTCACAAGCGCCTATAGAAACCAGCGAGTCCAAGAAAACTCCTCACTTGTGTGACCGTTTTGGGCTGCGGCCAACTCTCAATAGCTTCAATCTTGGCTTTATCAACTTCAATTCCTGTGGAGTAACAACATAGCCAAGAAAAGATACTCGGTCGGTGCAAAAGGTGCACTTCCCAAGGTTACCAAACAAGCGTGCATCACGTAGAGCATTAAAAACAACACGTAAATGTTCCAAATGTTCTTCCAAAGATGTGCTATAAATCAGTATATCATCAAAGTAAACTACCACAAATCGTCCAATGAAAGCACGTAAAACTTCGTTCATTAATCTCATGAAAGTACTAGGTGCATTAGTTAACCCAAAAGGCATGACTAACCACTCATATAATCCAAACTTAGTTTTAAATGTTGTTTTCCATTCATCTCCCAATTTCATACGAATTTGATGGTATCCACTACATAAATCAACTTTGGAGAATATTGTAGAGCCACTCAATTCATCAAGCATATCATCTAGCCTAGGAATAGGATGGCGATAACGAATAGTAATATTATTAATGCCTCTACAATCAACACACATACATGACGTCATCCTTTTTAGGCACTAGTATAATAGGAACAGCACAAGGACTAAGAGATTCGCGTATATAACCTTTGTCGAGCAGCTCTGTACTTGACGCATAATCTCCTTCGTCTCCTCCGGATTGGTGCGGTATGGTGCGCGGTTGGGTAGCGATGCACGGGAATTAAGTCAATCGATGCTCAATCCCTCGAATAGGTGGTAATCCGGTGGCACGTCTTGTGGGAAGGCGTCGGCGAACTCTGCAAAATGTTAGTGACAGCAGGGGGCAAAGAGGAAGGCACGTCCTCGAATGAAAATAATGCCTCTTTGCACACAAAAGCATAGCAAACAGATTTGCTAGAATCTAGCTCATCAATATCAGATTTGGTGGCAAATAAACATGCACTTTTCAGTTTAATTTCAGAAGCACGAATTTTTTCCTTGTCTTAAGCGCTGCAATTTTTGAAGTAATTCACGTTGATAATATGGTGGAACCCAACGAGTACGCATAGCAGTTTTCAAAGCAGCCCAAGTAGCTGGAACAGGATATAATCTACAATGTTCAGACCACCAAACACATGCAAAGCTAGTGAAAGCACAAACAGCAGCAGGAACACGTCTCTCCTCAGGATATTGTAAACATGTAAATCGTTGTTCAGTTTCTAACTCCCAAGTAAGATATATATCAGGAACATATCTACCCTCAAATGGTGGAATATTTAATTTCAGTTTAGGGAGATGGTCATGATCTCGTACTGAAGGGAGCCGAACATTGCCATTATTTGCATGTGGGCGACCTGGTGGTTGTGGTGCTGGTGGTTGCACGTAGTTTCGATGTTGATCAACCTCATCCTCGTAATCTCTCACATAATCATCCTCCCCACCGCAGCAGCAGGAGCCATGAAGTATCAACAGCAGCACCAGCAGCTTGGCGGTGAAGAGGGACACGGGAAGCTTCGGCGGAGGGCTGTTTCGCGATGTGGAGGTAGTCCTTGTTGTTCTAGTAGAGGTGCGTTAGGTGCCGCCGGTGGTGGTGGTGGTAGACGCGCGAGCAATTCATTAAACTTGTTATCGAGCTTTGTTTCTAACGCCTTCTCAATGCCATCTATATTCTCCATTGCCTCTTCAAATCTATTTAGCACATCTTCCACCTGCCCACTCATCATTTGTTGAAACTTATCATGTAGCGCTTTGTTTGTCATGTTCTCCCAGTCAGTCACGTCGGCTTGTGATCCTGCCATGGTTAGCAGCAATAGAAACACACAAGAATATGATTGACGGACTACTAGGAAGTGGTGGTGGTGGTGTGGTGGACGATCACAAATCCGTCAAGCAAATCTCAAATTCTTACCAGTTCTTACCCAGCAGAGAAAGCGGTGATCGGCAACCGATGTAGTCAAAACTCTCAAAGCTTGGATAGAGCGATAACCGGGGAGAGTCAAACGCACGATGTAGATGTATGTGGAGCTGGGAAGGCTTATAATATAGTAGCAAAAGGGTCAGCAATAATCAATTCAGAGATGCAAAGTTGAAAAACGCTCTCACGACGTCCTAGGCTATCTTGTGTGTCTGGTCCTAGGCTAGAACCGTGCTAGAGACGCGAGCCTAGAACACTAACAAAATCACGGCGCTGCTGCGTAAACAAGGGAAAAGCACACTCTGGAATTTTTTTTTGCGCTGCCTTTTTTTTACGTGCTAAAAGGCTCAATTTTTTTTTTTGCGAAAAATCACTATAATGGCGAGTGTCTCAAAACTCTTCCTGGTCAAACTGACAGGATGGGCATGAAATTTTTCGACCAAATTTTTTTTTTTCGATAATGCCGGACCCAAAACTCTGGAAGCGGGTCAAAAAAACTTTCTATAACGGCGACTGTCTCAATACACTTAGAAACACCTAAAAATAGGATAGCCAGAAATTTTTTTGACAAGTGCGTTTTCGGAAAATTTTGGGCCTAAACGGAGGGTGGAAATCTTTTTTTTTCCGAAACCTACTCCGGCAAGGAAACACGAATCGGAAACTAGATGGATCTCGAAAACAACCCTAATATGCAAGGAACTCGGATTGGTGGTAGATATATGGTGCTGAATATATGGCAGCGGTGGTGGTATATGGTAGCGGTGGTGGTATATGGATATGGATTCAGAGCGGTGGCGGATAAGCAATGGTGGAAGATGGCAAGGCGATGATGATGGTGCGGCGGCGGCGTGACAACTTATGACCAGAACTCGAAACTCTAAAAGACTAGACTCTAAGACCAGCAACTTGACACGACGATGCAACCGCAAATTCAACAAAGCAAACCCTAAAAAGATTATGCAAAGGCTCAGATTGGTTCGGACATGATGAACTAACCCTATTTTTTTTGTGGCTTTTTCGTGGACTATAGGTATGAAGAACAGACTCGATCTAAACTACGGAAAAATGTAAAATCTCACCGAGCAACCTGGAAATCTGATACCACTTGATAGAGGCAAAGGTGTCCCGTCTTTCGATGAGATGTTGGTTTTCGCTTTGGAGGAAGTCGACTTTGACGATCCGACTACGAACGTGCGAGGACGTCACGCCTTAGCAATCGCTAAACCAACTCCGAGAGGTTATTGACCACACCGGAGCACGATCAAGCTGACCACGAGGGTCTGTTTCCTGCGAGCAAACAAAGAACAAGCAAGAAACTGAGATTGCAATCTGGATATTGCGAATATAAGATGAAAGCTTTATTGATCAAGGTGGGGTTCTGTGGCGCCTTTGTGCAGTCGTTGAACACAAGCGAAATGCTGCGAAGTTGCAGCTATGGCGAACTTTTAATCTAAACAAAACCCAAGGTCTAAGCGGTGCCCTAAGGGCTGTATATATGGAGGAAGAGGGGGAATTTCGTGGCCCTTGGTGGAGGGTTCCGAAATCAACCCTAACTCTTGTTTCCCCACACATACGGACTCTAAAAACAGCCTATACTTAACTATTTCGAAATTACATGGGCCTGGCCCAATAATAAGTTGACGCAACACCTAGAATAGCCTATGGACGAATATTATGAAGTGGCATCTTGTATATTTCGTCCAAGGCCTCATGCACTCATTAGGGTGGCTTCAAAGTCCTGGAATCATCACTTGTAACTCCGTTCTTGTTACCCTTGCGCATGCCAACATCTCCATGCTTGAACTTGCTCCAAGGTTCATCTTTCTTGTCCATGGTAGGCCCTTCATTTGTAAGCAAAACAAATGTATCCAATTTAGGCAGCATCATATTCTCATGAACATTGGAATCGTTACCAAGAAACGAAAGTACCTGATGATTCAATTGGGGTGTGCGAGCTCTAGTAATTGGTCAAGTATGTATAGCAGCAGGGGCTGTGGGTGTAACAATGGTATTGATGTCCTCATCAGCGTACTTCGTTTGTGTTCAACGACCAGACCAAGGCGTCACAGAACCCCACCTTCATTAATAAAGCTTTCCTCTTATAGTCGCAATATCCAGATTGCAATCTTAGTTTCTTGCTTGTTCTTCGTTTGCTCGCAGGAAACAGGCCCTCGTGGTCAGGTCGATTGTGCTCCGGCGTGGTCAATAACCCTCGGAAGTTGGTTTAGCGATTGCTACGGCGCGACGTCTCGCACGTACGTAGTCGGATCGTCAAGGTCGACTCCCACAGAAACGATAGCCACCATCTCATCGAAACATCGGGACACCTTTGCCTCTATCAAGGTGATGAGGACATGACTACCTTGGATAAGACCAAAAATATTGCATACATGCATATTTGTCAGGTGATTTCTAGTGCAAACTATGCAATAATTTATTTATGTCATCCAGGAAAAAATACTTCACAAACTTTTGTGCCATGTCTAATTGTGGGTGTATGGAACATTTGTACAATACACATATGAAGATAAGGGAGAAAGAGATGTTTACTTGCTGTTCAAAAAAGTTCTCTCACGTCACTTTTGGCCCAAGAGAAGATAGAGTCCAAGTCTCTCACGTTCTGGATTCAGATTCGGACTGCACAAACATACTTGACTCAAAACGGCAACAATTTTTTCATACGGACCCCGAATTGGGTGATTCTTTTTTTGTTGGAAAGTAGATTTCATGCTTTTTCCAACCCAATTGGAATCACCTTAAAATCCGTCCGGAGCGTTGAGTTATGGACGAAACAATCTAATGCTGCACCAGAATCCGAGTCAAACTACAAGTCCAAAGGTGTTACGTCACCTCCACTTGGGCCCATTGGCCTTGTACGACCTAGGGTTAGTTTTAGGCTGCCTTGGGACGTCCTCCCACCTCCTTGGCCGCCACCCCTTGCTCCTATATAAGTAGATCCATCTAGTAGCTTTTCCCTTGGGATTTGTTTAGTTAAAAGTTAGCCATTGCAACTTCGTGTACTTCATTTGTGTCCAACGACCAGACCAAGACCGCTTACGGATCCCCACCGTTATCAATACTTCATATATATTCGCATTATTCAGATTGCTTTATCTTATTCTTGCTCGTTCTTCGATTGCGTGCAGGAATAGACCTTCGTGATCAGGCTGATTGTGCTTCCAGCATCGTCAGTAACCTCGGGAGATTGGTTTAGCGATTGCTAAGGCACAACGCCGTGCACGTTTGTAGTCGGATCGTCAAAGTCGACTCCACCAAATCGATAGTTATCATCTCATCGAAAGATCGGGACACCCTCGCCTTTATTAAGTGGTATCAGTTTTCATGTCGCTCGGTGAGAATTTCCAGTTTTTACTAGATTAGATTTATTTTCTTACCTATTGTCCAAGAAAAAGCCACAAAAAAAAGTTAGATCTATTCATCCTTTGTCCAAGCTAGTCTGAGCCTTTGCAATTTTCTTTTCATTGTTTGCATTATTGAATTATCGGTTGCATCATTCGTGTCTAGTTGCTGGTCTTAGTGTCTAGTTCGTTTAGAGTTTCGAGTTCTGTTCACATTAATCACGCCGCCGCTGCATCGTTATCCCTTCCGCTGTCCACCACCTATCCATCAATTTCCACCACGTGCTACCCACCATTCATTGTCATGATCAAAGTTAAGATCGTTCACATCTTCACTTGATCCAATCTGCATCTTATCTAGTTTGTTTGGAAAGAGGGAGAGAGAAAAAAAAGAGAAAAAAAGTAAAAAAAAAGTAAGAGAAAAAAAAGAGAGAAAGAAAAAGGAAAAAAAAGTGTGAGAAAAAAAAGCGAGAATAAAAAAACAAAGTTCGGATCTATCTAGACTCAATCTCGTAGCTGAATTCGGATTGGAATCTGTTTTGTGCACTGTTCAGTAAAACATGCATAACTTCCTCATACGAAGTCCGTTTTGGCTATGCGAGTACTCAAATTAAAGCTAGAGACGAGCCGCATCTAAATAGTTGAAGAAGCTTGTTCAATATTTGGCACCTCAAAATCGGCTTCTAAATAGGTCTTTTTGCCCTCTGAAGTTCGTGAACACAGCTTATTCCAGTTTTTCAAACCAGTTTTAGAATTTTTTGACTCCTCATATCAACTCGGAATTTAGTGATTCTTTTTGCATTGGAAAGCTTGAGTTAGTAGCATTCTTTCAAAAAAGTTATCAGAAAATTGGCTCAAACTTTTCAAGAGGAAAATTAGAGAGAGTTGTTGTATATCCTGCTTGGTTGTTGTTTTTCATCATTATCTTTACTGCCGTTGTGATCTTTACTTATATCTTGGTGTCCAGAGCTACTTATTATCCTTCATTGATGCTAGTTGTGCTACGCCGTGACCTCATTAGTGTTCTAGGCTCGCGTCTCTAGTCCGGTCTAGCCTAGGACCAGCACAGTACCGTCGTTGAGCGTTTATTCAACATTGCATCTTTGAATTGATTATTGCTAAAAAAAATTCCTACCATATATAGCCAACCCAGCTCCACATATTTCTACACCGTGTATATGTACGTTCCCCTGGCAATCGCTTTACACAATCTTCAGAGTTACTTGACACCGCTAGTTGCCTGTCACCACCTGCTGCATGGTAAGAACTTGTAAGATATTGATATTTGCTATACTGTGAGCGTTTTACCACCACATCCTAGTAGTTCATAGGAACATTATTCTCGAATTTTGTTTCTTGTTTCTACTAATCATGACAGGTTCCGGAGATAGAAGTTCTTGGATGACGGACACATCTCCACCATCACGAGAGTTAGGACAACACACACAAGCACATGGTTAGGTTATCTCTTTACCGCCATTTGAGGGTAGATTTAATCCTGCTATTTATCTTGCTTGGGAGCTTAAAGTTGAACAAGTTTTTAGTCACCAGAGCGAGTACGAGCTGCCACTAGAGCATTTACTGGTTTTGCTTCTGTTTGGTGGAGTGTGCATTGTAAGAAAAACAATGATTACCAACCCACAACTTGGAAAGATTTGAAAGATGTAATGAGACAACAATTTGTCCCTCCTTACTATCGTCGTGAATTGCTTCGCAAATTGGAACAATTAAAACTAGGCAGTAACACTGTTCATGCTTACTACCAAGAGTTCAAATCTTATATGCATCATTGTGACATAGAAGAATCTGAGGATGATAAAATGTATAGATTTTTTGGTGGTTTGAACCATGATATCCGTGCAAGATTTCACTATATTCCTCGTTGCATTATTGGTATGTATGTTCGCGCTTGTACCTTTGAGAGAGCAGACAGGAGGATGCATTGGTTGACTACAACAACTACTATTCAGTTCATGCTCACCACCGCGGTTGGTTCCTCCACCGTTGCACCTACTAGAGCAGCCCCACCTCAGATTGTGAGCGACATCATCTCAAGTGTAAGGTGCATTGTCAATGCCCGTACCTACATCAGCTACGTCTTTGCGACAAGGTAACAGATAAAGGTATTAATGATATAACTTCACATGAGAATGATGCATCCATAGTTAACTTGAGTGCATCATGTGTTGAGTTACACAGTGATTTGAGCACATCACCTATTTTAGAGAATCTTGATACTGTCATGAATCGTCATGTGATCAAACAACTGAAATACCAACAATTTTGAGTGCACCCATTGAATTAACTGTTGATGCAAAAGAATCAATGTCTAATCATTTTGATATGACCTCTAATCTTGGTGATGATTCTGTGTCGAATGACTTATTGCATGTTTGCTTACTTAAGTATGTTGTAGCATATAAATTTGATGCAAGTAAGGTTTATTCACCAATGTTGGGATGGTTTAATGATGAACATTGTCCATCTTTTGAAATGAATAAGAGCTTCACTTATATGTGCAAACTGAGTTGCAATATTTTCATGCCTTCTACTTCTTGTGATAATGTTTTGGCTTTAGATTTTATGAACTATGCAAGTTACTCATCTATTCATGTGTCATATGTGCAAAAATCAAGGGAAGTAAAAATGGATGACATATACATATACAACATGTACACCTTGTCTCTTTTGTTAGCCACATTTCAGACTAAGCAACGCCGAGGACGGCTTTGTTTTCAAGAAGTGGACGATGATGAGGACATGACTACCTTGGATAAAACCAAAAATATTGCATACATGCATATTTGTCAGGTGATTTCTAGTGCAAACTATGCAATAATTTATTTATGTCATCCAGGACAAAAATACTTCACAAACTTTTGTGCCATGTCTAATTGCAGGTGTATGGGACATTTGTACAATACACATATGAAGATAAGGGAGAAAGAGATGTTTACTTGCTGTTCAAAAAGTTCTCTCACGTCACTTTTGGCCCAAGAGAAGATAGAGTCCAAGTCTCTCACGTTCTGGATTCAGATTCGGACTGCACAGACATACTTGACTCAAAACGGCAACAACTTTTTCATACGGACTCCGAATTGGGTGATTCTTTTTTGTTGGAAAGTAGATTTCATGCTTTTTCCAACCCAATTGGAATCACCTTAAAATCCGTCCGGAGCTTTGAGTTATGGACGAAACAATCTGACGCTGCACTAGAATCCGAGTCAAACTACAAGTCCAAAGGTGTTACGTCACCTCCACTTGGGCCCATTGGCCTTGTACGACCTAGGGTTAGTTTTAGGCTGCCTTGGGACGTCCTCCCACCTCCTTAGCCGCCACCCCTTGCTCCTATATAAGTAGATCCATCTAGTAGCTTTTCCCTTGGGATTTGTTTAGTTAAAAGTTAGCCATTGCAACTTCGTGTACTTCGTTTGTGTCCAACGACCAGACCAAGGCCGCTTACGGATCCCCACCGTTATCAATACTTCATATATATTCGCAATATTCAGATTGCTTTATCATATTCTTGCTCGTTCTTCGATTGCGTGCAGGAATAGACCTTCGTGATCAGGCTGATTGTGCTTCCAGCATCGTCAGTAACCTCGGGAGATTGGTTTAGCGATTGCTAAGGCACAACGTCGTGCACGTTTGTAGTCGGATCGTCAAAGTCGACTCCACCAAATCGATAGTTATCATCTCATCGAAAGATCGGGACACCCTCGCCTTTATTAAGTGGTATCTATGGCGAACTTTTGATCTAAACAAATCCCCAAAGTCTAAACGACGCCCTAAGGGCTGTATATATGGAGGAAGAGGAGGGAATTTCGTGGCCCTTGAGGGAGGGGTCCGAAACCAACCCTAACTCTTGTTTCCCCACACATACGGACTCTAAAAACAGCCTATACTTAAGTATTTCGAAATTACATGGGCCTGGCCCAATAATAAGGTGACGCAGCACCTAGAATAGCCTATGGACGAATATTATGAAGTGGCATCTTGTATATTTCGTCCAAGGCCTCATGCACTCATTAGGGTGGCTTCAAAGTCCTGAAATCATCACTTGTAACTCCGTTCTTGTTCCCCTTGCGCATGCCAACATCTCCATGCTTGAACTTGCTCCAAGGTTCATCTTTCTTGTCCATGGTAGGCCCTTCATTTGTAAGCAAAACAAATGTATCCAATTTAGGCAGCATCATATTCTCATGAACATTGGAATCGTTACCAAGAAACGAAAGTACCTGATAATTAAATTGGCGTGCGCGAGCTCTAGTAATTGATCCAGTATGTATAGCAGCAGGGGCTGTGGGTGTAACAATGGTATTGATGTCCTCATCAGTGAACAACTACATCACCAAAGCGTCTATCTTCGATCTACAACGACAAGTGCAAGGCGCACAATCAAGATTGCGAGAGCGCATCGAGAACATCTCCATCGACATTCGTCACTCAGAAGCAAGGAGAAGGGACTACATC
Source organism: Aegilops longissima (assembly GCA_021605205.1). Lineage (NCBI taxonomy): Eukaryota > Viridiplantae > Streptophyta > Magnoliopsida > Poales > Poaceae > Aegilops > Aegilops longissima. The sequence goes on along the minus strand of CM038676.1, from coordinate 237,398,608 downwards.
GACAAGAAGCTTGCCGCACATAAAGAGGAGCAAGATGCAAGGATGGAGGAGATTCGAACCTTGCTCAAGTCGACTTCCCCTTCATCTTCTTCAAGACGGCGACATTCAAACCACAAGTCTTCGGAGCGCGAAACAGATGCAAGTGCAAATCGTCCTCGTCCACATCTCCATGGCGACCACCATCACGTTCGTGATCCACATCGTCATGAAGGGCAAGTCACCTCCAAGCATCATGTGCTGCGATTTACGACGAACGACATCTACTACAAGCTCAAGTGCGACAACGACACCATCAACATGAAGATGCTCCACAAGCGCAAATGCACAAGTCCCAACAAGCCCTACCTCACGCCAAGTCCAAGCTTCATGAGCATAAGAGAAGACTGCGAGACGACCACCACCAAGACGGTGCTACGACTAAAACAACCACTTCGGCATCTTCGCCAAGTGCTATCAAGGCATCTTCTCCTTTGGATGTACGGCATCTTCGCCTACTTCCCTTGAGTTCGCCTACATCGACACCTTCAACAACAAGGCGACCACCTACGAGCGAGGGCGACACTTCCATCTTCGGAAGCCCCTTAAGGAAGATGGCCGAGCATGGGAAATTCCCTTCGGTCATGGAGACGAGCTATGAGGTGCCACATCATATGGACCTCCAACACCAAGACGATGACAAGACGGTCGAGCAAAGGCCATCCCCTTCGACCACGGCGACGAGCGCGAATTTCTTCTACAACATGAAGACGGCGCCCATTTTGGACTCATACTCCGAGTCAAGCTACGCGACCGCGCATGGAGACACTTGCACCTACACCTCTCTGACACCCACATATGTTGAGCTGCCCCATTTGTCATGTGAGGAGAGCCACCACCCCATAAGAGAGATGAGTGACTCCACCATACATGACATTGAGAGCATTCCCTATGAGAGGATGAGTGTGACCACCACTAGCCCCACACATGAGAGCATGCTACACATCCTATGTGAGGTTGAGCGCCATTTGAGTGACTCCACCAACCATATGAGTGAGAGCATCCTTGAGATAGTGAGTGAGGTAGTTGAGACGGCATGTGAGGCCACTATGATTTCTAACGACTTAACCTCTACTCCTAGTGTGTTTTCTCATTTGGTGCTAGGTCTCCTACATGACGACATGCCTATCCTCGACGAGTCCATCCCTCCAATGGAAAATCCGATGGCCATGGTGGACGACGATGCACCCCCCACATGGTTCCATCAACATGAAGATGACAAAGAGACGATCTTCAACACCTCACCTACAACACATGAGCGACGCTCCAAAGGTAACATAGGTGATGGTGCTTCTCTTGTCCCACTAGTGGACGCTCTTGACATCGATTGCTCCCATGATGTTGACCCACCTATTCGTATGCTTCATGCTAGTGAGACTTCTTCATGCCTAGACTTACCTATTTATGATGAATATGATGATGAGCATGTTGAGTTACCTAGTTGTGATGCTATGCTCCATAGGATATCTTGTGAAAATTCTATTGGTCACATCATGTTTGACAATCCTTTGAACTTGTCATATGCTATGAGTGAGATCTCCCATATTGCATCATTACAATCTCAACATAGTAACTATGCATGCCCCATAAAAATCAATCCCATTTGCACTTATGGCATCGATGACGAGATGATGGTCATTGGCTTTTGCTTCTCTTGTGATGATATTGCCATGCTTCCTTTACATGATTTGTGCAATTCATCTACCATGTCATGCCATGATCACATTGAACCAAATATGCTTTGTTGTGGATGTTGTCAATACTCTCCATGTGATGTTGCTACTCATGCTCATGAGGAGACCCCCATAGTTTCCTCATACATATTAGGAGCTTTTGATGCATCTCATACTTTGCATGATCCCCATGATAGTGTACACCATATGCATTCCATGAATAACAATGCTCTACATATTTCTCATGATGCTTTACATCCTTTGAGTCTCCATTATGACAAGCATCATAACAAACCTCTCATGATGGATGACATGTTTTTATATCACCCATCTCATTTATTTGAGCATTGGATATTTTGTGCTAACCGACACATGCCCGTGCGCATCATGATGGATGATGTGTATATCTACCACGCACACACAATTTTTCCTTTGTCTTTGTTTTGTGTAGGTACTCACGTATACTCGTCAACATCTAAATCCCATGAGTTGACGAACGAGCTCTTGAGAGCAACGATGCTTTAGGATCCCGTGGACTATCTTTACCACCGCTCCCTTCGCGCAAGGACTACGCGCATCTCTTCTGCTTGGCTCTCACATGGCTATGGGCTATTTACCACTTGTCACCTTATGCCCATACTATTGTGTTCACTTTGCATATTATGCTTGCTTCTATGCATTTGCCATGCAATTGTGACCCTTGCTTGCATATACCCATGATTCACCATTATGATACTCCTATGTGTATTTGCATGCTTGGTGGAGATCCTTGTTGCTTTTGCCATGTTTATCATGTGCCCCATGCTATTGTTGATTGTTGTGCTGGGAGAGTCATGATGTCCCATTGCTATTTACATATGGCCTCTCGTCCATACATTGATGATAATTTTCTCATATCTTGCCTTCATGCTTATGCTATGCCATGTAAATATTCATGCCCACTATTTGCACACATGACATGCTTGCCATGATTCCTTCTAGTATGTTGCATCTTCGCACTACTAGCTTGCTTGACTTGATCGCTATGATTGCTTGCTATGTTGCATCACCCATGTTCCACTATCACTTGCTTTCTTGGGTTGATGACATATATGTTCATGCCTCTCACATGATATATCTTGTTTATTGTCGCTTGCCTCCTATAGTTGCCTATGCTTAATGATCTTGGAGACTTGGACACTTCACTTGTGATGCATGCTTATTTGTTTGAGCCTATTGCATTTGGTTGTTATCGCATCATATGCCTCCATACTACAAAATGCTCCCTTGTCCTTTCTTATGATGAGCATGATGCATACACTTGCTGGGTCTTTTACCACACGAATGATAGGTCATGCATTTGCACTAACCTCATTTGTTTTTCCGAGTGTTTGTCATGTTCTTTCATTTTGAAGGATTCACAAGGCGGTAACATCACGAGACAACTTGCTTATGTGAAGGCATACAAGATGCGCAACTCCATCATCCTTGAGAACCTGCTAAAGGTGACCTCCTTCCCTTTGAGCCATCCTCAAATACGCATATTGGATGGGCCATTCTTTCATTGTTGTTTCCTTCTTGTTGTCTACATGATACATCTATTGGATGGAGGACCGGCATTGGAGATGGACCCTATGGACCTTCAAGTTGAGGAGTGCTCGGACTTTGTGGATTCACAAGGCATTACCGTCATGAGGCATATTAGTTATGTGAAGGCATACATGATGTGCAACTCCAACATCTTCGAGGACCTCCTAAAGGTGAACTCCTTCCCTTTGAGCCATACTCAAATACACATATCGGACGGGTCATTCTTTCATTGTTGTTTCCTTGTCCTTGTCTACATGATACATATATTGGATGGAGGACTGACATTGGAGATGGACCCTATGGACCTTCAAGTTGAGGAGTGCCACGACATCGCGCTATGGTACAACACCACCCATGACAAATTTGCACCCTATGCATGGATTGACACGCATTATGATTGTCTTGTTGCACCTATTCCCATGTCATCCATGATATATGCGCTTGTGCATTTCCTTCGCAAATTTGTTGTGATCTTTCTTAATGTCATATTCATACATCATGATCATATTGTCCACCATCAATTGCATGATAACATACACATGTTGAGCATCCATTGCCATGTTCATGCATTTGATAAACCATCCCATTTTGACATCATTTTGCATCGTGGTTGCATTGCTCATATTCATAACACATCTGTGTACACAATGATAGCTTTTCATCCCATGAATGCTTTGCATCTCATTCTAGATCAACTTGAAAAGCTTCATGCGCTTTGTCACGACCAATCTTGCTGCACGGACTCATTCTTACATGATGGACACTTTTTGTGCGCTAACATTGTATTTCCGAGTGTTGCTTGTGTTTGCTCTTTTTGCATGTCTATCACTCCGGTGACACCCTGGACTACTTGGATTGCGCCATGTCTTCAACTTCATCCAACTACAAGTCCGTCCACGACAACCGTTTCCTCGGTGATGAGGATCACGATCCGATGTCGGATCTTTCACAAGGGGAGATGATGCGGAGCATCCCACGTTCATCCCCATGTACACTCCGACTATTCTCCAAGCCCCAAGAGGACATATAACGAGACCTCGAATATGCACCATTGGACACAAGGTGAACTCGCTCCTCTTCGAACCTTCACTTTCTACATGTGAGACATGGCTACTACCTCATGCATGGATCTTGCATATACTCAGGTACGACCGAGATGACCATGGAGAATCCAAGGACCAAGGCCAAGCATGGAAGAGAAGGAGGAAGAGAGCCTGGCCGCTCCAGAACGAGCGGTACAACCGGTCAACAACCGCCCGGGCGATACAACCGGTCGACTACCGGCCACCATTCGGGGATCGTGCGGTGCAAGGCCGGTACTGCCCCGGATGTACCGGTAATTCCTAGATGAACGGTACTACCGCCTCAGCAACCGGTACAACCGATGGCCCCTCCGACGTCTATCTCCTGAAGCTAGCGCCTGACCTCCCAGCGGTAGTACCGCCTTCACGTCCGGTTCTTCCGCCCTGCATGTGTTACCAGCGGTACAACCGCCCCCGCGACCGGTACAACCGGCCTGTCTGCGCACAGTGTATTGGGCCGAGCCCGTGTACCCCTTCGCCCTCACTTACCCCTTCGTGGCTTAGCACTATATATACTCTTCTCCTAGCTTCGTATTAGGGTTAGCGTTGATTTAGTGATGTAGGGTGGAACCCTATAGCGTCGATCTTTCACATTTGGAGTGGATCCTACGGGGAGACACGAAGAACGAGCGGAAGAACACAAGGAAATCACGGGGAGGAATGAGGGAAAACACTCAACCAACAAGGAATCGGTCACACAAATGCTAGATCAAAGAACACAAAGTGATACACGAGATCCAAAGTCAACAAAGGTAGAGGATACAAAGGAACCATTCTTCTCCGCGAGGAGGGCTTGAATCCACAAGGGGATCTTCCCACGAGGGGGGTCTTAAATCCGATAGGATCTTCTCCGAAGAGGTCGCGGTCTCTCACGAGGAGGAGATACGATGGATGAGCGAAGCTCTATCTCTAACTTGAGCTAAATCAACGCTAACCCTAAAACTTAGGTGGAGGGGGAGTATATATAGTCTAATGGGCGAAGGGGTACATGGGCCTCGGCCGGATGCCTTACGCAGGGGGGGAGGCGGATGTCCGGCGACGGGCGGATGTCCGGGCTTGGGACGGGCGGATGTTCGGCTGGGAGGCCGGATATCCGGGCTGGCCTGGGTCTTCCAGGTGCGTTCGGTGATGGAGGGGCCGGATTTCCGGGCGAAGGGGCCGGATGTCCGGGGCTTCAGGAAGATCCGGATGTCCGAGGCATGGTGCCGGATGTCCGGGTTGCGCTGGTCCTTTTCGGTGTTCTCTGGATAGCCGAAGCCGGATTTCCGGGGCAAGGGCCGGATGTCCGGGCTGGGCCGGATGTCCGCGCTGGGGCCCGATGTCCGGCCGCTGTAGCAGCTGGCTCTTCTTCCTTCTCCTTCCTTCGCTTCCGCGCACGCTTGGCCTTGGTCCTTGTGCTCTCCATGGTCTCCTCAGGTGTCCCTGAGTATGCACAAGGTCTGCGCTTGAAGTAGCATCCATGTCTTACATGCGGAAAGGGAAGATTCGAAAAGGAGCGAATTCACCTTAGGTCCAATGGCGTAGGCTCGAGTGTACATGGGGATGATCGTCGGATGCTCCGCATCATCTCCCCTCCCTTGGGAAAGATCCGACCTCGGATCGAAATCCAAATCACCATGGAAATGGTTGTCGTGGACGAACTTTTAATTGGACGGAGTGGAAGTCATGGCGCAATCCAAGTACTTGAAGATGTCGTCGGGATGGTAGACATGCAAAGAGAGCAAACACAAACGACACTCGGAAATACAATGGTTAGCGCACACAAAGTGTCCATCATGTAAGAATGAGTCCGTGAGGCAAGATTGTTCATTACAAAGCACATGAAGCTTAGCAAGATAATATGGAATGAGATGTAAAGCATTCATTGTGCACATAAATGTGTTGTAAATATGAGCAATGCAACCACTTTGCAAAATGATGTCATAGTGAGACGGTTTATCAATAGCATGAATATGGCAATGGATGCTCAATATGATTAAGTTATCATGCAATTGATGGTAGGCAATATGATCACGATGTATGAATATGCCATCAAGAAAGATCACAACAAATTTGCTAAGAAAATGCACAAGCTCATATATCATGGATGACATGGGAATAGGTGCAACAAGACAATCATAATAGCGTGCAAACTTGTGGTGAGTATGATATGTCCATCGAGCATGACATGTATGAGCACAAACAACAAATATGGAGGTGGTGGTATACCCATGCTCGATGCCGTGGCATGAGTGGATTTCCGAAGGTGCACCAATAAGTGCGAGCGCTCCTCAATGTGAAGGTCCATAGAGCCAATCTCTAATGTCGCTCCTCCATCCAATAGATGTAACATGTACACAACAAGAAGGAAACAACAATGAAAGAGTGACCCATCCAATATGCGTATATGAGGATGGCTCAAAAGGAAGGAGTTCACCTTATGAATGTTCCGGAAAATGTTGGAGTTGCACATCACCTATGCCTTCACATAACCAATATGTCTCATGACGGTAATGCCTTGTGAATCCTTCAAAATGAAAGAACATGACAAACACTCGGAAAATCAAATGAGGTTAGCGGAAGTGCAAAACCTATCATTCGTGTGGTAAGATACCGAACAAGTGTATGCATCATGCTCATCATAAGAAAGTACAAGGGAGCATTTCAAAGTATGGAGGCATATGATGTAAGAACATCCAAATACAAGAGGCTCAATCAAACAAGCATGCATCACAAGTAAAGTGTCAAAGTCTCCAAGATCAATAAGCATAGTATAGTTGCACTCAATACAAGTGGATGTGAAAGAGGCAACTAATGGACACAAGAGACAATGATCAAGATATATCATGTGAGAGGCATGAGCATATATGTCATCAACCCAAGAAGCGAGTAAGAGTGGAACATGGGTGATGCAACCAAGCAAGCAATCATAGCAATCAAGTCAAGCAAGCTAGTAGTGCGAAGATGCAACATACTAGGAGGAATCATGGCGATCATGTCATGGGTGCAAATAGTGTGCATGAATACTTCACATGACATGTCACAAGCATGAAGGCAAGATATGAGCAAAATAGCATCAATAGCATGGGGCACATGATAAATATGGCAATAGCAACAAGGATCTCCACCAAGCATGCAAATACACATGAAGTAGCATAATGGTGAATCATGGGTATATGCAAGCAAGGGTCACAATTGCATGGCAAAGGCATAGAAGCAAGCATAGCATGCAATGTGAACACGGTAAAATGAACATAAGGTGACAAGTGGTAAATAGCCCATAGCCGTGTGAGAGCCAAGTAGAAGAGATGCGCGTAGTCCTCACGCGAACGGAGCGGTGGTAAGGATAGTCCACGGGATCCCAAAGCATCGTTGCTCTCAAGAGCTCGTTTCGTCAACTCTTGGGATTGAGAAGTTGACGAGTATACATGAGTACCTACACAAAACAAAGACAAAGGAAAAATTGTGTGTGCATGGTATATGTACACATCATCCATCATCATGCGCACATGCATGTGTCGGTTAGCACAAAATATCCAATGCTCAAATAAATGAGATGCGTGATATAGAAACATGTCATCCATCATGATAGGTTTGTTGTTATGTATAGCATAATGGAGACTCAAATTGTGTAATGCACCATGAGAAATATCTAGAGCATTGTTATCCATGGAATGCATAAGGTGCAAGCAAGTATGTGAATCATGCAAAGTATGGGATGAATCAAAATCTCCTAATATGTATGAGGAAACTATGGGGGTCTCCTCATGAGCATGAGTAGCAACATCATATGGAGAATATTGACAACATCCAAAACAATGCATATTTGGAACAATGTGATCATGGCATGGTATAGTAGATGAATTGCCCAAATCATGTAAAGGGAGCATGACAATATCATCACATGGAAAACAAAAGCCAATGACCATCATCTCGTCATCTATGCCATAAGTGCAAATGGGATTTATTTTAATGGGGCATGCATAGTTACTATGTTGAGATTGTAATGGTGCAATATGGGAGATCTCACTCATAGCATATGACAAGTTCAATGGATTGTCAAACATGAAGTGACCAATAGAATTTTCACAAGATGTCATATGGAGCATAGCATCACAACTAGGCAACTCAACATGCTCATCATCATATTCATCATAAATAGGTAAGTCAAGGCATGAAGAAGTTTCACTAGCATGAAGCATGGTAATAGGTGGGTCAACATCATGGGAGCAATCGATGGTAAGAGAGTCCACTAGTGGGACAAGAGAAGCACCATCACCTATGTTACCTTTGGAAGGTCTCTCATGAGTTGTAGGTGAGGTGTTGAAGATCGTCTCGTTGTCATCTTCATCTTGATGGAACCATGTGGGGGGTGCATCATCATCCATCATGGCCATCGTCATCTCCAATGTAGGGATGGACTCGTCGAGGATAGGCATGTCGTCATGTAGGAGACCTAGCACCAAAGAAGAAAACACACTAGGAGTAGAGGTTAAGTCGTTAGAAATCATAGTGGCCTCATGTGCCGTGTCAACTATCTCACTCAGTAAGTGTTGTGGCTCTCTCACTCCCTCAAGGATGCTCTCACTCGTATGGTGGGTGGAGTCACTCAAATGGCGCTCAACCTCACATAGGATGTGTGGCATGCTCTCATGTGTGGGGCTAGTGGTGGTCACACTCATCCTCTCATAGGAAATGCTCTCAATGTCACGTATGGTGGAGTCACTCATGTCACTCATGGGGTGGTGGCTCTCCTCACATGGCAATTGGGGCATCTCGACATATGTGGGTGCCGGAGAGATGTAGGTGCAAATGTCTCCATGCGCGGTCGCGTAGCTTGACTCGGAGTATGAGTCCAATGTGGGCGTCGTCTTCATGTTGTTGAAGAGGTTCGCGCTCGTCGCCGTGGTCGAAGGGGATGGCCCTTGCTTGACCGTCTTGTCACCGTCTTGGTGTTGGAGGCCCATATGATGTGGCACCTCATAGCTCGTCTCCATGACCGAAGGGAGTTTCCCATGCTCGACCATCTTCCTTGAGGGGCTTCCGAAGATGGAAGTGTCGCCCTCGCTCGTAGGTGGTCGCCTTGGACTTGATGAAGTCGATGTAGGCGTACACGTGGGAAGTAGGCGAAGATGTCGTACGTCCAAAGGCGAAGATGTCTTGATTGCACTTGGCAAAGATGCCGAAGTGGTTGTTGTAGCCGTAGCGCCGTCTTGGTGGTGCTCGTCTCGCTGTCTTCTCTTGTGCTTATGAAGCTTCGACTTGGCGTGAAGTAGGGCTTGTTGGGACTTGTGCATTTGCGCTTGTGGAGCATCTTCATGATGATGATGTCGTTGTCGTGCTTGAGCTCCTTGGCGTTCGTCGTCGTCGTGCACATGATGCTTGGAGGTGACTTGCCCTTCATGACGATGTTGATCACGAACGTGATGGTGGTCGCCATGTAGATGTGGACGAGGACGATTTGCACTTGCGTCGTTTCCGCGCTCCGAAGACTTGTGGCTTGAATGTCGCTGCCCTGAAGATGACGAAGGGGAAGTAGACTTGATCAAGGCTCTAATCTCCTCCATCCTTGCATCTTGCTCCTCTTTATGTGCGGCAAGCTTCTTGTCGATGTAGTCCCTTCTCCTTGCTTCGGAGTGATGAATGTCGATGGAGATGTTGATGTAGGGCGGAACCCTACGTGGACGATCTTTCACGTTGGAGCGGATCCTACGGTGAATCACAAAGAACACACGGAAGAACAAGATGATAAGGACATGACTACCTTGGATAAGACCAAAAATATTGCATACATGCATATTTGTCAGGTGATTTCTAGTGCAAACTATTCAATAATCTATTTATGTTATCCAGGACAAAAATACTTCACATACTTTTGTGCCATGTCTAATTGCAGGTGTATGGGACATTTGTACAATCCACATATGAAGATAAGGGAGAAAGAGATGTTTACCTGCTGTTCAAAAAGTTCTCTCACGTCACTTTTGGCCCAAGAGAAGATAGAGTCCAAGTCTCTCACGTTCTGGACTCAGATTCGGACTGCACAGACATACCTGACTCAAAATGTCAATAACTTTTTCATACGGACTCCAAATTGGTTGATTCTTTTTTTGTTGGAAAATAGATTTCGTGCACTTTCCAACCCAATTGGAATCACCTTAAAATCCGTCCGGAGCGTTGAGCTATGGACGAAACAATCTGACGCTGCACCAGAATCCAAGTCAAACTACAAGTCCAAAGGTGTTACGTCACCTCCACTTGGGCCCATTGGCCTTTCACGACCTAGGGTTAGTTTTAGGCTGCCTTGGGACTTCCTCCCACCTCCTTGGCCGCCACCCCTTGCTCCTATATAAGTAGATCCATCTAGTAGCTTTTCCCTTGGGATTTGTTTAGTTAAAAGTTAGCCATTGCAACTTCGTGTACTTCGTTTGTGTCCAACGACCAGACCAAGACCGCTTACGGATCCCCACCATTATCAATACTTCATATTTATTCGCAATATTCAGATTGTTTTATCATATTCTTGCTCGTTCTTCGATTGCTTGCAGGAATAAACCTTCGTGGTCAGGCTGATCGTGCTTCCGGCATCGTCAGTAACCTCAGGAGATTGGTTTAGCGATTGCTAAGGCACAACGTCGTGCACGTTTGTAGTCGGATCGTCAAAGCCGACTCCACCAAATCGATAGTTATCATCTCACCGAAAGATCGGGACACCTCCGACTCTATCAAGTGGTATCAGTTTTCAGTTTGGTCGGTGAGAATTTCCAATTATCCCTAGATTAGATTTATTTTCTTACCTATTGTCCAAGAAAAAGCCACAAAAAAAGTTAGATCTATTCATCCTTTGTCCAAGCCAGTCTGAGCCTTTGCAGTTTTCTTTTCATTGTTTGCATTATTGAATTCTCGGTTGCATCGTCGTGTCGAGTTGCTGGTCTTAGTGTCTAGTTCGTCTAGAGTTTCGAGTTCTGTTCCCATTAGTCACGCCGCCGCTGCATCGTTATCCCTTCCGTTGACCACCATCCATCAATTTCCACCACGTGCTACCCACCGTTCATTGTCATAATCATAGTTGAGATCATTCATATCTTCACTTGATCCAATCTGCATCTTATCTAGTTTGTTTGGAAAGAGGGAGAGAGAAAAAAAATAGAGAAAACAATTAAGAAAAAAGTCAGAGAAAAAAAAGAGAGAAAGAAAAAGAAAAAATAAGTGTGAGAAAAAAAAAGAGAGGAAAAAAAACAAAGTTCGGATCTATCTAGACTCAATCTCGTAGCTGAATTCGGATTGGAATATGTTTTGTGCACTGTTCAGTAAAACAGGCATAACTTCCTCATACGAAGTCCGTTTTGGCTCCGCGAGTACTCAAATTAAAGCTAGAGATGAGCCGCATCTAAATAGTTGCAGAAGCTAGTTCAATATTTAGCACCTCAAAATCGGCTCCTAAATAGGTCTTTTTGCCCTCCGAAGTTCGTGAACACAGCTTATTCCAGTTTTTCAAACCAGTTTTAGAATTTTTTGACTCCTCATATCAACTCGGAATTGAGTGATTGTTTTTGAATTGGAAAGCTTGAGTTAGTAGCATTCTTTTAAAAAAGTTATCAGAAAATTGGATCAAACTTTTCAAGAGGAAATTGGAGAGAGAGTTGTTGTATATCCTGCTTGGCAGTTGTTCTTCAGCATTATCTTTACTGCCGTTGTGATCTTCACTTATATCTTACTGTCCAGAGCTACTTATTATCCTTCATTGATGCTAGTTGTGCTACGTCGTGACCTCATTAGTGTTCTAGGCTCGCGTCTCTAGTCTGGTCTAGCCTAGGACCAGCACAGTACCGTCGTTGAGCGTTTATTCAACATTGCATCTATGAATTGATTATTGCTAAAAAAAATTGCTACCATATATAGCCAAACCAGCTCCACATATCTCTACACCGTGTATGAGTACGTTCCCCTGGCAATCGCTTTACACAATCTTCAGAGTTACTTGACACCGCTGGTTGCCTGTCACCACTTACCGAATGGTGAGAACTTGTAAGATATTGATATTTGCTATACTGTGAGCGTTTTACCACCACATCCTAGTAGTTCATAGGAACATTATTCTCGAATTTTGTTTCTTGTTTCTGCTAATCATGACAGGTTCCGGAGATAGAAGTTCTTGGACGACGGACACATCTCCACCATCACGAGAGTTGGGACAACACACACAAACACATGGTCAGGTTATCTCTTTACCGTCATTTGAGGGTAGATTTAATCCTGCTATTTATCTTGCTTGGGAGCTTGAAGTTGAACAAGTTTTTAGTCACCATGACTTTTCTGAACTTGAGCGAGTACGAGCTGCCACTAGAGCATTTACTGATTTTGCTTCTGTTTGGTGGAGTGTGAATTGTAAGAAAAACAATGATAACCAACCCACAACTTGGAAAGGTTTGAAAGATGTAATGAGACAACAATTTTTCCCTCCTTACTATCGTCGTGAATTGCTTCACAAATTGGAACAATTAAAACAAGGCAGTAACACTGTTGATGCTTACTACCAAGAGTTCAAACCTTATATGCATCATTGTGACATAGAAGAATATGAGGATGATAAAATGAATAGATTTTTTGGTGGTTTGAACCATGATATCCGTGCAAGATTTCACTATATTCCTCGTTGCGTTACTGGTATGTATGTTCGCGCTTGTACCTTTGAGAGACAGATACAGGAGGATGCATTGGTTGGCTACAACAACTACTATTCCAGTTCATGCTCACCACCGCCGGTTGGTTCCTCCACCGTTGCACCTACCAGAGCAGCCCCACCTCAGATTGTGAGCGCGACATCATCTCAAGTGTATGGTGCATTGTCAACGCCCGTACCTACATCAGCTACGTCTTTGCGACAAGGTAACAGTAAAGGTATTAATGATATAACTTCACATGAGAATGATGCATTGATAGAGGCAAAGGTGTCCCGATGTTTCGATGAGATGGTGGCTATCGTTTCTGTGGGAGTCGACCTTGACGATCCGACTACGATCGTGCGAGACGTCGCGCCTTAGCAATCGCTAAACCAACTTCCGAGGGTTATTGACCACGCCGGAGCACGATCAACCTGACCACGAGGGCCTGTTTCCTGCGAGCAAACGAAGAACAAGCAAGAAACTGAGATTGCAATCTGGATATTGCGAATATAAGATGAAAGCTTTATTGATCAAGGTGGGGTTCTGTGACGCTTTGTGCGGTCGTTGAACACAAACGGCACGCGAAGTTGCAGCTATGGCGAACTTTTAATCTAAACAAAACCCAAGGTCTAAACGGTGCCCTAAGGGCTGTATATATGGAGGAAGAGGGGGAATTTCGTGGCCCTTGGTGGAGGGGTCGAAATCAACCCTAACTCTTGTTTCCCACACATACGGACTCTAAAACAGCCTATACTTAAGTATTTCGAAATTACATGGGCCTGGCCCAATAATAAGGTGACGCAGCACCTAGAATAGCCTCGGGACGACATTTATGAAGTAGCATCTTGTATATTTCGTCCAAGGCTTCATGCACCCATTATGGTGGCTTCAAAGTCCTGAAATCATCACTTGTAACTCCGTTCTTGTTCCAAGGCTGCATTATCTCCATGCTTGTTCTTGCTCCAATGTCCATCCTTCTCCAAGCTAGGGCCTTCATTTGTAAGCAAAACAAATGTATCCAATTTAGGCAGCATCATATTCTCATGAACATTAGAATCATTACCAAGAAACGAAAGTACCTGATAATTTAATTGGCGTGCGCGAGCTCTAGTAATTGGTCCAGTATATGTAGCAGTAGGGGATGTGGGTGTAACAATGGTATTGATGTCCTCATCATGCATCCCTAGTTAACTTGAGTGCATCATGTGTTGAGTTACCTGGTGATTTGAGCACATCACCTATTTTAGAGAATCTTGATACTGTCATGAATGCATCATGTGATCAAACAACTGAAATACCAACAATTTTGAGTGCACCCATTGAATTAAATGTTGATGCAAAAGAATCAATGTTTAATCATTTTGATATGACCTCTAATCTTGGTGATGATTCTGTGTCGAAAGACTTATTGCATGTTTGCTTATTTAAGCATGTTTTAGGATGTAAATTTGATGCAAGTAAGGTTAATTCACCCATGTTGGGATGGTTTGATGATGAACATTGTCAATCTTTTGAAATGAATAAGAGCTTCACTTATATGTGCAAACTGAGTTGCAATATTTTCATGCCTTCTACTTCTTGTGATAATGTTTTGGCTTTAGATTTTATGAACTATGCAAGTTACTCATCTATTCATGTGTCATATGTGCAAAAATCAAGGGAAGTAAAAATGGATGACATATACATATACAACATCTACACCTTGTCTCTTTTGTTAGCCACATTTCAGACTAAGCAACGCCGAGGACGGCTTTGTTTTCCAGAAGTGGAGGATGATAAGGACATGACTACCTTGGATAAGACCAAAAATATTGCATACATGCATATTTGTCAGGTGATTTCTTGTGCAAACTATTCAATAATCTATTTATGTTATCCAGGACAAAAATACTTCACATACTTTTGTGCCATGTCTAATTGCAGGTGTATGGGAAATTTGTACAATCCACATATGAAGATAAGGGAGAAAGAGATGTTTACCTGCTGTTCAAAAAGTTCTCTCACGTCACTTTTGGTCCAAGAGAAGATAGAGTTCAAGTCTCTCACGTTCTGGACTCAGATTCGGACTGCACAGACTTACCTGACTCAAAACGTCAATAACTTTTTCATACGGACTCGAAATTGGGTGATTCTTTTTTTGTTGGAAAATAGATTTCGTGCACTTTCCAACCCAATTGGAATCACCTTAAAATCCGTCCGGAGCATTGAGCTATGGACGAAACAATCTGACGCTGCACCAGAATCCGAGTCAAACTACAAGTCCAAAGGTGTTACGTCACCTCCACTTGGGCCCATTGGCCTTGTACGACCTAGGGTTAGTTTTAGGCTGCCTTGGGACTTCCTCCCACCTCCTTGGCCGCCACCCCTTGCTCCTATATAAGTAGATCCATCTAGTAGCTTTTCCTTGGGATTTGTTTAGTTAAAGTTAGCCATTGCAACTTCGTACTTCGTTTGTGTCCAACGACCAGACCAAGACCGCTTACGGCCCCACCATTATCAATACTTCATATTTATTCGCAATATTCAGATTGTTTTATCATATTCTTGCTCGTTCTTTGATTGCTTGCAGGAATAGACCTTCGTGGTCAGGCTGATCGTGCTTCCGGCATCGTCAGTAACCTCAGGAGATTGGTTTAGCGATTGCTAAGGCACAACGTCGTGCACGTTTGTAGTCGGATCGTCAAAGTCGACTCCACCAAATCGATAGTTATCATCTCACCGAAAGATCGGGACACCTCCGACTCTATCACAAGAGGGAAACACGGGGAAAACGAGAGAGAAGTCACTCAACCAACAAGAGATCAATCACACAAGTGCTAGATCACCGATCACATAGAGTGGCACAAGATTCAAGATCAACAAAGGAAAGATACAAACGGTAGCCGTTCTTCTCCGTGAGGAGGCCTTGATGGGGTCCACCCTAGAAGGGGTCTTGAATCCGCTTGGGGATCTTCTCCGAGAGGTCCGATCTCCGAGGAGAAGTAGCCAAGTGGATGAGCAAAGGCTCTCACACAAGAATATGATCTAATCCAATGCTACCCTAAAAGAGGAAGGGATGAAGTATATATAGTCTCGGGGCGAGGGTACAAGGGACAAGTCCGGATACACTGCACGCAGGCAGGGAGGCGGATGTCCGGCGTCGGGCGGATGTCGGGCCATGAGGCGCCGGATGTCCGGGCTGTGGCGATCTATTTCGCTGAATCGGGTGAGAGGTGCCGGATTTCGGGCTTCAGCGGATGTCCGGCCCTCAGGGCTTGGCCAGCTTGGCTGAGGGTGAGGTAGATGCTCCAGGGGCCGGATGTCCGGGGCCTGGAAGGTGATCTTGTCTGTTTCCGTTGGTTCTCTTCATCCATGGACTTGGCGGCTTGTCCGTCTTCACGTGCACCCTCGGGAGGTTCCCCTTGACACCTAATCATGCATAGCATATCGGACTTAGGTAGTAGCCATGTCTTGAGTGGATCATATGCGATATCAATAAGGAAGGAGGTCACCTCGTTCTCGAGAGCTCTAGCTCTAGCTCGTGTCATGGGTCCTCTTGGCTCTTGATGAGACGGTTGTGGATGCATGGGGATGATCGTGGGATGCTCTGCATCATCTCCCCCCCCCCTGGGAGAGATCCGACCTTGGATCAAAAGCTTCATCTCCATGGAATGGTGCGAGGTCCTTGACGTTGAAGATGTCGCTAACGTTCTACTTGTCTCGAGGTATGTCGATCTTGTAAGCGTTGTCGTTGTAGCGTGCTAGCACCTTGAAAGGTCCATCGGCTCGAGGGAGAAGCTTGGACTTGCGTTCTTTGGGGAAGCGGTCCTTGCGAAGGTGTAGCCACACTAGATCACCAATGTTGAAGATGATGGGTTGCTTGTTGGCGTTGAGCTTGTTTGCTTGATGTTGTACTTGGCGCTCAATGGTGTGCCTTGTATCTTCGTGTATCTTCTTGATGTAGCTTGCTCGTTCACTTCCATCCATGTTGGTGCGCTCTTGGAGAGGAAGTGGTAGAATGTCCAATGGGGACAACGGGTTGAAACCGTAGATGACCTCGAAGGGGGACTTGCCGGTAGTTGAATGTCTTGCACGGTTGTAGGCGATCGGCGATGGGTAGACATGCTTCCCACTCCTTGATGTTCTTCTTTATCAAGACACGAAATAGAGTAGATAGTGTGCGGTTCGTCACCTCCGTTTGGCCGTCGGTTTGAGGATGGTATGCCGAGGAGAACAAGAGCTTGATTCGAGCTTGGCGATAGGGTCTTCCAAAAGTAACTCAAGAACTTGACGTCACGATCGGAGACGATTGTCTTTGGTACGCCATGGAGTCGCAAGATTTCCCTACAAAAGAGATTTGCAACATGTGAAGCATCGTCTATCTTGTTGCAAGGTATGAAATGTGCCATCTTAGAAAATCTATCCACAACAACAAACATGGAATCCTTGCCATTTTGAGTCCTAGGCAAACCAAGTACAAAATCCATACTAATGTCTTCCCATGTGATGTAGGGCGGAACCCTACGTAGACGATCTTTCACGTTGGAGCGGATCCTACGGGGAATCACGAGGAACACACGGAAGAACACGAGGGAAACGAGAGAGAAATCACGAAACCGACAAGAGATCAATCACACAAGTGCTAGATTATCGATCACATAAGGTGGCACAAGATTCAAGATCAACAAAGGAAAGATACAAACGGTAGCCGTTCTTCTCCGTGAGGAGGCCTTGATGGGGTCCACCCTAGAAGGGGGTCTTGAATCCGCTTGGGGGATCTTCTCCGTAGAGGTCCTGATCTCCGAGGAGAAGTAGCCAAGTGGATGAGCAAAGGCTCTCACACATGAATATGAGCTAATCCAATGCTACCCTAAAAAGAGGAAGGGGATGAAGTATATATAGTCTCGGGGGCGAAGGGGTACAAGGGACAAGTCCCGGATACACTGCACGCAGGCAGGGGAGGCCGGATGTCCGGGCGTCGGGCCGGATGTCCGGGCCTTCGCGAGGCGCCGGATGTCCGGGCTACCCGGCCGGATGTCCGGGCTGTGGCGACTGTTTCTGCCGAATCGGGTGAGAGGTGCCGGATTTCCGGGCTTCAGGCCGGATGTCCGGGCCCTGTAGGCTTGGCCAGCTTGGCTGAGGGTGAGGTAGATGCTCCAGGGGCCGGATGTCCGGGGCCATGGCCAGATGTCCGGGGCCTGGAAGGTGATCTTGTCTGTTTCCGTTGGTTCTCTTCATCCATGGACTTGGCGGCTTGTCCGTCTTCACGTGCACCCTCGGGAGGTTCCCCTTGACACCTAATCATGACAGGTAGTAGCCATGCATATCGGACTTAGGTAGTAGCCATGTCTCGAGTGGATCATATGACATGACTATATCAATAAGGAAGGAGGTCACCTATGTTATCCAGGACTCTTCACAAAGAGCTAATTCTAGCTCTAGCTCGTCACGTCATGGGTCCTCTTGGCTCTTGATGAGACAAATTGGTTGATTCTTTTTTGTGGGATTTGCATTGAATCACCTTAAAATCCGTCCGGAGCGTTGAGTTATAGACGAAACAATCTGATGCTGCAGCAGATGAGTGACTACAAGTCCAAAGGTGTTCGTCACCTCCGCTGGGCCCATTGGCCTTGTACGACCTATAGTTTTAGGCTGCCTTGGGACGTCCTCCACCTCCTTGGCCGCCACCTTGCATCCATCTAGTATCCTTGGGATTTGTTTAGTTAAAGTTAGCCATTCATCTCAGATCGAAAGATCCCCACCTTTATCAATACTTCATATATAGCAATATTCAGATTGCTTTATCATATTCTTGCTTGTTCTTGATTGCTTGCAGAAATAGACCTTCGTGGTCAGGTTGATTGTGCTCCGCGTGGTCAATAACCTCTTGGAGTTGGTTTAGCGATTGCTAAATGCGCTTGTAGTCGGATCTCAAAGTCGCTCCACCAAATCGATAGTTATCATCTCATCGAAAGATCGCCAAAGTTTGAGCCAATTTTCTGATAAATTCTTTCAAAGAATGCTACTAACTCAAGCTTTCCAATGCAAAAGAATCACTCAATTCGAGTTGATATGAGGAGTCAAAGAATTCTAAACTGGCCTGAAAAATTGGAACAAGCTGTGTTCACGAACTTCAGAGGGCAAAACACCTATTTAGAAGCCGATTTTGAGGTGTCAAATATTGAACTAGCTTCTGCAACTATTTAGATGCGCCTCGTCTCTAGCTTTAATTTGAGTACTCACGGAGTCAAAACGGACTTCAGATGAGGAAGATACACCTGTTTTACTGAACAGTGTGCAAAACAGATTCCAATCCGAATTCAGGTACGAGATTGATTCTAGATAGATCCGTTTTTTTCCTCTCTTTTTTTCTCACGCTTTTTTTTTTTTTTCTCTCGCTTTCTTTTTTTTTCCTTTTTCTCTTTTTTTCTCTATCTTTTTTTATTTTTATTGGACAATAGGTAAGAAAATAAATCTAATCTAGGATAATTGGAAATTCTCACCGAGCAACCTGAAAACTGATACCACTTGATAGAGGCGAGGTGTCCCGATCTTTCGATGAGATGATAACTATCGATTTGGTGGAGACGACTTTGACGATCCGACTACAAACGTGCACGACGCTATGCCTTAGCAATCGCTAAACCAACTCCAAGAGGTTATTGATCACGCCAAGCACAATCAACCTGACCACGAAGGTCTATTTCTGCAAGCAATCAAGAACAAGCAAGAATATGATAAAGCAATCTTAATATTGCGAGTATATATGAAGTATTGATAAAGGTGGGGATCCGTAAGCGGTCTTGGTCTGGTCGTTGGACACAAACGGTACACGGTTGCAATGGCTAACTTTTAACTAAACAAATCCCAAGGAAAAGCTACTAGATGGATCTACTTATATAGGAGCAAGGGTGGCGGCCAAGGAGGTGGAGGACGTCCCAAGGCAGCCTAAAACTAACCCTAGGTCGTACAAGGCCAATGGGCCCAAGCGGAGGTGACGAACACCTTTGGACTTGTAGTTTGACTCGGATTCTGCTGCAGCATCAGATTGTTTCGTCTATAACTCAACGCCCGGACGGATTTTAAGGTGATTCCAATTGGGTTGGAAAATGCACGAAATCTATTTTCCAACAAAAAAGAATCAACCAATTTGGAGTCCGTATGAAAAGTTATAGACGTTTTGAGTCAGGTATGTCTGTGTAGTCCGAATCTGAGTCCAGAACGTGAGAGACTTGGACTCTATCTTCTATTGGGCCAAAAGTGACGTGAGAGAACTTTTGAACAGCAGGTAAACATCTCTTTCTCCCTTATCTTCATATGTGGATTGTACAAATGTCCCATACACCTGCAATTAGACATGGCACAAAAGTTTGTGAAGTATTTTTGTCCTGGATAACATAAATATATTATTGAATAGTTTGCACTAGAAATCACCTGAGAAATATGCATGTATGCAATATTTTTGGTCTCATCCAAGGTAGTCATGTCCTCATCATGGGATGCTCTGCATCATCTCCCCCCCCCCCCCCCCGGGAGAGATCCGACCTTGGATCAAAAGCTTCATCTCCATGGAATGGTGCGAGGTCCTTGACGTTGAAGATGTCGCTAACGTTGTACTTGTCTCGAGGTATGTCGATCTTGTAAGCGTTGTCGCTAGAAGCGTGCTAGCACCTTGAAAGGTCCATCGGCTCGAGGGAGAAGCTTGGACTTGCGCTCTTTGGGGAAGCGGTCCTCATGAAGGTGTAGCCACACTAGATCACCAATGTTGAAGATGATGGGTTGCTTGTTGGCGTTGAGCTTGTTTGCTTGATGTTGTACTTGGCGCTCAATGGTGTGCCTTGTATCTTCGTGCATCTTCTTGATGTAGCTTGCTCGTTCACTTCCATCCATGTTGGTGCGCTCTTGGAGAGGAAGTGGTAGAATGTCCAATGGGGACAACGGGTTGAAACCGTAGATGACCTCGAAGGGGGACTTGCCGGTAGTTGAATGTCTTGCACGGTTGTAGGCGTACTCGGCGATGGGTAGACATGCTTCCCACTCCTTGATGTTCTTCTTGATCAAGACACGAAGTAGAGTAGATAGTGTGCGGTTCGTCACCTCCGTTTGGCCGTCGGTTTGAGGATGGTATGCCGAGGAGAACAAGAGCTTGATTCCGAGCTTGGCGCATAGGGTCTTCCAAAAGTAACTCAAGAACTTGACGTCACGATCGGAGACGATTGTCTTTGGTACGCCATGGAGTCGCAAGATTTCCCTACAAAAGAGATTTGCAACATGTGAAGCATCGTCTATCTTGTTGCAAGGTATGAAATGTGCCATCTTAGAAAATCTATCCACAACAACAAACATGGAATCCTTGCCATTTTGAGTCCTAGGCAAACCAAGTACAAAATCCATACTAATGTCTTCCCATGTGATGTAGGGCGGAACCCTACGTAGACGATCTTTCACGTTGGAGCGGATCCTACGGGGAATCACGAGGAAAACACGGAAGAACACGAGGGAAACGAGAGAGAAATCACGAAACCGACAAGAGATCAATCACACAAGTGCTAGATTATCGATCACATAAGGTGGCACAAGATTCAAGATCAACAAAGGAAAGATACAAACGGTAGCCGTTCTTCTCCGTGAGGAGGCCTTGATGGGGTCCACCCTAGAAGGGGGTCTTGAATCCGCTTGGGCGATCTTCTCCGTACAGGTCCTGATCTCCGAGGAGAAGTAGCCAAGTGGATGAGCAAAGGCTCTCACACAAGAATATGAGCTAATCCAATGCTAACCCTAGAAAGAGGAAGGGGATCAAGTATATATAGTCTCGGGGCGAAGGGGTACATGGGACATGTCCCGGATACACTGCACGCAGGCATGGGAGGCCAGACGTCCGGGCGTCGGGCCGGATGTCCGGGCCTTCGCGAGGCGCTGGATGTCCGGGCTATCCGGCCGGATGTCCGGGCTGGGGTGACCTTTTCTGCCGAATCGGGTGGGAGGTGCCGGATTTCCGGGCTTCAGGCCGGATATCCGGGCTGGGGGCCGGATGTCCGGGCTTGGACGCCGGATGTCCGGGCCCTGTAGGTTTGGCCAGCTTCGCTGAGGTTGAGGTCGAGGCTCCAGGGGCCGGATGTCCGGGGTCATGGCCGGATGTCCGGGGCCTGGAAGGGGATTTTGCCCGACTCCGTTGGTTCTCTTCATCCATGGACTTGGCGGCTTGTCCATCTTCACGTGCATACTCGGGAGGTTCCCCTTGACACCTAATCATGCATAGCATATCGGACTTAGGTAGTAGCCATGTCTCGAGTGGATCATATGTGATATCAATAAGGAAAGAGGTCACCTTGTTCTTGGGAGCTCTAGCTCTAGCTCGTGTCATGGGTCCTCTTGGCTCTTGATGAGACGGTTGTAGGTCCATGGGGATGATCGTGGGATGCTCCGCATCATCTCCCCCCTTGGGAGAGATCCGACCTCGGATCAAAAGCTTCATCTCCATGGAATGGTGCGAGGTCCTTGACATTGAAGATGTCGTTCACGTTGTATTTGTCTCGAGGTAGGTCGATCTTGTAAGCGTTGTCGTTGTAGCGTGCTAGCACCTTGAAAGGTCCATCGGCTCGAGGGAGAAGCTTGGACTTGCATTCTTTGGGGAAGCGGTCCTTGCGAAGGTGTAGCCACACTAGATCACCAATGTTGAATACGATGGGTTGCTTGTTGGCGTTGAGCTTGTTTGCTTGACTTTGAACTTGGCGCTCAATGGTGTGCCTTGTATCTTCGTGCATCTTCTTGATGTAGCTTGCTCGTTCACTTGCATCCATGTTGGTGCGCTCTTGGAGAGGAAGTGGTAGAATGTCCAATGGGGACAAGGGGTTGAAACCGTGAGACGACCTCAAGGGGACTTGCCGGTAGTTGAATGTCTTGCATGATTGTAGGCGTACTTTCGGCGATGGGTAGACATGCTTCCCACTCCTTGATGTTCTTCTTGATCAAGACACGAAGTAGAGTGGATAGTGTGCGGTTCGTCACCTCCGTTTGGCCGTCGGTTTGAGGATGGTATGCCGAGGAGAACAAGAGCTTGATTCCGAGCTTGGCACATAGGGTCTTCCAAAAGTAACTCAAGAACTTGACGTCATGATCGGAGACGATTGTCTTTGGTACGCCATGGAGTCGCAAGATTTCCCTACAAAAGAGATTTGCAACATGTGAAGCATCGTATATCTTGTTGCAAGGGATGAAATGTCCATCTTAGAAAATCTATCCACAACAACAAAGACGGAATCCTTGCCATTTTGAGTCCTAGGCAAACCAAGTACAAAATCCATACTAATGTCTTCCCATGGTTGACATGGAATAGGAAGAGGCATGTATCGCGGAACATCTTGGGCCAAAAGTAGTTGTTGGAGAGCGTGGCGAATGTCTTGTTGCGTCCAAAGTGTCCCATGAGTCCGCCTCCATGAGCCTCTTGCAGAAGGAGCAAACGAAGAGAAGACTCGGGAATGCAAAGTTTGTTAGCTCTCATAAGATAACCATCCTTGATGTAATATTGTTCCCAAGACGTATGCGTCAAACACTTAGCATAAGGAGAAGCAAAAGATGGATCATGCTCATACAAGTCTTTTATATGCTCAAAACCAATAACATTCAACTCAAGTTGAGTGACAAGCATGCATATGCGTGAGAGCGCGTCGGCAACTACATTTTCTTTACCCTTAATGTACTTGATAACATAAGGAAAAGATTCAATGAATTCACTCCATTTTGCATGTCGTTTGTTTAATTTAGTTTGACCTTTGAGGTACTTAAGCGTTTCATGATCGGTATGGATGACAAACTCATGAGGTCTAAGGTAATGTTCCCAAACATGTAGCACACGCACTAAAGCAAACAATTCTTTGTCATAGATGGGATAATTAAGTTGAGCACCGGATAGTTTTTCACTAAAATAAGCAATGGCTCGTTTTTCTTCCATACACCTCCACCACTTCCGCATAACACCACCATAGCATTTCCCACTACCAATTCCGACAACGTTGCCAACTTTTGCCTTGAGAATTTGAGTTGGGGTTTCCGTATCCTTTTGTGTTTCGGCTATCTAGGTACGGTTCAACATCAACATCACCACCGCTCATCTTCGCCAAGGACGGTAACATCATCGACATCTTTACTTGCAATTGCATTGATAACCATCTTAGCCCATCTTTTGCGTTGCTTACCCATCGAGACTAGCCATTGAGTATTGCCGACGACGTGACTTGTGCACATTAGTGATCATACTCCATAGCATACATACCATACCAAAGTGGTGCATATCTTAGCATCAACTTGTGTGTCACAAAGTTGTCATCGCATACACAATTGCTATCTTGGTTCGTGAAGTTTTGCATGAGAAAAGAGCTCAAAAGAAAAAGAGCCAATCAAGCTTTTAAGCAAAGAGAGAAAGATAAGCAAAGAGCTTATGAGCAAGAACCATAGCATCATACAACATTAAGATTGTCATACCTGATCATCTTGGATCAACACATTGAAACACCATACATATAGCATACTTGAGATAGAAGTCGTTACATTTTTGCTTAGTAGGTTGTGCACAAGTTCGTATCCGCCTATTGTGCAATCGTGCTAGCGTCTCTCTAGTGTTGTGCAACAAGAGCATCTTGGTGAATTCCACATTTTGGCTCATCCTTGGTTGCATAACCCTATATTATCTAGTTGCGTGTGTGTTTCCGTGTACCATATCTTGCTATTGGTCTACTTGTTGCATTTGCAAATTTGCGAATCATTTCCAACATTATTGAGTCTCACTTACAATTGCATCAAATTTTGTGCAACCATCCTAACCGAGCTCCACCATAAGCTTATATTTGTGTAGGTGTGAGAACCGACAAGAATCGGTACCAAGAGTGCTATTTCATTGCCCGCATTTGAGTGAACTTGATTCATCTTCAACATTGGTCAAAGGTACATTGGTATAAGTTCTTTTCCGTTCTACCACTCACATTTTGCTTGGAATGATGCATAGGCCAAGTTCTTCTACCAACCCACTCTTCATCGAACAAGACGACGACATGTCTTCATACGTCACCAAGAGCCACCTCTTTGGTGCACAACGAGCGTTCCACCAAGAACAACAAGCAATGAGCGACCGCATCGACAACCTCGCCACCGACTTGCGACTATCCGAGCAATGTACAAGGGACTACTTCGACAACAAGTTCGAGGCTCACAAGCAAGAGAATGATGCAAGAATGGACGAGATCCGCACTTTGATGAGAAACCGGCATCATTCAACTTCTTCATCATCAAGACGGAGCCGATCGAGTCGACACTCCGACGACACCTTCTACGACTCAAGTACACCTACTTCGAACACTCTTCGTCGTGCCGCTCGTCAAGACCGTCATGCATCTCGCAACCCGCTACATGACAAGCATTCACAAGATCAAGTTGATGATCAAGTTCCTCGTCCTCAATCAAACCAAGAGGCTCCGGATTTCCGGGCTGGAAGCCGGATGTCCGGGGCGCCGGATGTCCGGGCTAATCGGGCCGGATGTCCGGGATGCCGGATGTCCGGGCTGCTCGCGCCGGATGTCCGGGCTCGATGAACACCGCGGGGGAGAGGTCAAAACCGGTCAAAATTTGGGCGATTTTGTGGATGGAAATTGTGGAAAAGATGGGAAATGCTAGATCTACCTGCAGCACACGAAATCCGCGGATCAAATCCAACAAAACTTCATCACACTAACAAATCACAAAAAAAATTTGGGGCTATTTTTGTGGGGAATTTTCGGAACTAGGACAAAAACAACAAAATCAAGCTAGAAAAAGAGGGGTAGGGGCTCCAATAACGTGATCAACGTGGCTCATGATACCATAGATGATGTAGGGCGGAACCCTACGTAGATGATCTTTCACGTTGGAGCGGATCCTACGGGGAATCACGAGGAACACACGGAAGAACACGAGGGGAACGAGAGAGAAATCACGAAACCGACAAGAGATCAATCACACAAGTGCTAGATTATCGATCACATAAGGTGGCACAAGATTCAAGATCAACAAAGGAAAGATACAAACGGTAGCCGTTCTTCTCCGTGAGGAGGCCTTGATGGGGTCCACCCTAGAAGGGGTCTTGAATCCGCTTGGGGATCTTCTCCAGAGAGGTCCTGATCTCCGAGGAGAAGTAGCCAAGTGGATGAGCAAAGGCTCTCACACAAGAATATGAGCTAATCCAATGCTAACCCTAGAAAGAGGAAGGGGATCAAGTATATATAGTCTCGGGGCGAAGGGGTACATGGGACAAGTCCCGGATACACTGCACGCAGGCAGGGGAGGCCGGACGTCCGGGCATCGCGCCGGATGTCCGGGCCTTCGCGAGGCGCTGGATGTCCGGGCTATCCGGCCGGATGTCCGGGCTGGCGTGACCTTTTTTGCCGAATCGGGTGGGAGGTGCCGGATTTCCGGGCTTCAGGCCGGATATCCGGGCTGGGGGCCGGATGTCCGGGCTTGGACGCCGGATGTCTGGGCCCTGTAGGTTTGGCCAGCTTCGCTGAGGTTGAGGTAGAGGCTCCAGGGGCCGGATGTCCGGGGCCTGGAAGGGGATTTTGCCCGACTCCGTTGGTTCTCTTCATCCATGGACTTGGCGGCTTGTCCATCTTCACGTGCATCCTCGGGAGGTTCCCCTTGACACCTAATCATGCATAGCATATCGGACTTAGGTAGTAGCCATGTCTCGAGTGGATCATATGTGATATCAATAAGGAAAGAGGTCACCTCGTTCTCGAGAGCTCTAGCTCTAGCTCGTGTCATGGGTCCTCTTGGCTCTTGATGAGACGGTTGTAGGTCCATGGGGATGATCGTGGGATGCTCCGCATCACCATGGTTGATATGGAATAGGAAGAGGCATGTAAAGACCATGAGATTGAGCTTTAGACTTAGCTTTGCGACATGTATAGCATCGGTTGGTGAAGCGTGAGACGTCGCGAAACATCTTGGGCCAAAAGTAGTTGTTGGAGAGCGTGGCGAATGTCTTGTCGCGTCCAAAGTGTCCAATGAGTCCGCCTCCATGAGCTTCTTGCAAAAGGAGCAAACGAAGAGAAGACTCGGGAATGCAAAGTTTGTTAGCTCTCATAAGATAACCATCCTTGATGTAATATTTTTCCCAAGAAGTATGCGTCAAACACTTGGCATAAGGAGAAGCAAAAGATGGATCATGCTCATACAAGTCTTTTATATGCTCAAAACCAATAACATTCAACTCAAGTTGAGTGACAAGCATGCATATGCGTGAAAGCGCGTCGGCCACTACATTTTCTTTACCCTTAATGTACTTAATCACATAAGGAAAAGATTCAATGAATTCACTCCATTTTGCATGATGTTTGTTTAATTTAGTTTGACCTTTGAGGTACTTAAGCGTTTCATGATCGGTATGGATGACAAACTCATGAGGTCTAAGGTAATGTTCCCAAACATGTAGCACACGCACTAAAGCATACAATTCTTTGTCATAGATGGGATAATTAAGTTGAGCACCGGATAGTTTTTCACTAAAATAAGCAATGGCTCGTTTTTCTTGCATCAAAACTCCGCCAATTCCGGTACCACTTGCATCACAATGAACCTCAAAAGTTTTGTCAAAATTGGGCAAAGCGAGAACCGGAGCATGAGTAAGCAAAGACATGAGCTCATCAAAAGCGGTTGATTGCAAAGTTCCCCAAACAAAGGGAGTATTCTTCTTACTCAAGGCATGCAAAGGAGCGGCAATTGTGCTAAAATCTTTCACAAAGCGACGATAAAAACCCGCAAGACCAAGAAAACTTCGTGACTTGTTGCAAATTGGTGGGGTTAGCCAAGTTTTAATTGCTTCAATTTTAGATTCATCAACATGGACACCCTTTGAGGATACTACAAAACCCAAGAAAACCACTTTGTCAACTCCAAAAGTGCATTTTTTCAAGTTTGCATAAAGGCTTTCCTTGCGAAGAGTTTGCAACACAGATTTTACATGATTGATGTGCTCTTTCATGGTTTTGCTAAACACAAGAATATCATCAAAGTAAACCACAACAAAGACTCCAATGTAAGGACGAAGCACATGATGCATAAGACGCACGAAAGTACCGGGAGCTTCCGAAAGACCCATAGGCATCACTAACCATTCATATAAACCAAATTTGGTTTTGAAAGCAGTTTTCCATTCATCACCCTCTTGTATGCGGATTTGATAATAGCCACTTTTAAGATCAATTTTGGAGAAAAAGTTGGCTCCACTAAGTTCATCAAGCATGTCATCTAAGCGAGGAATGGGATGCCTATATCGAACGGTAATAGCGTTGATAGGTCTACAATCGGAACACAAGCGGAAACTTCCATCGGGCTTAGGCACGAGAATAATGGGGACGGCACAAGGGCTTAGGCTTTGACGTACATGGCCGTTGTCGATGAGTTGTTGTACTTGCCGTTTAATCTCCTTGGTTTCTTCGGGATTGACTCGGTATGGAGCTTTGTTTGGTAGAGGCGCTACGGGGATGAGGTCGATTCGATGCTCAATGCCTCGAAGAGGAGGTAGACCCGGAGGTAGCTCATCGGGAAAAACATCTTGAAATTCCTGCAGAAGAGATTGAAACACCAAAGGTAGCTCGTGAATGGTGTTAGTTTTTGGTTCTCCATCCTTGCACACAAGGACAAAGTGCATCACACTCGTTGGGTTCTCACACACTTCTCTCATCTCACTTTTGGTGGAAAATAGAATGAGGTTTTTCTATCTAGGCGAAGATTCGCTCAAATTTGGCTTGTGGCTCTCACTCACTTTTGGGTGGATCACTTTCTCACTCTTTTCTCTACGATATGTGGCTTGCTTGTCGGCTAACACGTGAGTAGGAGACATAGGTCGTAGCACATATTCCTTCCCTTTCATCTTGAAGCTATAGTGTTTGGTGCGCCCATTGTGGATGACACCACGGTCGAATTGCCATGGTCGACCTAGAAGTAGGTGGCAAACGGTCATTGGGACCACATCACATTCCAACGTGTCTTCATAAGCACCAATTTTGAAGGAGACTTGGACCGTATGCTCGACTCGTATAGTGCCGGAGTCACTTATCCATTGAACCTTGTAGGGGTGCGGGTGCTTCCTATTTACCAATTGGAGCTTGGAGCATAGTTCTTCACTTGCCAAGTTGTGGCAACTACCTCCATCGATGATGACCTTGATGGACCGTCCATTGATGCCGGCTTTTGTGTGGAAGATGTGGCATCGTTGGTCTTCTTCTTGTTGATGTTGAAGAGTCAAGACCTTGAGACAACGAGAGCGGGCTCAATCCTCATCACAAAAGACTTGATCATCTTCATCTTCGCTCACTGTCGGTGCATGGCCACTTGCTCAAGAGCTTCCATCTCCTCTTCACTCATGGAGTCATATGTGCCATCGTTGTTGAGGATCATGGTGCGCTTGTTGGTGCATTCAGATGACTTGTGGCCTCGCCGCAAGTGAAACACTTGAAGGAGCTTGTCTTGATGGTCTCATCGGTCGGCGTAGAGGATGAAGCACGCGGCTTGAGGCTGCTTGTAGTAGGAGGAAGACGACTTGAACTTGCCGAAGTCTTCTTGTAACTTGACTTGTCGTCGTTTCTTGAAGAAAGTTTGGTTGATGTAGATGTTGGAGGAGTCGTTGAAGCTTGGTTGTTGGAGAAGCCGAGGTCTTGGATGAGTACTTGGCGTCTTCGAAGTCATCTTGCACTTGGCGTTGCCCGCCTTTGTAGCTTGATGCACGAGCTCAATGAGGGTTGAGTATGGTTGGAAGTCGGCGATCTTCTTGATGGGATGATTGAGTCCATTCAAGAAACGTGCCATAGTTTGCTCATCATCTTCTTTGACATTGGCTCAAATCATAGCTATCTCCATTTCCTTGTAATATTCTTCAACACTCTTTGTTCCTTGCTTGAGTAGTTGGAGTTTCTTGAAGAGGTCGCGGTTGTAGTAGGTTGGCACAAAATGTGCTCGCATGACATCCCTCATTTGAGCCCAAGTAGTGATTGGAGGTTCACCTCTTGCTTGTCGTCGCTCAATGATTTGTTCCCACCATATGAGCACATACTCTTGGAACTCAAGTGATGCCATAGCGATTTTATTCGCTTCATCGTAGTTGTGCAACCGAAAGATTTTGTCAACCTTCAATGCCCATGAGAGGTAGTCTTCGGGGTCATTGCATCCGTTGAACTTGGGCATGGTGAATTTTAGCTTGCCGTAGCGTTGCTCTTCATTGTGATGTTGGCGATGTTGATGATGACGTCCTTGACGTGGATTGTACTCGTCTTCATGTTGCTCTTGGCGTGGAGGAAGACCATGATCAACTTGCCCTTGTTGAACTTCAGGTTGGGGTGGAGCTTGACGAGTTTGTGGAGGGGCTTGAGGAACTTGTCGTTGTACATGAGGTTGGTAGTTCCTCTCTTGGATTTCTTCTCGAAGGGCTTCCTCTTGATTGCGCCGTTCGCGATTGCGGTTGGCGAAGGCTCTACTTGATTCTTGAAGGGCACGTTGCGCCTCAAGAGCTTGCGCTTCACGTTGTTGTTGTTGAAGACGTTGAGCCTTGGCGTCTTGTTCGTCTTGGTGAAGACGTGCTCGTTCTTCCTCTTGTTGGCGACGAAGACATTGTCGTTCTTGAGCTTGAGCAAAAGCCACTTGGTTTGATTGAGGACGAGGAACTTGATCATCAACTTGCTCTTGTGAATGCTTGTCATGTAGCGGGTTGCGAGATGCATGACGGTCTTGGCGAGCGGCACGACGAAGAGTGTTCAAGTAGGTGTACTTGAGTCGAGAAGGTGTCGCCGAGTGTCGACTCGAGCGGCTCCGTCTTGATGATGAAGAAGTTGAATGATGCCAGTTTCTCATCAAAGCGCGGATCTCGTCCATTCTTGCATCATTCTCTTGCTTGTGAGCGTCGAACTTGTTGTTGAAGTAGTCTCTTGTACATTGCTCGGAGAGTCGCAAGTCGGTGGCGAGGTTGTCGATGCGGTCGCTCATTGCTTGTTGTTCTTGGTGCAACGCTCACAGTACAAAAGAGGTGGCTCTTGGTGACGTATGATGACATGTCGTCGTCTTGCTCGATGAAGAGTGGGTTGGTAGAGGTACTTGACCTATCCATCATTCCAAGCAAAATGTGAGTGGTAGAACGGAAAAGAACTTATACCAATGTACCTTTGACCGATGTTGAAGATGAATCAAGTTCACTCAAATGCGGACAATGAAATAGCACTCTTGGTACCGATTCTTGTCGGTTCTCACACCTACACAAATAAAAGCTTACGGTGGAGCTCGGTTAGGGTGGTGGCATAAAATTTGATGCAATTGTAAGTGAGACTCAATAATGTTGGAAATGATTCACAAATTTGCAAATGCAACAAGTAGACCAATAGCAAGATATGGTACACGGAAACACACACGCAAATAGATAATATGGGGTTATGCAACCAAGGATGAGCCAAAATGTGGAATTCACCAAGATGCTCTTGTTGCACAACACTAGAGAGACGCTAGCACGATTGCTCAATAGGCGGATACGAACTTGTGCACAACCTACTAAGCAAAAATGCAACGACTTCTATCCCAAGTATGCTATATGTATGGTGTTTCGATGTGTTGATCCAAGATGATCAAGTATGACAATCTTAATGTTGTATGATGCTATGGTTCTTGCTCATAAGCTCTTTGCTTATCTTTCTCTCTTTGCTTAAAAGCTTGATTGGCTCTTTCTCTTTTGAGCTCTTTTCTCATGCAAAACTTCACGAACCAAGATAGCAATTGTGTATGCGATGACAACTTTGTGACACACAAGTTGATGCTAAGATATGCACTACTTTGGTATGGTATGTATGCTATGGAGTATGATCTCTAATGTGGACAAGTCACGTTGCCGGCAATACTCAATAGCTAGTCTCGATGGGTAAGCAATGCAAAAGATGGGCTATGATGGTTATCAATGCAATTGCAAGTAATGACAAAGATGTCGGCGATGTTACCGTCCTTGGCGAGGATGAGCGGTGGTGATGTTGATGTTGAACCGTACCTAGATAGCCGAAACACAAAAGGATACGGAAACTCCAACTCAAATTCTCAAGGCAAAAGTTGGCTGATGCGGAGCATCCCACGCTCATCCCCATGTACACTCCATCTACTCTCCAAGCCCCAAGGATACATAAGATGAGACCTCGACTATGCGCCATTGGACCTAAGGTGAACCCGCTCCTTTCCGAATCTTCCCTTTCCGCATGTAAGACATGGATGCTACTTCAAGCGCGGACCTTGTGCATACTCAGGTACACCCGAGGAGACCATGGAGAGCCCAAGGACCAAGGCCAAGCATGCGCGAAAGCATGGAAGAGGAGAAGGAAGAAGAGCCAGATGCTACAGGCCCCGGACATCCGGCCCCACGGACATCCGCCCTTCCATAGAAGCCGGACATCCGCCCGAGCCCGACATCCGCGCCCATCACAACTGCCGAAGACTACAGGCCCGGACATCCGCCCCAGGCCCCGGACATCCGCCTCCCACGGCCCCGGATATCCGCCACTCGCCCGAAATCCGGCGCCCGCATCCGATTCGGCCGAACCAGACCCGCCAGCCGGACATCCGCCCCTAGCCCGGACATCCGGCGTCTCGGAAAGCCCGACATCCGCCCGACGCCGGACATCCGCCTCCCTGCTCTGCGCAAGAGTCCATCCGGGACTTGTCCCTTGTACCCCTTCGCCCGAGACTATATATACTTCATCCCTTCCTCTTTTTAGGGTTAGCGTTGATTTAGCTCATTAGATAGAGCTTCGCTCATCCATACCGGATCTACTCCATGAGAGAGACGCGCGCCCTCTTCGGAGACGATCCACCTTGGATTCAAGACCTCCTTTATGGAGAAGACCATCATCAAGACCTCCTCACGGAGAAGAACGGCTACCGCTTGTATCGTCCTTTGTTGACCTTGAATCATGTATCTCCCTTTGTGTTCTTTGATCTAGCATTTGTGTGACCGATTCCTTGTTGGTTGAGTGTTTTCCCTCGTTCCTCCCCGTGATTTCCTCGTGTTCTTCCGCTCGTTCTTCATGTCTCCCCGTAGGATCCGCTCCAACGTGAAAGATCATCCACGTTGGGTTCCGCCCTACATCATCTATGGATCAGAGCTTAGGTTGATCACGTTTTTGCAGCCCCTACCCCTCTTTTTCTAGCTTGATTTTGTTGATTTCGTCCTAAATCCGAAAATCCCCACCAAAAATAGCCCCAATTTTTTTTGTGATTTGTTAGTTTTGATGATGTTTTGTTGATTTTGATCCGTGGATTTGCTTGGTTTCAAGTGGATCTAGCATTCCCCCAAGTTTCCCCACCTTCCATCCACGAAATCCATCAAATTTTGCCCCCGAAATCATCAATTTCCGCCCCCAATTCGAAAATTTCGGCCCCAAACGAGATCGGGATTCGTCGGGCCGGACATCCGGGCCTCAGGCCGGACATCCGGGCCATCCGGCCGGACATCCGGGCCCTGGAGCACCAAATTCGCTCGGTTCTGGAAATACACCCCAGGAAATCCGGCCCCGAGCCCCGGATATCCGGCCCCTGGGATTTCAGTTTTTCCGTTTCACCGTTTTGTCTATAACTAATTCATCCGGAGTCCGATTTTGACGTTCTTTAGCTCGTTTCGAAGCTATTGACATCCCCCTTCCCATAAAAATACTACCACCACCATTTGACTCCATCAAATTTTTGAAAATTTGGCAAGTTTGCCTAGGCCTTCCACCATATCATCCGCATAGCCACCACCGACTTCCGCAACCTAACCCATTTTGTTCCCCTTTGCATTTGAGGTTGTTTGAGTTGTGACTCGAGTCTCCTAAGGTGTTTAGGCTACTTAGGGACGGTTGCATCTTCATCAACCACCACCACCACCATAACTTCCGCATAGGCTTGCCCACCATACACTTCCGACAACCCAACTTAACCCAATAGTTGTTTGAGCTTGTTTGAGTTGTGGCTTGTGTCTCCTAAGGTGTTTCGGCTACTTAGGGACGGCAACTTCAACTCCGACACGTGTATAGCCCATCATTCCACTTCCGCATTGCCAAGTGCAAACCACCACCGCATTCCCGCTACCACCATTTGACATTTGTCATTTGAGATTCTGAGTTCGCGGTTTTTCCGTTTCCTAAGGTGTTTCGGCTACTTAGGGACGAATCTCCATCATCTTGGTTTCTACATCAAGAACACCGCTACTCATCATCGCCGGACGGTAACCTCCATATCATCTTGGTATCGTGGTATCCCTCCATTGTATATTCCCCTTGCCATTGCATTGTTAACCCCTAGCCTTATTTTTGCGTTACTTGCCTATCGAGACTAGCCATTTGAGTATTGCCGGCAACGTTACTTGTGCACATTAGTGATCATACCTTCCATTACATACCATACCATATCATATTGGTATCATATCATCCATTGTGTCTCAAGTTTGTTCCCGCATACACACAATTGCTATCTTGGTTTGTGCATTGTGCAAAGTGGCCATAGAAAAAAAATAAAAAAAAAGAATAAGCTTTTTAAGGAAAAGAGAAATAGCAAAGAGCTTGTAAGCAATAGCCATAGCATCCAAATATATCATATGGTATCATACTTGATCATCTTGGATCATTGTGAGAGAAACACCGGGAACCATACATACATAGCATACTTGGGATAGAAAGTTTCTCCATTTTGCATCTTATAGGTTGTGAACAAGTGTCGTATCCGCCTATTGAGCAATCGTGCTAGTGTCTCTCTTGAGTTGTGCAACACGAGCGTTTTGGTGGATTCCACATTTTGAGCTCATTCCTTGGTTGCACGGCCCCATTTATCTATCCGTGTGTGTGTGTTTCCGTGTGCCACATATTGCTATTGGTCTACTTGTTTCGCTTATAATTTGTGAATCTCTTTCAACATTATTGACTCTTGCTAACATTTTGCATTAAATTTTTGTGCCACTATCCTCACCGAGCTCCTCCAAAAGCTTTACTTGTGTAGGTGTGAGAACCGACAAGGATTGGTACCAATAGTGTTATTTCATTGTCCGCATTTGAGTGAACTTGATTCATTGTCAACATCGGTCAAGATACATTGGTATAAGTTCTTCTCTTTCTCCCACTCATATTTGCTCGAGTCTTGTGATGGATAGGCAAGGCATTTCATCTACGGTCTTCGACAACAACGACGGCGTGAACAACTACATCACCAAAGCGTCTCTCTTCGATCTACAACGACAAGTGCAAGGCACACAATCAAGATTGCGAGAGCGCATCGAGAACATCTCCATCGACATTCATCACTCCGAAGCAAGGAGAAGGGACTACTTCGACAAGAAGCTTGCCGCACATAAAGAGGAGCAAGATGCAAGGATGGAGGAGATTTGGGCCTTGATCAAGTCTTCTTCCCCTTCGTCATCTTCAAGACGGCGACATTCAAGCCACAAGTCTTCGGAGCGCGAAAAAGATGCAAGTGCAAATCGTCCTCGTCCACATCTACATGGCGACCAACATCACGTTCGTGATCCACATCGTCATGAAGGGCAAGTCACCTCCAAGCATCATGTGCACGACGACGATGAACGACATCTACAACGACATCATCATCATGAAGATGCTCCACAAGCGCAAATGCACAAGTACCAACACGCCAAGTCGAAGCTTCATAAGCACAAGAGAAGACCGCGAGACGACCACCACCAAGACGGCGCTACGGCTACATCAACCACTTCGGCATCTTCGCCAAGTGTTCTCAAGGCATCTTCGCCTTTGGACGTACGGCATCTTCGCCTACTTCCCACGTGTACGCCTACATCGACTTCATCAAGTCCAAGGTGACCACCTACGAGCGAGGGAGACACTTCCATCTTCGGAAGCCCCTCAAGGAAGATGGCCGAGCATGGGAAACTCCCTTCGGTCATGGAGACGAGCTATGAGGTGCCACTTCATATGGGCCTCCAACACCAAGACGGTGACAAGACGGTCGAGCAAGGGCCATCCCTTCGACCACGGCTCTGGCGCGAACCTCTTCAACAACATGAAGACGACGCCCACATTGGACTCATACTCCGAGTCAAGCTACGCGACCGCGCATGGAGACATTTGCACCTACATCTCTCCGGCACCCACATATGTCGAGATGCCCCAATTGCCATGTGAGGAGAGCCACCACCCCATGAGTGACATGAGTGACTCCACCATACGTGGCATTGAGAGCATTTCCTATGAGAGGATGAGTGTGACCACCACTAGCCCCACACATGAGAGCATGCCACACATCCTATGTGAGGTTGAGCGCCATTTGAGTGACTCCACCCACCATACGAGTGAGAGCATCCTTGAGGGAGTGAGTGAGCCACAACACTTAGTGAGTGAGGTAGTTGAGACGGCATGTGAGGCCACTATGATTTCTAACGACTTAACCTCTACTCCTAGTGTGTTTTCTTCTTTGGTGCTAGGTCTCCTACATGACGACATGCCTATCCTCGACGAGTCCATCCCTACATTGGAGACGACGATGGCCATGGCGGACGATGATGCACCCCCCACATGGTTCCATCAACATGAAGATGACAACGAATGGATCATTGACACCTCACCTACAACACATGAGCGACGCTCCAAAGGTAACATAGGTGATGGTGCTTCTCTTGTCCCACTAGTGGACTCTCTTGACTTCGATTGCTCCCATGATGTTGACCCACCTATTACCATGCTTCATGCTAGTGAAACTTCTTCATGCCTTGACTTACCTATTTATGATGAATATGATGATGAGCATGTTGAGTTGCCTAGTTGTGATGCTATGCTCCATAGGACATCTTGTGAAAATTCTATTGGTCACTTCATGTTTGACAATCCATTGAACTTGTCATATGCTATGCGTGAGATCTCCCATATTGCCTCATTTCAATCTCAACATAGTAACTATGCATGCCCCATTAAAATAAATCCCATTTGCACTTATGGCATAGATGACGAGATGATGGTCATTGGCTTTTGCTTCTCTTGTGATGATATTGCCATGCTTCCTTTACATGATTTATGCAATTCATCTACTATTCCACGCCATGATCACATTGTTCCAAATATGCATTGTTTTGGATGTTGTCAATATTCTCCATGTGATGTTTCCATTAATGCTCATGAGGAGACCCCCATAGTTTCCTCATACATATTAGGAGATTTTGATTCATCCCATACTTTGCATGATTCATATAATTGCTTGCACCTTATGCATTCCATGGATAACAATGCTCTAGATATTTCTCATGATGCATTACACAATTTGAGTCTCCATTATGCTATACATGACAACAAACCTATCATGATGGATGACTGATGAGGACATCAATACCATTGTTACACCCACAGCCCCTCATTGCTACATATATTGGACCAATTACTAGAGCTCGCAAGACGCCAATTAAATTATCGGTACTTTCGTTTCTTGGTAATGATTCTAATGTTCATGAGAATATGATGCTGCTTAAATTGGATACATTTGTTTTGCTTACAAATGAAGGCCCTAGCTTGGAGAAGGATGGACATTGGAGCAAGAACGGAGTTACAAGTGATGATTTCAGGACTTTGAAGCCACCATAATGGGTGCATGAAGCCTTGGACGAAATATACAAGATGCTACTTCATAAATGTCGCCCCGAGGCTATTCTAGGTGCTGCGTCACCTTATTAGTGGGCCAGGCCCATGTAATTTCGAAATACTTAAGTATAGGCTGTTTTAGAGTCCGTATGTGTGGGGAAACAAGAGTTAGGGCTGATTTCGGACCCTCCACCAAGGGCCACGAAATTCCCCCTCTTCCTCCATATATACAGCCCTTAGGGCACCGCTTAGACATTGGGTTTTGTTTAGATTAAAAGTTCGCCATAGCTGCAACTTCGCAGATTTCGCTTGTGTTCAACGACTGGACAAAGGCGCCACAGAACCCCCTTGATCAATAAAGCTTTCATCTTATATTCGCAATATCCAGATTGCAATCTCAGTTTCTTGCTTGTTCTTCGCTTGCTCGCAGGAACAGACCCTCGTGGTCAGGTTGATCGTGTTCGGCGTGGTCAATAACCTCTCGAGTTGGTTTAGCGATTGCTAAGGCGCGACGCCCTCAAGACGTTCAGTAGTCGGATCGTCAAAGTCGACTTCCTCCAAAGCGAAAACCACATCTCATCGGAAGACGGACACCTTTGCCTCTATCAAGTGGTATCAGATTTTCAGGTTGCTCGCTGAGATTTTACAGTTTTTCGAGATTAGATCGAGTCTGTTCTTCATACCTAAAGTCCACGAAAAAGCCACAAAAAAAATTAGGGTTAGTTCATCATATCCGAACCAATCTGAGCCTTTGCATAATCTTTTTAGGGTTTTGCTTTGTTGAATTTGCGGTTGCATCGTCGTGTCTAGTTGCTGGTCTTAGAGTCTAGTCTTTTAGAGTTTCGAGTTCTGGTCATAAGTTGTCACGCCGCCGCACCATCATCCGTATCCATATACCACCACCAATCCGTATCCAAATACCACCACCAATCCGTATCCATATACCACCACCGCTACCATATACCACCACCGCTGCCATATACCACCAGCATATATCCACCACCATATATCCACCATCAATCCGAGTTCCTTGTATATTAGGTTTGTTTTCGAGATCCATCTAGTTTCCGATTCGTGTTTCCTTGCCGGAGTCTGGAAACCACCCTCCGTTTAGGCCCAAAATTTTCCGAAAACGCACTTGTCGAAAAAATTTCTGGCTATCCTATTTTTAAGTGTTTCTAAGCGTATTGAGACAGTCGCCGTTATAGAAAGTTTTTTTTGACCCGTTTCCAGTTTTTGGGTCCGGGCAGTCGAAAAAAAAAATTTTTGGTCAAAAAAATTTCGTGCCCATCCTGTCAGTTTGACCTCGGAAGAGTTTTGAGACACTCGCCATTATAGTGATTTTTCGCAAAAAAAAAAAGCAGCGAAAAAAAAAGCGAAAAAAAAATTTCCAGAGTGTGCTTTTCCGTTGTTTCCGTGCAGCGCCGTGATTTTGTTAGTGTTCTAGGCTCGCGCTCTCTAGCACGGTTCAGCCTAGGACCACCTGACAACCGTCGTTGAGCGCTTATTCAACTTTGCATCTCTGAATTGATTATTGCCAACCTTTTTTGCTACCATATTATAAGCCTTCCCAGCTCCACATACATCTACTTCGTATGCTTGACTCTCCCCGTAATCGCTCTATCCAAGCTTTGAGAGTTTTGACTACATCGGTTGCCGATCACCTTTCTTGCTGGGTAAGAACTGGTAAGAATTTGAGATTTGCTGACGGATTTGTGATCGCCCACCACACCACCACCACCACTTCCTAGTAGTCTGTCAATCATATTCTTGTGTGTTTCTATTGCTGCTAACCATGGCAGGATCACAAGCCGACGAGACCGACCGGGAGAACATGACAAACAAAGCGCTACATGATAAGTTTCAACAAATGATGAGTGGGCAGGTGGACGATGTGCTAAATAGATTTGAAGAGGCCATGGAGAAGATAGATGGCATTGAGAAGGCGTTCGAAATAAAGCTCGATAACAAGTTTAATGAATTGCTCGTGCGTCTACCACCACCACCACCGGCTGCACCTAACGCACCTCTACTCCAACAACACGGACTACCTCCACATCGCGAAACAGCCCTCCGCCGAGCTTCCCGTGTCCCTCTTCACCGCCAAGCTGCTGGTGCTGCTGTTGATACTTCGTGGCTCCTGCTGCTGCAAGGGGAGGATGATTATGTGAGAGCTTATGAGGATGAGGTTGATCAACATCGAACTACGTGCAACCACCAGCACCACAACCACCAGGTCGCCCACATGCAAATAATGGCAATGTTGGGCTCCCCTTCAGTACGAGATCATGACCATCTCCTAAACTGAAATTGAATATTCCACCATTTGAGGGTAGATATGTTCTGATATATATCTTACTTGGGAGTTAGAAACTGAACAACGATTTACATGTTTACAATATCCCGAGGAGAGACGTGTTCCTGCTGCTGTTTGTGCTTTCACTAGCTTTGCATGTGTTTGGTGGTCTGAACATTGTAGATTATATCCTGTTCCAGCTACTTGGGCTGCTTTGAAAACTGCTATGCGACTCGTTTGGTTCCACCATATTATCAGCGTGAATTACTTCAAAAATTGCAGCGCTTAAGACAAGGAAAAATTTCGTAGAAGAATATTATCAGGAATTACAAACTGGCTTGATTAGATGTGGTATTGTTGAGGAGAATGAAGCTATGCTTGCACGTTTTCGGGTGGATTAAATAGAGATTCAGACCATTCTAGACTACAAGGATTATAATAATATCACTCGATTATTCCATCTTGCTTGTAAAGCTGAACGTGAAGTGCAGGATCGATGTGCCTTGGCGCGGACTAACTTTTCTCGCAGGTCGACCTTCATCATGGACACCACGTGCATCATCTACTTCCACACGCTCTACTACACCGCACCTCCGTCGGCTGCCACCTCCAACCGTGATACAAGAAAGCAGGCACAACCACCACTATCGCCAAGAGTACACCTGCTGGGCCTACAGAGCTCTTCTTCTTCCATGGCGTCAACAGGCACACAAGTGATATTATTTGTCGTCGTTGTAAGGGAAGAGGACATTTTATGAGAGAATGCCAATCTCAGCGTGTGATGATTGCTACCGAGGATGGTGGGTATGAGTCTGCTAGTGACTATGATGAAGAGACTTTGGCTCTTATTACACATGAAGAACACGGTGGAGATGATTCTGATCTTGAGACGCAATACATGGCTGTGAAGATGCCGACAGGTATGAATGTTTAGTTGCTCAACGTGTTTTGAGTGTGCAGGTTACACAAGCTGAGCAAAATCAGAGGCATAACTTGTTCCATACAAAGGAGTTGTGAAGGAACGTTCTATTCAGCGCCATCATAGATGGAGGAGCTGCAACAACTTGGCTAGCATGGATATGGTGGAGAAGCTTTCTCTCACCACAAGAACACATCCACATCCTTACTACATCCAATGGTTCAACAACAGCGGCAAGGTTAAGGTAACACGTACTGTTCGTGTGCATTTTAGTATCTCTACATATGCTGATTATGTTGATTGTGATGTGGTACCTATGCAAGCATGTTCCTTATTACTTGGTAGACCATGGCAATTTGATAAAAATTCTGTACACCATGGTAGAAACAATCAGTATACTCTTGTTCACAAGGATAAAAATATTACTTTGCATCCTATGACTCCTGATTCCATTTTGAAAGATGATATTAATAGAGCTAATAAAGCAAAACAGGAGAAAAATAAGAGTGAAAATCAGATTGTGGCAAAAGAATTTGAGCAACAAATGAAGCCTAATAATAAACCATCTAATGTTGCTTCTGAAATTAAACTGAAAAGTGCATGTTTATTTGCCACCAAATCTGATATTGATGAGCTAGATTCTAGCAAATCTGTTTGCTATGCTTTTGTGTGCAAAGAGGCATTATTTTCATTCGAGGACGTGTCTTCCTCTTTGCCCCCTGCTGTCACTAACATTTTGCAGGAGTTCACGACGCCTTCCCACAAGACGTGCCACCGGATTACCACCTATTCGAGGGATTGAGCATCAAATTGACTTAATTCCGGTGCATCGCTACCCAACCGCGCACCATACCGCACTCAATCCAGAGGAGACGAAGGAGATTATGCGTCAAGTACAGAGCTGCTCGACAAAGGTTATATACGCTAATCTCTTAGTCCTTGTGCTGTTCCTATTATACTAGTGCCTAAAAAGGATGGTACGTCGGCGTATGTGTGTTGATTGTAGAGGCATTAATAATATTACTATTCGTTATCGCCATCCTATTCCTAGGCTAGATGATATGCTTGATGAATTGAGTGGCTCTACAATATTCTCCAAAGTTGATTTATGAGTGGATACCATCAAATTCGTATGAAATTGGGAGATGAATGGAAAACAGCATTTAAAACTAAGTTTGGATTATATGAGTGGTTAGTCATGCCTTTTGGGTTAACTAATGCACCTAGTACTTTCATGAGATTAATGAACGAAGTTTTACGTGTTTTCATTGGACGATTTGTGGTAGTTTACTTTGATGATATACTGATTTATAGCAAATCTTTGGAAGAACATTTGGAACATTTACGTGTTGTTTTTAATGCTCTACGTGATGCACGCTTGTTTGGTAACCTTGGGAAGTGCACCTTTTGCACCGATCGCGTATCTTTTCTTGGCTATGTTGTTACTCCACAGGAATTGAAGTTGATAAAGCCAAGATTGAAGCTATTGAGAGTTGGCCGCAGCCCAAAACGGTCACACAAGTGAGGAGTTTTCTTGGACTCGCTGGTTTCTATAGGCGTTTTGTGAGAGACTTTAGCACCATTGCTGCACCTCTCAATGAGCTTACAAAGAAGGATGTGCCTTTTGTTTGGGGTACCGCATGGGAAGAAGCCTTCACGGTATTGAAAGATAAGTTGACACATGCTCCTTTACTCCAACTTCCCGACTTTAATAAGACTTTTGAGCTTGAATGTGATGCTAGTGGAATTGGATTAGGAGGTGTGTTATTACAAGATGGCAAACCTGTTGCATACTTTTCGAAA
Organism: Aegilops longissima; assembly: GCA_021605205.1. Taxonomy (NCBI): domain Eukaryota; kingdom Viridiplantae; phylum Streptophyta; class Magnoliopsida; order Poales; family Poaceae; genus Aegilops; species Aegilops longissima. The sequence goes on along the minus strand of CM038676.1, from coordinate 237,355,989 downwards.
AATTGAGTGGGCCTAGTCTGAACTATTCTACTTATGACAAAGAATTATATGCTCTTGTTAGGACTTTAGAGACATGGCAACATTATTTATGGCCCAAAGAATTTGTTATACATTCTGATCATGAATCTTTGAAACATATTAAAAGTCAAGCTAAACTGAATCGTAGACATGCTAAATGGGTTGAATTCATTGAGACTTTCCTTATGTCATTAAACACAAGAAGGGTAAAGAAAATGTTATTCTTGATGCTTTGTCTCGTCGCTATACTATGCTTTCACAACTTGACTTCAAAATATTTGGTTTGGAGACCATCAAAGATCAATATGTGCATGATGCTGATTTTAAAGATGTAATGCAGAATTGTAAAGAAGGAAGAACATGGAACAAGTTCGTTATTAATGATGGTTTTGTGTTCCGTGCTAACAAGCTATGCATTCCTGCTAGCTCTGTTCGTCTTTTGTTGTTGCAGGAGGCGCATGGAGGAGGATTAATGGGACACTTTGGCGCCAAGAAGACGGAGGATATACTTGCTACACATTTCTTTTGGCCAAAGATGAGACGGATGTTGAGCGTTTTGTTGCTCGCTGCACTACATGTCAAAAAGCTAAGTCACGACTCAATCCTCATGGTTTATATATGCCTTTGCTCTGTGCCTAGTGTTCCTTGGGAGGATATATCTATGGACTTTGTTTTAGGTTTACCTCGAACAAAGAAGGGAGGATAGCATATTTGTTGTCGTGGATAGATTCTCGAAAATGGCACACTTTATACCATGTCATAAAAGCGATGATGCTGTTAATGTTGCTGATTTGTTCTTTCGTGAAATTATTCGCTTGCATGGTGTGCCAAATACTATTGTTTCAGATCGTGATACTAAATTTCTTAGCCACTTTTGGAGATGTTTATGGGCTAAGTTGGGGACTAAACTGCTTTTAGTACTACTTGTCACCCCCAAACCGATGGATAAACTGAAGTAGTCAATAGAACATTGTCTACTATGCTTAGGGCTGTGTTGAAGAATAATAAGAAAATGTGGGAAGAATGCTTGCCTCATATTGAATTTGCTTATAATCGTTCATTGCATTCTACAACTAAGTTGTGCCCTTTTGAAATTGTGTATGGCTTCCTACCTCGTGCACCTATTGATTTGTTGCCTCTTCCATCTTCGGAGAAGGTTAATTTTGATGCTAAAGAACGTGCTGAATTGATTTTAAAATGCATGAGATAACTAAGGAAAACATTGAGCGATGAATGCTAAATATAAACTTGCTGGAGATAAGGGTAGAAAACATGTTGTCTTTGCACTGGAGATCTTGTTTGGTTACATTTGCGTAAGGATAGGTTTCCTAATTTGCGCAAATCAAAGCTAATGCCACGTCTTGATGGTCCATTTAAGGTGTTAGAGAAAATAAATGATAATGCATATAAACTTGAGCTGCCTGCAGATTTTGGGGTTAGTCCCACTTTTAACATTGCAGATTTGAAGCCTTATTTGGGTGAGGAATATGAGCTTCCGTCGAGGACGACTTCATTTCAAGAAGGGAGGATGATGAGGACATCAATACCATTGTTACACCCACAGCCCCTCATTGCTACATATCTTGGACCAATTACTAGAGCTCACAGACGCCAATTAAATTATCGTACTTTCGTTTCTTGGTAATGATTCTAATGTTCATGAGAATATGATGCTGCCTAAATTGGATACATTTGTTTTGCTTACAAATGAAGGCCCTAGCTTGGAGAAGGATGGACATTGGAGCAAGAACGGAGTTACAAGTGATGATTTCAGGACTTTGAAGCCACCATAATGGGTGCATGAAGCCTTGGACGAAATATACAAGATGCTACTTCATAAATGTCGTCCGAGGCTATTCTAGGTGCTGCGTCACCTTATTAGTGGGCCAGGCCCATGTAATTTCGAAATACTTAAGTATAGGCTGTTTTAGAGTCCGTATGTGTGGGGAAACAAGAGTTAGGGTTGATTTGGACCCCTCCACCAAGGGCCACGAAATTCCCCCCTCTTCCTCCATATATACAGCCCTTAGGGCACCGTTTAGACCTTGGGTTTTGTTTAGATTAAAGTTTGCCATAGCTGCAACTTCGCGCATTGCCGTTTGTGTTCAACGACTGCACAAAGGCGCCACAGAACCCCACCTTGATCAATAAAGCTTTCATCTTATATTCGCAATATCCAGATTGCAATCTCAGTTTCTTGCTTGTTCTTCGCTTGCTCGCAGGACAGACCCTCGTGGTCAGGTTGATCGTGCTCGGCGTGGTCAATAACCTCTCGAGTTGGTTTAGCGATTGCTAAGGCGCGACGTCCTCAAGACGTTCAGTAGTCGGATCGTCAAAGTCGACTTCCTCCAAAGCGAAAACCACATCTCATCGAAAGACGGGACACCTTTGCCTCTATCAATGACATGTTTCTATATCACGCATCTCATTTGTTTGAGCATTGGATATTTTGTGCTAACCGACACATGCATGTGCGCATCATGATGGATGATGTGTACATATACCATGCACACACAATTTTTCCTTTTTCTTTGTTTTGTGTAGGTACCCACATACACTCATCAACATCTCAATCCCATGAGTTGACGAAACGAGCTCTTGAGAGCAACGATGACTTGGGATCACGTGGACTTTCATTCCCACCATTCCTTTTGCGCAAGGACTACGCGCATCTCTTCTACTTGGCTCTCACACGGCTATGGGCTATTTACCACTTGCCACCTTATGCTCATTCTACCGTGTTCACTTTGCATGTTGATAGAGGCAAAGGTGTCCCGTCTTTCGATGAGATGTTGGTTTCCGCTTTGGAGGAAGTCGACTTTGACGATCCGACTACGAACGTGCGAGGCGTCGCCGCTACTTAGCAATCGCTAAACCAACTCCGAGAGGTTATTGACCACGCCGAGCACGATCAACCGACCACGAGGGTCTTTTCTCGCGAGCAAACTAAGAACAAGCAAGAAACTGAGATTGCAATCTGGATATTGCGAATATAAGATGAAAGCTTTATTGATCAAGGTGGGGTTCTGTGGACGCTTTGTCCGGTCGTTGAACACAAACGGCACGCGAAGTTGCAGCTATGGCGAACTTTTAATCTAAACAAAACCCAAGGTCTAAACGGTGCCCTAAGGGCTGTATATATGGAGGAAGAGGGGGAATTTCGTGGCCCATGGTGGAGGGGTCCAAATCAACCCTATCTCTTGTTTCCCACACATACGGACTCTAAAAATAGCCTATACTTGTGTATTTCAAAATTACAAGGGCCTGGCCCACTAATAAGGTGACGAGCACCTAGAATAGCCTCGGACGACATTTATGAAGTAGCATCTTGTATATTTCGTCCAAGGCTTCATGCACCCATTATGGTGGCTTCAAAGTCCTGAAATCATCACTTGTAACTCCGTTTGTTCCCTTTGCGCATGGCATTATCTCCATGCTTGTTCTTGCTCCAATGTCCATCCTTCTCCAAGCTAGGGCCTTCAATTGTAAGCAAAACAAATGTATCCAATTTAGGCAGCATCATATTCTTATGAACATTAGAATCATTACCAAGAAGTTTAAAGTACTGATAATTTAATTGGCGCATGCGAGCTCTAGTAATTGGTCCAAAGATATGTAGCAGAGGGGCTGTGGGTGTAACAATGGTATTGATGTCCTCATCACATGTTATGCTTGCTTCTATGCCTTTGCCATGCACTTGTGACCCTTGCTTGCATCTACCCATGATTCACCATTATGCTACTCCTATGTGTATTTGCATGCTTGGTGGAGATCCTAGTAGCTATTGTCATGATTTCTTTGTGCTCCATGCTATTGATGCTTTTTGTGTTGGGAGAGCCATGATGCCCCATTGCTATTTACATATGGTCTCTCGCCAATACATTGATGATAATTTTCTCATATCTTGCTTTCATGTTTGTGCTATGCCATGTGAATTATTCATGTCCACTATTTGCACACATGACATGCTTGCCTTGATTCCATCTAGTACGTTGCATCTTCGCACTACTAGCTTGCTTCATTTGATTGGTATGATTGCTTGCTATGTTGCATCACCCATGTTCCACTATTACTTGCTTTCTTGGGTTGATGACATATATGCTCATGCCTCTCACATGATATATCTTGATCATGGTCTCTTGTGTCCATTAGTTGCCTCTTGCATATCCACTTGTATTGAGTGCAACCATACTATGCTTATTGATCTTGGAGACTTTGACATATTACTCGTGATGCATGCTTCTTTGATTGAGCCTATTGTCTTTGGTTGTTCTTACATCATATGCCTCCATACTTTGAAATGCTCCCTCGTACTTTCTTATGATGAGCATGATGCATACACTCGTTGGGTATCTTACCACTCGAATGATAGGTTTTGCACTTCCACTAACCTCATTTGTTTTTCCGAGTGTTTGTCATGTTCTTTCATTTTGGAGGTTTCACAAGGCGGTGCCATTATGCGACATATTGGATATGTGAAGACATACATGTTGTACGACTCCAACATCTTTGGGAACTTTCTTGAGGTGAACTCCTTCCCTTTGAGCCATCCTCCAGTTTGCATATTGGATGGGTCACTCTTTCATTGTTGTTTCCTTCTTGTTGTCTACATGACACATCTCACGGACGGAGGAGCGACATTGGAGATTGGCTCTATGTACCTTTACATTGAGGAGCACTTGGACTTGGATGCACCTTCGAAATTCCACTCATGCCACGACATCGAGCATTGGTACACCACCATATCCATATTTGTTGATTGTGCTCATACATGTCATGCTCGATGGACATACCATACTCACCACAAGTTTGCACCCTATGCATGGATTGACACATATTATGATTGTCTTGTTGCACCTATTCCCATGTCATCCATGATATATGAACTTGTGCATTTTCTTAGCAAATTTGTTGTGATCTTCCTTGATGGCATATTCATACATCATGATCATATTGCCCATCATCAATTGCATGATAACATACACATGTTGCGCATCCATTGCCATATTCATGCTTTTGATGCACCATCCCATTATGACATCATTTTGCACCGTGGTTGCATTCATCATATTCACAACACATTTGTGTGCACAATGATTGCATTTCCTCCCATGAATGCTTTGCATCTCATTCTAGATCATCTTGATAAGCTTCATGCGCTTTGTCACGACCAATCTTGCCGCACGGACTCATTCTTACATGATGGACACTTTGTGTGCGCCAACCATTGTATTTCCGAGTGTTGCTTGTGTTTGCTCTTTTTGCATGTCTATCACTCTGGCGACACCTTGGACTACTTGGATTGCACCATATCTTCAACTTCGTCCAACTACAAGTCCGTCTACGACAACCGTTTCCATGGTGATGAGGATCACGATCCGAGGTCGGATCTTTCCCAAGGGAGGGGAGATGATGCGGAGCATCCCACGCTCATCCCCATGTACACTCCATCTACTCTCCAAGCCCCAAGGATACATAAGATGAGACCTCGACTATGCGCCATTGGACCTAAGGGGAACCCGCTCCTTTCCGAATCTTCCCTTTCCGCATGTAAGACATGGATGCTACTTCAAGCGCGGACCTTGTGCATACTCAGGTACACCTAGGGGTGGAAACGGATCGGATGCGGATCGGATAGTGCTCTTACCACTTCCATTTTCATATTTTCAAAACGAATCCGAATCCGAATACGGATGTTATCGGATACGGATGCGGCTCGGATATTATTCGAATATGGATACGTATCGGATATTTTCTTGATTCCGAACGGATGCGAATAATATCAACATATTGCTTAAGTAAATTAGTCGATAGCTATGTGACCGGAAATAATCAACTTGTGACATACAATAATTCAATGATAAATAGGTTTATGAATAAATACTATTGTAATGCATAATAATTTATAAGTTTAATCATATAAAGAGTAAAATTTGACTACTTATTTGACTTTTATGTTGGATAATTGGAATATTGGGTCTAGAATTTTGAAAATTACCTCCCATAATCTTATTCGGATACGGATATATCCACTTCCATATCCATATTTGTGTCAAAATCTCCTACCATATTTTATTTTTAATTTGTTTAACAAATTCGGATACGGATAATTTCCATTTCCATTTTGGTTCGGATGCGGATGTTTCGGATACGAATAGGCATTTTCTCGAATACGAATATCGGATATTTCGGATTATCCGCTACCACTTTCCACCCCTAGGTACACCCGAGGAGACCATGGAGAGCCCAAGGACCAAGGCCAAGCATGCGCGAAAGCATGGAAGAGGAGAAGGAAGAAGAGCCAGATGCTACAGGCCCCGGACATCCGGCCCCAGCCCGGACATCCGGCCCTTCCCGCAAGCCGGACATCCGCCCGAGCCCGACATCCGGCGCCCATCACAGCTGCCGAAGACTACAGAGGCCGGACATCCGCCCCAGGCCCGGACATCCGGCCTCCCACGGCTCCCGGATATCCGGCCACTCGCCCGGAAATCCGACGCCCGCACCCGATTCGGCCGAACCAGACCCCGCCAGCCCGGACATCCGGCCCCTAGCCCGGACATCCGGCGTCTCGGGAAAGCCCGGACATCCGGCCCGACGCCCGGACATCCGGCCTCCCCTGCTCACAAGATGCATCCGGACTTGTCCTTGTACCCTTCGCCCGAGACTATATATACTTCATCCCTTCCTCTTTTTAGGGTTAGCGTTGATTTAGCTCATTAGATAGAGTCTCATCCATACCGGATCTACTCCACGAGAGACCGCGCCCCTCTTCGGAGACGATCCACCTTGGATTCAAGACCTCCCTTTGCGGAGAAGACCATCATCAAGACCTCCTCACGGAGAAGAACGGCTACCGTTTGTATCATCCTTTGTTGACCTTGAATCATGTATCTCCCTTTGTGTTCTTTGATCTAGCATTTGTGTGACCGATTCCTTGTTGGTTGAGTGTTTTCCCTCGTTCCTCCCCGTGATTTCCTCGTGTTCTTCCGCTCGTTCTTCGTGTCTCCCCGTAGGATCCGCTCCAACGTGAAAGATCATCCACGTAGGGTTCCGCCCTACATCATTGGCAACATTGTCGGAATTGGTAGTGGGAAAGGCTATGGTGGCGTTATGCGGAAGTGGTGGAGGTAAATGGAAGTGTATGTGGGCACGGGACAAAATTTGGCGAAAGTTAGGCGGTGAACGGGGTGGTGGATGGGGATTGTTGTTACCAGGGGACGAATTTCCGGGCTGGAAGCCGGATGTCCGGGGCGCCGGATGTCCGGGCTGGTCGGGCCGGATGTCCGGGGTGCCGGATGTCCGGGCTGCTCGGGCCGGATGTCCGGGCTCAGGGTCCGTGGACGAACTCGATGAACACCGCGTGGAGAGGTCAAATCCGGGGCAAAATTCGGGCGATTTTGTGGATGGAAATTGTGGAAAAGATGGGGAAATGCTAGATCTACCTGCAACACACGAAATCCGCGGATCAAATCCAACAAAACTTCATCACACTAACAAATCACAAAAAAAATTTGGGGCTATTTTTGTGGGGAATTTTCGGAATTAGGACAAAAACAACAAAATCAAGCTAGAAAAAGAGGGGTAGGGCTCCAAAAACGTGATCAACGTGGCTCATGATACCAAGATGATGTAGGGCGGAACCCTACGTGGACGATCTTTCACGTTGGAGCGGATCCTACGGTGAATCACGAAGAACACGCGGAAGAACAAGAGGGAAACACGGGGAAAACGAGAGAGAAGTCACTCAACCAACAAGAGATCAATCACACAAGTGCTAGATCACCGATCACATAGAGTGGCACAAGATTCAAGATCAACAAAGGAAAGATACAAACGGTAGCCGTTCTTCTCCGTGAGGAGGCCTTGATGGGGTCCACCCTAGAAGGGGGTCTTGAATCCGCTTGGGGGATCTTCTCCGTAGAGGTCCTGATCTCCGAGGAGAAGTAGCCAAGTGGATGAGCAAAGGCTCTCACACAAGAATATGAGCTAATCCAATGCTACCCTAAAAAGAGGAAGGGGATGAAGTATATATAGTCTCGGGGGCGAAGGGGTACAAGGGACAAGTCCCGGATACACTGACGCAGTGGGAGGCCGCATGTCCGGCGCCGGGCGGATGTCCGGTTTTCGCGAGGCGCCGGATGTCCGGGCTACCCGCCGGATGTCCGGCTGTGGCGACTATTTCGCCGAATTGGGTGAGAGGTGCCGGATTTCGGGCTTCAGCGGAGATCCGGTGGTGGCGGATGTCCGGGCTTGGACGCCGGATGTCCGGGCCCTGTAGGCTTGGCCAGCTTGGCTGAGGGTGAGGTAGATGCTCCAGGGGCCGGATGTCCGGGGCCATGGCCGGATGTCCGGGGCCTGGAAGGTGATCTTATCCGTTTCCGTTGGTTCTCTTCATCCATGGACTTGGCGGCTTGTCCGTCTTCACGTGCACCCTCGGGAGGTTCCCCTTGACACCTAATCATGCATAGCATATCGGACTTAGGTAGTATCCATGTCTCTAGTGGATCATATGCGATATCAATAAGGAAGGAGGTCACCTTGTTCTCGAGAGCTCTAGCTCTAGCTCGTGTCATGGGTCCTCTTGGCTCTTGATGAGACGGTTGTGGATGCATGGGGATGATCGTGGGATGCTCCGCATCAGATGTTCTCGATGCGCTCCCGCAATCTTGATTGTGTGCCTTGCACTTGTCGTTGTAGATCGAAGATAGACGCTTTGGTGATGTAGTTGTTCACGCCGTCGTTGTTGTCGAGGACCGAAGAGGAAATGCCTTGCCTATCCATCACAAGACTCGAGCAAATATGAGTGGGAGAAAGAGAAGAACTTATACCAATGTACCTTGACCGATGTTGACAATGAATCAAGTTCACTCAAATGCGGACAATGAAATAGCACTATTGGTACCAATCCTTGTCGGTTCTCACACCTACACAAGTAAATCTTATGGAGGAGCTCGGTGAGGATAGTGGCACAAAAATTTAATGCAAAATGTTAGCAAGAGTCAATAATGTTGAAAAAGATTCACAAATTCGCAAGTGAAACAAATGGACCAATAGCAAAGAATGGCACACGGAAACACCCACACGGATAGATAAATGGGGTCGTGCAACCAAGGTATGAGCACAAAATGTGGAATCCACGGAAAACGCTCGTGTTGCACAACTCAAGAGAGATGCTAGCACGATTGCTCAAAAGGCGGATACGACACTTGTGCACAACCTATAAGATGCAAAATGGATAAACTTCTATCCCAAGTATGCTATGTATGTATGGTTCCCGGTGTTTCTCTCAAGATGATCCAAGATGATCGGATATGACAATCTTATATGCAATGTGGTATGATGCTATGGCACTTGCTTACAAGCTTCTTTGCTCTCTTTCTTTTGCTTAAAAGCTTTTTTTTCTATGGCCACTTTGCACAATGCACAAACCAAGATAGCAATTGTGTGTATGTGGGAACAAACTTGTGACACAAGATATGATACCAATATATGCACCACAATGATATGGTATATATGCTATGGGAAGTATGATCACTAATGTGCACAAGTAACGTTGCCGGCAATACTCAAATGGCTAGTCTCGATAGGCAAGTAACGCAAAAGTAAGGCTAGGGGTTAACAATGCAATGGCAAGGGAATATACAATGGAGGATACCACGATACCAAGATGATATGGAGGTTACCGTCCGCGATGATGAGTAGCGGTGTTCTTGATGTAGATACCAAGATGATGGAGACTCGTCCCTAAGTAGTCAAACACCTTAGGAAACGGAAAACCGCGAACTCAAAATCTCAAACGCCAAATGTCAAAATGGTGGTAGCGGAATGCGGTGGTGGTTTGCACTTGGCAATGCGGAAGTGGAATGATGGGCTATACACGTGTCGGAGTTAAAGTTGCCGTCCCTAAGTAGCCGAAACACCTTAGGAGACACAAGCCACAACTCAAACAAGCTCAAACAACTATTGGGTTAAGTTGAGGTGGTTGAAGTGTATGGTGGGCAAGCCTATGCGGAAGTTATGGTGGTGGTGGTGGTTGATGAAGATGCAACCGTTCCTAAGTAGCCTAAACACCTTAGGAGACTCGAATCACAACTCAAACAACCTCAAATGCAAAGGGGAACAAAATTGGTTAGGTTGCGGAAGTCGGTGGTGGTTATGCGGAGGATGTGGTGGAAGCCCTAGGCAAAGATGCCAAAGTTCCGAAAATTTGATGGAGTCAAATTATGGTGGTAGTATTTTTATGGGATGGCGGATGTCAATAGCTTCAAAACGAGCTAAAGAACATCAAAAACGGACTCCGGATGAATTAGTTATGGACAAAACGGTGAAACGGGAAATCTGAAATCCCAGGGGTCGGATGTCCGGGGTGGAGCCCGGATTTCCGGGGGTGTCTGTCCAGAACCGAGCAGATTTGGCGCTCCAGGAGCCGGATGTCCGGCCAGATGGCCCGGATGTCCGGCCTGAGGCCCGGATGTCCGGCCTGACGAATCCAGATCTCGTTTGGGGCGGAAATTTTTGAATTGGGGGCGGAAATTGATGATTTCAAGGTCAAAATTGAAGAGATTTCGTGGATGGAAAGTGGGGAAACTTGGGGAAATGCTAGATCCACTCGAAACCAAGCAAATCCATGGACCAAATCAACAAAACATCATCAAAACTAACAAATCACAAAAAAAATTGGGGCTATTTTTGGTGGGGATTTTCGGATTTAGGACGAAATCAACAAAATCAAGCTAGAAAACACGGGGTAGGGGCTCCAAAAACGTGATCAACGTGGCTCATGATACCAAGATGATGTAGGGTGGAACCCTATAGCGTCGATTTTTCACGTTTGGAGTGGATCCTACGGGGAGACACGAAGAACGAGCGGAAGAACACGAGGAAATCACGGGGAGGAACGAGGGAAAACACTAAACCAACAAGGAATCGGTCACACAAATGGTAGATCAAAGAACACAAAGAGATACACGAGATCCAAAGTCAACAAAGGTAGAGGATACAAAGGAACCGTTCTTCTCCACGAGGAGGGCTTGAATCCACAAGGGGATCTTCCCACAAGGGGGGTCTTGAATCCGATAGGATCTTCTCCGAAGAGGCTGCGGTCTCTCACGAGGAGGAGATCCGATGGATGAGCGAAGCTCTATCTCTAACTTGAGCTAAATCAACACTAACCCTAAAACGTAGGTGGAGGGGGACTATATATAGTCTAAGGGGCGAAGGGGTACAAGGGCCTCGGCCCGGATGCACTGCACGCGGGTAGGGGAGGCCGGATGTCCGGGCGACGGGCCGGATGTCCGGGGCTTCGGGACGGGCCGGATGTCCGGACTGGGAGGCCGGATGTCCGGGCTGGCCTGGGTCTTCCAGATGCGTTCGGTGATGGAGGGGCCGGATTTCCGGGCGAAGGGGCCGGATGTCCGGGGCTTCAGGAAGAGCCGGATGTCCGGGGCATGTTGCCGGATGTCCGGGCTGCTGGTCCTTTTCGCTGTTCTCTGGATAGCCGAAGCCGGATTTCCGGGGAAAGGGCCGGATGTTCGGGCTGGGCCGGATGTCCGGGCTGGGGCTGGATGTCCGGCCGCTGTAGCAGCTGGCTCTTCTTCCTTCTCCTTCCTTCGCTTCCACGCACGCTTGGCCTTGGTCCTTGGGCTCTCCATGGTCTCCTCGGGTGTCCCTGAGTATGCACAAGGTCCGCGCTTGAAGTAGCATCCATGTCTTACATGCGGAAAGGGAAGATTCGGAAAGGAGCGAATTCACCTTAGGTCCAATGGCGTAAGCTCGAGTGTACATTGGGATGATCGTCGGATGCTCCGCATCATTTAGCTCATTGTTAGATAGAGCTTCGCTCATCCATACCGGATCTACTCCACGAGAGAGACCGCGGCCCATCTTCGGAGAAGATCCACCTTGAATTCAAGACCCGCTCTTAGGTGGCCCCCATCAAGACCTCCTCAGGGAGAAGAACGGCTATCATTTGTATCGTCCTTTGTTGACCTTGAATCATGTATCTCCCTTTGTGTTCATCGATCTAGCACATGTGTGATTGATTCCTTGTTGGTTTAGCTATTCTCTCTTGTTTTCCCCGTGTTTTCCCTTTGTGCTTCCGCGTGTTCTTCATGTTTCCTCGTAGGATCCACTCCAAACGTGAAAGATCGACGCTATAGGGTTCCACCCTACATCAATGTTTCTCTTGTCCCACTAGTGTACTATATCACCATCGATTGCTCCCATGATGTTGACCCACCTATTACCATGCCTCATGCTAGTGAAACTTCTTCATGCCTTGACTTACCTATTTATGATGAATATGATGATGAGCATGTTGAGTTGCCTAGTTGTGATGCTATGCTTCGTAGGATATCTTGTGAAAATTCTATTGGTCACATCATGTTTGGCAATCCATTGAACTTGTCATATGCTATGAGTGAGATCTCCCATATTGCATCATTTCAATCTCAACATAGTAACTATGAATGCCCCATTAAAATAAATCCCATTTGCACTTATGGCATAGATGACGAGATGATGGTCATTGGCTTTTTTTTTCATGTGATGATATTGCCATGCTTCCTTTACATGATTTTCACAATTCATCTACTATGCCATGCCATGATCACATTGTTCCAAATATGCATTGTTTTGGATGTTGTCAATATTCTCCACGTGATGTTTCTACTCTTGCTCATGAGGAGACCACCATAGTTTCCTCATACATGTTTGGAGATTTTGATTCATCCCATCCTTTGCATGATTTCCATGATTGCTTGCACCATATGCATTCCATGAATAACAATGCTCTAGATATTTCTCATGATGCATTACATCCTCTGAGTTTCCATTATGTCATACATAATAACAAACCTATCATGAGGGATGACATGTTTCTATATCACGCATCTCATTTATTTGAGCATTGGATATTTTGTGCTAACCGACACATGCACATATGCATCATGATGGATGATGCGTACATCTACCACGCACACACAATTTTCCCTTTGTCTTTGTTTTGTGTAGGTACCCACATACACTCGTCAACTTCTCAATCCCATGAGTTGACGAAACGAGCTCTTGAGAGCAATGATGACTTGGGATCCCGTGGACTATCCTTACCACAGTTCCGTTCGTGCAAGGACTACACGCATCTCTTTTACTTGGCTCTCACACGGCTATGGGCTATTTACCACTTGTCACATTATGCCCATTCTATCGTGTTCACTTTGCATGTTATTCATCTTTACATGACTTTGCCATGCAATTGTGACCCTTGCTTGCATTTACCCATGATGCACCATTATGATACTCCTATGTGTATTTGCATGCTTGGTGGAGATCCTTGTTGCTATTGCCATGTTTATCATGTGACCCATGCTATTGATGCTATTTTGCTCATATCTTGCCTTTATGCTTGTGAAATGTCATGTGCATTTTATATGCCCACTATTTGCACACATGACATGATTGCCATGATTCCTTCTAGTACGTTGCATCTTCGCACTACTAGCTTGCTTGACTTGATCGCTATGATTGCTTGCTATGTTGCATCACCCATGTTCCACTATCACTTGCTTTCTTGGGTTGATGACATATATGTTCATGCCTCTCACTTGATTTGTCTTGATCATTGTCTCTTGTCTCCATTATTTGCATCTCTCATATCACCTTATATTGAGTGCAACCATACTGTGCTTATTGATCGTGGAGCCTTGGACATATTACTTGGGATGCATGCTTGCTTACTTAAGCCTATTGTATTTGGTTGTAGTTGCATCATATGCTTTCATACAATACCACACCTTGTTCTTTCTTATGATAAGAATGATGAAAACACTTGTTGGGTATCTCGCCCCTCGAATGATAGGTCTTGCATTTGCACTCACCTCATTTGTTTTTCCGAGTGTTTGTCATGTTCTTTCATTTTGAAGGATTCAGAAGGCAGTAACATCACGAGCCAACTTGGTTATGTGAAGGCATACAAGATGCGCAACTCCATCATCCTTGAGAACCTCCTAAAGGTGACCTCCTTCCCTTTGAGCCATCCTCAAATACACATATTGGATGGGTCACTCTTTCATTGTTGTTTCCTTCTTGTTGTCTACATGATACATCTCGTGAACGGAGGAACGACATTGGAGATTGGCTGCATGGGCCTTCACATTCAGGAGCGCTCGCACTTATTGGATGCACCTTCGAAACTCCACTCATGCGTCGACATCGAGCTATGGTACAACACCACCCATGACAAATTTGCACCCTATGAATGGATTGACACACATTATGATTGTCTTGTTGCACCTATTCCCATGTCATCCATGATATACGAGCTTGTGCATTTTCTTAGCAAATTTGTTGTGATCTTTCTTGATGGCATATCCATACATCATGATCATATTGCCTATCATCAATTGCATGATAACATAATCATATTGAGCATCCATTACCATATTCATGCTATTGATGAACCGTCTCTCTATGACATCATTTTGCACAATGGTAGAATTTGTCGCTTTGTGCACCATGCTTTTGTTCCCATGAATGCTTTGCATCTCATTCTAGATCATCTTGATAAGCTTCATGCGCTTTGTCATGAACAATCTTGCCTCACGGACTCACTCTTACATGATGGACACTTTGTGTGCTCTAACCATTGTATTTCTGAGTGTTGCTTGTGTTTGCTCCTTTTGCATGTCTATCACTTCGGCGACACCTTGGACTACTTGGATTTCGCCATGTCTTCAACTTCGTCCAACTACAAGTCCGTCTACGACAACCGTTTCCATGGTGATGAGGATCACGATCCGAGGTCGGATCTTTCCCAAGGGGGGGGGGGGGGAGATGATGCGGAGCATCCCACGTTCATCCCCATGTACACTCCGACTACTCTCCAAACCCCAAGAGGACATATGACGAGACCTCAAACATATGCCATTGGACACAAGGTGAACTCGCTCCTCTCCGAATCGTCACTTTCCATATGTGAGACATGGCTACTACCTCAGACATGTGTGCTATGCATGTCCAGGAACCAAGAGGAAGACCATGGACAAGACGGCGAGGACACCAAGTACAAGGACCAGGAGAAGAAGCTGCCCGAAGCTACAGCGGCCAGACGTCCGACCAGGACCGGACGTCCGACGAACTCCAGGCACCGGACGACCGGCCCCCTCCGGACGTCCGACCGAAGCGCACCCGAACCGAATCTGCGGACATCCGAAGAACTCCGGATGTCCGGGACCCCGCGACCCTCCGGACGACCGGGCCCCTCCGGACGACCGTGCCAGCGACCACCGAACCGAATCGCCGGACGACCGACAAGTACCGGACGACCGGACCCTCGCGAGCCACCGGACGTCCGGTACCCATCGGACGACCGGCGCCTATGCGCTGCCATGTGTTGGCCGCAGCCCTTGTACCCCTTCACTTACCCCTTCGTGGCCCTAGACTATATATACTCCTCCACCTCCTTCTAGTTAGGGTTAGCAATGGTTTAGCTCATATTTTGTGTGAGAGCCTTGCTTATCCACTTGGTTACTTCTCCTCGGAGCTCAGGACCTCTTCGGAGAAGATCCCCCAAGCGGATTCAAGACCCCTTCAAGGGAATACAATCAAGACCTCCTCACGGAGAAGAATCGGTTACCTCTTGTATCGTCCTTTGTTGGATTTGGACCGTGTGATCTCTATGTGTTCTTGGAACTAGCGCATGTGTAATCGAATCTTGTTGGTTTGAGTGATTCTCTTGTGATTTCCCCATGATTTCCCTCGTGTTCTTCCGCTCGTTCTTCGTGTTCCTCATAGGGATCCTCTCCAAACGTGAAAGATCGTCCACATAGGGTTCCGCCCTACATCACTTGGTCTACTTGTTACATTTGCAAATTTGTGAATCTTTTCCAACATTATTGAATCTCACTTACAATTACATCAAATTTTGTACCTCCATCCTCACCAAGCTCCACCATAAGCTTTTATTTGTGTAGGTGTGAGAACCGACAAGGATTTGTACCAATAGTGCTATTTCATTGTCCGCATTTGAGTGAACTTGATTCATCATCAACATCGGTCAAAGGTACATTGGTATAAGTTCTTCTCCTTCTACCACTCACATCTTTTGCTTGGAATGATGGATAGGCCAAGTACCTCTACCAACCCACTCTTCATCGAGCAAGACGACGACATGTCTTCATTCGTCACCAAGAGCCACCTCTTTGGTGCACAACGAGCATTACATCAAGAGCAACAAGCAATGAGCTACATCATCGACAACCTCGCCACCGACTTGCGACTCTTCGAGCAACGTACAAGAGACTACTTCGACAACAAGTTCGACGCTCACAAGCAAGAGAATAATGCAAGAATGGACGAGATCCGCGCCTTGATGAGGAACCGACATCATTCCACTTCGTCATCATCAAGACGGAGCGGCTCGAGTCGACAATCCGACGACACCTTCTACGACTCAAGTACACCGTCATCGAACACCCTTCGACGAGCCGCGCGTCAAGACCGTCATGCATCTCGCAACCCGCTACATGACAAGCATTCACAAGAGCAAATCGATGAACAAGTCCCTCGTCCTCAATCAAACCAAGCCGGTTTTGCCCAAGCTCAAGAACGACAACGACTAAGGCGCCAAGAGGAAGAACGAGCACGTCTACATCAAGACGAACAAGACGCCGAGGCTCAACGTCTTCAACAACAACAACGAGAAGCGCAAGCTCTTGAGGCGCAACGTGCCCTTCAGGATTCAAGTCGAGCCATCGCCAACCGCAATCGCGAACGGCGCAATCAAGAGGAAGCCCTTCGAGAAGAAATCCAAGAGAGGAACTACCAACCATGGGTGCAACGTCAAGTTCCTCCTCAACAAGCTCGTCAAGCTCCACCTCAACCTCAAGTTCAACAAGAGCAAGTTGATCATGGACTTCCTCCACACCAAGAGCAACAAGAAGATGATTGTCATCCACGTCAAGGGCGTCATCATCCTCGACCACAACAAAATGAAGAGCACCGATATGGAAAGCTCAAATTCACCATGCCCAAGTTCAATGGAAGCAATGACCCCGAAGAGTACCTCTCATGGGCATTAAAGGTCGACAAAATCTTTCGTTTGCACACCTATGAGGAAGAGAAGAAGATCGCTATGGCCTCACTTGAGTTCCAAGACTATGTGCTCATATGGTGGGAACAAATCATTGGGCGACGACAAGCAAGAGGTGAATCTCCAATCACCACTTGGGCTCAAATGAAGGATGTCATGAGAGCACGTTTTTTGCCAACCTACTACAACCGCGACCTCTTCAAGAAACTCCAACTTCTCAAGCAAGGAACAAAGAGTGTTGAAGAATACTATAAGGAAATGGAAATAGCCATGATTCGAGCCAATGTGAAGGAAGATGATGAGCTAACAATGGCACGTTTCTTGAATGGACTCAATCATCCCATCAAGAAGATCGCCGACTTCAAACCCTACTCCACTCTCATTGAGCTCGTGCATCAAGCCACAAAGGCGGAACGTCAAGTGCAAGATGACTTCAAGTAAGCCAAGTACTCGTCCAAGACGTACGGCTTCTGCAACAACCAATCTTCAACAACTCCTCCAACATCTACATCAACCAAACCTTCTACAAGCAACGACGACAAGTCAAGTTACAAGAAAACTTTGGCAAGTTCAAGTCGTCTTCCTCGTACTAAAAGCAACTTCAAGCCGCATGCTTCATCATCTACTCCAAACGATGAGACCGTCAAGACAAGCTCCTTCAAGTGTTTCACTTGCGGCGGCCGAGGCCACATGTCCTATGAATGCACCAACAAGCGCACCATGATCCTCAACGACGATGGCACCTATGACTCATGAGTGAAGAGGAGATGGAAGCTCTTGAGCAAGTGGCCATGCACCGGCGAGTGAACGAAGATGAAGATGATCAAGTCTTTTGTGATGAGGATTCGAGCCCCGCTCTCGTGGTCTCCAAGGTCTTGACTCTTCAACATCAACAAGAAGACGACCAAAGATGCCACATCTTCCACACAAAGGCCGGCATCAATGGGAGATCCGTCAAGGTCATCATTGACGGAGGTAGTTTGATGTAGGGCGGAACCCTACGAGGATGATCTTTCACGTTGGAGCGGATCCTACGGTGAATCACGAAGAACACGCGGAAGAACAAGAGGGAAAACACGGGGAAAACGAGAGAGAATTCACTCAGCCGACAAGAGATCAATCACACAAGCGTTAGATCGATGAACACAAAGGGAGATACATGATTCAAGGTCAACAAAGGACGATACAAACGGTAGCCGTTCTTCTCCGTGAGGAGGCCTTGATGGGGTCCACCCTAGAAGGGGGTCTTGAATCCGCCTGGGGATCTTCTCCGTAGAGGTCCTGATCTCCGAGGAGAAGTAGCCAAGTGGATGAGCAAAGGCTCTCACACAAGAATATGAGCTAATCCAATGCTAACCCTAGAAAGAGGAAGGGGATGAAGTATATATAGTCTCGGGGCGAAGGGGTACATGGGACAAGTCCCGGATACACTGCACGCAGGCAGGGGAGGCCGGATGTCCGGGCGTCGGTCCGGATGTCCGGGCCTTCACGAGGCGCCGGATGTCCGGGCTACCCGGCCGGATGTCCGGGCTAGGGTGACCGTTTCTGCCGAATCGGGTGAGGGGCGCCGGATTTCCGGGCTTCAGGCCGGATATCCGGGCTGGGGGCGGATGTCGGGCTTGACGCGGATGTCCGGGCCTCAGAGACTTGGGCAACTTGGCTGATGGTGTGGTAGAAACTCCAGGGGCCGGATGTCCGGGGTCATGGCCGGATGTCCGGGGTCTGGAAGGTGATTTTGCCCATTCTGTTGGTTCTCTTCATCCATGGACTTGGCGGCTTGTCCATCTTCACGTGCATCCTCGGGAGGTTCCCCTTGACACCTAATCATGCATAGAATATCGGACTTAGGTAGTAGCCATGTCTCGAGTGGATCATATGTGATATCAATAAGGAAGGAGGTCACCTCGTTCTCGAGAGCTCTAGTTCTAGCTCGTGTCATGGGTCCTCTTGGCTCTTGATGAGACGGTTGTGGATGCATGGGGATGATCGTGGGATGCTCCGCATCATCTCCCCACCCCCCCTTGGGAAAGATCCGACCTCGGATCAAAAGCTTCCTCTCCATGGAATGGTGCGAGGTCCTTGACGTTGAAGATGTCGCTCACGTTGTATTTGTGTCGAGGTAGGTCGATCTTGTTAGCGTTGTCGTTGTAGCGTGCTAGCACCTTGAAAGGTCCGTCGGCTCGAGGGAGAAGCTTGGACTTGCGTTCTTTGGGGAAGCGGTCCTTGCGAAGGTGTAGCCACACTAGATCACCAATGTTGAAGACGATGGGGTGCTTGCTGGCGTTGAGCTTGTTTGGTTGACGTTGTACTTGGCGCTCAATGGTGTGCCTTGTATCTTCGTGCATCTTCTTGATGTAGCTTGCTCGTTCACTTGCATCCATGTTGGTGCGCTCTTGGAGAGGAAGTGGTAGAATGTCCAATGGGGACAACGGGTTGAAACCGAGAAGCGACCTCAAAGGGGGACTTGCCGGTAGTTGAATGTCTTGCACGGTTGTAGGCGTACTCGGCTATGGGTAGACATGCTTCCCACTCCTTGATGTTCTTCTTGAGCAAGACACGAAGTAGAGTGGATAGTGTGCGGTTCGTCACCTACGTTTGGCCGTCAGTTTGACGATGGTATGCCGAGGAGAACAAGAGCTTGATTCCGAGCTTGGCACATAGGGTCTTCCAAAAGTAACTCAAGAACTTGACATCATGATCGGAGACGATTGTCTTTGGTACGCCATGGAGTCGCAAGATTTCCCTACAAAAGAGATTTGCAAGATGTGAAGCATCGTCTATCTTGTTGCAAGGAATGAAATGTGCCATCTTAGAAAATCTATCCACAACAACAAAAACGGAATCCTTGCCATTTTGAGTCCTAGGCAAACCAAGTACAAAATCCATACTAATGTCTTCCCATGGTTGATATGGAATAGGAAGAGGCATGTAAAGACCATGAGATTGAGCTTTAGACTTAGCTTTGCGACATGTATAGCATCGGTTGGTGAAGCGTGAGGCGTCATGAACATCTTGGGCCAAAAGTAGTTGTTGGAGGCGTGGCGAATGTCTTGTCGCGTCCAAAGTGTCCCATGAGTCCGCCTCCATGAGCCTCTTGCAAAAGGAGCAAACGAAGAGAAGACTCGGGAATGCAAAGTTTGTTAGCTCTCATAAGATAACCATCCTTGATGTAATATTGTTGCCAAGACGTATGCGTCAAACACTTAGCATAAGGAGAAGCAAAAGATGGATCATGCTCATACAAGTCTTTTATATGCTCAAAACCAATAACATTCAACTCAAGTTGAGTGACAAGCAGGCATATGCGTGAGAGCGCGTCGGCAACTACATTTTCTTTACCCTTAATATACTTGATCACATAAGGAAAAGATTCAATGAATTCACTCCATTTTGCATGTCGTTTGTTCAATTTAGTTTGACCTCTGAGGTATTTAAGCGTTTCATGATCGGTATAGATGACAAACTCATGAGGTCTAAGGTAATGTTCCCAAACATGTAGCACACGCACTAAAGCATACAATTCTTTGTCATAGATGGGATAATTAAGTTGAGCACCGGATAGTTTTTCACTAATGATGAGGACATCAATACCATTGTTACACCCACAGCCCCTGCTGCTATACATCCTGGACCAATTACGAGAGCTCGCGCACGCCAATTGAATTATCAGGTACTTTCGTTTCTTGGTAATGATTCCAATGTTCATGAGAATATGATGCTGCCTAAATTGGATACATTTGTTTTGCTTACAAATGAACGGCCTACCATGGACAAGAAAGATGAACCTTGGAGTAAGTTCAAGCATGGAGATGTTGGCATGCGCAAGGGGAACAAGAACAGAGTTACAAGTGATGATTCCAGGACTTTGAAGCCACCCTAATGAGTGCATGAGGCCTTGGACGAAATATATAAGATGCCACTTCATAATATTCATACATAGGCTATTCTAGGTGCTGCGTCACCTTATTATTGGGCCAGGCCCATGTAATTTCGAAATACTTAAGTATAGACTGTTTTTAGAGTCCGTATGTGTGGGGAAACAAGAGTTAGGGTTGGTTTCGGACTCCTCCCTCAAGGGCCACGAAATTCCCTCCTCTTCCTCCATATATACAGCCCCTAGGGCGTCGTTTAGACTTTGGGTTTTGTTTAGATTAAAAGTTCGCCATAGCTGCAACTTCGCATACTTCGTTTGTGTTCAACGACCAGACAAAGGCGTCACAGAACCGCACCTTGATCAATAAAGCTTTCATCTTATATTCGCAATATCCAGATTGCGATCTCAGTTCTTGCTTGTTCTTGATTGCTCGCAGGAAGCAGACCCTCGTGGTCGTTGATCGTGCTCGGCGTGGTCAATAACCTCTCGGAGTTGGTTTAGCGATTGCTAAGGCGCGGCGTCCTCAAGACGTTAAGTAGTCGGATCGTCAAAGTCGACTTCCTCCAAAGCGAAAACCAACATCTCATCGAAAGACGGGACACCTTTGCCTCTATCAAGTGGTATCAGATTTTTCAGGTTGCTCGGTGAGATTTTACAGTTTTTCGTATATTAGATCGAGTCTGTTCTTCATACGTAAAGTCCACGAAAAAGCCACACAAAAAAATTAGGGTTAGTTCATCATATCCGAACCAATCTGAGCCTTTGCATAATCTTTTTAGGGTTTTTTTGCTTTGTTGAATTTGCGGTTGCATCGTCGTGTCAAGTTGCTGGTCTTAGAGTCTAGTCTTTTAGAGTTTCGAGTTCTGGTCATAAGTTGTCACGCCGCCGCCGCCGCACCATCATCATCGCCTTGCCATCTACCACCATTGCTTATCCGCCACCACTCTGAATCCGTATTCATATACCACCACCAATCCGTATCCATATACCACCACCAATCTGTATCCATATACCACCACCGCTACCATATACCACCACCGCTGCCATATACCACCACCATATATCCACCACCAATCCAAGTTCTTCTCATATTAGGTTTGTTTTCGAGATCCATCTAGTTTCCGATTCGTGTTTCCTTGCCGGAGTAAGTTTCGGAAAAAAAAAAGACTAGACTCTAAGAAATTTTAGGTGTTTCTAAGCGTATTGAGACAGTCGCCGTTATAGAAAGTTTTTTTTGACCCGTTTCCAGTTTTTGGATCCGGGCAGTCGAAAAAAAAATTTGGTCAAAAAAATTTTAGGTGTTTCTAAGAGTATTGAGACAGTCGCTGTTATAGAAAGTTTTTTTTGACCCGTTTCCAGTTTTTGGATCCGGGCAGTCGAAAAAAAAAAATTTGGTCGAAAAAATTTCGTGCCCATCCTGTCGGTTTGACCTGGGAAGAGTTTTGAGACACTCGCCATTATTGTGATTTTTCGCAAAAAAAATAAAAAAAAAGAGCAGCGCAAAAAAAAAGCGAATTTTTTTCCAGAGTGTGCTTTTCCCTTGTTTACGTGCAGCGCCATGATTTTGTTAGTGTTCTAGGCTCGCGTCTCTAGCACGGTCTAGCCTAGGTCCAGCACAGTACCGTCGTTTTGAGTGTTTATTCAACTTTGCATCTCTGAATTGATTTTTGCTGACCCTTTTTGCTACCGTATTATAAGCCTTCCCAGCTCCACATACATCTACATCGTGTGTTTGACTCTCCCTGGCAATCGCTCTATCCAAGCTTTTGAGAGTTTTTGACTACAACAGTTGCCGATCACCGCCTGCTGCTGGGTAAGATCTGGTAAGACTTTGAGATTTGCTTGACGGATTTGTGACACCACCACCACCGGCTGCACCT
Source organism: Aegilops longissima (assembly GCA_021605205.1). Lineage (NCBI taxonomy): Eukaryota > Viridiplantae > Streptophyta > Magnoliopsida > Poales > Poaceae > Aegilops > Aegilops longissima. Next base: position 237,333,128 of record CM038676.1, on the reverse strand, counting down.
GACGCACCTCTACAACAACAACAACAACTACCTCCACGTCGTGAAGCAGCCCTTCGCCGAGCAAGCCGTGTCCCTCTTCAGCCTGGCCAAGCTGCTGGTGCTGCTGTTGATACTTCTGTGGCTCCTGCTGCTGATGTGGAGGAGGATGATTATGTGGGAGATTACGAGGATGAGGTTGATCAACATCAGAACTACGTGCAACCACCAGCACCACAACCACCAGGTCGTCCACATGCAAATAATGGCAATGTTGGGCTCCCCTTCAGTGCGAGATCATGACCATCTCCCTAAACTGAAATTGAATATTCCACCATTTGAGGGTAGATATGTTCCTGATATATATCTTACTTGGGAGTTAGAAACTGAACAACGATTTACATGTTTACAATATCCCGAGGAGAGGCGTGTTCTGCTGCTGTTTGTGCTTTCACTAGCTTTGCATGTGTTTGGTGGTCGAACATTGTCGATTATATCCTGTTCCAGCTACTTGGGCTGCTTTGAAAACTGCTATGCGTACTCGTTGGGTTCCACCATATTATCAACGTGAATTACTTCAAAAATTGCAGCGCTTAAGACAAGGAAAAATTCGGTGAAGAATATTATCAGGAATTACAAACTGGCTTGATTAGATGTGGTATTGTTGAGGAGAATGAAGCTATGCTTGCACGTTTTCTGGGTGGATTAAATAGAGAGATTCAGACCATTCTAGACTACAAGGATTATAATAATATCACTCGATTATTCCTTCTTGCTTATAAAGCTGAACGTGAAGTGCAGGATCGACAGGCATTGGCGCGGACTAACTTTTTTGCAGGTCGATATTCATCATGGACACCACGTTATCATCTACTTCCACACGTTCTACTACACCGGCACCTCCTTCGGCTGCCACCTCCAACCGTGATACAAGAAAGAAGGCACAACCACCACCTGTCTCGCCAAGAGCACACTGCTGGGCCTACAGAGCTCTTCTTCTTCCATGGCGTCAACAGGGCACACGAGTGATATTATTTGTCGTCGTTGTAAGGGAAGAGGACATTTTTGAGAGAATGCCAATCTCGGTGTGTGATGATTGCTACCGAGGATGGTGGGTATGAGTCCGCTAGTGACTATGATGAAGAGACTTTGGCTCTTATTACACATGAAGAACACGGTGGAGATGATTACGATCATGAGACGCAATACATGGCTGCTAAAGATGCTGATAGGTATGAATGTTTAGTTGCTCAACGTGTTTTGAGTGTGCAGGTTACACAAGCTGAGCAAAATCAGAGGCATAATTTGTTCCATACAAAGGGAGTTGTGAAGGAACGTTCTATTAAGCGTCATCATAGATGGAGGAGCTGCAGCAACTTGGCTAGCATGGAGATGGTGGAGAAGCTATCTCTCACCACAAGACCACATCCACATCCTTACTACATCCAATGGTTCAACAACAGCGGCAAGGTTAAGGTAACACGTACTGTTCGTGTGCATTTTAGTATCTCTACATATGCTGATTATGTTGATTGTGATGTGGTACCTATGCAAGCATGTTCCTTATTACTTGGTCGACCATGGCAATTTGATAAAAATTCTATACACCATGGTAGAAACAATCAGTATACTCTTGTTCATAAGGATAAAAATATTACTTTGCTTCCTATGACTCCTGATTCCATTTTGAAAGATGATATTAATCGAGCTAATAAAGCAAAACAGGATAAAAATAAGAGTGAAAATCAGATTGTGGCAAAAGAATTTGAGCAACAAATGAAGCCTAATAGTAAACCATCTAGTGTTGTTTCTGAAATTAAATTGAAAAGTGCATGTTTACTTGCCACTAAATCTGATATTGATGAGCTTTTGTGTGCAAAGAGGAATTATTTTCATTCGAGGATGTGCCTTCCTCTTTGCCTCCTGCTGTCACTAACATTTTGCAGGAGTTCGCTGACGTCTTTCCACAAGACGTGCCACCGGGATTACCTCCCATTCGAGGGATTGAGCATCGATTGACTTAATTCCGGTGCATCATTACCCAACCGTGCACCATACCGTACCAATCCAGAGGAGACGAAGGAGATTATCGTCAAGTACAGGAGCTGCTCGACAAAGGTTATATCGCGAATCCCTTAGTCCTTGTGCTGTTCCTATTATTCTAGTGCCGAAAAAGGATGGTACATCACGATGTGTGTTGATTGTAGAGGCATTAATAATATTACTATTCGTTATCGTCATCCTATTCCTAGGCTAGATGATATGCTTGATGAATTGAGTGGCTCTACAATATTCTCCAAAGTTGATTTGCGTAGTGGATACCATCAAATTCGTATGAAATTGGGAGATGAATGGAAAACAGCATTTAAAACTAAGTTTGGATTATATGAGTGGTTAGTCATGCCTTTTGGGTTAACTAATGCACCTAGTACTTTCATGAGATTAATGAATGAAGTTTTACGTGCTTCTTTTGGACGATTTATGGTAGTTTACTTTGATGACATATTGATTTATAGCAGATCTTTGGAGGAACATTTGGAACATTTGCGTGCTGTTTTTATTGCTCTACATGATGCACGTTTGTTTGGTAACCTTGGGAAGTGCACCTTTTGCACCGACCGAGTATCTTTTCTTGGCTATGTTGTTACTCCACAGGGTATTGAAGTTGACAAAGCCAAGATTGAAGCTATTGAGAGTTGGCCGCAGCCCAAAACGGTCACACAAGTGAGGAGTTTTCTTGGCCTCGCTGGATTCTATAGGCGTTTTGTGAGAGATTTCAGCACCATTGCTGCACCTCTCAACGAGCTTACAAAGAAGGATGTGCCTTTTGTTTGGGGTACCACATAGGAAGAAGCCTTCACGGTATTGAAAGATAAGTTGACACATGCTCCTTTACTCATACTTCCCGATTTTAATAAGACTTTTGAGCTTGAATGTGATGCTAGTGGAATTGGATTAGGAGGTTGATAGAGGCAAAGGGGTCCCGATGTTTCGATGAGATGGTGGCTATCGTTTCTGTGGGAGTCGACCTTGACGATCCGACTACGTACGTGCGAGACGTCGCGCCTTAGCAATCGCTAAACCAACTTCCGAGGGTTATTGACCACGCCGGAGCACGATCAACCTGACCACGAGGGCCTGTTTCCTTCGAGCAAACGAAGAACAAGCAAGAAACTAAGATTGCAATCTGGATATTGCGAATATAAGAGGAAAGCTTTATTAATGAAGGTGGGGTTCTGTGACGCCTTGGTCTGGTCGTTGAACACAAACGAAGTACGTGAAGTTGCTGCTATGGCGAACTTTTGATCTAAACAAAACCCAAGGTCTAAACGGTGCCCTAAGGGCTGTATATATGGAGGAAGAGGGGGGAATTTCGTGGCCCATGGTGGAGGGGTCCGAAATCAACCCTAACTCTTGTTTCCCCACACATACGGACTCTAAAAACAGCCTATACTTAAGTATTTCGAAATTACATGGGCCTGGCCCAATAATAAGGTGACGCGGCACCTAGAATAGCCTATGGACGAATATTATGAAGTGGCATCTTGTATATTTCGTCCAAGGCCTCATGCACTCATTAGGGTGGCTTCAAAGTCCTGGAATCATCACTTGTAACTCCGTTCTTGTTCCCCTTGCGCATGCCAACATCTCCATGCTTGAACTTGCTCCAAGGTTCATCTTTCTTGTCCATGGTAGGCCCTTCATTTGTAAGCAAAACAAATGTATCCAATTTAGGCAGCATCATATTCTCATGAACATTGGAATCGTTACCAAGAAACGAAAGTACCTGATAATTCAATTGGCGTGCGCGAGCTCTAGTAATTGGTCCAGTATGTATAGCAGCAGGGGCTGTAGGTGTAACAATGGTATTGATGTCCTCATCAGAGGTGTGTTATTACAAGATGGCAAACCTGTTGCATACTTTTCTGAAAAATTGAGTGGGCCTAGTCTGAACTATTCTACTTATGACAAAGAATTATATGCTCTTGTTCGGACTTTAGAGACATGGCAACATTATTTATGGCCCAAAGAATTTGTTATACATTCTGATCATGAATCTTTGAAACATATTAAAAGTCAAGCTAAACTGAATCGTAGACATGCTAAATGGGTTGAATTCATTGAGACTTTCCCTTATGTCATTAAACACAAGAAGGGTAAAGAAAATGTTATTGCTGATGCTTTGTCTCGTCAGCTATCGATGCTTTCACAACTTGACTTCAAAATATTTGGTTTGGAGACCATCAAAGATCAATATGTGCATGATGCTGATTTTAAAGATGTAATGTAGAATTGTAAAGAAGGAAGAACATGGAACAAGTTCGTTATTAATGATGGTTTTGTGTTCCGTGCTAACAAGCTATGCATTCCTGCTAGCTCTGTTCATCTTTTGTTGTTGCAGGAGGCGCATGGAGGAGGATTAATGGGACACTTTGGCGTGAAGAAGACGGAGGATATACTTGCTACACATTTCTTTTGGCCAAAGATGAGACGGGATGTTGAGCGTTTTGTTGCTCGCTGCACTACATGTCAAAAAGCTAAGTCATGACTCAATCCTCATGGTTTATATATGCCTTTGCCTGTACCTAGTGTTCCTTGGGAGGATATATCTATGGACTTTGTTTTAGGTTTACCTCGAACAAAGAAGGGAGGATAGCATATTTGTTGTCGTGGATAGATTCTCGAAAATGGCACACTTTATACCATGTCATAAAAGCGATGATGTTGTTAATGTTGCTGATTTGTTCTTTCGTGAAATTATTCGCTTGCATGGTGTGCCAAATACTATTGTTTCAGATCGTGATACTAAATTTCTTAGCCACTTTTGGAGATGTTTATGGGCTAAGTTGGGGACTAAACTGCTTTTAGTACTACTTGTCACCCCAAACTGATGGACAAACTGAAGTAGTCAATAGAACATTGTCTACTATGCTTAGGGCTGTATTGAAGAATAATAAGAAAATGTGGGAAGAATGCTTGCCTCATATTGAATTTGCTTATAATCGTTCATTGCATTCTACTACTAAGACGTGCCGTTTTGAAATTGTGTATGGCTTCCTACCTCGTGCACCTATTGATTTGTTGCCTCTTCCATCTTCGGAGAAGGTTAATTTTGATGCTAAAGAACATGCTGAATTGATTTAAAAAATGCATGAGTTAACTAAGGAAAACATTGGGTGTATGAATGCTAAATATAAACTTGCTGGAGATAAGGGTAGAAAACATGTTGTCTTTGCACCTGGAGATCTTGTTTGGTTACATTTGCGTAAGGATAGGTTTCCTAATTTGCGCAAATCAAAGCTAATGCCACGTGCTGATGTTCCATTTAAGGTGTTAGAGAAAATAAATGATAATGCATATAAACTTGATGATGCGGAGCATCCGACGATCATCCCCATGTACACTCGAGCCTACGCCATTGGACCTAAGGTGAATTCGCTCCTTTCCGAATCTTTCCTTTCCGCATGTAAGACATGGATGCTACTTCAAGCGCGGACCTTGTGCATACTCAGGTACACCCGAGGAGATCATGGAGAGCCCAAGGACCAAGGCCAAGCGTGCGCGGAAGCGAGGGAAGGAGAAGGAAGAAGAGCCAGCTGCTACAGCAGCCGGACATCCGGCCCCAGCCCGGACATCCGGCCCTTGCCCCGGAAATCCGGCCTTGGCTATCCAGAATACACCGAAAAGGACCAGAGCAGCCCGGACATCCGGCACCATGCCCCGGACATCCGGCTCTTCCTGAAGCCCCGGATATCCGGCCCCTTCGCCCGGAAATCCGGCCTCTCCATCACCGAATGCGTCTGGAAGACCCAGGCCAGCCCGGACATCCGGCCTCCCCGCCCGGACATCCGGCCCGTCCCGAAGCCCCGGACATCCGGCCTCCCCGCCCGGACATCCGGTCCGTCCCGAAGCCCCGGACATCCGGCCCGACGCCCGGACATCCGGCCTCGCCTGTGCGTGAACAGTGAAGGGCCGACGTCCATGTACCCTTTCGTCCCCGTAGACTATATATACTCCATCCCCTTCCTCTTTCTAGGGTAAGCGTTGATTTAGCTCATTAGATAGAGCTTCGCTCATCCATACCGGATCTACTCGATGAGAGAGACCGCGGCCCCTCTTCGGAGAAGATCCACCTTGGATTCAAGACCCCCTCTTGGGTGGCCCCCATCAAGACCTCCTCACGGAGAAGAACGGCTACCGTTTGTATCGTCCTTTGTTGACCTTGAATCATGTATCTCCCTTTGTGTTCTTTGATCTAGCATTTGTGTGACCGATTCCTTGTTGGTTGAGTGTTTTCCCCTCGTTCCTCCCCGTGATTTCCTCGTGTTCTTCCGCGTGTTCTTCGTGATTCCCCGTAGGATCCGCTCCAACGTGAAAGATCGTCCACGAGGGTTCCGCCTACATCATCTATGGATCGAGCTTAGGTTGATCACGCTTTTGGAGCTCCTACCCTCTTTTCTAGCTTGATTTTGTTGATTTCGTCCTAAATCCGAAAATCCCCACCAAAAATAGCCCCAATTTTTTGTGATTTGTTAGTTTTGATGATGTTTTGTTGATTTTGATGCATGGATTTGCTTGGTTTCGAGTGGATCTAGCATTTCCCCAAGTTCCCCACTTTCCATCCACGAAATCTCTCAATTTTGACCTTGAAATCATCAATTTCCGCCCCAATTGAAAATTTCCGCCCAAACGAGATCTGAATCGTCGGGCGGACATCCGACCTCAGGCGAACATCCAGGCCATCCGGCGGACATCCGGCCCTAAGCCGGACACCCGGCCCTGGAGCACCAAATTCGCTCGTTCTCGGACATACACCCCTGGAAATCCGGCCCGAGCCCCGGATATCCGGCCCCTGGAATTTCAGTTTTTTCCGTTTCACCGTTTTGTCCATAACTAATTCATCCGGAGTCCGATTTTGACGTTCTTTAGCTCGTTTTGAAGCTATTGTCATCCCCCTTCCCATAAAAATACTACCACCACCATTTGACTCCATCAAATGTTCGGAAATTTGGCAAGTTTGCCTAGGCCTTCCACCATATCATAAGCATAGCCACCACCGACTTCCGCAACCTAACCAATTTTGTTCCCCATAGCATTAGTGGTTGCTTGAGTAGTGATTCGAGTCTCCTAAGGTGTTTCGGCTACTTAGGGACGATTGCTTCTTCATCAACCACCACCACCACTTCCACATAACTTTGCCCACCATACAATTCAACCACCTCAACTTAACCCAATAGTTGTTTGAGCTTTTTCGAGTTGTGGCTTGTGTCTCCTAAGGTGTTTCGGCTACTTAGGGACGGCAACTTCAACTCCGACACGTGTATAGCCCATCATTCCACTTCCGCATTGCCAAGTGCAAACCACCACCGCATTCCCACTACCACCATTTGACATTTGTCATTTGAGATTTTGAGTTCGCGGTTTTTTCCGTTTCCTAAGGTGTTTCGGCTACTTAGGGACGAGTCTCCATCATCTTGGTATCTACATCAAGAACACCGCCACTCATCATCACAAAGGACGGTAACCTCGACGACACAATTGTATATTCCCCTTGCAAATTGCATTGATAACCCCTAGCCCATTTTGCGTTACTTGCCTATCGAGACTAGCCATTTGAGTATTGCCGGCAACGTTACTTGTGCACATTAGTGATAATACCTTCCATTACATACCATACCATATCATATTGGTATCATATCATCCATTGTGTCTCAAGTTTGTTCCCGCATACACACAATTGCTATCTTGGTTTGTGCATTGTGCAAAGTGGCCATAGAAAAAAAAGAGAATAAGCTTTTAAGCAAAGAAAGAAAGAGAGCAAAGAGCTTGTAAGCAAGTGCCATAGCATCATACCATATTGCATATAAGATTGTCATATCCGATCATCTTGGATCATCTTGAGAGAAACACCGGGAACCATACATACATAGCATACTTGGGATAGAAGTTTATCCATTTTGCATCTTATAGGTTGTGCACAAGTGTCGTATCCGCCTATTGAGCAATCGTGCTAGCGTCTCTCTTGAGTTGTGCAACACGAGCGTTTTCCGTGGATTCCACATTTTGTGCTCATTCCTTGGTTGCACGACCCCATTTATCTATCCGTGTGTGTGTTTCCGTGTGCCATTCCTTGCTATAGGTCCATTTGTTTCACTTGCGAATTTGTGAATCTCTTTCAACATTATTGACACTTGCTAACATTTTGCATTAAATTTTTGTGCCACTATCCTCACCGAGCTCCTCCATAAGCTTTACTTGTGTAGGTGTGAGAACCGACAAGGATTGGTACCAATAGTGCTATTTCATTGTCCGCATTTGAGTGAACTTGATTCATTTTCAACATCGGTCAAGGTACATTGTTATAAGTTCTTCTCTTTCTCCCACTCATATTTGCTCGAGTCTTGTGATGGATAGGCAAGGCATTTCATCTCCGGTCTTCGACAACAACGACGGCGTGAACAACTACATCACCAAAGCGTCTCTCTTGATCTACAACGACAAATGCAAGGCACACAATCAAGATTGCGAGGCGCGATCGAGAACATCTCCATCGACATTCATCACTCCGAAGCAAGGAGAAGGGACTACTTCGACAAGAAGCTTGCCGCACATAAATAGGAGCAAGATGCAAGGATGGAGGAGATTCGGGCCTTGATCAAGTCTTCTTCCCCTTCGTCATCTTCAAGGCGGCGACGTTCAAGCCACAAGTCTTCGGAGCGCCCAAGCGATGCAAGCGCAAACCGTCCTCGTCCACATCTACATGGCGACCACCATCACGTTCGTGATCATCATCGTCATGAAGGGCAAGTCACCTCCAAGCATCATGTGCACGACGGCGACGAACGACATCTACTACGAGCCCAAGTGCGACAACGACACCATCATCATGAAGATGCTCAACAAGCGCAAAGGCACAAGTCCCAACAAGCCCTACTTCATGCCAAGTCGAAGCTTCATAAGCAGAAGAGAAGACCGCGAGACGAGCACCACCAAGACGGCGCTACGGCTACATCAACCACTTCGGCATCTTCGCCAAGTGTTCTCAAGGCATCTTCGCCTTTGGACGTACGACATCTTCGCCTACTTCCCATGTGTACGCCTACATCGACTTCATCAAGTCCAAGGCGACCACCCACGAGCGAGGCGACACTTCCATCTTCGAAGCCCCTCAAGGAAGATGGCCGAGCATGGAAACTCCTTCGGTCATGGAGGCGAGCTATGAGGTGCCACATCATATGGGCCTCCAACACAAAGGCGGTGACAAGGCAGTCGAGCAAGGGCCATCCCCTACGACCACGGCGACGAGCGCGAACCTCTTCAACAACATGAAGACGACGCCCACATTGGACTCATACTCCGAGTCAAGCTACGCGACCGCACATGGAGACATTTGCACCTACATCTCTCCGGCACACACATATGTCGAGATGCCCCAATTGCCATGTGAGGAGAGCCACCACCCCATGAGTGACATGAGTGACTCCACCATACGTGACATTGAGAGCATTTCCTATGAGAGGATGAGTGTGACCACCACTAGCCCCACACATGAGAGCATGCCACACATCCTATGTGAGGTTGAGAGCCATTTGAGTGACTCCACCAACCATACGAGTGAGAGCATCATATTGAGAGTGAGTGAGCCACAACACTTAGTGAGTGAGGTAGTTGACACGGCATGTGAGGCCACTATTATTTCTAACGACTTAACCTCTACTCCTAGTGTGTTTTCTTCTTTGGTGCTAGGTCTCCTACATGACGACATGCCTATCCTTGATGAGTATATCCCTCCATTGGAGACGACGATGGCCATGGTGGACGATGATACACCCCCCACATGGTTCCATCAAGATGACGATGACAACGAGACGATCTTCCACGCCTCACCTACAACACATGAGCGACCTTCGAAAGGTAACATAGGTGATGGTGCTTCTCTTGTCCCACTAGTGGACTCTCTTGACAATGATTGCTCCCATGATGTTGACCCACCTATTACCATGCTTCATGCTAGTGAAACTTCTTCATGCCTTGACTTACCTATCTATGATGAATATGATGATGAGCACGTTGAGTTGCCTAGTTGTGATGTTATGCTCCATAGGATATCATGTGAAAATTCTATTGGTCACTTCATGTTTGACAATCCATTGACCTTGTCATATGCTATGAGTGGGATCTCTCATATTGCCTCATTTCAATCTCAACATAGTAACTATGCATGCCCCATTAAAATCAACCCTATTTGCACTTATGGCATAGATGACGAGATGATGGTCATAGGCTTTTGCTTCTCTTGTGATGATATTGCCATGCTTCCTTTACATGATTTGCGCAATTCGTCTACTATTCCATGCCATGATCACATTGTTCCAAATATGCATTGTTTTGGATGTTGTCAATATTCTCCATGTGATGTTTCCATTAATGCTCATGAGGAGACCCCCATAGTTTCCTCATACACATTAGGAGATTTTGATTCATCCCATACTTTGCATGATTCACATAATTGCTTGCACCTTATGCATTCCATGAATAACAATGCTCTACATATTTCTCATGATGCATTACACAATTTGAGTCTCCATTATGCTATACATAACAACAAACCTATCATGATGGATGACATGTTTCTATATCACGCATCTCATTTATTTGAGCATTGGATATTTTGTGCTAACCGACACATGCATGTGCGCATCATGATGGATGATGTGTACATATACCATGCACACACAATTTTTCCTTTGTCTTTGTTTTGTGTAGGTACTCATGTATACTCGTCAACATCTCAATCCCATGAGTTGACGAAACGAGCTCTTGAGAGCAATGATGACTTGGGATCCCGTGTGATGCGGAGCATCCCACGTTCATCACCATGTACACTCCGACTACTCTCCAAGCCCCAAGGATACATGAGATGAGACCTCGACTATTCGCCATTGGACACAAGGTGAACCCGTTCCTAAATGCTTCCCCTTTCCATTCGTGTGAGACATGGTTGCTACCTAAGGCGAGGACTCTATGCATGCCCAGGTACCAAGGAGACCCTCTCGGAGATGCTCGGAATGATGGACAAGTCCCCAAGTACAAGGATGAAGGAACACGACGAGAGGAACCGGAGAAAGTCTGCAGAGCCCGGACATCCGGCGTCAGCCCGGACATCCGGCCCTTCCCGCAAGCCCGGACATCCGGCCCCAGCCCGGACATCCGGCGCCCATCACAGCAGCCGCAAAGCTACAGGGCCCGGACATCCGGCCTCCCACGAAGCCCCGGATATCCGGCCCCTCGCCCGGAAATCCGGCGCCCCGCACCCGAATCGACAGAAGTCTACCCCACCAGCCCGGACATCCGGCCCCCTAGCCCGGACATCCGGCGTCTCGGGAAAGCCCGGACATCCGGCCCGACGCCCGGACATCCGGCCTCCCCTGCCTGCGTGCAGTCCATCCGGGCCGAGGCCCTTGTACCCCTTCGCCCCCTAGACTATATATACTCCATCCCCTTCCTCTTTCTAGGTTAGCGTTGATTTAGCTCATTAGATAGAGCTTCGCTCATCCATACCGGATCTACTCCACGAGAGAGACCGAGGCCCCTCTTCGGAGAAGATCCACCTTGGATTCAAGACCCCCTCTTGGGTGGCCCCCATCAAGACCTCCTCACGGAGAAGAACGGCTACCGTTTGTATCGTCCTTTGTTGACCTTGAATCATGTATCTCCCTTTGTGTTCTTTGATTTAGCATTTGTGTGACCGATTCCTTGTTGGTTGAGTGTTTTCCCTCGTTCCTCCCCGTGATTTCCTCGTGTTCTTCCGCTCGTTCTTCGTGTCTCCCCATAGGATCCACTCCAAACGTGAAAGATCGACGCTATAGGGTTCCACCCTACATCATCTATGGTATCATGAGCCACGTTGATCACGTTTTTGGAGCTCCTACCCCTCTTTTTTAGCTTGATTTTTGTTGATTTCGTCCTAAATCCGAAAATCCCCACCAAAAATAGCCCCAAATTTTTTTTGTGATTTGTTAGTTTTGATGATGTTTTGTTGATTTTGATCGATGGATTTGCTTGGTTTCAAGTGGATCTAGCATTTCCCCAAGTTTCTCCACTTTCCATCCACGAAATCTCTCCAATTTTGACCTCGAAATCATCAATTTCCGCCCCCAATTCGAAAATTTCCGCCCCAAACGAGATCGGGATTCGTCGAGCCGGACATCCGGGCCATCCGGCCGGACATCCGGGCCCTGGAGCATCAAATCCACTCGATTCTGGACATTCACCCCCGGAAATCCGGCCCCGACCCCCGGATATCCGGCCCCTGTCATTTCTGTTTTTTCCGTTTCACCGTTTTGTCCATAACTAATTCATCCGGAGTCCGATTTTGACGTTCTTTAGCTCGTTTTGAAGCTATTGACATCCCCCTTCACATAAAAATACTACCATCACCATTTGACTCCATCAAATTTTGTGAACTTTGGCATCTTTGCCTAGGGCTTCCGCCACATCCTCCGCATAACCACCACCGACTTCCGCAACCTAACCCATTTTGTTCCCCATAGCATTAGTGGTTGCTTGAGTAGCGATTCGAGTCTCCTAAGGTGTTTCGGATACTTAGGGACGATTGCTTCTTCATCAACCACCACCACCACTTCCTCATAACCTTGCCCACCATACACTTCCGACAACCCAACTTAACCCAATTGTTGATTGAACTTTTTCGAGTTGTGGCTTGTGTCTCCTAAGGTGTTTCGGCTACTTAGGGACGGCAACTTCAACTCCGACACGTGTATAGCCCATCATTCCACTTCCGCATTGCCAAGTGCAAACCACCACCGCATTCCCGCTACCACCATTTTGACATTTGACGTTGAGATTTTGAGTTCGCGGTTTTTCCGTTTCCAAAGGTGTTTCGGCTACTTAGGGACGAGTCTCCATCATCTTGGTATCTACATCAAGAACACCGCTACTCATCATCGCCGGACGGTAACCTCCATATCATCTTGGTATCGTGGTATCCCTCCATTGTATATTCCCCTTGCCATTGCATTGTTAACCCCTAGCCTTACTTTTGCGTTACTTGCCTATCGAGACTAGCCATTTGAGTATTGCCGGTAATGTTACTTGTGCACATTAGTGATCATACCTTCCATTACATACCATACCATATCATATTGGTATCATATCATCCATTGTGTCTCAAGTTTGTTCCCGCATATACACAATTGCTATCTTGGTTTGTGCATTGTGCAAAGTGGCCATAGAAAAAAAAAGAGAAATAAAGCTTTTAAGCAAAAGAAAGAGAGCAAAGAGCTTGTAAGCAAGTGCCATAGCATCATACCATATTGCATATAAGATTGTCATATCCGATCATCTTGGATCATCTTGAGAGAAACACCGGGAACCATACATACATAGCATACTTGGGATAGAAGTTTATCCATTTTGCATCTTATAGGTTGTGCACAAGTGTCGTATCCGCCTATTGAGCAATCGTGCTAGCGTCTCTCTTGAGTTGTGCAACACGAGCGTTTTCCATGGATTCCACATTTTGTGCTCATTCCTTGGTTGCACGACCCCATTTATCAATCCGTGTGTGTGTTTCCGTGTGCCATTCTTTTCTATTGGTCCATTTGTTTCACTTGCGAATTTGTGAATCTCTTTCAACATTATTGACTCTTGCTAACATTTCGCATTAAATTTTTGTGCCACTATCGTCACCGAGCTCCTCCATAAGCTTTACATGTATGCAATATTTTTGGTCGTATCCAAGGTATTCATGCCCTGCAATCCGGCGCCCCGCACCCGATTCGGCCGAACCAGACCCCGCCAGCCCGGACATCCGGCCCCCTAGCCCGGACATCCGGCGTCTCGGGAAAGCCCGGACATCCGGCCCGACGCCCGGACATCCGGCCTCCCCTGCCTGCGCGCAGTGCATCCGAGACTTGTCCCTTGTACCCCTTCGCTCCCGAGACTATATATACTTCATCCCCTTCCTCTTTTTAGGGTTAGCTTTGGATTAGCTCATGTTTAGGTGAGAGAGCCTTTGCTCATCCACTTGGCTACTTCTCCTCGGAGATCAGGACCTCTACGGAGAAGATCCCCAAGCGGATTCAAGACCGCCTTCTAGGGTGGACCCCATCAAGACCTCCTCTCGGAGAAGAACGGCTACTCGTGTATCCTTACATTTGTTGTTCTTGAATCTTGTGCCACTCTATGTGATCGATAATCTAGCACTTGTGTGATTGGTTTCTTGTCGGTTGAGTGAATTCTCTCTCGTTTTCTCCGTGTTTCCCTCTTGTTCTTCCGCGTGTTCTTCGTGATTCCCCGTAGGATCCGCTCCAACGTGAAAGATCGCCCACGTAGCGTTCCGCCCTACATCATATAGCCCATCATTCCACTTTCGCATTGCCAAGTGCAAACCACCACCGCATTCCCGCTACCACCATTTTGACATTTGACGTTTGAGATTTTGAGTTCGCGGTTTTTCCGTTTCCTAAGGTGTTTCGGCTACTTAGGGACGAGTCTCCATCATCTTGGTATCTACATCAAGAACACCGCTACTCATCATCGCCGGACGGTAACCTCCATATCATCTTGGTATCGTGGTATCCCTCCATTGTATATTCCCCTTGCCAGCACATTTGTTAACCCCTAGCCTTACTTTTGCGTTACTTGCCTATCGAGACTAGCCATTTGAGTATTGCCGGCAACGTTACTTGTGCACATTAGTGATCATACCTTCCATTACATACCATACCATATCATATTGGTATCATATCATCCATTGTGTCTCAAGTTTGTTCCCGCATATACACAATTGCTATCTTGGTTTGTGCATTGTGCAAAATTGGCCATACATAAAAAAATAAAAGAGAATAAGCTTTTAAGCAAAAGAGAGCAAAGATCTTGTAAGCAAGTGCCATAGCATCATACCATATTGCATATAAGATTGTCATATCCGATCATCTTGGTTCATCTTGAGAGAAACACCGGGAACTATACATACATAGCATACTTGGGATAGAAGTTTATCCATTTTGCATCTTATAGGTTGTGCACAAGTGTCGTATCCGCCTATTGAGCAATCGTGCTAGCGTCTCTCTTGAGTTGTGCAACACGAGCGTTTTCCGTGGATTCCACATTTTGTGCTCATTCCTTGGTTGCACGACCCCATTTATCTATCCGTGTGTGTGTTTCCGTGTACCATTCTTTGCTATTGGTCCATTTGTTTCACTTGCGAATTTGTGAATCTCTTTCAACATTATTGACTCTTGCTAACATTTTGCATTAAATTTTGTGCCACTATCCTCACCGAGCTCCTCCATAAGCTTTACTTGTGTAGGTGTGAGAACCGACAAGATTGGTACCAATAGTGCTATTTCATTGTCCGCATTTGAGTGAACTTGATTCATTGTCAACATCGGTCAAGGTACATTGGTATAAGTTCTTCTCTTTCTCCCACTCATATTTGCTCGAGTCTTGTGATGGATAGGCAAGGCATTTCCTCTTCGGTCGTCGACAACAACGACGGCGTGAACAACTACATCACCAAAGCGTCTATCTTGATCTACAACGACAAGTGCAAGGCACACAATCAAGATTGCGAGGCGCGATCGAGAACATCTCCATCGACATTCATCACTCCGAAGCAAGGAGAAGGGACTACATCGACAAGAAGCTTGCCGCACATAAAGAGGAGCAAGATGCAAGGATGGAGGAGATTAGAGCTTTGATCAAGTCTACTTCCCCTTCGTCATCTTCAAGGCGGCGACATTCAAGCCACAAGTCTTCGGAGCGCGGAAAAGATGCAAGTGCAAATCGTCCTCGTCCACATCTACATGGCGACCACCATCACATTCGTGATCAACATCGTCATGAAGGGCAAGTCACCTCCAAGCACCATGTGCACGACGACAACGAACGCCAAGGAGCTCAAGCACGACAACGCCATCATCATCATGAAGATGCTCCACAAGCGCAAATGCACAAGTCCCAACAAGCCCTACTTCACGCCAAGTCGATGATTCATAAGAACAAGAGAAGACCGCGAGACGACCACCACCAAGACGGCGCTACGGCTACAACAACCACTTCGGCATCTTCGCCAAGTGCACTCAAGGCATCTTCGCCTTTGGACGTACGGCATCTTCGCCTACTTCCCACATGTATGCCTACATCGACTTCATCAAGTCCAAGGCGACTACCTACGAGCGAGGGCGACACTTCCATCTTACGAAGCCCCTCAAGGAAGATGGCCGAGCATGGGAAACTCCCTTCGGTCATGGAGACGAGCTATGAGGTGCCACATCATATGGGCCTCCAACACCAAGACGGTGACAAGGCGGTCGAGCAAGGGCCATCCCCTTCGACCACGGAGACGAGCGCGAACCTCTTCAACAACATGAAGACGGCGCCCACATTGGACTCATACTCCGAGTCAAGCTACGCGACCGCGCATGGAGACATTTGCACCAACATCTCTCCGACACCCACATATCATGAGATGACCCAATTGCCATGTGAGGAGAGCCACCACCACATGAGTGACATGAGTGACTCCACCCTATATGACATTGAGTGCATTTCCTATGAGAGGATGAGTGTGACCACCACTAGTCCCACACTTGAGAGCATGCCATACATCCTATGTGAGGTTGAGCGCCATTTGAGTGACTCCACCAACCAAACGAGTGAGAGCATCATATTGGGAGTGAGTGAGCCACAACACTTAGTGAGTGAGGTAGTTGACACGGCATGTGAGGCCACTATGATTCCTAACGAATTAACCTCTACTCCTAGTGTGTTTTCTTCTTTGGTGCTAGGTCTCCTACATGACGACATGCCTATCCTTGATGAGTCTATGCCTCCATTGGAGACGACGATGGCCATGGTGGATGATGATGCACCCCCACATGGTTCCATCAACATGAAGATGACAACGAGACGATCTTCAACACCTCACCTACAACACATGAGCGACGCTCCAAAGGTAACATAGGTGATGGTGCTTCTCTTGTCCCACTAGTGGACTCTCTTGACATCGATTGCTCCCATGATGTTGACCCACCTATTACCATGCTTCATGCTAGTGAAACTTCTTCATGCCTTGACTTACCTATTTATGATGAATATGATGATCAGCATGTTGAGTTGCCTAGTTGTGATGCTATGCTCCATAGGACATCTTGTGAAAATTCTATTGGTCACTTCATGTTTGAAAATCCATTGACCTTGTCATATGCTATGAGTGAGATCTCCCATATTGCCTCATTTCAATTTCAACATAGTAACTATGCATGCCCAATTAAAATAAATCCCATTTGCACTTATGGCATAGATGACGAGATGATGGTCATTGGCCTTTGCTTCTCTTGTGATGATATTGCCATGCTTCCTTTACATGATTTGCGCAATTCGTCTACTATGTCATGCCATGATCACATTGCTCCGAATATGCATTGTTTTGGATGTTGTCAATATTCTCCATGTGATGTTTCTACTCTTGCTCATGAGGAGACCCCCATAGTTTCCTCATACATATTAGGAGATTTTGATGCATCTCATACTTTGCATGATTCCCATAATTGCGTGAACCATATGCATTCCATGAATAACAATGCTCTAGATATTTCTCATGATGCATTACACAATTTGAGTCTCCATTATGCTATACATAACAACAAACCTATCATGATGGATGACATGTTTCTATATCACGCATCTCATTTATTTGAGCATTGTATATTTTGTGCTAACCGACACATGCACGTATGCATCATGATGGATGATGTGTACATCTACCACGCACACACAATTTTCTCTTTGTCTTTGTTTTGTGTAGGTACCCACATATACTCGTCAACATCTCAATCCCATGAGTTGACGAAACGAGCTCTTGAGAGCAATGATGACTTGGGATCCCGTGGACTTTCATTCCCACCATTCCCTTCGCGCAAGGACTATGCGCACCTCTTCTACTTGTCTCTCACACGGCTATGGACTATTTACCACTTGCCACCTTATGCTCATTTTACCGTGTTCACTTTGCATGTTATGCTTGCTTCTATGCCTTTGCCATGCACTTGTGACCCTTGCTTGTATCTACCCATGTTTCATCATTATGCTACTTCTATGTGTATTTGCATGCTTGTTGGAGATCCTTGTTGCTATTGCCATGTTTATCATGTGCCCCATGCTATTGATGCTATTTTTCTCATATCTTGCTTTCATGCTTGTGCTATGACATGTGAATTATTCATGCCCACTATTTGCACACATGACATGCTTGCCATGATTCCTTCTAGTACGTTGCATCTTCGCACTACTAGCTTGCTTGACTTGATCCCTATGATTGCTTGCTATGTTGCATCACCCATGTTCCACTATCACTTGCTTTCTTGGGTTGATGACATATATGTTCATGCCTCTCACTTGATTTGTTTTGCTCATTGTCTCTTGTCTCCATTACTTGCATCTCTCATATCACCTTGTGTTGAGTGCCAACTTGCTATGCTTATTGATCGTGGAGACTTGGACATATTACTTGTGATGCATACTTGCTTACTTGAGCCTATTGTATTTGGTTGTTCTCGCATCATATGCCTCCATACTATAAAATGCTCCCTTGTACTTTCTTATGATGAGCATGATGCATACACTTGTTGGGTATCTTACCACACGAATGATAGGTTTTGCACTTCCGCTAACCTCATTTGTTTTTTCGAGTGTTTGTCATGTTCTTTCGTTTTGAAGAATTCACAAGGCATTAATGTCATGAGACATATTGGTTGTGTGAAGGCATACATGATGCGCAACTCCAACATCTTCGGGAACATTCATAAGGTGAACTCCTTCCCTTTGAGCCATCCTCAAGTTTGCATATTGGATGGGTCACTCTTTCATTGTTGTTTCCTTCTTCTTGTCTACATGATACATCTATTGGATGGAGGACCGACATTGGAGATTGGCTCTATGGACCTTTACATTGAGGAGCGCTCGCACTTAGTGGATGCACCTTCGGTTTTCCACTCTTGCCAGAATATCGAGCATTGGTATACCAACACCTCCATCTTTGTTGATTGTGCTCATACTCATGCTCGATGGACATATCATACTCACCACAAATTTGCGTCTTATGCATGGATTGACTCACATTTTATTGCCTTGTTGCATCTTGTATTCCCATGTCATCCATGATATATGAACTTGTGCATTTTCTTAGCAAATTTGTTGTGATCTTTCTTGACGGCATATTCATACATAATGATCACATTGCCTATCATCAATTGCATGATATCATACACATGTTGAGCATCCATTGCCATATTCATGCTATTGATAAACCGTCTCACTATGACATCATTTTGCACCGTGGTTGCATTGCTCATACTCATAAAACAATTGTGTGCACAATGATTGCATTTGTTCCCATGAATGCTTTGCATCTCATTCTAGATCATCTTGATAAGCTTCATGCGCTTTGTCACGATCAATCTTGCCTCACGGACTCATTCTTACATGATGGACACTTTGTGTGCGCTAACCATTGTATTTCCGAGTGTCGTTTGTGTTTGCTCTCTTTGCATGTCTACCATCCCGACGACACCTTGGACTACTTGGATTGCGCCATGTCTTCAACTTCGTCCAACTACAAGTCCGTCTACGACAATCATTTCCATGGTGATGAGGATCACGATCCGAGGTCGGATCTCTCCCAAGGGAGGGGAGATGATGCGGAGCATACCACGTTCATCCCCATGTGCACTCCAACTACTCTCCAAGCCCCAAGGACACATAAGATGAGACCTCGACTATTCGCCATTAGACACAAGGTGAACCCGTTCCTACATGCCTCCCCTTTCCATTCGTGTGAGACATGGTTGCTACCTAAGGCGAGGACTCTATGCATGCCTAGGTACCAAGGAGACCCTCTCGGAGATGCTCGGAATGATGGACAAGTTCCCAAGTACAAGGATAAAGGAACACGACGAGAGGAACCGGAGAAGTCTGCAGAGCCCGGACATCCGGCGTCAGCCTGGACATCCGGCCCTTCCCGCAAGCCCGGACTTCCGGCCCCAGCCCGGACATCCGGCGCCCACCACAGCAGCCGAAGGACCACAGGGCCCGGACATACGGCCCCCCAGGCCCCGAACATCCGGCCTCCCACGAAGCCCCGGATATCCGGCCCCTCGCCCGGAAATCCGGCGCCCCGCACCCGATTGCGTCTGGATGACCCAGGCCAGCCTGGACATCCGGCCACCAGCCCGGACATCCGGCGCCTCCTGAAGCCCGGACATCCGGCCGGCGCCGGACATCCGGCTCCGCTGTCTGCGCCTGAAAGGGCGAGACCCATGTACCTCTTCGCCCCCCCTAGACTATATATACTCCATTCCCTTCCTCTTTCTAGGTTAGCGTTGATTTAGCTCATTAGATAGAGCTTCGCTCATCCATACCGGATCTACTCCACGAGAGACCGCGGCCCCTCTTGGAGAAGATCCACCTTGGATTCAAGACCCCTCTTGGGTGGCCCCATCAAGACCTCCTCACGGAGAAGAACGGCTACCGTTTGTATCGTCCTTTGTTGACCTTGAATCATGTATCTCCCTTTGTGTTCTTTGATCTAGCATTTGTGTGACCGATTCCTTGTTGGTTGAGTGTTTTCCCCTCGTTCCTCCCCGTGATTTCCTCGTGTTCTTCCGCGTGTTCTTCGTGATTCCCCATAGGATCCGCTCCAACGTGAAAGATCGTCCTCGTAGGGTTCCGCCCTACATCACTTGAGCTGCCTGCAGATTTTGGGGTTAGTCCCACTTTTAACATTGCAGATTCGAAGCCTTATTTGGGTGAGGAAGATGAGCTTCCGTCGAGGACGACTTCATTTCAATAAGGGGAGGATGATGAGGACATCAATACCATTGTTACACCCACAGCCCCTGCTGCTATACATACTGGACCAATTACTAGAGCTCGCGCACGCCAATTGAATTATCAGGTACTTTCGTTTCTTGGTAACGATTCCAATGTTCATGAGAATATGATGCTGCCTAAATTGGATACATTTGTTTTGCTTACAAATGAAGGGCCTACCATGGACAAGAAAGATGAACCTTGGAGTAAGTTCAAGCATGGAGATGTTGGCATGCGCAAGGGGAACAAGAACAGAGTTACAAGTGATGATTCCAGGACTTTGAAGCCACCCTAAAGAGTGCATGAGGCCTTGGACGAAATATACAAGATGCCACTTCATAATATTCGTCCATAGGCTATTCTAGGTGCTGCGTCACCTTATTATTGGGCCAGGCCCATGTAATTTCGAAATACTTAAGTATAGGCTGTTTTTAGAGTCCGTATGTGTGGGGAAACAAGAGTTAGGGTTGGTTTCGGACTCCTCCCTCAAGGGCCACGAAATTCCCTCCTCTTCCTCCATATATACAGCCCTTAGGGAGTCGTTTAGACTTTGGGTTTTGTTTAGATTAAAAGTTCGCCATAGCTGCAACTTCGCATACTTCGTTTGTGTTCAACGACCAGACAAAGGCGTCACAGAACCCCACCTTGATCAATAAAGCTTTCATCTTATATTCGCAATATCCAGATTGCAATCTCTGTTTCTTGCTTTATCTTCGATTGCTCGCAGGAAACAGACCCTCGTGGTCAGGTTGATCGTGCTCCGGCGTGGTCAATAACCTCTCGGAGTTGGTTTAGCGATTGCTAAGGCGCGACGTCCTCGCACGTTCGTAGTCGGATCGTCAAAGTCGACTTCCTCCAAAGCGAAAACCAACATCTCATCGAAAGACGGGACACCTTTGCCTCTATCAACTAAAATAAGCAATGGCTCGTTTTTCTTGCATCAAAACTCCGCCAATTCCGGTACCACTTGCATCACAATGAACCTCAAAAGTTTTGTCAAAATTGGGCAAAGCGAGAATCGGAGCATGAGTAAGCAAAGACTTGAGCTCATCAAAAGCGGTTGATTGCAAAGTTCCCCAAACAAAGGGAGTATTCTTCTTACTCAAGGCATGCAAAGGAGCGGCAATTGTGCTAAAATCTTTCACAAAGCGATGATAAAAACCCGCAAGACCAAGAAAACTTCGCACTTGTTGCAAATTAGTGGGTTGGGGCCACATTTTAATTGCTTGAAATTTAGATTCATCCACATGGACACCCTTTGAGGATACTACAAAACCCAAGAAAACCACTTTGTCAACTCCAAAAGTGCATTTTTTCAAGTTTGCATAAAGACTTTCCTTGCGAAGAGTTTGCAACACAGATTTTACATGATTGATGTGCTCTTTCATGGTTTTGCTAAACACAAGAATATTATCAAAGTAAACCACAACAAAGACTCCAATATAAGGGCAAAGCGCATGATACATAAGACGCACAAAAGTACCGGGAGCTTCCAAAAGACCCATAGGCATCACTAACCATTCATATAAACCAAATTTGGTTTTGAAAGCAGTTTTCCATTCATCACCCTCTTGTATGCGGATTTGATAATAGCCACTTTTAAGGTCAATTTTTGAGAAAAAGTTGGCTCCACTAAGTTCATCAAGCATATCATCTAAGCGAGGAATGGGATGCCTATAACGGACGGTGATCGCATTGATAGGTCTACAATCGGAACACAAGCGAAAACTTCCGTTGGGCTTAGGTACAAGTATAACGGGAACGACACAAGGGCTTAAGCTTTCACGTACATGACCGTTGTCGATTAGTTGTTGTACTTGCCGTTGGATCTCCTTGGTTTCTTCCGGATTGACGCGGTATGGAGCTTTGTTTGGTAGTGGCGCTCCGGGGATGAGGTCGATTCGATGCTCAATGCCTCGAAGAGGAGGTAGACCCGGAGGTAGCTCATCGGGAAAAACATCTTGAAATTCCCGCAAAAGAGATTGAAACACCAAAGGTAGCTCGTGAATGGTCTTAGTTTTTGGTTCTCCATCCTTGCACACAAGGACAAAGTGCATCACACTCGAAGGGTTCTCACACACTTCTCTCATCTCACTTTTGGTGGCAAATAAAATGAGGTTTTTCTCTCTAGGCGAAGAGTCGCTCAAATTTGGCTTGTGGCTCTCACTCACTTTTGGGTGGATCACTTTCTCACTCTTTTCTCTATGATGGGTGGCTTGTTTGTCGGCTATCACTTGACTAGGAGACATAGGTCGTAGCACATATTCTTTCCCTTTCATCTTGAAGCTATAGTGATTGGTACTCCCATTGTGTATGACACCACGGTCGAATTGCCATGGTCGACCAAGAAGTAGGTGACAAACGGTCATTGGGACCACATCACACTCCAAAGTGTCTTCGTATGCACCAATTTTGAAAGAGACTAGGACCGTATGCTCAACTTGTATAGTGCCGGAGTCACTTAGCCATTGAACCTTGTAAGGGTGCGGGTGCTTCTTCTTTACCAATTGGAGCTTGGAGCATAGTTCTTCACTTGCCAAGTTGTGGCAACTACCTCCATCGATGATGACCTTGATGGACCGTCCATTGATGCCGGCTTTTGTGTGGAAGATGTGGCATCGTTGGTCTTCTTCTTGTTGATGTTGAAGAGTCAAGACCTTGGAGACAACGAGAGCGGGGCTCGAATCCTCATCACAAAAGACTTGATCATCTTCATCTTCGTTCACTTGCCGGTGCATGGCCACTTGCTCATCTCCTCTTCACTCATGGAGTCATATGTGCCATCGTCGTTGAGGATCATGGTGCGCTTGTTGGTGCATTCGTATGACTTGTGGCCTTGGCCGCCGCAAGTGAAACACTTGAAGGAGCTTGTCTTGATGGTCTCATCGGTCGGGGTAGAGGATGAAGCACGCGGCTTGAGGTTGCTTGTAGTAGGAGGAGGACGACTTGAACTTGCCGAAGTCTTCTTGTAACTTGACTTGTCGTCGTTTCTTGAAGAACACTTGGTCGAAGTAGATGTTGGAGTAGTCGTTGAAGCTTGGTTGTTGGAGAAGCCGTAGGTCTTGGATGAGTACTTGGCGTACTTGAAGTCATCTTGCACTTGGCGTTCCGCCTTTGTAGCTTGATGCACGAGCTCAATGAGGGTTGAGTATGGTTGGAAGTCGGCGATCTTCTTGATGGGATGATTGAGTCCATTCAAGAAACGTGCCATAGTTTGCTCATCATCTTCTTTGACATTGGCTCGAATCATGGCTATCTCCATTTCCTTGTAGTATTCTTCAACACTCTTTGTTCCTTGCTTGAGTAGTTGGAGTTTCTTGAAGAGGTCGCGGTTGTAGTAGGTTGGCACAAAGCGTGCTCGCATGACATCCTTCATTTGAGCCCAAGTGGTGATTGGAGGTTCACCTCTTGCTTGCCGTCGCTCAATGATTTTTTCCCACCATATGAGCACATAGTCTTGGAACTCAAGCGATGCCATAGCGATTTTCTTCGCTTCATCGTAGTTGTGCAACCGGAAGATTTTGTCAACCTTCAATGCCCATGAGAGGTAGTCTTCGGGGTCATTGCTTCCATTGAACTTGGGCATGGTGAATTTTAGCTTGCCGTAGCGTTGCTCTTCATTGTGTTGTTGGCGATGTTGATGATGACGTCCTTGACGTGGATTGTAATCGTCTTCATGTTGCTCTTGGCGCATAGGAAGACCATGATCAACTTGCCCTTGTTGAACTTGAGGTTGAGGTGGAGCTTGACGAGCTTGTGGAGGGGCTTGAGGAACTTGACGTTGTACATGAGGTTGGTAGTTCCTCTCTTGGATTTCTTCTCGAAGGGCTTCCTCTTGATTGCGCCGTTCGCGATTGCTGTTGGCGAAGGCTCTACTTGATTCTTGAAGGGCACGTTGCGCCTCAAGAGCTTGCGCCTCACGTTGTTGTTGTTGAAGACGTTGAGCCTTGGCGTCTTGTTCGTCTTGGTGAAGACGTGCTCGTTCTTCCTCTTGTTGGCGACGAAGACGTTGTCGTTCTTGAGCTTGAGCAAAAGCCTCTTGGTTTGATTGAGGACGAGGAACTTGATTATCAACTTGCTCTTGTGAATGCTTGTCATGTAGCGGGTTGCGAGATGCATGACGGTCTTGACGAGCGACACGATGAAGAGTGTTCGAAGTAGGTGTACTTGAGTCGTAGAAGGTGTCGTCGGAGTGTCGACTCGAGCGGCTCCGTCTTGATGATGAAGAAGTTGAATGATGCCGGTTTCTCATCAAAGAGCGGATCTCGTCCATTCTTGCATCCTTCTCTTGCTTGTGAGCGTCGCACTTGTTGTCGAAGTAGTCTCTTGTACGTTGCTCGGAGAGTCGCAAGTCGGTGGCGAGGTTGTCGATGCGGTCGCTTATTGCTTGTTGTTCTTGGTGCAACGCTCTTTGTGCACCAAAGAGGTGGCTCTTGGTGACGTATGATGACATGTCGTCGTGTTGCTCGATGAAGAGTGGATTGGTAGAGGTACTTGGCCTATCCATCATTCCAAGCAAAATGTGAGTGGTAGAACGGAAAAGAACTTATACCAATGTACCTTTGACCGATGTTGAAGATGAATCAAGTTCACTCAAATGCGGACAATGAAATAGCACTCTTGGTACCGATTCTTGTCGGTTCTCACACCTACACAAATAAAAGCTTATGGTGGAGCTCGATTAGGATGGTGGCATAAAATTTGATGCAATTGTGAGTGAGACTCAATAATGTTGGAAATGATTCACAAATTTGCAAATGCAACAAGTAGACCAATAGCAAGATATGGTACACGGAAACACACACGCAAATAGATAATATGGGGTTATGCAACCAAGGATGAGCCAAAATGTGGAATTCACCAAGATGCTCTTGTTGCACAACACTAGAGAGACGCTAGCACGATTGCACAATAGGCGGATACGAACTTGTCCACAACCTACTAAGCAAAAATGCAACGACTTCTATCCCGAGTATGCTATATGTATGGTGTTTCGATGTGTTGATCCAAGATGATCAAGTATGACAATCTTAATGTTGTATGATGCTATGGTTCTTGCTCATAAGTTCTTTGCTTATCTTTCTCTCTTTGCTTAAAAGCTTGATTGGCTCTTTCTCTTTTGAGCTCTTTTCTCATGCAAAATTTCACGAACCAAGATAGCAATTGTGTATGCGATGACAACTTTGTGACACACAAGTTGATGCTAAGATATGCACCACTTTGGTATGGTATGTATGCTATGGAGTATGATCACTAATGTGCACAAGTTACGTTGCCGGCAATACTCAATGGCTAGTCTCGATGGGTAAGTAACGCAAAAGATGGGCTATGATGGTTATCACTGCAATTGCAAGTAAAGACAAAGATGTCGACGATGTTACCGTCCTTGGCGAAGATGAGCGGTGGTGATGTTGATGTTGAACCGTACCTAGATAGCCGAAACACAAAAGGATACGGAAACCCCAACTCAAAGTCTCAAGGCAAAATTTGGCAACATTGTCGGAATTGGTAGTGGGAAAGGCTATGGTGGCGTTATGCGGAAGTGGTGGAGGTAAGTGAAAGTGTATGTGGGCACGGGACAAAATATGGCGAAGGTTAGGCGGTGAACGGGGTGGTGGATGGGGTTTGATGCTGCCAGGAGCCGGATTTCCGGGCTGGAAGCCGGATGTCCGGGGCGCCGGATGTCCGGGCTGGTCGGGCCGGATGTCCAGGCTCGAAGAACACCGCGAGGAGAGGTCAAATCCGGTCAAAATTTGGGTGATTTTGTGGATGGAAATTGTGGAAAAGATGGGGGAAAGTTAGATCTACCTGCAACACGAAATCCACGGATCAAATCCAACAAAACTTCATCACACTAACAAATCACAAAAAAAAATTTGGGGCTCTTTTTGTGGGGAATTTTCGGAATTAGGACAAAAACAACAAAATCAAGCTAGAAAAGAGGGGTAGGGGCTCCAATAACATGATCAACGTGGCTCATGATACCATAGATGATGTAGGGCGGAACCCTACGTGGATGATCTTTCACGTTGGAGCGGATCCTACGGTGAATCACGAAGAACACGCGGAAGAACAAGAGGGAATACACGGGGAAAACGAGAGAGAATTCACTCAGCCGACAAGAGATCAATCACACAAGCGCTAGATCGATGAACACAAAGGGAGATACATGATTCAAGGTCAACAAAGGACGATACAAACGGTAGCCGTTCTTCTCCGTGAGGAGGCCTTGATGGAGTCCACCCTAGAAGGGGGTCTTGAATCCGCCTGTGGATCTTCTCCGTAGAGGTCCTGATCTCCGAGGAGAAGTAGCCAAGTGGATGAGCAAAGGCTCTCACACAAGAATATGAGCTAATCCAATGCTAACCCTAGAAAGAGGAAGGGGATGAAGTATATATAGTCTCGGGGGCGAAGGGGTACATGGGACAAGTCCGGATACCTGACGCAGCGGGGAGGCGGATGTCCGGCGTCGGGCCGGATGTCCGGGCCTTCGCGAGGCACCGGATGTCCGGGCTACCTGGCCGGATGTCCGGGCTAGGGTGACCGTTTCTGCCGAATCGGGTGAGGGGCGCCGGATTTCCGGGCTTCAGGCCGGATATCCGGGCTGGGGGCCGGATGTCCGGGCCCTGTAGACTTGGGCAACTTGGCTGATGGTGAGGTAGAAACTCCAGGGGCCGGATGTCCGGGGTCATGGCCGGATGTCCGGGGCCTGGAAGGTGATTTTGCCCATTTCCGTTGGTTCTCTTCATCCATGGACTTGGCGGCTTGTCCATCTTCACGTGCATCCTCGGGAGGTTCCCCTTGACACCTAATCATGCATAGCATATCGGACTTAGGTAGTAGCCATGTCTCGAGTGGATCATATGTGATATCAATAAGGAAGGAGGTCACCTCGTTCTCGAGAGCTCTAGTTCTAGCTCGTGTCATGGGTCCTCTTGGCTCTTGATGAGACGGTTGTGGATGCATGGGGATGATCGTGGGATGCTCCGCATCATAGTTGCCACAAGTTGGCAAGTGAAGAACTATGCTCCAAGCTTCAATTGGTCAAGAGGAAGCACCCGCACCCATACAAGGTTCAATGGCTAAGTGACTCCGGCACTATACGAGTCGAGCATACGGTCCAAGTCTCTTTCAAAATCGGTGCATATGAGGACACTTTGGAGTGTGATGTGGTCCCAATGACCGTTTGCCACCTCCTTCTTGGTCAACCATGGCAATTCGACCGCGGTGTCTTCCACGACGGGCGTACCTATCACTATAGCTTCAAGATGAAAGGGAAGGAATATGTGCTACGACCTATGTCTCCTAGTCAAGTGTTAGCAGACAAGCAAGCCAATCATCATGGAGAAAAGAGTGAGAAAGTGATCCACCAAAAAGTGAGTGAGAGCCACAAGCCAAACTTGAGCGCCTCTTCGCCTAGAGAGAAAAACCTCATCCTATTTGCCACCAAATGTGAGATGGGAGAAGTGTGTGAGAACCCATCTAGTGTGATGCACTTTGTCCTTGTGTGCAACGATGGAGAGCCAACAACTAACACCTCTCATGAGCTACCTTTAGTGTTTCAAACTCTTTTGAAGGAATTCCAAGATGTTTTTCCCGATGAGCTACCTCCGGGTCTAGCTCCTCTACGAGGCATTGAACATCGGATCGATCTCATCCCCGGAGCGCCACTTCCAAACAAAGCTCCATATCGAGTGAATCCCGAAGAAACCAAGGAGATTCAAAGGCAAGTACAACAACTAATCGAAAACGGTCATGTACGTGAAAGCTTAAGCCCTTGTGTCGTTCCGGTTATACTTGTGCCTAAACCCGATGGACGTTTGATGAGGACATGGCTACCTTCGATACGACCAAAAATATTGCATACATGTATATTTGTGAGGTGATTTCTAATGCAAACTATGCAATAATTTATTTATGTCATCCAGGACAAAAATACTTCACAAACTTTTGTGCCATGTCTAATTGCAGGTGTATGGGACATTTGTACAATCCACATATGAATATAAGGGAGAAAGAGATGTTTACTTGCTATTCAAAAAGTTTTCTCACGTCACTTTTGGCCCAAGAGAAGATAGAGTCCAAGTTTCTCACGTTCTAGACTCAGATTCGGACTGCACAGACATACCTGACTCAAAACGTCAATAACTTTTTCATCCTGACTCCAAATTGGGTGATTCTTTTTTTGTTGGAAAATATATTTCGTGCACTTTCCAACCCAATTGGATTCACCTTCAAATGCATCTGGAGCGTTGAGTTATGGACGAAACAATCTGATGCTGCAGCAGAATCCGAGTCAAACTACAAGTCCAAAGGTGTTACGTCACCTCCACTTGGGCCCATTGGCCTTGTACGACCTAGGGTTAGTTTTAGGCTGCCTTGGGATGTCCTCCCACCTCCTTGGCCGCCAACCCTTGCTCCTATATAAGTAGATCCATCTAGTAGCTTTTCCCTTGGGATTTGTTTAGTTAAAAGTTAGCCATTGCAACTTCGTGTACTTCGTTTGTGTCCAACGACCAGACCAAGACCGCTTACGGATCCCCACCATTATAAATTGATGAGGACATGATTACCTTGGATACGACCAAAAATATTGCATACATGTATATTTGTGAGGTGATTTCTAATGCAAATTATGCAATAATTTATTTATGTCATCGAGGACAAAAATACTTCACAAACTTTTGTGCCATGTCTAATTGCAGGTGTATGGGACATTTGTACAATCCACATATGAAGATAAGGGAGAAAGAGATGTTTACCTGCTGTTCAAAAAGTTCCCTCACGTCACTTATGGCCCAAGAGAAGATAGAGTCCAAGTCTCTCACGTTCTGGACTCAGATTCGGACTGCACAGACATACTTGACTCAAAACGTCAATAACTTTTTCATACGGACTCCAAATTGGTTGATTCTTTTTTTGTTGGAAAATAGATTTCGTGCATTTTCCAACCCAATTGGAATCACCTTAAAATCCTTCCGGAGTGTTGAGTTATGGACGAAACAATCTGATGCTGCAGCAGAATCCGAGTCAAACTACAAGTCCAAAGGTGTTACGTCACCTCCGCTTGGGCCCATTGGCCTTGTACGACCTAGGGTTAGTTTTAGGCTGCCTTGGGACGTCCTCCCACCTCCTTGGCCGCCACCCCTTGCTCCTATATAAGTAGATCCATCTAGTAGCTTTTTCCTTGGGATTTGTTTAGTTAAAAGTTAGCCATTGCAACTTCGTGTACTTCGTTTGTGTCCAACAACCAGACCAAGACCGCTTACGGATCCCCACCATTATAAATACTTCATATATATTCGCAATATTCAGATTGCTTTATCATATTTTGCTCGTTCTTGATTGCTTGCAGGAATAGACCTTCGTGGTCAGGCTGATCGTGCTTCGGCATCGTCGGTAACCTCGGGAGATTGGTTTAGCGATTGCTAAGGCGCAACGTCGTGCACGTTTGTAGTCGGATCGTCAAAGTCGACTCCACCAAATCGATAGTTATCATCTCATCGAAGATCGGGACACCTCGCCTCTATCAAGTGGTATCAGTTTTCAGGTTGCTCGGTGAGAATTTCCAATTATCCTAGATTAGATTTATTTTCTTACCTATTGTCCAAGAAAAAGCCACAAAAAGTTAGATCTATTCATCCTTTGTCCAAGCCAGTCGAGCCTTTGCAGTTTTCTTTTCATTGTTTGCATTATTGAATTATCGGTTGCATCGTCGTGTCGAGTTGCTGGTCTTAGTGTCTAGTTCGTTTAGAGTTTCGAGTTCTGTTCACATTAGTTACGCCGCCGCTGCATCGTTATCCCTTCCGTTGACCACCATCCATCCATCAATTTCCACCACGTGCTACCCACCGTTCATTGTCATAACCATAGTTGAGATCGTTCACATCTTCACTTGATCCAATCTGCATCTTATCTAGTTTGTTTGGAAAGAGGGAGAGAGAGAAAAAAAGAAAAAAAAAGTAAAAGAAAAAAGTCAGAGAAAAAAAAGAGAGAAATAAAAATAAAAAATAAGTGTGAGAAAAAAAAGAGAGAAGAAAAAAAAAACAAAGTTTGGATCTATCTAGACTCAATCTCGTAGCTGAATTCGGATTGGAATCTGTTTTGTGCACTGTTCAGTAAAACATGCATAACTTCCTCATACGAAGTCCGTTTTGGCTCCGCGAGTACTCAAATTAAAGCTAGAGACGAGCCGCATCTAAATAGATACAGAAGCTAGTTCAATATTTGGCACCTCAAAATCAGCTTCTAAATAGGTCTTTTTGCCCTCCGAAGTTCGTGAACATAGCTTATTCCAGTTTTTCAAACCAGTTTTAGAATTTTTTGACTCCTCATATCAACTCGGAATTGAGTGATTCTTTTTGAATTGGAAAGCTTGAGTTAGTAGCATTCTTTTAAAAAAGTTATCAGAAAATTGGCTCAAACTTTTCAAGAGGAAAATTGGAGAGAGAGTTGTTGTATATCCTGCTTGGCAGTTGTTCTTCATCATTATCTTTACTGCCGTTGTGATCTTCACTTATATCTTGCTGTCCAGAGCTACTTATTATCCTTCATTGATGCTAGTTGTGCTACGCCGTGACCTCATTAGTGTTCTAGGCTCGCGTCTCTAGTCTGGTCTAGCCTAGGACCAGCACAGTACCATCGTTGAGCGTTTATTCAACATTGCATCTATGAATTGATTATTGCTAATTTTTTTGCTACCATATATAGCCAACCCAGCTCCACATATTTCTACACCGTGTATACGTACGTTCCCCTGGCAATCGCTTTACACAATCTTTAGAGTTACTTGACACCGCTGGTTGCCTGTCACCACCTGCCGCATGGTAAGAACTTGTAAGATATTGATATTTGCTTTACTGTGAGCACTTTACAACCACATCCTAGTAGTTCATAGGAACATTATTCTCGAATTTTGTTTCTTGTTTCTACTAATCATGACAGGTTTCGGAGATAGAAGTTCTTGGACGACGGACACATCTTCATCATCACGAGAGTTGGGACAACACACACAAGCATATGGTCAGGGTATGTCTTTACCATCATTTGAGGGTAGATTTAATCCTGCTATTTATCTAGCTTGGGAGCTTGAATTAGAAGAAGTTTTTAGTCACCATGATTTTTCTGAACTTGAGAGAGTACGAGCTACCACTAGAGCATTTACTGGTTTTGCTTCTGTTTGGTGGAGTGTACATTGTAAGAAAAACATTGATAACCAACCCACAACTTGGAAAGTTTTGAAAGCTGTAATGAGACAGCAATTTTTTCCTCCTTACTATCGTCGTGAATTGCTTCGCAAATTTGAACAATTAAAACAAGGCAGTAACACTGTTCATGCTTACTACAATCAGGACAAAATACTTCACAAACTTTTGTGCCATGTCTAATTGCAGGTGTATGGGACATTTGTACAATCCACATATGAAGATAAGGGAGAAAGAGATGTTTACCTGCTGTTCAAAAAGTTCTCTCACGTCACTTATGGCCCAAGAGAAGATAGAGTCCAAGTCTCTCACGTTCTGGACTCAGATTCGGACTGCACAGACATACTTGACTCAAAACGTCAATAACTTTTTCATACGGACTCCAAATTGGTTGATTCTTTTTTTGTTGGATAATAGATTTCGTGCATTTTCCAACCCAATTGGAATCACCTTAAAATCCTTCCGGAGCGTTGAGTTATGGACGAAACAATCTGATGCTGCAGCAGAATCCGAGTCAAACTACAAGTCCAAAGGTCTTACGTCACCTCCGCTTGGGCCCATTGGCCTTGTACGACCTAGGGTTAGTTTTAGGCTGCCTTGGGACGTCCTCCCACCTCCTTGGCCGCCACCCCTTGCTCCTATATAAGTAGATCCATCTAGTAGCTTTTTCCTTGGGATTTGTTTAGTTAAAAGTTAGCCATTGCAACTTTGTGTGCCGTTTGTGTCCAACGACCAGACCAAGACCGCTACGGATCCCCACCATTATAAATACTTCATATATATTCGCAATATTCAGATTGCTGTATCATATTTTGCTCGTTCTTGATTGCTTGCAGGAATAGACCTTCGTGGTCGGCTGATCGTGCTTTCGGCATCGTCGGTAACCTCGGGAGATTGGTTTAGCGATTGCTAAGGCGCAGCGTCGTGCACGTTTGTAGTCGGATCGTCAAAGTCGACTCCACCAAATCGATAGTTATCATCTCATCGAAGATCGGGACACCTCGCCTCTATCAAGTGGTATCAGTTTTCAGGTTGCTCGGTGAGAATTTCCAATTATCCCTAGATTAGATTTATTTTCTTACCTATTGTCCAAGAAAAGCCACAAAAAGTTAGATCTATTCATCCTTTGTCCAAGCCAGTCCGAGCCTTTGCAGTTTTCTTTTCATTGTTTGCATTATTGAATTATCGGTTGCATCGTCGTGTCGAGTTGCTGGTCTTAGTGTCTAGTTCGTTTAGAGTTTCGAGTTCTGTTCACATTAGTCACGCCGCCGCTGCATCGTTATCCCTTCCGTTGACCACCATCCATCCATCAATTTCCACCACGTGCTACCCACCGTTCATTGTCATAACCATAGTTGAGATCGTTCACATCTTCACTTGATCCAATCTGCATCTTATCTAGTTTGTTTGGAAAGAGGAGAGAAAAAAAAGAAAAAAAGTAAAAGAAAAAGTTAGAGAAAAAAAGAGAGAAAGAAAAATAAAAATAAGTGTGAGAAAAAAAAAGAGAAAAAAAAAACAAAGTTTGGATCTATCTAGACTCAATCTCGTAGCTGAATTCGGATTGGAATCTGTTTTGTGCACTGTTCAGTAAAACATGCATAACTTCATCATCTGAAGTCCGTTTTGGCTCATGAGTACTCAAATTAAAGCTAGAGACGAGCCGCATCTAAATAGATACAGAAGCTAGTTCAATATTTGGCACCTCAAAATTACCTTCTAAATAGGTCTTTTTGCCCTCCGAAGTTCGTGAACACAGCTTATTCCAGTTTTTCAAACCAGTTTTAGAATTTTTTGACTCCTCATATCAACTCGAATTGAGTGATTCTTTTTGAATTGGAAAGCTTGAGTTAGTAGCATTCTTTTAAAAAAAGTTATCAGAAAATTGGCTCAAACTTTCCAAGAGGAAAATTGGAGAGAGAGTTGTTGTATATCCTGCTTAGCAGTTGTTCTTCATCATTATCTTTCTGCCGTTGTGATCTTCACTTATATCTTGCTGTCCGAGCTACTTATTATCCTTCATTGATGCTAGTTGTGCTACGCCGTGACCTCATTAGTGTTCTAGGCTCGCGTCTCTAGTCTGGTCTAGCCTAGGACCAGCACAGTACCGTCGTTGAGCGTTTATTCAACATTGCATCTATGAATTGATTATTGCTAATTTTTTTTGCTACCATATATAGCCAACCCAGCTCCACATATTTCTACACCGTGTATTACGTCCCCTGGCAATCGCTTTACACAATCTTCAGAGTTACTTGACACCGCTGGTTGCCTGTCACCACCCGCCATAGTAAGAACTTGTAAGATATTGATATTTGCTTTACTGTGAGCACTTTATAACCACATCCTAGTAGTTCATAGGAACATTATTCTCGAATTTTGTTTCTTGTTTCTACTAATCATGACAGGTTCCGGAGATAGAAGTTCTTGGACGACGGACACATCTTCATCATCACGAGAGTTGGGACAACACACACAAGCATATGGTCAGGGTATGTCTTTACCATCATTTGAGGGTAGATTTAATCCTGCTATTTATCTAGCTTGGGAGCTTGAATTAGAAGAAGTTTTAGTCACCATGATTTTTCTGAACTTGAGAGAGTACGAGCTACCACTAGAGCATTTACTGGTTTTGCTTCTGTTTGGTGGAGTGTACATTGTAAGAAAAACATTGATAACCAACCCACAACTTGGAAAGTTTTGAAAGCTGTAATGAGACAACAATTTTTTCCTCCTTACTATCGTCGTGAATTGCTTCGCAAATTTGAACAATTAAAACAAGGCAGTAACACTGTTCATGCTTACTACAATCAGGACAAAAATACTTCACAAACTTTTGTGCCATGTCTAATTGCAGGTGTATGGGACATTTGTACAATCCACATATGAAGATAAGGGAGAAAGAGATGTTTACCTGCTGTTCAAAAAGTTCTCTCACGTCACTTATGGCCCAAGAGAAGATAGAGTCCAAGTCTCTCACGTTCTGGACTCAGATTCGGACTGCACAGACATACTTGACTCAAAACGTCAATAACTTTTTCATACGGACTCCAAATTGGTTGATTCTTTTTTTGTTGGAAAATAGATTTCGTGCATTTTCCAACCCAATTGGAATCACCTTAAAATCCTTCCGGAGCGTTGAGTTATGGACGAAACAATCTGATGCTGCAGCAGAATCCGAGTCAAACTACAAGTCCAAAGGTCTTACGTCACCTCCGCTTGGGCCCATTGGCCTTGTACGACCTAGGGTTAGTTTTAGGCTGCCTTGGGACGTCCTCCCACCTCCTTGGCCGCCACCCCTTGCTCCTATATAAGTAGATCCATCTAGTAGCTTTTTCCTTGGGATTTGTTTAGTTAAAAGTTAGCCATTGCAACTTTGTGTACTTCGTTTGTGTCCAACGACCAGACCAAGACCGCTTACGGATCCCCACCATTATAAATACTTCATATATATTCGCAATATTCAGATTGCTTTATCATATTTTTGCTCGTTCTTCGATTGCTTGCAGGAATAGACCTTCGTGGTCAGGCTGATCGTGCTTTCGGCATCGTCAGTAACCTCAGGAGATTGGTTTAGCGATTGCTAAGGCGCAACGTCGTGCACGTTTGTAGTCGGATCGTCAAAGTCGACTCCACCAAATCGATAGTTATCATCTCATCGAAAGATCGGGACACCCTCGCCTCTATCAAGTGGTATCAGTTTTCAGGTTGCTCGGTGAGAATTTCCAATTATCCCTAGATTAGATTTATTTTCTTACCTATTGTCCAAGAAAAAGCCACAAAAAGTTAGATCTATTCATCCTTTGTCCAAGCCAGTCTGAGCCTTTGCAGTTTTCTTTTCATTGTTTGCATTATTGAATTATCGGTTGCATCGTCGTGTCGAGTTGCTGGTCTTAGTGTCTAGTTCGTTTAGAGTTTCGAGTTCTGTTCACATTAGTCACGCCGCCGCTGCATCGTTATCCCTTCCGTTGACCACCATCCATCCATCAATTTCCACCACGTGCTACCCACCGTTCATTGTCATAACCATAGTTGAGATCGTTCACATCTTCACTTGATCCAATCTGCATCTTATCTAGTTTG
Source organism: Aegilops longissima (assembly GCA_021605205.1). Lineage (NCBI taxonomy): Eukaryota > Viridiplantae > Streptophyta > Magnoliopsida > Poales > Poaceae > Aegilops > Aegilops longissima. Next base: position 237,296,970 of record CM038676.1, on the reverse strand, counting down.
TTTGGAAAGAGGGAGAGAGAAAAAAAAAGTAAAAGAAAAAAGTTAGAGAAAAAAAAGAGAGAAAGAAAAATAAAAAATAAGTGTGAGAAAAAAAAAGAGAGAAGAAAAAAAAACAAAGTTTGGATCTATCTAGACTCAATCTCGTAGCTGAATTCGGATTGGAATCTGTTTTGTGCACTGTTCAGTAAAACATGCATAACTTCATCATACGAAGTCCGTTTTGGCTCCACGAGTACTCAAATTAAAGCTAGAGACGAGCCGCATCTAAATAGATACAGAAGCTAGTTCAATATTTGGCACCTCAAAATTACCTTCTAAATAGGTCTTTTTGCCCTCCGAAGTTCGTGAACACAGCTTATTCCAGTTTTTCAAACCAGTTTTAGAATTTTTTGACTCCTCATATCAACTCGGAATTGAGTGATTCTTTTTGAATTGGAAAGCTTGAGTTAGTAGCATTCTTTTAAAAAAAGTTATCAGAAAATTGGCTCAAACTTTCCAAGAGGAAAATTGGAGAGAGAGTTGTTGTATATCCTGCTTAGCAGTTGTTCTTCATCATTATCTTTACTGCCGTTGTGATCTTCACTTATATCTTGCTGTCCAGAGCTACTTATTATCCTTCATTGATGCTAGTTGTGCTACGCCGTGACCTCATTAGTGTTCTAGGCTCGCGTCTCTAGTCTGGTCTAGCCTAGGACCAGCACAGTACCGTCGTTGAGCGTTTATTCAACATTGCATCTATGAATTGATTATTGCTAATTTTTTTGCTACCATATATAGCCAACCCAGCTCCACATATTTCTACACGTGTATCGTCGTTCCCCGGCAATCGCTTTACACAATCTTTGAGTTACTTGACACCGCTGGTTGCCTGTCACCACCTGCCGCATAGTAAGAACTTGTAAGATATTGATATTTGCTTTCTGTGAGCACTTTACAACCACATCCTAGTAGTTCATAGGAACATTATTCTCGAATTTTGTTTCTTGTTTCTACTAATCATGACAGGTTCCGGAGATAGAAGTTCTTGGACGACGGACACATCTTCATCATCGCGGGAGTTGGGACAACACACACAAGCATATGGTCAGGGTATGTCTTTACCATCATTTGAGGGTAGATTTAATCCTGCTATTTATCTAGCTTGGGAGCTTGAATTAGAAGAAGTTTTAGTCACCATGATTTTTCTGAACTTGAGAGAGTACGAGCTACCACTAGAGCATTTACTGGTTTTGCTTACATTTGGTGGAGTGTACATTGTAAGAAAAACATTGATAACCAACCCACAACTTGGAAAGTTTTGAAAGCTGTAATGAGACAACAATTTTTCCTCCTTACTATCGTCGTGAATTGCTTCGCAAATTTGAACAATTAAAACAAGGCAGTAACACTGTTCATGCTTACTACAATCGGGACAAAAATACTTCACAAACTTTTGTGCCATGTCTAATTGCAGGTGTATGGGACATTTGTACAATCCACATATGAAGATAAGGGAGAAAGAGATGTTTACCTGCTGTTCAAAAAGTTCTCTCACGTCACTTATGGCCCAAGAGAAGATAGAGTCCAAGTCTCTCACGTTCGGACTCAGATTCGGACTGCTGCAGACATACTTGACTCAAAACGTCAATAACTTTTCATACGGACTCCAAATTGGTTGATTCTTTTTTGTTGGAAAATAGATTTCGTGCATTTTCCAACCCAATTGAATCACCTTAAAATCCTTCCGGAGCGTTGAGTTATGGACGAAACAATCTGATGCTGCAGCAGAATCCGAGTCAAACTACAAGTCCAAAGGTGTTACGTCACCTCCGCTTGGGCCCATTGGCCTTGTACGACCTAGGGTTAGTTTTAGGCTGCCTTGGGACGTCCTCCCACCTCCTTGGCCGCCACCCCTTGCTCCTATATAAGTAGATCCATCTAGTAGCTTTTTCCTTGGGATTTGTTTAGTTAAAAGTTAGCCATTGCAACTTTGTGTACTTCGTTTGTGTCCAACGACCAGACCAAGACCGCTTACGGATCCCCACCATTATAAATACTTCATATATATTCGCAATATTCAGATTGCTGTATCATATTTTTGCTCGTTCTTCGATTGCTTGCAGGAATAGACCTTCGTGGTCAGGCTGATCGTGCTTTCGGCATCGTCAGTAACCTCAGGAGATTGGTTTAGCGATTGCTAAGGCGCAACGTCGTGCACGTTTGTAGTCGGATCGTCAAAGTCGACTCCACCAAATCGATAGTTATCATCTCATCGAAAGATCGGGACACCCTCGCCTCTATCAAGTGGTATCAGTTTTCAGGTTGCTCGGTGAGAATTTCCAATTATCCCTAGATTAGATTTATTTTCTTACCTATTGTCCAAGAAAAAGCCACAAAAAAAGTTAGATCTATTCATCCTTTGTCCAAGCCAGTCTAAGCCTTTGCAGTTTTCTTTTCATTGTTTGCATTATTGAATTATCGGTTGCATCGTCGTGTCGAGTTGCTGGTCTTAGTGTCTAGTTCGTTTAGAGTTTCGAGTTCTGTTCACATTAGTCACGCCGCCGCTGCATCGTTATCCCTTCCGTTGACCACCATCCATCCATCAATTTCCACCACGTGCTACCCACCGTTCATTGTCATAACCATAGTTGAGATCGTTCACATCTTCACTTGATCCAATCTGCATCTTATCTAGTTTGTTTGGAAAGAGGGAGAGAGAAAAAAAAAGAAAAAAAAGTAAAAGAAAAAAAAGAGAGAAAGAAAAATAAAAAATAAGTGTGAGAAAAAAAAAGAGAGAAGAAAAAAAAAACAAAGTTTGGATCTATCTAGACTCAATCTCGTAGCTGAATTCGGATTGGAATCTGTTTTGTGCACTGTTCAGTAAAACATGCATAACTTCCTCATACGAAGTCCGTTTTGGCTCCGCGAGTACTCAAATTAAAGCTAGAGACGAGCCGCATCTAAATAGATACAGAAGCTAGTTCAATATTTGGCACCTCAAAATCAGCTTCTAAATAGGTCTTTTTGCCCTCCGAAGTTCGTGAACACAGCTTATTCCAGTTTTTCAAACCAGTTTTAGAATTTTTTGACTCCTCATATCAAATCGGAATTGAGTGATTCTTTTTGAATTGGAAAGCTTGAGTTAGTAGCATTCTTTTAAAAAAAGTTATCAGAAAATTGGCTGAAACTTTTCAAGAGGAAAATTGGAGAGAGAGTTGTTGTATATCCTGCTTGGCAGTTGTTCTTCATCATTATCTTTACTGCCGTTGTGATCTTCACTTATATCTTGCTGTCCAGAGCTACTTATTATCCTTCATTGATGCTAGTTGTGCTACGCCGTGACCTCATTAGTGTTCTAGGCTCGCGTCTCTAGTCTGGTCTAGCCTAGGACCAGCACAGTACCGTCGTTGAGCGTTTATTCAACATTGCATCTATGAATTGATTATTGCTAATTTTTTTGCTACCATATATAGCCAACCCAGCTCCACATATTTCTACACCGTGTATACGTACGTTCCCCTGGCAATCGCTTTACACAATCTTGAGTTACTTGACACGCTGGTTGCTGTCACCACCGCCGCATAGTAAGAACTTGTAAGATATTGATATTTGCTTTACTGTGAGCACTTTACAACCACATCCTAGTAGTTCATAGGAACATTATTCTCGAATTTTGTTTCTTGTTTCTACTAATCATGACAGGTTCCGGAGATAGAAGTTCTTGGACGACGGACACATCTTCATCATCACGAGAGTTGGGACAACACACACAAGCATATGGTCAGGGTATGTCTTTACCATCATTTGAGGGTAGATTTAATCCTGCTATTTATCTAGCTTGGGAGCTTGAATTAGAAGAAGTTTTTAGTCACCATGATTTTTCTGAACTTGAGAGAGTACGAGCTACCACTAGAGCATTTACTGGTTTTGCTTCATTTGGTGGAGTGTACATTGTAAGAAAAACATTGATAACCAACCCACAACTTGGAAAGTTTTGAAAGCTGTAATGAGACAACAATTTTTTCCTCCTTACTATCGTCGTGAATTGCTTCGCAAATTTGAACAATTAAAACAAGGCAGTAACACTGTTCATGCTTACTACAATCAGGACAAAAATACTTCACAAACTTTTGTGCCATGTCTAATTGCAGGTGTATGGGACATTTGTACAATCCACATATGAAGATAAGGGAGAAAGAGATGTTTACCTGATGTTCAAAAAGTTCTCTCACGTCACTTATGGCCCAAGAGAAGATAGAGTCCAAGTCTCTCACGTTCTGGACTCAGATTCGGACTGCACAGACATACCTGACTCAAAACGTCAATAACTTTTTCATATGGACTCCAAATTGGTTGATTCTTTTTTTATTGGAAAATAGATTTCGTGCATTTTCCAACCCAATTGGAATCACCTTAAAATCCTTCCGTAGCGTTGAGTTATGGACGAAACAATCTGATGCTGCAGCAGAATCCGAGTCAAACTACAAGTCCAAAGGTGTTACGTCACCTCCGCTTGGGCCCATTGGCCTTGTACGACCTAGGGTTAGTTTTAGGCTGCCTTGGGATGTCCTCCCACCTCCTTGGCCGCCACCCCTTGCTCCTATATAAGTAGATCCATCTAGTAGCTTTTTCCTTGGGATTTGTTTAGTTAAAAGTTAGCCATTGCAACTTCGTGTACTTCTTTTGTGTCCAACGACCAGACCAAGACCGCTTACGGATCCCCACCATTATAAATACTTCATATATATTCGCAATATTCAGATTGCTTTATCATATTTTTGCTTGTTCTTCGATTGCTTGCAGGAATAGACCTTCGTGGTCAGGCTGATCGTGCTCTCGGCATCGTCAGTAACCTCAGGAGATTGGTTTAGCGATTGCTAAGGCGCAACGTCGTGCACGTTTGTAGTCGGATCGTCAAAGTTGACTCCACCAAATCGATAGTTATCATCTCATCGAAAGATCGGGACACCCTCGCCTCTATCGTAAATACTTCATATATATTCGCAATATTTAGATTGCTTTATCATATTTTTGCTCGTTCTTCGATTGCTTGCAGGAATAGATCTTCGTGGTCAGGCTGATCGTGCTTTCGGCATCGTTAGTAACCTCAGGAGATTGGTTTAGCGATTGCTAAGGCGCAACGTCGTGCACGTTTGTAGTCGGATCGTCAAAGTCGACTCCACCAAATCGATAGTTATCATCTCATCGAAAGATCGGGACACCCCCGCATCTATCAACGTTTCCGCTTGTGTTCCGATTGTAGACCTATAAATGCTATTTCCGTTCGCTATAGGCATCCCATTCCTCGTTTAGATGATATGCTTGATGAACTCAGTGGAGCCAACTTTTTCTCAAAAATTGATCTTAAAAGTGGCTATTATCAAATTCGCATACAAGAGGGTGATGAATGGAAAACTGCTTTCAAACCCAAATTTGGCTTGTATGAGTGGTTAGTGATGCCTATGGGTCTATCGTAGGCTCCCGGTACTTTCGTGCGTCTTATGCATCATGTGCTTCGCCCTTATATTCTTGTGTTTAGCAAAACCATGAAAGAACATTTTGATCATGTTAGGGCTGTTTTGCAAACCCTTCGTAAGGAAAGTCTTTATGCAAACATGAAAAAATGAACTTTTGGGGTTGACAAAGTGGTTTTCTTGGGTTTTGTTGTATCCTCAAAGGGTGTCCATGTTGATGAATCTAAAATTGAAGCAATTAAAACTTGGCCCAAACCAACCAATTTGCAACAAGTGCGTAGCTTACTTGGTCTTGCGGGTTTTTATCGTCGCTTTGTGAAAAACTTTAGCACAATTGCCGCTCCTTTGCATGCCTTGAGTAAGAAGAATACTCCTTTTGTTTGGGGAACTTTGCAATCAACCGCTTTTGATGAGCACAAGTCTTTGCTTACTCATGCTCCGATTCTTGCTTTGCCCAATTTTGACAAAACTTTTGAGGTTCATTGTGATGCAAGTGGTACCGGAATTGGCGGAGTTTTGATGCAAGAAAAACGAGCCATTGCATATTTTAGCGGAAAACTCTCCGGTGCTCAACTTAACTATCCCATCTATGACAAAGAATTGTATGCTTTAGTGCGTGTGCTACATGTTTGGGAACATTACCTTAGACCTCATGAGTTTGTCATCCATACCGATCATGAAACGCTTAAGTACTTAAAAGGCCAAACTAAGTTGAACAAGCGTCATGCCAAATGGAGTGAATTTATTGAATCTTTTCCTTATGTCATCAAGTACATTAAGGGTAAGGAAAATGTAGTTGCCGATGCACTATCACGCATATGCACGCGTGTCACTAAACTTGAGTTGAATGTTATAGGCTTTGAGCACATAAAAGACTTGTATGCTAATGACCCATCTTTTGCTATTCCTTATGCTAAGTGTTCGACGCATACTTCTTGGGAACAATATTATATCAAGGATGGTTATCTTAGGAGAGCTAACAAACTATGCATTCCCGAGTCTTCTCTTCGTTTGCTCCTTTTGCAAGAGGCTCATGGAGGCGGACTCATGGGACACTTTGGACGCGACAAGACATTCGCCACGCTCTCCAAGAACTACTTTTGGCCCAAGATGTTCCGCGAGGTCTCACGCTTCACCAACCGATGCTCTACATGTCGCAAAGCTAAGTCTAAAGCTCAATCTCATGGGCTTTACATGCCTCTTCCTATTCCTTATCAACCTTGGGAAGACATTAGCATGGATTTTGTACTTGGTTTGCCTCGAACTCAAAATGGAAAGGATTCCGTGTTTGTTGTTATGGATAGATTTTCTAAGATGGCACATTTCATTCCTTGCAACAAGATAGATGATGCTTCACATATTGCAAATCTCTTTTGTAGGGAAATCTTGCGACTCCATGGAGTACCAAAGACAATCGTCTCCGATCGCGACGTGAAGTTCTTGAGTTACTTTTGGAAGACCCTATGCGCCAAACTCGGAATCAAGCTCTTGTTCTCATCTGCATACCATCCACAAACCGACGGCCAAAAGGAGGTGACGAACCGCACACTCTCCACTCTACTTCACGTCTTGATCAAGAAGAACATCAAGGAGTGGGAGGCATGTCTACCCATCGCCGAGTACGCCTACAATCGCGCAAGACACTCGACTACCGGCAAGTCCTCCTTCGAGGTCGTCTACGGCTTCAACCCGTTGTCACCATTGGACATTCTACCACTTCCTCTACAAGAGCGCACCAACATGGATGCGAGTGCACGGGCAAGCTACATCAAGAAGATGCATGAGGATACAAGACACACAATCGAGCGCCAAGTACAACGACTAGCGACCAAGCTCAACGTCAACAAGCAACCCATGGTCTTCAACATCGGTGATCTAGTGTGGCTACACCTTCGCAAGGACCGCTTCCCCAACGAGCGCAAGTCCAAGCTTCTCCCTCGAGCCGATGGACCGTTCAAGGTGCTAGCACGCTACAACGACAACGCCTACAAGATCGACCTACCACGAGACAAGTACAATGTGAGCGACATCTTCAACGTCAAGGACCTCGCGCCGTACCATGGTGATGAAGAATCTGATCCGAGGGCGGATCTTCCACAAAGGGGGGGGGAGATGATGCGGAGCATCCTTCGGTCATCCCCATGGACCTTCCATCAACTATCCAAGCTCCAAGTGGACCCATGACAAGAGCAAGAGCTCGTGCTATTCAATCCGAGGTGACATCACTCCTATTCGATTTCCCCTTTCCTTCCAATGAGACATGGCTACTACCTATGTCCGAGACACTATGCCTGATCAGGTACAACGTTCAAGCCAAGGAACCCGGAGCTGAAGAAGAAACGACAGGCGTCAACTCTCTGGACAGCCCGGAACTTCCGGCCTCAGCCCGAAACTTCCGGCCCCCAGAACGTCCGGCCTCAGCCCGAAACTTCCGGCCCCCGGAACTTCCGGCCGGCCCGGAGCTGCCGGTCCCCGACGACACCGACCATCCCGGGCGTGCCAACATTCTAGTTAGCCCGGAACCTGCCCGGAACCCGGCCCGGACCTTCCGGCCCCCGGAACTTCCCGCCTGCCCGGACCTTTCGGCCCCCGGAAGCCAGCCCAGCTCCACCCGCCCCAACTCTCGGCTTAGGCCGGACCCTGCCTGGACCTTCCGGCGCCCGGAACTTCTGGCCTAGCCCGGAACTTCCGGCCCTGCCTGCGAGCAGCCACCTGGGCCGAGGCATGTGTACCCTTTCGTCCCGTAAACTATAAATACTCTCCCACCTCCTCCTAGTTAGGGCAGCATTGGTTTTAGCTCATCTTTGGTGTGAGAGCCCTTGCTCATCCACTTGGTACTTCTCCTCGGAGTTCACGACCTCTTCGGAGAAGATCCCCCAAGCGGATTCAAGACCCCCTCTAGGGCGGACCCCATCAAGACCTCCTCACGGAGAAGATGGGCTACTCGTGTATCTTTCCTTTGTTGATTTTGAATCTCGTGCTACCTTATGTGTTCGGTGATCTAGCCCTTGTGTAATCGAAACTTGTCGGTTTAGTGTTCCTCTTTTGTGCTTTCCCTTGTGTTCTTCCGCACGTTCGTCGTGTTTCCCCCGTAGGATCCCCTCCAAACGTGAAAGATCTCCGATTAGGGTTCGGCCCTACATCAATTACCCTCCACGTCAAGGACGTCATCATCACCATCGCCAACAACACAATGAAGAGCAACGCTATGGAAAGCTAAAATTCACCATGCCCAAGTTCAATGGAAGCAATGACCCCGAAGAGTAACTCTCATGGGCATTGAAGGTTGACAAAATCTTCCGGTTGCACAACTACGATGAAGAGAAGAAGATCGCTATGGCATCACATGAGTTTCAAGACTATGTGCTCATATGGTGGGAACAAATCCTTAAGCGCCGCCGAGCAAGAGGTGAACCTCCAATCACCACTTGGACTCAAATGAAGGATGTCATGCGAGCACGTTTTGTGCCCACCTACTACAACCGCGACCTCTTCAAGAAACTCCAACTCCTCAAGCAAGGAACAAAGAGTGTTGAAGAATACTACAAGGAAATGGAGATAGCCATGATCCGGGCCAATGTCAAGGAAGATGATGAGCAAACAATGGCACATTTCTTGAATGGACTCAATCATCCCATCAAGAAGATTGCCGACTTCCAATCCTACTCCAACCTCATTGAGCTCGTGCATCAAGCTACAAAGGCGGAACGTCAAGTGCAAGATGACTTCAAGTACGCCAAGTACTCATCCAAGACCTACGGCTGCTCCAACAACCAAGCTTCAACAACTACTCCAACATCTACTTCAACCAAGCCTTCTCCAAGCAATGACGACAAGTCAAGTTACAAGAAAACTTCGGCAAGTTCAAGTCGTCTTCCTCCTACTACAAGCAACTTCAAGCCGCATGCTTCATCATCTACTCGAAACGATGAGACCGTCAAGACAAGCTCCTTCAAGTGTTTCACTTGTGGCGGCCGAGGCCACTAGTCCTTTGAGTGCACAAACAAGCGCACCATGATCTTCAACGACGACGGCACCTACGACTCCATGAGTGAAGGAGAAATGGAAGCCCTTGAGCAAGTGGCCATGCACCGACAAGTGAACAACGAAGACGAAGATGATCAAGTCTTTTGTGATGAAGCTTCAAGTCCCGCTCTCGTTGTCTCCAAGGTCTTGACTCTCCAACATCAACAAGAAGAAGACCAACGATGCCACATCTTCCACACAAAGGCCGGCATCAATGGAAGGTCCGTCAAGGTCATCATCGACGGAGGTAGTTGTCACAACTTGGCAAGTGAAGAACTATGCTCCAAGCTTCAATTGGTCAAGAGGAAGCACCCGCACCCCTACAAGGTTCAATGGCTAAGTGACTATGGCACTATTTGAATTGAGCATACGGTCCAAGTCTCCTTCAAAATTGGTGCATATGAGGACACTTTGGAGTGTGATGTGGTCCCAATGACCGTTTGCCACCCCCTTCTTGGTCGACCATGGCAATTCGACCATGGTGTCATCCACAATGGGCGTACCAATCACTATAGCTTCAAGATGAAAGGGAAGGAGTATGTGCTACGACCTATGTCTCCTAGTCAAGTGATAGCCGACAAGCAAGCCAACCATCATGGAGAGAAGAGTGAGAAAGTGATCCACCAAAAAGTGAGTGAGAGCCACAAGCCAAACTTGAGCGCCTCTTCGCCTAGAGAGAACAACCTCATCCTATTTACCACCAAAAGTGAGATGAGAGAAGTGTGTGAGAACCCATCGAGTGTGATGCACTTTGTCCTTGTGTGCAACGATGGAGAGCCAACAACAAACACCTCTCATGAGCTACCTTTAGTGTTTCAATCTCTTTTGCAGGAATTCCAAGATGTTTTCCCCGATGAGCTCCCTCCGGGTCTACCTCCTCTTTGAGGCAGTGAGCATCGAATCGACCTCATCCCCGGAGCGCCTCTCCCAAACAAAGCTCCATACCGAGCAAATCCCGAAGAAACCAAGGAGATTCAACGGCAAGTACAACAACTAATCGACAACAGTCATGTACGTGAAAGCCTAAGCCCTTGTGCCGTTCCTGTTATACTTGTGCCTAAGCCCGATGGAAGTTTCCGCTTGTGTTCCGATTGTAGACCTATAAATGCTATCACCGTTCGCTATAGGCATCCCATTCCTCGCTTAGATGATATGCTTGATGAACTTAGTGGAGCCAACTTTTTCTCAAAATTTGATCTTAAAAGTGGCTATTATCAAATCCGCATACAAGAAGGTGATGAATGGAAAACTGCTTTCAAAACCAAATTTGGCTTATATGAGTGGTTAATCATGCCTATGGGTTTATCGGAAGCTCCCGGTACTTTCGTGCGTCTTATGCATTATGTGCTTCGCCCTTATATTGGAGTCTTTGTTGTGGTTTACTTCGACGATATTCTTGTGTTTAGCAAAACCATGAAAGAGCATCTTAATCATGTTAGGGCTGTTTTGCAAACCCTCCGCAAGGAACGTCTTGATGCAAACTTGAAAAAATGCACGTTTGGTGTTGACAAAGTGGTTTTCTTTGGTTTTGTTGTCTCTTCCAAGGGTGTCCATGTTGATGAATCTAAAATTGAAGCAATTAAAACTTGGCCCCAACCCACCAATTTGCAACAAGTGCGTAGCTTTCTTGGTCTTGCGGGTTTTTATCGTCGCTTTGTGAATTTTTTTAGCACTATTGCAGCTCCTTTGCATGCCTTGAGTAAGAAGAATACTCCTTTTGTTTGGGGATCTTGGCAATCCACCGCTTTTGATGAGCTCAAGTATTTGCTTACTCATGCTCCGATTCTTACTTTGCCCAATTTTGACATAACTTTTGAGGTTCATTGTGATGCAAGTGGTACCGGAGTTGGCGGAGTTTTGATGCAACAAAAATGAGCCATTGCTTACTTTAGTGAAAAACTCTCCGGTGCTCAACTTAAATATCCCATCTATGACAAAGAATTGTATGCTTTAGTGCGTGTGCTACATGTATGGGAACATTATCTTAGACCTCATGAGTTTGTCATCCATACCGACCATGAAACGCTTAAGTACTTAAAAGGCCAAACTAAGTTGAACAAGCGTGATGTAGGGCGGAACCCTACATGGACGATCTTTCACGTTGGAGCGGATCCTACGATGAATCACGAAGAACACGCGGAAGAACAAGAGGGAAACACGGGGAAAACTAGAGAGAAGTCACTCAACCAACAAGAGATCAATCACACAAGTGCTAGATCACCGATCACATAGAGTGGCACAAGATTCAAGATCAACAAAGGAAAGATACAAACGGTAGCCATTCTTCTCCGTGAGGAGGCCTTGATGTGGTCCACCCTAGAAGGGGGTCTTGAATCCGCTTGGGGGATCTTCTCCGTAGAGGTCCTGATCTCCGAGGAGAAGTAGCCAAGTGGATGAGCAAAGGCTCTCACAAAAGAATATGAGCTAATCCAATGCTACCCTAAAAAGAGGAAGGGGATGAAGTATATATAGTCTCGGGGGCGAAGGGGTACAAGGGACAAGTCCCGGATACACTGCACGCAGGCAGGGGAGGCCGGATGTCCGGGCGTCGGGCCGGATGTCCGGGCCTTCGCGAGGCGCCGGATGTCCGGGCTACCCGGCCGGATGTCCGGGCTGTGGCGACTGTTTCTGCCGAATCGGGTGAGAGGTGCCGGATTTCCGGGCTTGGACGCCGGATGTCCGGGCCCTGTAGGCTTGGCCAGCTTGGCTGAGGGTGAGGTAGATGCTCCAGGGGCCGGATGTCCGGGGCCATGGCCGGATGTCCGGGGCCTGGAAGGTGATCTTGTCCGTTTCCGTTGGTTCTCTTCATCCATGGACTTGGCGGCTTGTCCGTCTTCACGTGCACCCTCGGGAGGTTCCCCTTGACACCTAATCATGCATAGCATATCGGACTTAGGTAGTAGCCATGTCTCGAGTGGATCATATGCGATATCAATAAGGAAGGAGGTCACCTCGTTCTCGAGAGCTCTAGCTCTAGCTCGTGTCATGGGTCCTCTTGGCTCTTGATGAGACGGTTGTGGATGCATGGGGATGATCGTGGGATGCTCCGCATCATCTCCCCCCTTGGGAGAGATCCGACCTCGGATCAAAAGCTTCATCTCCATGGAATGGTGCGAGGTCCTTGACGTTGAAGATGTCGCTCACGTTGTACTTGTCTCGAGGTATGTCGATCTTGTAAGCGTTGTCGTTGTAGCATGCTCGCACCTTGAAAGGTCCATCGGCTCGAGGGAGAAGCTTGGACATGCGTTCTTTGGGGAAGCGGTCCTTGCGAAGGTGTAGCCACACTAGATCACCAATGTTGAAGGCGATGGGTTGCTTGTTGGCGTTGAGCTTGTTTGCTTGACGTTGTACTTGGCGCTCAATGGTGTGCCTTGTATCTTCGTGCATCTTCTTGATGTAGCTTGCTCGTTCACTTGCATCCATGTTGGTGCGCTCTTGGAGAGGAAGTGGTAGAATGTCCCATGGGGACAACGGGTTGAAACCGTGAAGCGACCTCGAAGGGGACTTGCCGGTAGTTGAATGTCTTGCACGGTTGTAGGCGTGCTCGGCGATGGGTAGACATGCTTCCCACTCCTTGATGTTCTTCTTGATCAAGACACGAAGTAGAGTAGATAGTGTGCGGTTCGTCACCTCCGTTTGGCCGTCGGTTTGAGGATGGTATGCCGAGGAGAACAAGAGCTTGATTCCGAGCTTGGCGCATAGGGTCTTCAAAAGTAACTCAAGAACTTGGCGTCACGATCGGAGCGATTGTCTTTGGTAAGCCATGGAGTCGCAAGATTTCCTACAAAAGAGATTTGCAACATGTGAAGCATCGTCTATCTTGTTGCAAGGTATGAAATGTGCCATCTTAGAAAATCTATCCACAACAACAAACACGGAATCCTTGCCATTTTAAGTCCTAGGCAAACCAAGTACAAAATCCATACTAATGTCTTCCCATGGTTGATATGGAATAGGAAGAGGCATGTAAAGACCATGAGATTGAGCTTTAGACTTAGCTTTGCGACATGTATAGCATCGATTGGTGAAGCGTGAGGCGTCATGAACATCTTGGGCCAAAAGTAGTTGTTGGAGGCGTGGCGAATGTCTTGTCGCGTCCAAAGTGTCCCATGAGTCCGCCTCCATGAGCCTCTTGCAAAAGGAGCAAACGAAGAGAAGACTCGGGAATGCAAAGTTTGTTAGCTCTCATAAGATAACCATCCTTGATGTAATATTTTTCCCAAGAAGTATGCGTCAAACACTTGGCATAAGGAGAAGCAAAAGATGGATCATGATCATACAAGTCCTTTATATGCTCAAAACCAATAACATTCAACTCAAGTTGAGTGACAAGCATGCATATGCGTGAAAGCGCGTCGGCCACTACATTTTCTTTACCCTTAATGTACTTAATCACATAAGGAAAAGATTCAATGAATTCACTCCATTTTGCATGACGTTTGTTTAATTTAGTTTGACCTTTGAGGTACTTAAGCGTTTCATGATCGGTATGGATGACAAACTCATGAGGTCTAAGGTAATGTTCCCAAACATGTAGCACACGCACTAAAGCATACAATTCTTTGTCATAGATGGGATAATTAAGTTGAGCACCGGATAGTTTTTCACTAAAATAAGCAATGGCTCGTTTTTCTTGCATCAAAACTCCGCCAATTCCGGTACCACTTGCATCACAATGAACCTCAAAAGTTTTGTCAAAATTGGGCAAAGCTAGAATCGGAGCATGAGTAAGCAAAGACTTGAGCTCATCAAAAGCGGTTGATTGCAAAGTTCCCCAAACAAATGGAGTATTCTTCTTACTCAAGGCATGCAAAGGAGCGGCAATTGTGCTAAAATCTTTCACAAAGCGATGATAAAAACCCGCAAGACCAAGAAAACTTCGCACTTGTTGCAAATTGGTGGGTTCGGGCCAAGTTTTAATTGCTTCAATTTTAGATTCATCAACATGGACACCCTTTGAGGATACTACAAAACCCAAGAAAACCACTTTGTCAACTCCAAAAGTGCATTTTTTCAAGTTTGCATAAAGGCTTTCCTTGCGAAGAGTTTGCAACACAGATTTTACATGATTGATGTGCTCTTTCATGGTTTTGCTAAACACAAGAATATCATCAAAGTAAACCACAACAAAGACTCCAATGTAAGGACGAAGCACATGATGCATAAGACGTACGAAAGTATCGGGAGCTTCCGAAAGACCCATAGGCATCACTAACCATTCATATAAACCAAATTTGGTTTTGAAAGCAGTTTTCCATTCATCACCCTCTTGTATGCGGATTTGATAATAGCCACTTTTAAGATCAATTTTGGAGAAAAAGTTGGCTCCACTAAGTTCATCAAGCATGTCATCTAAGCGAGGAATGGGATGCCTATATCGAACGGTAATAGCGTTGATAGGTCTACAATCGGAACACAAGCGGAAACTTCCATCGGGCTTAGGCACGAGAATAACGGGGACGACACAAGGGCTTAGGCTTTCACGTACATGGCCGTTGTCGATGAGTTGTTGTACTTGCCATTGAATCTCCTTGGTTTCTTCGGGATTGACTCGGTATGGAGCTTTGTTTGGTAGAGGCGCTCCGGGGATGAGGTCGATTCCATGCTCAATGCCTCAAGAGGAGGTAGACCGGAGGTAGCTCATCGGGAAAAACATCTTGAAATTCCTGCAAAGAGATTGAAACACCAAAGGTAGCTCGTGAATGGTGTTAGTTTTTGGTTCTCCATCCTTGCACACAAGGACAAAGTGCATCACACTCGATGGGTTCTCACACACTTCTCTCATCTCACTTTTGGTGGCAAATAGAATGAGGTTTTTCTCTCTAGGTGAAGAGTCGCTCAAATTTGGCTTGTGGCTCTCACTCACTTTTGGGTGGATCACTTTCTCACTCTTGTCTCTATGATTGGTGGCTTGTTTGTCGGCTATCACATGACTAGGAGACATAGGTCGAGCACATATTCTTTCCCTTTCATCTTGAAGCTATAGTGATTGGTACGCCCATTGTGTATGACACCACGGTCGAATTGCCATGGTCGACCAAGAAGTAGGTGACAAACTGTCATTGGGACCACATCACATTCCAACGTGTCTTCGTAAGCACCAATTTTGAAGGAGACTTGGACCGTATGCTCGACTCGTATAGTGCCGGAGTCACTTAGCCATTGCACCTTGTATGGATGCGGGTGCTTCCTCTTTGCCAATTGGAGCTTGGAGCATAGTTCTTCACTTGCCAAGTTATGGCAACTACCTCCATCGATGATGACCTTGATGGACCGTCCATTGATGCCGGCTTTTGTGTGGAAGATGTGGCATCGTTGGTCTTCTTCTTGTTGATGTTGAAGAGTCAAGACCTTGGAGACAACGAGAGAGGGGCTCGAATCCTCATCACAAAAGACTTGATCATCTTCATCTTCGTTCACTCGCCGGTGCATGGCCACTTGCTCAAGAGCTTCCATCTCCTCTTCACTCATGGAGTCATATGTGCCATCGTCGTTGAGGATCATGGTGCGCTTGTTGGTGCATTCGTATGACTTGTGGCCTCGGCCGCCGCAAGTGAAACACTTGAAGGAGCTTGTCTTGATGGTCTCATCGGTCGGAGTAGAGGATGAATCACGCGGCTTGAGGCTGCTTGTAGTAGGAGGAAGATGACTTGAACTTGCCGAAGTCTTCTTGTAACTTGACTTGTCGTCGTTTCTTGAAGAAAGTTTGGTTGATGTAGATGTTGGAGCAGTCGTTGAAGCTTGGTTGTTGGAGAAGCCGTAGGTCTTGGATAAGTACTTGGCGTACTTGAAGTCATCTTGCACTTGGCGTTCCGCCTTTGTAGCTTGATGCACGAACTCAATGAGGGTTGAGTATGGTTGGAAGTCGGCGATCTTCTTGATGGGATAATTGAGTCCATTCAAGAAACGTGCCATAGTTTGCTCATCATCTTCTTTGACATTGGCTCGAATCATAGCTATCTCCATTTCCTTGTAATATTCTTCAACACTCTTTGTTCCTTGCTTGAGTAGTTGGAGTTTCTTGAAGAGGTCGCGGTTGTAGTAGGTTGGCACAAAACGTGCTCGCATGACATCCTTCATTTGAGCCCAAGTGGTGATTGGAGGTTCACCTCTTGCTTGTCGTCGCTCAATGATTTGTTCCCAGCATATGAGCACATAGTCTTGGAACTCAAGTGATGCCATAGCGATTTTCTTCGCTTCATCGTAGTTGTTTAACTGAAAGATTTTGTCAACCTTCAATGCCCATGAGAGGTAGTCTTCGGGGTCATTGCTTCCGTTGAACTTGGGCATGGTTTATTTTAGCTTGCCGTAGCGTTGCTCTTCATTGTGTTGTTGGCGATGTTGATGATGACGTCCTTGGCGTGGATTGTACTAAATCTTCATGTTGCTCTTGGCGTGGAGGAAGACCATGATCAACTTGCCCTTGTTGAACTTGAGGTTGGGGTGGAGCTTGACGAGTTTGTGGAGGGGCTTGAGGAACTTGTCGTTGTACATGAGGTTGGTAGTTCCTCTCTTGGATTTCTTCTCGAAGGGCTTCCTCTTGATTGCGCCGTTCGCGATTGCGGTTGGCGAAGGCTCTACTTGATTCTTGAAGGGCACGTTGCGCCTCAAGAGCTTGCGCTTCACGTTGTTGTTGTTGAAGACGTTGAGCCTTGGCGTCTTGTTCGTCTTGGTGAAGGCGTGCTCGTTCTTCCTCTTGTTGGCGGCGAAGGCGTTGTCGTTCTTGAGCTTGAGCAAACGCCTCTTGGTTTGATTGAGGGCGAGGAACTGATCATCAACTTGCTCTTGTGAATGCTTGTCATGTAGCGGGTTGCGAGATGCATGACGGTCTTGGCGGCGGCACGACGAAGAGTGTTCAAGTAGGTGTACTTGAGTCGTAGAAGGTGTCGTCGGAGTGTCGACTCGGCGGCTCCGTCTTGATGATGAAGAAGTTGAATGATGCCGGTTTCTCATCAAAGCACGGATCTCGTCCATTCTTGCATCATTCTCTTGCTTGTGAGCGTCGAACTTGTTGTCGAAGTAGTCTCTTGTACGTTACTCGGAGAGTCGCAAGTCGGTGGCGAGGTTGTCGATGCGGTCGCTCATTGCTTGCTGTTCTTGGTGCAACGCTCGTTGTGCACCAAAGAGGTGGCTCTTGGTGACGTATGATGACATGTCGTCGTCTTGCTCGATGAAGAGTGGGTTGGTAGAGGTACTTGGCCTATCCATCGTTCCAAGCAAAATGTGAGTGGTAGAACGGAAAAGAACTTATACCAATGTACCTTTCACCGATGTTGAAGATGAATCAAGTTGTAGCGACCCGACTCGGTAAGAGTCGAAGTCTCTGTGCTTACCGTGCTAGTCCCTGGATCGACTTGCTAGCACACACAGTACTCGATGAAATAACAGAAATAACACACATCTCTTTATTACATCGATAATCCAGGAGCAATACATTTATTACAAAATAGGGCATAGAGCCAATAAACAAATACTGCGGAAGCAAAGTAGTAAATGTGTCCAACTCCACAAGCAAGGTTGAGTGTAGAACATCGACCTATCGCACCTTAATCCTCGTCGGATATATCTGCAACATGATAAGTTGCAGCCATATAGGTCAGTACATTGAATGTACTGGCAAGTCACATCATAAGTGTAAAGAGCCTATTTGTACATGCAATTTGGCTGGTGGAAAGCTCTAAGTTTAGTTTTTGCATAAAGCTAGTTTTTCCCTATTAGAAAGATGTTATTCTGCTACTACACATTTGCATAGGATGAGTTGGCAAACCCAACTCCATCCGTTCCCAAGTTCCATTTAAATCCCGACTGTTTAATTAAAGGTGAGGAGATCTCCCGGCATTTCCACTACTAGATACTCAACTTGTCCGTAACCGGGGACACGGCTAATCGATTAGGTTTTAACACTCTGTAGACGTTGCGCACTTTTCCCCACAAGACTCGACCACCTCCATGATCGGAAGATCGAGACATAGTCTTTCAAAAATGTTTCCCCTTAACCCACGGATAGGCCGGTACACCTACATCATTCTACATCTGCTAGCCCATCCCGGAAGGGGTCACACTAACTACTCAACTAAGCCAGAGCCCATATTGGCTTGTGGCTGCACACGTAAGCTTCTAGACATGAGAATACGATAGACCTCTTTGAGCCTCGCGGACGGTCCACTAGTGGTGCACCACCATGGATTTCCCATCGTGCCTAATCGCATGCCATCGCCACCATTCCAACAAGTTTCCGCCGGGTAGTTCATTAATTATCTTAGGTCCTATTTACTACATTGTCACTCATACTTTACAATGATCACTCCCCAATCCACGTCTACTTAGCGAAGCAACATAATGTAAAACGATGGCGACAATGTTATAAGGTTCAGATCTACCTCAATGAACTACTTGGTGTAAGCATAGCCATACGGCATTAATTCCTACCATGCAGTCCTACCGCAAAGAACTAAGTGCATAATAAAAACATAGGTAATGAAACATGATCAAGATGCAACTTGCCTTGGTACTGCTGGTTGAATTCTAATGACTGATAATATTCTGCTTCGCACTCCGAGCAATCTACCGCAAAGAAGATAAACAAACATAAGCAAACATTCTAGAGAACCAGAAAGAACAAGCAAAGCAAAAGTCTCGGAAAAACCAAACGAACAAACATCACACTTAACTAGCATGAAAATACTCTAGGTGCAAAACAACATAGGCACATGGTTCAAGAAGTGATGTGAACTATAGTGCATACTATGCATACTAGTAAAATATTAATAGGCAGATTCTAGTGCGTGAAAATTATTGTGACAAAGTTCCAGGTGACAGGGTTTGTCTACTGTGACAAAGTGCAAAAAGAATCAACTAAATCCGAGCTACGGTTTGAGAGATATGGCCATTTGAAGTTTGAATTCAAATCTGAATAAATTCAAATTTGAATCTGACAAAAGTTTGCAAAAAGGATACCACTGGATAGATCTAAACAATATGAAGAATCTGCCGCTGGTTTCATCGAGTTTGGATCTACGGTTAAAAAGTTATGGCTAATCTAAGCTCAAGGACTAATCTGTGATAAAAGGGACTAAACAGTGAAGAAAACTGTCGCAACCAAGTCCACAGCCACGTGGCGGGCTGCGGGTGGTGGCGGCGTTCATCTTGAGCGTACAATGACGACCGCTACTTAAGTAAAACAGCTACAGCGGCTAGAAAAAAACTAAAACCGAGATCGGTTTATCTAAACTAATAGGTTTAATCTAAACCGGATGAACCGATAAAAAACACTAAACTAAACCTAGAAAAAAACTAAGCGAATAGTGGGCGAGCGGTTCGCTCACCTCGGCGACGACGACGACGTCTGAGACATGGGCGCCGAGTCGAGGCGGTGACGGGCGGCGGGTCTGGGCGTGGGAGGTGTCGGGAGGACGGGCGCGGCGGGGCGGTCCGGTGGTGGGGTCGGTGGTGGTCGGGCGCCGGGACAGCGAGTAGAGGTGGCGGCTCGGCGCTCGGCGAGGACGCAGGTCGTCGGGCGGCGGTTCGCGAGACCTAGGTGGCAAAAACCCGTCAACAAGATCGCCTCGGCGAAACGCGAAGATTGTGAAACAAAGTGAAGGTAGAGGAGTCTCGGCGACGAAAACTCCGGCGAGATATTCCGGCTCGGCGAGATCCAACGCGGCAAGGCGGTGGTTGCGAGGAGCTAGGGACGGCGATGGAGTGGCGAGAATGGAGAGAGGGGTCGAGGGCTCTTTATAGGCGAGGTTAGGCGTCGGGAGTACAGGATAAGCTCTACCCGAGAGCTTTGGCGGGCGGGTTCGGAGTGCGTGTGCATGCTCATCCAGCGGGAGGAGGCGGGAGGTTGGGCGTGACTCGGGTGGGGCCTCCTGCAGTGGGCGCTGCGTGTGAGCGAGAGGAGGCGAGCGAGGCGGCGCGGTCGGTCAGTCTTGAGGGAGGTTTGAGCTTGGCGCTGGGGCGTTGGCCTTGGGCCAAATGGCCAGCTGGGCCGGTTGGGGCGCTCCTGGGCCGAACCCAGTTTCGGTCCAGGCTGCGGTGAGTGTGTGCGTGTGTTTTTTTTTTGTTTTTTTTAAACCTAAGACTAAAGTGTCCCTAAACAATTCAAATGAATTAATAAAAACACCACAGTAATTTATAAAATAACTATACAATATTTAGAACCTAATGAACATTAACTTAAGCACAGAACATTTTGAAAATATTTTACTAATGCAATTAATGCATTTTTTTGCAAATAAAGTAAATACCAATAAACTCCAAAACTTCAAATAATATTCAAAATAAAATTTCCCACTCTTTTATATTTTGAGGAAGTCATCTTATCCCCTCTCGTTTGTTTTTCTTAAGTGGAAAAATATTATTTGAATATTTTAAAAAATAACTCCAAAATGCAAAGAAATATGATATGCATTGAATGATTCTATTAACATCCAAATTTAATAAAATTGGGATGTTACAAACCTACCCCTTAAGATGAATCTAGTCCTCGAGATTCGGGTTAACCAACAGACAAAAGGTGTGGATGGTCTTGTCTAAGATCTTCCTCTCGTTCCCAAGTGGCTTCCTCCTCGGTGTGGTGACTCCACTGAACCTTGCAGAACTTGATGATCTTGGTACGAGTGATTCTCTCTGCGGTATCAAGAATCTTAATAGGCTCCTCCTCATAAGTCAGATCGCTCTCCAACTGAATTGCCTCGAGTGGCACTGTATCTCTCAAAGGAATATCTGCCATCTCTGCATGACACTTCTTCAGTTGGGAAACATGAAACACATCATGAACTCCTGACAAAGCCTCTGGTAATTCCAACTGGTATGCTACGTCTCCTCTGCGTTCCAGAACTCTGTA
This sequence comes from Aegilops longissima, assembly GCA_021605205.1. NCBI lineage: Eukaryota > Viridiplantae > Streptophyta > Magnoliopsida > Poales > Poaceae > Aegilops > Aegilops longissima. Next base: position 237,275,646 of record CM038676.1, on the reverse strand, counting down.
TGGTCCCACAAATCGTGGTGCTAACTTTCCTTTGACTCCAAATCTCTTAATACCTCGAAGTGGAGACACTCAAGATATGCTCTATCTCCCACTTCATAGATCACTTCCTTGCGTTTAGCATCGGCATAACTTTTACGCCTTGACCGAGCTATCTTAAGTCATCACGAATCAACTTGACCTTCTCCTCGAATCCCTGATCAAATCAGGTCCAAACAATTTACGATCTCCAACTCCATTCCACATCAAAGGTGTCCTGCATTTCCTTCCATACAATGCCTCGAAAGGGCCATCGCAAACCGGCTTGATAGCTGTTGTTGTACAAAAACTCTGCGTAGGGTAAGTTATCATCCCAACTAGACCCATAGTCTAGCGCACAAGCTCTCAAGCATGTCCTCCGTAATCTGATTTACTCTCTCATCGCCCATCGATCTGCGGATGGAAGGCTGTCTTGAACTCTTTGGTACCCAAAGTTTCGTGTATCGCTTCCAAAACTTTGAGGTAAACTGCGTTCCTCTATCGTCGATGCTCCTCGGAACTCCATGCGGACATCGATCCTGGTCATATATATCTTTGCCGACTTAGCACTTGTATAGGTGGTCTTCTTTGGAATGAAGTGAGCAACCTTGGTCAAACGATCCACTATCACCCAAATGGAATCATAGTCCGAGCGGGTCTGGGTAACCCGTGATAAAGTCCATACCAAGTTTATCCCATTTCCAATCAGGTATCGGCAGCGGCTGAAGTAAACCTGCTGGTTTACGATGCTCGCCTTTACTCTCGACATACATCACATATTGCCACATACTCGGCAATCTCTCTCTTCATACCGCCCACCAAAACTTTCCTTCAAGTCCAAATACATCTTGGTGTTGCACTGGGTGTATCGAATATGGTGAGTCATGAGCCTCCCGAAGAATCAACTTCCTGATCTCTGGATCATTGGGTACACAAATCCGTTGCTCAAACCATATGGTTCCATTTTCATCCTCACGGAATCATACGCTTTCCCTTGGCTCATCATTTCCTTTATCTCAGCAATACCTTAGTCCAACCACGGGCTTCTCGATTCTTCCCAACAAGGTGGACTGTACCTCGAGTCTTGCAACATAACCTCTTGGAACTATTTCCAAGCTGAAGGTCTCTAAGCTCATCACATAACTCCCGAGGTAAACCTCCTGCTGTAAGGGTATTAACATAACTCTTACGGCTCAAAGCATCCGCCACAACATTGGCTTTTCCTGGATGATAATGCAGACTCATGTCATAATCCTTTATAAGTTCCAACCATATCCTTTGCCTGAGATTCAACTCCTTCTGCGTGAAAATGTACTTCAAACTCTTGTGATCCGTGTAAACATCACAACGATTCCCAATAAGATAGTGTCTCCATGTCTTGAGTGCATGCACTACGGCTACTAACTCCAAATCATGCGTGGCATAGTTCAACTCATGAGGTCGAAGCTGTCGTGAAGCATAAGCTACGACTTTTCCCTCCTGCATAAGAACACCTCCAAGTCCCTGACGTGAGGCATCACAATACACCTGAAAGTCCTTGTGTACGTCAGGCAGGATTAGCACTGGGGCTGTAACCAAACGCTTCTTCAACTCTTGAAAGCTGGCTTCACACTCTTCAGTCCAAACAAACCTGGTGTCCTTCTTCAACAACGCTGTCATGGGCCTTGCAATCTTGGAGAAATTTTCAATAAATCTCCGGTAATATCCAGCAAGTCCAAGGAAAGCTGCGAATCTCGCCGATTGTGGTGGGTGCATTCCATTCTGTGATGACTCTACCTTGGTAGGGTCCATGCAATCCTTCACGACACAACATGTCAAAGGAATCCGACTTCCTTGAGCCAAAACTCACACTTGCTGAACTTGGCATAAAGTTGATGTTCTCTCGAGCTTCTCCAAAACCAAGCGCAGATGTTCAGCGTGTTCCTCCTCATTCTTGGAGAAACCAATATGTCATCAATGAATACCACAACGAACTTATCCAAGAACTCCATGAACACCTTGTTCATCATGCTCATAAAATAGGCGGGGCATTAGTCAAACCAAAGGACATGATGTATACTCATAAAGCCCATACCTTGTGGTAAAAGCGGTCTTGGGTATATCCTTCTCACGGATCTTCAATTGGTGATAACCAGATCGAAGATCGATCTTGGAGAAAACACTAGCTCCTTCTAGCTGGTCAAACAGGTCATTGATCATCGGTGGGGATACTTGTTCTTGATGGTCACCTCGTTCAAAGAGCGGTAATCCACACACATCCTCAAGGTTCCATCCTTCTTCTCCACTAAAATCTTGGGGCTCCCCAAGGTGATGAACTCCGTGAATATACCCTTTCTCTAGCAACTCCTTAATCTGTTTCTTGACTTCCTCCAAATCATTAGCGGGCATCCGTCGGCCTCTTGGAGATAGGTCCTGCACAGCAGCAACTCAATCAAAACTCAATCTCCGATCTGGCGGCATACCCGTAACTCCTCCGGAAATACATCGGGATAATCCTTCACCACGGTACTTCTTCTGGACAACTCCGTAAGAGAGTTCACCGAGTCCTCTTAGGCTTAAGCACGGATACATACTTGATCCTCTTCTTCTACGGGGTCTTTGGAAAAATCGATCTACTAGCACAATCAATGTTTCCCTCATACTTGGACATCCAATCCATCCCTAGGATTACATCCAAACCTTGTGACTCTAGTATGATCATATCCGTGGGAAAAATATGTCCCCTATGTTCAAAGGCAGCTGAAACATTCCCGACTAGCCATAGACTCGGCTCCTGGGGAACTCACTAGAATGGGTGACTTAAGAGCTACGGTAGGCAACTTATGTTTATCCACGAATCCCCTTGATATGAATGAATGCGATGCACCAGTGTCAAAAAGAATGAGTGCTGGAAATGAATTAACCAAGAACTTACCAATCACTGCGTCAGGCTGCTCATAGACCTCTTCCACATTGACATGATTCACATGCCCTTAGTGAAAGGATTAGGTTTCTTGCCTCCGAATTCCCATTTCCATTCCCATTCGCTGCTCGGGACACTCATTGGAGTAGTGCCTGTCTTCTTGCATTTGAAGCAAGTGATGTGACTCAGATCTTTCTTCATTGGTGTAGAAGAGTTGAAATGCTGCTGATTGCCATTCCTCCATTGCCATTGCCATTGCCATGCTTGTGACCATGGTGGTTGTGTCCATTTCCTCCATGCTGAATGTGACCTCCATGGTTATGATGATTCCTCAAACTTGCTAGTGCCACGATCCGAACTTCCCGAGTATGGGCTGTAGCGGGGTTTTGTTGAACTCGAGTTATACTTCCCATGACCGTACTTCCTCTTACGATTCTCCATCTGCTAGTGCTTGCCTTCGAGAATGGTAGCCTTATCAACCAACTCCTGATAGTTCGCAAAGGTCGCCACAGTCAACTGAACTCCCAACTCATCGTTCAGTCCCTCCAGAAACTTCTCCTGCTTGGCTGCATCAGTGGCCATGTCCTCTGGGGCATAACGGGCCAACTTACTGAACTCATCAACATACTGAGATACCGTGCGTCCTCCCTGGCGCAAGCTGCGGAACTCCTTCTTCTTCAGACTCATGGCTCCAGATGAGACATGAGCAGTGCGGAACGCCTGCTGGAACTGAGTCCAAGTCACACTCTCCAAGGGGTATGTGGTGGTGTAGTTCTCCCACCAAGCAGCGGCCGGGCCATCCAGCTGATGGGCGGCAAACTTCACCTTCTCAGCATCATTGCATCCTGCCGTGGCTAGCTCCCTTCCTATCTTGCGGAGCCAGTCATCTGCGACGATCGGCTCCGTGCTGCTGGAGAACACGGGTGGGTTCAGCCTCGTAAAACAGGTAAGACCGTCATTTCGGGGTGGCGGCGGTGGGTTGTTGTTGTGGTTGTTCGGTTCAGTTACGAATGAGCATCGCATAAGAGCATTCTGCTGTTGGATCAATTGCGTGAGCTCCGCGGAAAGTTGAACCCGGGGTCACGTCTTGGAGGCATCTGATGGGTTTAGAGTGGATGAGAAGTTAGAATAGAATAAGGCCTAGTGAGTAAAATCACACTACCCATATGCACATGACAGCAATAAAACTTCAAATCACTCCAATTCAATTTCAATCAAGAGGTCCACAAGAACAATCAAACCTAAGGTAAGCCATGTCACAAGATTTGACAAGGTCTCACAAATGAGATAAAACTAATCGGATAACGAAATCGAATTTCTAACTCTCATGGTGGTATAAAATCTAACTCTCATCGGATGAGGACCAGTCAACCATGTTGACATCAGGTGTCCTTGCATCACTGTCTGTGTCGTCATCTCCAAGCTCATCATCCTGGTCCTTGTCCTGGCTAATGTAATCTCCATAAGAGTGATCCTCCTGGATGTTTTCTCCCTCATCCAGCTTGTCCTCGGCCTCCTCAAGCTCAAGCTTCAGGTCGCCGATCTTCTCCTGCAGTGCGTCCAGCTCTCCCTCATGCTCGATGCGAGCGTCCTGGAGTTCCTCCTCGAGATCGGCCTTGCGGGTCATGAGGTTCTTGATGACGATCATGTTGTCAGACAACTCCAGCTCCATCATACGAATGTGATCCTCCATGTCCTGGATATGGGATGCTATCGTCTCGTCCTCCAGGGTACGCACCACATCTCCATTTGCGTCGCGACGTCCGTACATCACGAAGGAGGACCTCTTGAGGTCTTCGTCATACTCCTCCCGAATGCGTCCGAGAGCAATGTGAGCAGCGATGCCCCTGCCCAAGCCCCATGTTGCAGTATCCACATGGAAATCAATGGGCTTGGTGCGGTTTCCGAGGATGCGTCCGGGGATATGGGCATCGATCCTCCAACGTGTCTCCTCGGGCAAGGTGGCAGTGAAGGTTCCAGTAAAGGTGGGAAGTCCGATCTTCAGGTGCTTCACAATCTTCATCAGCTGCCGTCCAAAGGGCATGGTCGCATCGGGCTGCTCGAACTCGACAATGGCAGACGACATCTACATTTTGAAAGAGGGAAGAAATTAGTACTGAAGTAAAGAAGGTACGAGACCAAAGGATATATAGGGAAGGTGAAAAAAATAAAGTTTTTATCCTATGGCTTTTCCATTTTCTAGGGGTCGCGTCCTAGAGTCAACGTGTGCTCTGATACCATCTCTGTAGCGACCCGACTCGGTAACAGTCGAAGTCTCTGTGCTTACCGTGCTAGTCCCTGGATCGACTTGCTAGCACACACAGTACTCGATGAAATAACAGAAATAACACACATCTCTTTATTACATCGATAATCCAGGAGCAATACATTTATTACAAAATAGGGCATAGAGCCAATAAACAAATACTGCGGAAGCAAAGTAGTAAATGAGTCCAACTCCACGAGCAAGGTTGAGTGTAGAACATCGACCTATCGCACCATAATCCTCGTCGGATATATCTGCAACATGATAAGTTGCAGCCATATAGGTCAGTACATTGAATGTACTGGCAAGTCACATCATAAGTGTAAAGAGCCTATTTGTACATGCAATTTGGCTGGTGGAAAGCTCTAAGTTTAGTTTTTGCATAAAGCTAGTTTTTCCCTATTAGAAAGATGTTATTCTGCTACTACACATTTGCATAGGATGAGTTGGTAAACCCAACTCCATCCGTTCCCAAGTTCCATTTAAATCCCGACTGTTTAACTAAAGGTGAGGAGATCTCCCGGCATTTCCACTACTAGATACTCAACTTGTCCGTAACCGGGGACACGGCTAATCGATTAGGTTTTAACACTCTGCAGAGGTTGCGCACTTTTCCCCACAAGACTCGACCACCTCCATGATCGGAAGATCGAGACATAGTCTTTCAAAATGTTTCCCTTAACCCACGGATAGGCGGTACACCTACATCATTCTACATCTGCTAGCCCATCCCGGAAGGGGTCACACTAACTACTCAACTAAGCCAGAGCCCATATTGGCTTGTGGCTGCACACATAAGCTTCTAGACATGAGAATACGATAGATCTCTTTGAGCAGTGCGGACGGTCCACTAGTGGTGCACCACCATGGATTTCCCATGCGTTCTAATCGCATTTTGCCACCATTCCAACAAGTTTCCGCCCAGGTAGTTCATTAATTATCTTAGGTCCTATTTACTACATTATCACTCATACTTTACAATGATCACTCCCCAATCCACGTCTACTTAGCGAAGCAACATAATGTAAAACGATGGCGACAATGTTATAAGGTTCAGACCTACCTCAATGAACTACTTGGTGTAAGCATAGTCATACGGCATTAATTCCTACCATGCAGTCCTACCGCAAAGAACTAAGTGCATAATAAAAACATAGGTAATGAAACATGATCAAGATGCAACTTGCCTTGGTACTGCTGGTTGAATTCTAAAGACTAATAATATTCTGCTTCGCACTCCGGGCAATCTACCGCAAAGAAGATAAACAAACATAAGCAAACATTCTAGAGAACCAGAAAGAACATGCAAAGCAAAAGTCTCAGAAAAACCAAACGAACAAACATCACACTTAACTAGCATGAAAATACTCTAGGTGCAAAACAACATAGGCACATGGTTCAAGAAGTGATGTGAACTATAGTGCATAGTATGCATACTAGTAAAATATTAATAGGCAGATTCTAGTGTGTGAAAATTATTGTGACAAAGTTCGGTGTGAGGTTTGTCTCATCGTGACAAAGTGCAAAAGAATCAACTAAATCAGACTACCGTTTGAGAGATATGGCCATTTGAAGTTTGAATTCAAATCTGAATAAATTCAAATTTGAATCGACAAAAGTTTGCAAAAGGATACCCTTTGGATAGATCTAAACAATACGAAGAATCTGCGCTGGTTTCATCGAGTTTGGATCTACGGTTAAAAAGTTATGGCTAATCTAAGCTCAAGGACTAATCTGTGATAAAAGGGACTAAACAGTGAAGAAAATTGTCGCAACCAATTCCCTGGCCACGTGGCGGGCTGCGTGTGGCTGGCAGCGTTCGCTGCGGAAGCGTACACGGCGAACGACCGCTACTTAAGTAAAACAGCTACCGCGGCTAGAAAAAAAACTAAAACCGAGATCGGTTTATCTAAACTAATCGGTTTAATCTAAACCGGATGAACCGATAAAAAAACACTAAACTAAACCGATCTAGAAAAAAAACTAAACGAATAGCGAGCGAGCGGTTCGCTCACCTCGACGACGACGACGACGTACAGGACAGCGGCGCCGGAGTCGGGAGGTGACGGGGCGGCGGGTCCTGGCGGCAGGGGAGGTGTCGGGGAGGACGGGCGCGGCGGGGGCGGTCCGGTGGTGGGGTCGGTGGTGGTCGGGGCGCCCGGGACAGCGAGGTAGAGGGCGGCGGCTCCGGCGCTCCAGCGAGGACGCAGGTCGTCGGGGCGGCGGTTCCGGCGAGACCTAGGTGGCAAAAACCTGTCAACAAGATGCGCCTCGGCGAAAAACGAAGATTGATGAAACAAAGTGAAGGTAGAGGAGTCACGGCGCATGAAAACTCCGAGGAGATATTCGGCCCGACGAGATCCAACGCGCAAGGCGGTGGTTGCGAGGAGCTAGGGACGACGTGGAGTGGCAGAATGGAGAGAGGGGGTCGAGGGCTCTTTATAGGCGAGGTTAGGGCGTCGGGGAGTACAGGGATAAGCTCTACGCCGAGAGCTTCGGCCGGCGGGTTCGGGAGTGCGTGTGCATGCTCATCCAGCGGGAGGAGCGGGAGGTTGGGCGTGACTCAGGTGGGGCCCTCCTGCAGCGGGCGCTGCGTGTGAGCGAGAGGAGGCGAGCGAGGGCGGCGCGGAGCGGTCGACCAGTGCGGGAGGTTTCGGGCGCGCAGGCGCTGGGGCGTTGGCCTTGGGCCAAATGGCCAGCTGGGCCGGTTGGGGCGCTCTTGGGCCGAACCCAGTTTCGGTCCAGGCTGCGGTGAGTGCGTGCGTGTGTTTTTTTTTGTTTTTTTTAAACCTAAGACTAAAGTGTCCCTAAACAATTCAAATGAATTAATAAAAACACCACAGTAATTTATAAAATAACTATACAATATTTAGAACCTAATGAACATTAACTTAAGCACAGAACATTTTGAAAATATTTTACTAATGCAATTAATGCATTTTTTGCAAATAAAGTAAATACCAATAAACTCCAAAACTTCAAATAATATTCAAAATAAAATTTCCCACTCTTTTATATTTTGAGGAAGTCATCTTATCCCCTCTCGTTTGTTTTTCTTGAGTGGAAAAATATTATTTGAATATTTAAAAAAAACTCCAAAATGCAAAGAAATATGATATGCATTGAATGATTCTATTAACATCCAAATTTAATAAAAATTGGGATGTTACACAAGTTCACTCAAATGCGGACAATGAAATAGCACTCTTGGTACCGATTCTTGTCGGTTCTCACACCTACACAAATAAAAGCTTATGGTGGAGCTTGGTTAGGGTGGTGGCATAAAATTTGATGCAATTGTAAGTGAGACTCAATAATGTTGGAAATGATTCACAAATTTGCAAATGCAACAAGTAGACCAATAGCAAGATATGGTACACGGAAACACACACGCAAATAGATAATATGGGGTTATGCAACCAAGGATGAGCCAAAATGTGGAATTCACCAAGATGCTCTTGTTGCACAACACTAGAGAGACGCTAGCACGATTGCACAATAGGCGGATACGAACTTGTGCACAACCTATTAAGCAAAAATGCAACGACTTCTATCCCACCAAGTATGCTATATGTATGGTGTTTTGATGTGTTGATCCAAGATGATCAAGTATGACAATCTTAATGTTGTATGATGCTATGGTTCTTGCTCATAAGCTCTTTGCTTATCTTTATCTCTTTGCTTAAAAGCTTGATTGGCTCTTTCTCTTTTGAGCTCTTTTCTCATGCAAAACTTCATGAACCAAGATAGCAATTGTGTATGCGATGACGACTTTGTGACACACAAATTGATGCTAAGATATGCACTACTTTGGTATGGTATGTATGCTATGGAGAATGATCTCTAATGTGCACAAGTCACGTTGCCGGCAATACTCAATAGCTAGTCTCGATGGGTAAGCAACGCAAAAGATGGGCTATGATGGTTATCAATGCAATTGCAAGTAATGACAAAGATGTCGGCGATGTTACCGTCCTTGGCGAGGATGAGCGGTGGTGATGTTGATGTTGAACCGTACCTAGATAGCCGAAACACAAAAGGATACGGAAACTCCAACTCAAATTCTCAAGGCAAAAGTTGGCAACATTGTTGGAATTGGTAGTGGGAAAGGCTATGGTGGCGTTATGCGGAAGTGGTGGAGGTAAGTGGAAGTGTATGTGGGTACGGGAAAAAATTTGGCGAAAGTTAGGCGGTGAACGGGGTGGTGGATGGGGATTGTTGTTACCAGGGGCCGGATTTCCGGGCTGGAAGCCGGATGTCCGGGCTGGTCGGGCCGGATGTCCGGGGTGCCGGATGTCCGGGCTGCTCGGGCCAGATGTTCGGGCTCAGGGTCCGTCGACGAACTCGATGAACACCGCGTGGAGAGGTCAAATCCGGGGCAAAATTCGGGCAATTTTGTGGATGGAAATTGTGGAAAAGATGGGGAAATGCTAGATCTACCTGGAACACACGAAATCCGCGGATCAAATCCAACAAAACTTCATCACACTAACAAATCACAAAAAAAATTTGGGGCTATTTTTGTGGGGAATTTTCGGAATTAGGACAAAAAAAACAAAATCAAGCTAGAAAAAAGAGGGTAGGGGCTCCAAAAGCGTGATCAACGTGGCTCATGATACCAAGATGATGTGTAGGCGGAACCCTCGTGGGCGATCTTTCACGTTGGAGCGGATCCTACGGTGAATCACGAAGAACACGCGGAAGAAGAAGAGGGAAACACGGGGAAAACGAGAGAGAAGTCACTCAACCAACAAGAGATCAATCACACAAGTGCTAGATCACCGATCACATAGAGTGGCATAAGATTCAAGATCAACAAAGGAAAGATACAAACGGTAGCCGTTCTTCTCCGTGAGGAGGCCTTGATGGGGTCCACCCTAGAAGGGGGTCTTGAATCCGCTTGGGGGATCTTCTCCGTGGAGGTCCTGATCTCCGAGGAGAAGTAGCCAAGTGGATGAGCAAAGGCTCTCACACAAGAATATGAGCTAATCCAATGCTACCCTAAAAAGAGGAATGGGATGAAGTATTGATGCGGAGCATCCCACGTTCATCACCATGTACACTCCGACTACTCTCCAAGCCCCAAGGATACATGAGATGAGACCTCGACTATTCGCCATTGGACACAAGGTGAACCCGTTCCTACATGCTTCCCCTTTCCATTCGTGTGAGACATGGTTGCTACCTAAGGCGAGGACTCTATGCACGCCTAGGTACCAAGGAGACCCTCTCGGAGATGCTCGGAATGATGGACAAGTCCCCAAGTACAAGGATGAAGGAACACGACGAGAGGAACCGGAGAAAGTCTGCAGAGCCGGACATCCGCGCCGGCCGGACATCCGCCCTTCCATAAGCCCGGACATCCGCCCCAGCCCGACATCCGGCGCCCATCACAGCAAGAGTCAAGAACTACAGGTCCGGACATCCGCCCCAGCCCGACATCCGGCGCCCATCACAGCAACCGCAAAACTACAGGCCGGACATCCGCCTCCAGCCCCGGACATCCGGCCTCCCACGGCCCCGGATATCCGCCCTCGCCTGAAATCCGCGCCCGCACCAATCGACAAGTCTACCCCGCTGCCCAACATCCGCCCCTAGCCCGGACATCCGGCGTCTCGAAAGCCGGACATCCGCCCGACGCCCGGACGTCCGGCCTCCCCTCAACTGCAGTAAGGTGCATCCGGCCGAGGCCCTTGTACCCTTCGCCCCTAGACTATATATACTTGATCCCTTCCTCTTTCTAAGGTAGCGTTGATTTAGCTCATTAGATAGAGTCGCTCATCCATACCGGATCTACTCGACGAGAGAGACCGCGGCCCCTCTTCGGAGAAGATCCACCTTGGATTCAAGACCCCTCTTGGGTGGCCCCATCAAGACCTCCTCACGGAGAAGAACGGCTACCGCTTGTATCGTCCTTTGTTGACCTTGAATCATGTATCTCCCTTCTGTTCATCGATCTAGCATTTGTGTGACCGATTCCTTGTTGGTTGAGTGTTTTCCCTCGTTCCTCCACGTGTTTCCCTCTTGTTCTTCCGCGTGTTCTTCGTGATTCCCCGTAGGATCCGCTCCAACGTGAAAGATCGTCCACGTAGGGTTCCGCCCTACATCATCTATGGTATCATGAGCCACGTTGATCTCGTTTTTGGTGCCCCTACCCCTCTTTTTCTAGCTTGATTTTGTTGATTTCGTCCTAAATCCGAAAATCCCCACCAAAAATAGCCCCAAAATTTTTTGTGATTTGTTAGTTTTGATGATGTTTTGTTTATTTTGATCCGTGGATTTGCTTGGTTTCAAGTGGATCTAGCATTCCCCCAAGTTTCCCCACCTTCCATCCACGAAATCCATCAAATTTTGCCACCGAAATCATCAATTTCCGCCCCCAATTCGAAAATTTCCGCCCCAAACGAGATCTGGATTCGTCGGGCCGGACATCCGGGCCTCAGGCCGGCCATCCGGCCATCCGCCGACATCCGGCCCCAAGCCGACATCCGGCCCTGGCGCACCAAATCCGCACGGTTCTGGACATATACCCCCGGAAATCCGGCCCGAGCCCCGGATATCCGGCCCCTGGGATTTCAGTTTTTTCCGTTTCACCGTTTTGTCCATAACTAATTCATCCGGAGTCCGATTTTGACGTTCTTTAGCTCGCTTTGAAGCTATTGACATCCCCTTCCCATAAAAATACTACCACCACCATTTGACTCCATCAAAGTTTTGAAAATTTGGCAAGTTTGCCTAGGCCTTCCACCATATCATCCGCATAGCCACCACCGACTTCCGCAACCTAACCAATTTTGTTCCCCATAGCATTAGTGGTTGCTTGAGTAGTGATTCGAGTCTCCTAAGGTGTTTCGGCTACTTAGGGACGATTGCTTCTTCATCAACCACCACCACCACTTCCACATAACCTTGCCCACCATACACTTCAACCACCCTCAACTTAACCCAATTGTTGATTGAGCTTTTTCTAGTTGTGGCTTGTGTCTCCTAAGGTGTTTCGGCTACTTAGGGACGGCAACTTCAACTCCGACACGTGTATAGCCCATCATTCCACTTCCGCATTGCCAAGTGCAAACCACCACCGCATTCCCGCTACCACCATTTGACATTTGTCATTTGAGATTTTGAGTTCGCGGGTTTTCCGTTTCCTAAGGTGTTTCGGCTACTTAGGGACAAGTCTCCATCATCTTGGTATCTACATCAAGAACACCGCCACTCATCATCGCAAAGGACGCTAACCTCGACGACACCATTGTATATTCCCCTTGCAAATTGCATTGATAACCCCTAGCCCATTTTGCGTTACTTGCCTATTGAGACTAGCCATTTGAGTATTGCCGGCAACGTTACTTGTGCACATTAGTGATCATACTTCCCATAGCATATATACCATATCATTGTGGTGCATATATTGGTATCATATCTTGCGTCACAAGTTTGTTCCCGCATATACACAATTGCTATCTTGGTTTGTGCATTGTGCAAAGTGGCCATACAAAAAAAAAGAAGAAGAAATAAAGCTTTTAAGCAAAAGAAAGAGAGCAAAGAAGCTTGTAAGCAAGTGCCATAGCATCATACCACATTGCATATAAGATTGTCATATCCAATCATCTTGGATCATCTTGAGAGAAACACCGGGAACCATACATACATAGCATACTTGGGATAGAAGTTTATCCATTTTGCATCTTATAGGTTGTGCACAAGTGTCGTATCCGCCTATTGAGCAATCGTGCTAGCGTCTCTCTTGAGTTGTGCAACACGAGCGTTTTTAGTGGATTCCACATTTTGTGCTCATTCCTTGGTTGCACGACCCCATTTATCTATCCGTGTGTGTGTTTCCGTGCCATCCTTTGCTATTGGTCCATTTGTTTCACTTATGAATTTGTGAATCTCTTTCAACATTATTGACTCTTGCTAACATTTTGCATTAAATTTTGTGCCACTATCCTCACCGAGCTCCTCCATAAGCTTTACTTGTGTAGGTGTGAGAACCGACAAGGATTGGTACCAATAGTGCTATTTCATTGTCCGCATTTGAGTGAACTTGATTTATTTTCAACATCGGTCAAGGTACATTGGTATAAGTTCTTCTCTTTCTCCCACTCATATTTGCTCGAGTCTTGTGATGGATAGGCAAGGCATTTCATCTCCGGTCTACAACAACAACGACGGCGTGAACAACTACATCACCAAAGCGTCTATCTTCGATCTACAACGACAAGTGCAAGGCACACAATCAAGATTGCGAGAGCGCATCGAGAACATCTCCATCGACATTCATCACTCCAAAGCAAGGAGAAGGGACTACTTCGACAAGAAGCTTGCCGCACATAAAGAGGAGCAAGATGCAAGGATGGAGGAGATTCGGGCCTTGATCAAGTCTTCTTCCCCTTCGTCATCTTCAAGGCGGCGACATTCAAGCCACAAGTCTTCGGAGCGCGAAAAAGATGCAAGTGCAAATCGTCCTCGTCCACATCTACATGGCGACCACCATCACATTCGTGATCCACATCGTCATGAAGGGCAAGTGATGAGGACATGATTACCTTGGATACGACCAATAATATTGCATACATGTATATTTGTGAGGTGATTTCTAATGCAAACTATGCAATAATTTATTTATGTCATCCAGGACAAAAATACTTCACAAACTTTTGTGCCATGTCTAATTGCAGGTGTATGGGACATTTGTACAATCCACATATGAAGATAAGGGAGAAAGAGATGTTTACCTGCTGTTCAAAAAGTTCTCTCACGTCACTTTTGGCCCAAGAGAAGATAGAGTCCAAGTCTCTCACGTTCGGACTCAGATTCGGACTGCATGACATACCTGACTCAAAACATCAATAACTTTTTCATACGGACTCCAAATTGGTTGATTCTTTTTTTGTTGGAAAATAGATTTCGTGCATTTTCCAACCCAATTGGAATCACCTTAAAATCCATCCGGAGCGTTGAGTTATGGACGAAACAATCTGATCTTTGCAGCAGAATCCGAGTCAAACTACAAGTCCAAAGGTGTTACGTCACCTCCACTTGGGCCCATTGGCCTTGTACGACCTAGGGTTAGTTTTAGGCTGCCTTGGGACGTCCTCCCACCTCCTTGGCCGCCACCCCTTGATCCTATATAAGTAGATCCATCTAGTAGCTTTTTCCTTGGGATTTGTTTAGTTAAAGTTAGCCATTGCAACTTCGTACTTCGCTTGTGTCCAACGACCAGACCAAGACCGCTCACGGATCCCCACCATTATCAATACATCATATATATTCGCAATATTCAGATTGCTTTATCATATTCTTGCTCGTTCTTCGATTGCTTGCAGGAATAGACCTTCGTGGTCAGGCTGATCGTGCTTCCGGCATCGTCAGTAACCTCAGGAGATTGGTTTAGCGATTGCTAAGGCGCAACATCGTGCATGTTTGTCGTCGGATCGTCAAAGTCTATTCCACCAAATCGATAGTTATCATCTCATCGAAAGATTGGGACCCTCGCCTCTATCAAGTGGTATCAGTTTTCAGGTTGCTCGGTGAGAATTTCAAATTATCCCTAGATTAGATTTATTTTCTTACCTATTGTCCAAGAAAAAGCCACAAAAAAAAGTTAGATCTATTCATCCTTTGTCCAAGCCAGTCTGAGCCTTTGCAATTTTCTTTTCATTGTTTGCATTATTGAATTATCGGTTGCATCGTCGTGTCGAGTTGCTGGTCTTAGTGTCTAGTTCGTTTAGAGTTTCGAGTTCTGTTCACATTAGTCACGCCGCCGCTGCATCGTTATCCCTTCCGTTGACCACCATCCATCCATCAATTTCCACCACGTGCTACCCACCGTTCATTGTCATAACCATAGTTGAGATCGCTCACATCTTCACTTGATCCAATCTGCATCTTATCTAGTTTGTTTGGAAAGAGGAGAGAGAAAAAAGAGAAAAAAGTAAAAAAAGTCATAGAAAAAAAGAGAGAAAGAAAAGGAAAAAAGTGTGAGAAAAAAAGAGAGAAGAAAAAACAAAGTTCGGATCTATCTAGACTCAATCTCGTAGCTGAATTCGGATTGAATCTGCTTTTGTAATCGCTCAAAAACAGGCATAACTTCCTCATACGAAGTCCGCTTTGGCTCATGAGTACTCAAATTAAAGCTAGAGACGAGCCGCATCTAAATAGTTGTAGAAGCTAATTCAATATTTGGCACCTCAAAATCGGCTTCTAAATAGGTCTTTTTGCCCTCCGAAGTTCATGAACACAGCTTATTCCAGTTTTTCAAACCAGTTTTAGAATTTTTTGACTCCTCATATCAACTCGAATTGAGTGATTCTTTTTGCATTGGAAAGCTTGAGTTAGTAGCATTCTTTGAAAAAAGTTATCAGAAATTGGCTCAAACTTTTCAAGAGGAAAATTGAGAGAGAGTTGTTGTATATCCCGCTTGGCGCTTGTTTTTCATCATTATCTTCTTTGCTGCCAGGATCTTCACTTATATCTTGCTGTCCGAGCTACTTATTATCCTTCATTGATGCTAGTTGTGCTACGCCGTGACCTCATTAGTGTTCTAGGCTCGCGTCTCTAGTCCGGTCTAGCCTAGGACCAGCACAGTACCGTCGTTGAGCGCTTATTCAACATTGCATCTTTGATTTGATTATTGCTGATTTTTGCTACCATATATAGCCAACCCAGCTCCATATATTTCTACACCGTATACGTGACGTTCCATCGGCAATCGCTTTACACAATCTTTGAGTTACTTGACACGCTGGTTGCTGGTACCACCGCCGCATGGTAAGAACTTGTAAGATATTGATATTTGCTTTCTTGTGAGCACTTTACAACCACATCCTAGTAGTTCATAGGAACATTATTCTCGAATTTTGTTTCTTGTTTCTACTAATCATGACAGGTTCCGGAGATAGAAGTTCTTGGACGACGGACACATCTTCATCATCACGAGAGTTGGGACAACACACACAAGCATATGGTCAGGGTATGTCTTTACCATCATTTGAGGGTAGATTTAATCCTGCTATTTATCTAGCCTCGGAGCTTGAATTAGAAGAAGTTTTTAGTCACCATGATTTTTCTGAACTTGAGAGAGTACGAGCTACCACTAGAGCATTTACTGGTTTTGCTTTTTTTTGGTGGAGTGTACATTGTAAGAAAAACATTGATAACCAACCCACAACTTGGAATGTTTTGAAAGCTGTAATGAGACAACAATTTTTTCCTCCTTACTATCGTCGTGAATTGCTTCGTAAATTTGAACATCGTGCACGTTTGTAGTCGGATCATCAAAGTCGTCTCCACCAAATCGATAGTTATCATCTCATCGAAAGATCGGGACACCCCCGCCTCTATCAGCAAGTCACCTCCAAGCATCATGTGCACGACTACGACGAACGACATCAACTACGAGCTCAAGCACGACAGCGACATCATCATCTTGAAGATGCTCCACAAGCGCAAATGCACAAGTCCCAACAAGCCCTACTTCACGCCAAGTCGAAGCTTCATAAGCACAAGAGAAGACCGCGAGACGAGCACCACCAAGACGGCGCTACGGCTACATCAACCACTTCGGCATCTTCGCAAGTGTTGTCAAGGCATCTTCGCCTTTGGACGTACGTCATCTTCGCCTACTTCCCACGTGTACACCTACATCGACTTCATCAAGTCCAAGGCGACCACCTACGAGCGAGGGCGACACTTCCATCTTCGGAAGCCCCTCAAGGAAGATGGCCGAGCATGGGAAACTCCCTTCGGTCATGGAGACGAGCTATGAGGTGCCACATCATATGGGCCTCCAACACCAAGACGGTGACAAGACGGTCGAGCAAGGGCCATCCCCTTCGACCACGGCGACGAGCGCGAACCTCTTCAACAACATGAAGACGACGCCCACATTGGACTCATACTCCGAGTCAAGCTACGCGACCGCGCATGGAGACATTTGCACCTACATCTCTCCGGCACCCACATATGTCGAGATGCCCCATTTGTCATGTGAGGAGAGCCACCACCACATGAGTGACATGAGTGACTACACCATACGTGACATTGAGAGCATTTCCTATGAGAGGATGAGTGTGACCACCACTAGCCCCACACATGAGAGCATGCCACACATCCTATGTGAGGTTGAGCGCCATTTGAGTGACTCCATCCACCATACGAGTGAGAGCATCCTTGAGGGAGTGAGTGAGCCACAACACTTAGTGAGTGAGGTAGTTGACACGGCACATGAGGCCACTATGATTTCTAACGACTTAACCTCTACTCCTAGTGTGTTTTCTTCTTTGGTGCTAGGTCTCCTACATGATGACATGCCTATCCTCGACGAGTCCATCCCTACATTGGAGACGACGATGGCCATGATGGATGATGATGCACCCCCCACATGGTTCCATCAAGATGAAGATGACAACGAGACGATCTTCAACACCTCACCTACAACTCATGAGCGACCTTCCAAAGGTAACATAGGTGACGGTGGTTCTCTTGTCCCACTAGTGGACTCTCTTGACTTCGATTGCTCCCATGATGTTGACACGCCTATTACCATGCTTCATGCTAGTGAAACTTCTTCATGCCTTGACTTACCTATTTATGATGAATATGATGATGAGCATGTTGAGTTGCCTAGTTGTGATGCTATGCTTCATAGGATATCTTGTGAAAACTCTATTGGTCACTGCATGTTTGACAATCCATTGAACTTGTCATACTCTATGAGTGAGATCTCCCATATTGCATCATTACAATCTCAACATAGTAACTATGCATGCCCCATTAAAATCAATCCCATTTGCACTTATGGCATAGATGACGAGATGATGGTCATTGGCTTTTGTTTTTCATGTGATGATATTGCCATGCTTCCTTTACATGATTTACGCAATTCATCTACTATGTCATGCCATGATCACATTGAACCAAATATGCATTGTTTTGGATGTTGTCAATATTCTCCATGTGATGTTTCCATTAATGCTCATGAGGATACCCCCATAGTTTCCTCATGCATATTAGGAGATTTTGATTCATCCCATACTTTGCATGATTCCCATAATTGCTTGCACCATATGCATTCCATGAATAACAATGCTCTAGATATTGCTCATGATGCATTACACAATTTGAGTCTCCATTATGCCATACATAATAGCAAACCTATCATGATGGATGACATGTTTCTATATCACGCATCTCATTTATTTGAGCATTGGATATTTTGTGCTAACCGACACATGCATGTGCGCATCATGATGGATGATGTGTACATATACCATGCACACACAATTTTTCCTTTGTCTTTGTTTTGTGTAGGTACTCATGTATACTCGCCAACTTCTCAATCCCAAGAGTTGATTTAAACGAGCTCTTGAGAGCAACGATGCTTTGGGATCCCGTGGACTATCCTTACCACCGTTCCCTTCGCGCAAGGACTACGCGCATCTCTTCTACTTGGCTCTCACACGGCTATGGGCTATTTACCACTTGTCACCTTATGCCCATACTATTGTGTTCACTTTGCATGTTATGCTTGCTTCTATGCCTTTGCCATGCAATTGTGACCCTTGCTTGCATATACCCATGATTCACCATTATGATACTCCTATGTGTATTTGCATGCTTGGTGGAGATCCTTGTTGCTTTTGCCATGTTTATCATGTGCCCCATGCTATCGTTGATTGTTGTGTTGGGAGAGTCATGATGTTACATTGCTATTTACATATGGCCTCTCGCCAATACA
Organism: Aegilops longissima; assembly: GCA_021605205.1. Taxonomy (NCBI): domain Eukaryota; kingdom Viridiplantae; phylum Streptophyta; class Magnoliopsida; order Poales; family Poaceae; genus Aegilops; species Aegilops longissima. The sequence goes on along the minus strand of CM038676.1, from coordinate 237,256,722 downwards.
TTGATGATAATTTTCTCATATCTTGCTTTCATGCTTGTGCTATTCCATGTGAATTATCCATGCCCACTATTTGCACACATGACATGCTTGCCATGATTCCTTCTAGTACGTTGCATCTTAGCACTACTAGCTTGCTTGACTTGATCTCTTTGATTGCTAGCTATGTTGCATCACCCATGTTCCACTATCACTTGCTTTCTTGGGTTAATGACATATATGTTCATGCCTCTCACATGATATATCTTGTGTATTGTCGCTTGCCTCCTATAGTTGCCTCTATGCTTAATGACCTTGGAGACTTGGACACTTCACTTGTGATGCATGCTTGTTTGATTGAGCCTATTGCGTTTGGTTGTTCTTGCATCATATGCCTCCATACTATGACACGCTCCCTTGTACTTTCTTATGATGAGCATGATGCATACACTTGTTGGGTATCTTACCACTCGAATGATAGGTTTTGCATTTCCGCTAACCTCATTTGTTTTTCCGAGTGTTTGTCATGATCTTTCATTTCGGAGGTTTCACAAGGCGATGCCCTTATGCGACAACTTGGTCATGCGAAGGCATACACAATGTGCAACACCAACATTTGCGAGAATCCACTAAAGGTGAACTCCTTCCCTTTGAGCCATCCTCAAGTTTGCATGTTGGATGGGTCATTCTTTCATTGTTATTTCCTTCTTATTGTCCACATGATACATCTATTGGATGGAGGATCGACATTGGAGATTGGCTCTATGGACCTTTACATTGAGGAGCGCTTGGACTTGGATGCACCTTCGGAATTCCACTCTTGCCACGACTTCGAGCATTGGTACACCAACACCTCCATATTTGTTGATTGTGCTCATACATGTAATGCTCGATGGACATATCATACTCACCACAAGTTTGCACCCCATGCATGGATTGACACACATTATGATTGCCTTGTCGCATCTTGTATTCCCATGTCATCCATGATATATGAGCTTGTTCATTTTTTTAGCAAATTTGTTGTGATCTTTCTTGATGGCATCTTCATACATAATGATCACATTGCCTATCATCAATTGCATGATATCATACACATGTTGAGCATCCATTGCCATATTCATGCTATTGATAAACCGTCTCACTATGACATCATTTTGCACCGTGGTTGCATTGCTCATACTAATAACACAAGTTTGTGCGCAATGATTGCATTTGTTCCCATGAATGCTTTGCATCTCATTCTAGATCATCTTGATAAGCTTCATGCGCTTTGTAACGACAAATCTTGCCGCACGGACTCATTCTCACATGATGGACACTTTGTGTTCGCTAACTATTGTATTTCTGAGTGTTTCTTGTGTTTGCTCTTTTTGCATGTCTATCACTCCGGCGACACCTTGGACTACTTGGATTGCGTCATGTCTTCAACTTCGTCCAACTACAAGTCCGTCTACGACAACCGTTTCCATGGTGATGAGGATCACGATCCGAGGTCGGATCTTTCCCAAGGGAGGGGAGATGATGCGGAGCATCCCACGTTCATCACCATGTACACTCCGACTACTCTCCAAGCCCCAAGGATACATGAGATGAGACTTCGACTATTCGCCATTGGACACAAGGTGAACCCGTTCCTACATGCTTCCCCTTTCCATTCGTGTGAGACATGGTTGCTACCTAAGGCGAGGACTCTATGCACGCCTAGGTACCAAGGAGACCCTCTCGGAGATGCTCGGAATGATGGACAAGTCCCCAAGTACAAGGATGAAGGAACACGACGAGAGGAACCGGAGAAAGTCTGCAGAGCCCGGACATCCGGCGTCAGCCCGGACATCCGGCCCTTCCCGCAAGCCAGGACATCCGGCCCCAGCCCGGACATCCGGCGCCCATCACAATAGCCGCAAAACTACAGGGCCCGGACATCCGCCCCAGCCCCGGACATCCGCCACCCACGGCCCGAATATCCGCCCTCGCCTGAAATCCGCGCCCGCACCAATCGACAGAAGTCTACCCCGCCTGCCCGGACATACGGCCCCCTAGCCTGGACATCCGGCGTCTCGGGAAAGCCCGGACATCCGGCCCGACGCCCGGACGTCCGGCCTCCCCTGCCTGCGTGCAGTGCATCCGGGCCGAGGCCCTTGTACCCCTTCGCCCCCTAGACTATATATACTTGATCCCCTTCCTCTTTCTAAGGTAGCGTTGATTTAGCTCATTAGATAAAGCTTCGCTCATCCATACCGGATCTACTCGACGAGAGAGACCGCGGCCCCTCTTCGGAGAAGATCCACCTTGGATTCAAGACCCCCTCTTGGGTGGCCCCCATCAAGACCTCCTCACGGAGAAGAACGGCTACCGCTTGTATCGCCCTTGTTGACCTTGAATCATGTATCTCCCTTTGTGTTCATCGATCTAGCATTTGTGTGACCGATTCCTTGTTGGTTGAGTGTTTTCCCTCGTTCCTCCACGTGTTTCCCTCTTGTTCTTCCGCGTGTTCTTCGTGATTCCCCGTAGGATCCGCTCCAACGTGAAAGATCGTCCACGTAGGGTTCCGCCCTACATCAAGTATATATAGTCTCGGGGGCGAAGGGGTACAAGGGACAAGTCCCGGATACACTGCACGCAGGCAGGGGAGGCCGGATGTCCGGGTATCGGGCCGGATGTCCGGGTGTCGGGCCGGATGTCCGGGCCTTCGCGAGGCGCCGGATGTCCGGGCTACCCGGCCGGATGTCCGGGCTGTGGCGACTGTTTCTGCCGAATCGGGTGAGAGGTGCCGTATTTCTGGGCTTCAGGCCGGATATCCTGGCTGGGGGCCGGATGTCCGGGGTTCGACGCCGGATGTCCGGGCCCTGTAGGCTTGGCCAGCTTGGCTGAGGGTGAGGTAGATGCTCCAGGGGCCGGATGTCCGGGGCCATGGCCAGATGTCCGGGGCCTGGAAGGTGATCTTGTCCGTTTCCGTGGGTTCTCTTCATCCATGGACTTGGGGGCTTGTCCGTCTTCACGTGCACCCTCGGGAGGTTCCCCTTGACACCTAATCATGCATAGTATATCGGACTTAGGTAGTAGCCATGTCTCGAGTGGATCATATGCGATATCAATAAGGAAGGAGGTCACCTCGTTCTCGAGAGCTCTAGCTCTAGCTCGTGTCATGGGTCCTCTTGGCTCTTGATGAGACGGTTGTGGATGCATGGGGATGATCGTGGGATGCTCCGCATCAAAGTGTCATGCCAAATGGAGTGAATTTATTGAATCTTTCCCCTACATCATCAAATACATTAAGGTAAGGAAAATGTAGTTGCGGATGCACTTTCACGCATATGCATGCGTGTCACTAAACTTGAATTGAATGTTATTGGCTTTGAGCACATGAAAGACTTGTATGCTAATGATTCATCTTTTGCGACTCCTTATGCTAAATGTTTGACGCATACATCTTGGGAACACTATTACATCAAGGATGGTTATCTTATGAGAGCTAACAAACTATGCATTCCCGAGTCTTCTCTTCGTTTGCTCCTTTTGCAAGAGGCTCATGGAGGCGGACTCATGGGGCACTTTGGACGCGACAAGACATTCGCCACGCTCTCCAAGAACTATTTTTGGCCCAAGATGTTCCGTGACGTCTCACGCTTCACCAACCGATGCTCCACATGTCGCAATGCTAAGTCTAAAGCTCAATCCCATGGTCTTTACATGCCTCTTCCTATTCCTTATCAACCTTGGGAAGACATTAGCATGGATTTTGTACTTGGTTTACCTAGAACTCAAAACGGAAAGGATTCCGTGTTTGTTGTTGTGGATAGATCTTCTAAGATGGCACATTTCATTCCTTGCAACAAGATAGACGATGCTTCACACATTACAAATCTCTTTTGTAGGGAAATCTTGCGACTCCATGGAGTAACATAGACAATCATCTCCGATCGTGACGTCAAGTTCTTGAGTTACTTTTGGAAGACCCTATGCGCCAAGCTCGGAATCAAGCTCTTGTTCTCATCCGCATACCATCCTCAAACCGACGGCCAAACGGAGGTGACGAACCGGAAACTCTCCACTCTACTTCGCGTGTTGATCAAGAAGAACGTTAAGGAGTGGGAAGCATGTCTACCCATCGCCGAGTATGCCTACAACCGAGCAAGACATTCAACTACCGGCAAGTCCCCCTTCGAGGTCATCTACGACTTCAACCCATTGTCCCCAGTGGACATTCTACCTCTTCCTCTACAAGAGCGCACCAACATGGATGCGAGTGCACGGGCGAACTACATCAAGAAGATGCACGAAGCTACAAGGCACACCATCGAGCGCCAAGTACAACGACTAGCGACCAAGCTCAACGTCAACAAGCAACCCATGGTCTTCAACATTGGTGATCTAGTGTGGCTACACCTTCGCAAGGACCGCATCCCCAACGAACGCAAGTCCAAGCTTCTCCCTCGAGTCGATGGACCTTTCAAGGTGCTAGCACGCTACAACGACAACGCCTACAAGATCGATGATATAGGGTGGAACCCTAATCGGAGATCTTTCACGTTTGGAGGGGATCCTACGGGGAAAACGCGATGAACGGGCGGAAGAACACAAGGAAACACACATAAGAGGAACACTAAACCGACAAGTTTCTATTACACAAGGGCTAGATCACCGAACACATAAGGTAGCACAAGATTCAAAATCAACAAAGGAAAGATACACGAGTAGCCGATCTTCTCCGTGAGGATGTCTTGATGGGGTCCACCCTAGAGGGGGTCTTCTCCGAAAAGGTCGTGAGCTCCGAGGAGAAGTAGCAATTGGATGAGCAAGGGCTCTCACACCAAAGATGAGCTAAACCAATGCTAACCCTAACAAGGAGGAGGTGGGGGAGTATTTATAGTTTACGGGACGAAAGGGTACACGGGCCTCGCCTGTGGCTGTTCAGCAGGGCCGGAAGTTCCGGGCTAGGCCAGAAGTTCCGGGCGCCGGAAGGTCCGGGCAGGGTCCCGCCTAAGCCGAGAGTTGGCGCGGGTGGAGTTGGGCTGGCTTCCGGGGGCCGGAAGGTCCGGGCGGGCTGGAAGGTCCGAGCCGGGTTCTGGGCTGGTTCCGGGCTAACCAGAATGTTGGCACGCCCGGGCTGGTTGATGTCGTCGGAGGCCGGAAGTTCCGGGCGGGCCGGAAGTTCTGGGCTGTGGCCGGAAGTTCTGGGCTGTCCAGAGAGTTGACGCCTGTCGTTTGTTCTTTAGCTCCGGGTTCCTTGGCTTGAACGTTGTACCTGATCACGCATAGTGTCTCGGACTTAGGTAGTAGCCATGTCTCACTGGAAGAAAAGGGGAAATCGAATAGGAGTGATGTCACCTCGGATTGAATAGCACGAGCTCTTGCTCTTGTCATGGGTCCACTTGGAGCTTGGATAGTTGATGCAGGATCCATGGGATGACCAAGGATGCTCCGCATCATCTCCCCTTGTGAAAGATCCGACTCGGATCAAGATCTTCATCACCATGGTACGGCGCCAAGTCTTTCACGCTGAAGATGTCGCCACATTGTACTTGTTTCGTGGTAGGTCGATCTTGTAGGCGTTGTCGTTGTAGCGCATAGCACCTTGAAATGTCCATCGGCTCGAGGGAGAAGCTTGGACTTGCGCTCGCTGGGGAAGCGGTCCTTGCGAAGGTGTAGCCACACTAGATCACCAATGTTGAAGACCATGGGTTGCTTGTTGACGTTGAGCTTGGTCGCTAGTCATTGTACTTGGCGCCGATTGTGTGCCTTGTATCCTCATGCATCTTCTTGATGTAGCTTGCCCTGCACTCGCATCCATGTTGGTGCGCTCTTGTAGAGGAAGTGGTAGAATGTCCAAAGGTGACAACGGGTTGAAGCCGTGAGACGACCTCAAGGGGACTTGCCGGTAGTCGAGTGTCTTGCGCGACTGTAGGCGTACTCGGCGATGGGTAGACATGCCTCCCACTCCTTGATGTTCTTCTTGATCAAGACGCGAAGTAGAGTGGAGAGTGTGCGGTTCGTCACCTCCGTTTGGCCGTCGGTTTGAGGATGGTATGCGGCTGAGAACAAGAGCTTGATTCCGAGCTTGGCGCATAGGGTCTTCCAAAAGTAACTCAAGAACTTGACGTCACGATCGGAGACGATTGTCTTTGGTACTCCATGGAGTCGCAAAATTTCCCTACAAAAGGGATTTGTAATGTGTGAAGCATCGTCTATCTTGTTGCAAGGAATGAAATATGCCATCTGAGAAAATCTATCCACAACAACAAACACATAATCTTTTCCATTTTGAGTTCTAGGCAAACCAGGTACAAAATCCATGCTAATGTCTTCCCAAGGTCGATAAGGAATAGGAAGAGGCATGTAAAGACCATGAGATTGAGCTTTAGACTTAGCATTGCGACATGTAGAGCATCGTTTGGTGAAGCGTGAGACATCGCGGAACATCTTGGGCCAAAAGTAGTTCTTGGAGAGCGTGGCGAATGTCTTGTCGCGTCCAAAGTGTCCCATGAGTCCGCCTCCATGAGCCTCTTGCAAAAGGAGCAAACGAAGAGAAGACTCGGGAATGCATAGTTTGTTAGCTCTCATAAGATAAGCATCCTTGATATAATATTGTTCCCAAGACGTATGCGTCAAACACTTAGCATAAGGAATAGCAAAAGATGGATCATTAGCATACAAGTCTTGTATGTGCTCAAAGCCAATAACATTTAACTCAAGTTTAGTGACAAGCGTGCATATGCGAGAAAGTGCACCGGCAACTACATTTTCCTTACTGATGCGGAGCATCCTTCGGTCATCCCCATGAACCTTCCATCAACTATCCAATCACCAAGTGGAACCACGACAAGAGCAAGAGCTCGTGCTATTCACTCCTATTTGATTTCCCCTTTCCTTCCAGTGAGACATGCTACTACCTAAGTCCGAGACACTATGCGTGATCAGGTATAACGTTCAACCCAAGGAACCTGGAGCTGAAGAAGAAACGACAGGCGTCAACTCTCTAGACAGCCCGGAACTTCCGGCCTCAGCCCGGAACTTCCGGCCCCCGACGACATCGACCAGCTCGGGCGTGCCAACATTCTGGTTAGCCCGGAACCAGCCCGGAACCCGGCCCGGTCCTTCTGGCCCCTGGAACTTCCGGCCCGCCCGGACCTTCCGGCCCCCGGAAGCCAGCCCAGCTCCACCCACGCCAACTCTCGGCTTAGGCCGGACCCTGCCCGGACCTTCCGGCGCCCTGAACTTCCGGCCTAGCCCGGAACTTCCGCCCTGCCTGCGAGCAGCCACCTAGGCCGAGACCCGTGTACCCTTTCGTCCCGTCAACTATAAATACTCTCCCACCTCCTCCTAGTTAGGGTTAGCTTCGGTTTAGCTCATCTTTGGTGTGAGAGCCCTTGCTCATCCACTTGGTACTTCTCCTCAGAGTTCACGACCTCTTCGGAGAAGATCCCCCAAGCGGATTCAAGACCCCCTCTTGGGTGGACCCCATCAAGACCTCCTCACGGAGAAGATCGGTTACTTGTGTATCTTTCCTTTGTTGATTTTGAATCTTGTGCTACCTTATGTGTTCGGTGATCTAGCCCTTGTGTAATCGAAACTTGTCGGTTTAGTGTTCCTCTTTTGTGTTTTCCCTTGTGTTCTTCCGCCCGATCGTCGTGTTTCCCCCGTAGGATCCCCTCCAAACGTGAAAGATCTCCGATTAGGGTTCCACCCTACATCATCTTGGTATCATGAGCCACGTTGATCACGTTTTTGGAGCCCCTACCCCGTGTTTTCTAGCTTGATTTTGTTGTTTTCGTCCTAAATCCGAAAATTCCCCACCAAAAATAACACCAAAATTTTTGTGATTTGTTGGTGTGATGAAGTTTTGTTAGATTTGATCCGTGGATTTGCTTTGCTGTGAGTGATTCTAGCATCCCTACCCTTCTTCCCTTCTAACGCCTTCTTTTTCCCCTCAGAATTTGGGTTTTTCCCCCAATTTTTCTACACAAACCCTCGATCCCGAAGTCCCTGCTCTTGGCAGAATCCCGACCACCGGAACTTCCAGCCCAGCCCGGAATTTCCGGCCCCCGGACTTTCCGGCCCAGCCCGGAACTTCCGAACCCCGGACCTTCCGTCTTGCCCGGAACTTCCGGCCTAGACAGAAAGGTCGCGCATCTTCGGTGACCCCCGCTTCTTCGGCAACTTCGACCACGGTGCAGCGGCATCTTCGCCAACGTACCGAAGACCGCGCATCACATCATCGTCCACATTCGCATCCGTTTGGAACCTCTTCCGTAAGCAAGGACGGTAATCTCGACGACATCTTTGTCCAAACCTTGCCATTGCATTGATAAACATCATAGCCATCTTTTGCATTGCTTACCCATCGAGACTAGCCATTGAGTATTGCAGGCAATGTGACTTGTGCACATTAGTGATCATACTCCATAGCACACATACCATACCACCGTGGTGCATATCTTGGGATCCATTTGTGTGTCACAAAGTTGTCATAGCATACACAAGTGCTATCTTGGTTCGTGAAGTTTTGCATGAGAAAAGAGCTCAAAAGTGAAAGAGCCACCCAAGCTTTTAAGCAAAGAGGAAAGATAAGCAAAGAGCTTATTAGCAAGAACCATAGCATCATACTACATTAAGATTGTCATATTGGATCATCTTGGATCATCGCACCGAAATACCATACATATAGCATACGTGGGATAGAGATAGTTGCATTTTTTTGCCTAGTAGGTTGTGCACAAGTTCCGTATCCGCCTATTATGCAATCGTGCTAGCGTCTCTCTAGTATTGTGCAACAAGAGAATTTTTGTGGATTCCACATTTTGGCTCACTTTTGGTTTGCACAATCCCACTTATCTATTTGCGTGTGTGTTTTCGTCTACCCATACTTGCTTGGTCAACTTGTTGCATTTTCAAATTAGTGAATCTTTTCCAACATTCTTGAATCTCACTTACAATTGCATCAAATTTTGTGCCACCATCCTCACCAAGCTCCACCATAAGCTTTTATTTGTGTAGGTGTGAGAACCGACAAGGATTGTTACCAAGTACCTCTACCAACCCACTCTTCATCGAGCAAGACGACGACATGTCATCATACGTCACCAAGAGCCACCTCTTTGGTGCACAACGAAGCGTTACATCAAGAGCAACAAGCAATGAGCGATCAGATCGACAACCTCGCCACCGACTTGCGACTCTCTGAGCAGCGTACAAGGGACTACTTCGACAACAAGTTCGACGCGCACAAACAAGAGAATGATGCAAGAATGGACGAGATCCGCGCCTTGATGAGGAACCGACATCATTCCACGTCGTCATCATCAAGACGGAGCCGCTCGAGTCCACACTCCGACGACACCTTCTACGACTCAAGCACACCGTCATCGAACACTCTTCGACGAGCCGTGCGTCAAGACCGTCATGCATCTCGCAACCCAATACATGACAAGCATTCACAAGAGCAAGTCGATGAGCAAGTCCCTCGTCCTCAATCAAACCAAGCCGCTTTTGCCCAAGCTCAAGAAAGACAACGTCTAAGGAGCCAAGAGGAAGAACGAGCGCGTATATGATGTAGGGTGGAACCCTACGTGGATGATCTTTCACGTTTGGAGTGTATCCTACGGGGAATCACGAAGAACACACGGAAGAACAAAGGGAAACACGGAGGAAACGAGAAAGAAATCACTCAACCAACAAGGAATCAATCACACAAGTGCTAGATCACGGAACACAAAGAGATACATATGATCCATAATCAACAAAGGTAAGGATACACGAGTAGCCGTTCTTCTCCGAGAGGAGGTCTTGATGGGGTCCACCCTAGAAGGGGGTCTTGAATCCGCTTGGGGATCTTCTCCGAGAGGTCCCGAGCTCGAGGAGAAGTAACCAAGTGGATGAGCAAGGCTCTCACACAAACATGAGCTAAACCTCAGCTAACCTAGAAAGAGGAAGGGATGGAGTATATATAGTCTAGGGGCGAGGGGTACAAGGGCCTCGGCCGGATGGACTGCACGCAGGCAGGGGAGGCCGGATGTCCAAGGCGTCGGGCGGATGTCCGGGCTTTCCCGAGACGCCGGATGTCCGGGCTAGGGGGCCGGATGTCCGGGCTGGCGGGGTAGACTTCTGTCGATTCGGGTTTGGGGCGCCGGATTTCCGGGCGAGGGGCCGGATATCCGGGGCTTTGTGGGAGGCCGGATGTCCGGGGCGTGGGGGCCGGATGTACGGGCCCTGTAGTTTTGCGGCTGCTGTGATGGGCGCCGGATGTCCTGGCTGGGGCCGGATGTCCGGGCTTGCTGGAAGGGCCGGATGTCCAGGCTGACGCCGGTTGTCCGGGCTCTTCAGACTTTCTCCGGTTCCTCTCGTCGTGTTCCTTCATCCTTGTACTTGGGGACTTGTCCATCATTCCGAGCATCTCCGAGAGGGTCTCCTTGGTACCTAGGCATACATAGAGTCCTCGCCTTAGGTAGCAACCATATCTCGCACGAATGGAAAGGGGAAGCATTTAGGAACGGGTTCACCTTGTGTCCAATGGAGAATAGTCGAGGTCTCATCTCATGTATCCTTGGGGCTTGGAGAGTAGTCGGAGTGTACATGGTGATGAACGTGGGATGCTCCGCATCATCTCCCCTCCCTTGGGAAAGATCCGACATCGGATCGTGATCCTCATCACCATGGAAACGGTTGTCGTAGACGGACTTGTAGTTGGACGAAGTTGAAGACATGACGCAATCCAAGTAGTCCAAGGTGTCGCCGGAGTGATAGACATGCAAAAAGAGCAAACACAAGAAACACTCGGAAATACAATGGTTAGCGCACACAAAGTGTCCATCATGTAAGAATGAGTCCGTGCGGCAAGATTGGTCGTGACAAAGCGCATGAAGCTTATCAAGATGATCTAGAATGAGATGCAAAGCATCCATGGGAACAAATGCAATCATTGTGCACACAATTGTGTTATTAGTATGAGCAATGCAACCACGGTGCAAAATGATGTCATAGTGAGACGGTTTATCAATAGCATGAATATGGCAATGGATGCTCAACATGTGTATGATATCATGCAATTGATGATAGGCAATGTGATCATTATGTATGAAGATGCCATCAAGAAAGATCACAACAAATTTGCTAAAAAAATGCACAAGTTCATATATCATGGATGACATGGGAATACAAGATGCAACAAGGCAATCATAATGTGTGTCAATCCATGCATAGGGTGCAAACTTGTGGTGAGAATGATATGTCCATCGAGCATGACATGTATGAGCACAATCAACAAATATGGAGATGGTGGTGTACCAATGCTCGATGTCGTGGCATGAGTGGAATTCCAAAGATGCATCCAATAAGTGCGAGCGCTCCTCAATTTGAAAGTCCAAAGAGCCAATCTCCAATGCTGCTCCTCCATCCAATAGATGTAGCATGTAGACAACAAGAAAGAAACAACAATGAAAGAGTGACCCATACAATATGCAAACTTGAGGATGGCTCAAAGGGAAGGAGTTCACCTCAAGAAAGTTCCCAAAGATGTTGGAGTCATACATCATGTATGTCTTCACATATCCAATATGTCGCATAACGGCACCGCCTTGTGAATCCCTCAAAACGAAAGAACATGACAAACACTCGGAAAAACAAATGAGGTTAGCGGAAGTGCAAAACCTATCATTCGTGTGGTAAGATACCAAACAAGTGTATGCATCATGCTCATCATAAGAAAGTACACGGGAGCATTTCAAAGTATGGAGGCATATGATGTAAGAACATCCAAATACAAGAGGCTCAATCAAACAAGCATGCATCACAAGTAAAGTGTCAAAGTCTCCAAGATCAATAAGCATAGTATGGTTGCACTCAATACAAGTGGATATGAGAGAGGCAACTAATGGACACAAGAGACAATGATCAAGATATATCATGTGAGAGGCATGAACATATATGTCATCAACCCAAGAAAGCGAGTAAGAGTGGAACATGGGTGATGCAACCAAGCAACCAATCATAGCAATCAAGTCAAGCAAGCTAGTAGTGCGAAGATGCAACATACTAGGAGCAATCATGGCAAGCATGTCATTGGTGCAAATAGTGTGCATGAATAATTCACATGACATAGCACAAGCATGAAAGCAAGATATGAGTAAAATGTCATCAATGTATTGGCGAGAGACCATATGTAAATAGCAATGGGGCATCATGACTCTCCCAACACAACAAGCATCAATAACATGGGGCACATGATAAATATGGCAATAGCAACAAGGGTCTCCACCAAGCATGCAAATACACATAGGAATATCATAATGGTGCATCATGGGTAAATGCAAGCAAGGTCACAATTGCATGGCAAAAGGCATAGGAGCAAGCATAGCATGCAATGTGAACACGGTAAAATGAGCATAAGGTGACAAGTGGTAAATAGCCCATAGCCGTGTGAGAGCCAAGTAGAAGAGATGCGCGTAGTCCTTGCGCGAAGGGAATGGTGGTAAGGATAGTCCACGGGATCCCAAAGCATCGTTGCTCTCAAGAGCTCGTTTCGTCAACTCTTGGGATTGAGAAGTTGACGAGTATACATGAGTACCTACACAAAACAAAGACAAAGGAAAAATTGTGTGTGCATGGTATATGTACACATCATCCATCATGATGCGCACATGCATGCGTCGGTTAGCACAAAATATCCAATGCTCAAATAAATGAGATGCATGATATAGAAACATGTCATCCATCATGATAGGTTTGTTGTTATGTATAGCATAATGGAGACTCAAATTGTGTAATGCATCATGAGAAATGTCTAGAGCATTGTTGTTCATGGAATGCATATGGTGCAAGCAATTATGTGAATCATGCAAAGTATGGTATGAATCAAAATCTCCTAATATGTATGAGGAAACTATGGGGGTCTCCTCATGAGCATGAGTAGCAACATCACATGGAGAATATTGACAACATCCAAAACAATGCATATTTGGAACAATGTGATCATGGCATGGTATAGTAGATGAATTGCCCAAATCATTTAAAGGAAGCATGGCAATATCATCACATGAAAAACAAAAGCCAATGACCATCATCTCGTCATCTATGCCATAAGTGCAAATAGGGTTTATTTTAATGGGGCATGCGTAGTTACTATGTTGAGATTGAAATGATGCAATATGGGAGATCTCACTCATAGCATATGACAAGTTCAAAGGATTATCAAACATAATGTGACCAATAGAATTTTCACATGATATCCTATGAAGCATAGCATCACAACTAGGCAACTCAACATGCTCATCATCATAATCATCATAAATAGGTAAGTCAAGGCATGAAGAAGTCTCACTAGCGTGAAGCATGGTAATAGGTGGGTCAACATCATGGGAGCAATTGATGTCAAGATAGTCCGCTAGTGGGACAAGAGAAGTACCATCACCTATGTTACCTTTGGAGCATCACTCATGTGTTGTAGGTGAGGTGTCAAGGATCCATTCGTTGTCATCTTCATCTTGATGGAACCATGTGGGGGGTGTATCATCGTCCACCATGGCCATCGCTGCTCCAATGTAGGGATGGACTCGCCGAGGATAGGCATGTCGTCATGTAGGAGACCTAGCACCAAAGAAGAAAACACACTAGGAGTAGAGGTTAAGTCGTTAGAAATCATAGTGGCCTCATGTGCCGTGTCAACTACCTCACTCACTAAGTGTTGTGGATCACTCACTCCCTCAAGGATGCTCTCACTCGTATGGTGGGTGGAGTCATTCAAATGGCGCTCAACCTCACATAGGATGTGTGGCATGCTCTCATGTGTGGGGCTAGTGGTGGTCACACTCATCCTCTCATAGGAAATGCTCTCAATGTCATGTATGGTGGAGTCACTCATGTCACTCATGGGGTGGTGGCTCTCCTCACATGGCAATTGGGGCATCTCGACATAGGTGGGTGCCGGAGAGATGTAGGTGCAAATTTCTCCATGCGCGGTCGTGTAGCTTGACTCGGAGTATGAGTCCAATGTGGGCGTCGTCTTCATGTTGTTGAAGAGGTTCGCGCTTGTCGCCGTGGTCGAAGGGGATGGCCCTTGCTCGACCGTCTTGTCACCATCTTGGTGTTGGAGGCCCATATGATGTGGCACCTCATAGCTCGTCTCCGTGACCGAAGGGAGTTTCCCATGCTCGGCCATCTTCCTTGAGGGGCTTCCGAAGATGGAAGTGTCGCCCTCGCTCGTAGGTAGTCGCCTTGGACTTGAAGAAGTTGTTGTAGGCGTACTCGTGGGAAGTAGGCGAAGATGTCGTACGTCCAAAGGCGAAGATGCCTTGAGAACACTTGGCGAAGATGCCGAAGTGGTTGATGTAGCCGTAGCGCCGTCTTGGTGGTGGTCGTCTCGCGGTCTCCTTTTGTGCTCTTGAAGCTTGGACTTGGCGTGAAGTAGAGCTTGTTGGGACTTGTGCATTTGTGCTTGTGGAGCATCTTCATGTTGATGGTGTCGTTATCGCACTTGAGCTCGTAGTAGATGTCGTTCGTCGTCGTCGTGCACATGATGCTTGGAGGTGACTTGCCCTTCATGACGATGAGGATCACGAATGTGATGGTGGTCGCCATGGAGATGTGGACGACTTGCGCTTGCATCGTATGGGCGCTCCGGAGACTTGTGGCTTGAACGTCGCCGTCTTGAAGATGATGAAGGGGAAGTCGACTTGAGCAATGTCCGAATCTCCTCCATTCTTGCATCTTGCTCCTCTTTATGTGCGGCAAGCTTCTTGTCGATGTAGTCCCTTCTCCTTGCTTCGGAGTGACGAATGTCGATGGAGATGTTCTCGATGCGCTCTCGCAATCTTGATTTTGTGCCTTGCACTTGTTGTTGTAGATCGAAGATAGACGCTTTGGTGATGTAGTTGTTCACGCCGTCGTTGTTGTCGAGGACCGAAGAGGAAATGCCTTGCCTATCCATCACAAGACTCGAGCAAATATGAGTGGGAGAAAGAGAAGAACTTATACCAATGTACCTTGACCGATGTTGACAATGAATCAAGTTCACTCAAATGCGGACAATGAAATAGCACTATTGGTACCAATCCTTGTCGGTTCTCACACCTACACAAGTAAAGCTTATGGAGGAGCTCGGTGAGGATAGTGGCACAAAAATTTAATGCAAAATGTTAGCAAGAGTCAATAATGTTGAAAGAGATTCACAAATTCACAAGTGAAACAAATGGACCAATAGCAAAGAATGGCACAAGGAAACACACACACACGGATAGATAAATGGGGTCGTGCAACCAAGGAATGAGCACAAAATGTGGAATCCACGGAAAACGCTCGTGTTGCACAACTCAAGAGAGACGCTAGCACGATTGCTCAATAGGCGGATACGACACTTGTGCACAACCTATAAGATGCAAAATGGATAAACTTCTATCCCAAGTATGCTATGTATGTATAGTTCCCGGTGTTTCTCTCAAGATGATCCAAGATGATCGGATATGACAATCTTATATGCAATGTGGTATGATGCTATGGCACTTGCTTGCAAGCTTCTTTGCTCTCTTTCTTTTGCTTAAAAGCTTTTTTTATGGCCACTTTGCACAATGCACAAACCAAGATAGCAATTGTGTATATGCGGGAACAAACTTGTGACACAAGATATGATACCAATATATGCACCACAATGATATGGTATATATGCTATGGGAAGTATGATCACTAATGTGCACAAGTAACGTTGCCGTCAATACTCAAATGGCTAGTCTCGATAGGCAAGTAACGCAAAAGTAAGGCTAGGGGTTAACAATGCAATGGCAAGGGGAATATACAATGGAGGGATACCACGATACCAAGATGATATGGAGGTTACCGTCCGGTGATGATGAGTAGCGGTGTTCTTGATGTAGAAACCAAGATGATGGAGACTCGTCCCTAAGTAGCCGAAACACCTTAGGAAACGGAAAAACCGCGAACTCAAAATCTCAAACGTCAAATGTCAAAATGGTGGTAGCGGGAATGATGAGGACATCAATACCATTGTTACACCCACAGCCCCTACTGCTACATATACTGGACCAATTACTAGAGCTCGCGCACGCCAATTAAATTATCAGGTACTTTCGTTTCTTGGTAATGATTCTAATGTTCATGAGAATATGATGCTGCCTAAATTGGATACATTTGTTTTGCTTACAAATGAAGGCCCTAGCTTGGAGAAGGATGGACATTGAGCAAGAACCAGCATGGAGATAATGCCATGCTAAGGGGAACAAGAACGGAGTTACAAGTGATGATTTCAGGACTTTGAATCCACCATAATGGGTGCATGAAGCCTTGGACGAAATATACAAGATGCTACTTCATAAATGTCGTCCCGAGGCTATTCTAGGTGCTACGTCACCTTATTAGTGGGCCAGGCCCTTGTAATTTCGAAATACATAAGTATAGGCTATTTTTAGAGTCCGTGTGTGGGGAAACAAGAGATAGGGTTGATTTGGACCCTCCACCAAGGGCCACGAAATTCCCCTCTTCCTCCATATATACAGCCCTTAGGGCACCGCTTAGACGTTGGGTTTTGTTTAGATTAAAAGTTAGCCATAGCTGCAACTTCGCGTGCATTTCGTTTGTGTTCAACGACTGCACAAAGCGCCACCAAACCCCACCTTGATCAATAAAGCTTTCATCTTATATTCGCAATATCCAGATTGCAATCTCAGTTTCTTGCTTGTTCTTCGCTTGCTCGCAGGAAACAGACCCTCGTGGTCAGGTTGATCGTGCTCGGCGTGGTCAATAACCTCTCGGAGTTGGTTTAGCGATTGCTAAAGCCGACGTCCTCGCACGCTCAGTAGTCGGATCGTCAAAGTCGACTTCCTCCAAAGCGAAAACCAACATCTTATCGAAATACGGGACACCCTCGCCTCTATCAGGGAATGCGGTGGTGGTTTGCACTTGGCAATGCGGAAGTGGAATGATGGGCTATACACGTGTCGGAGTTGAAGTTGCCGTCCCTAAGTAGCCGAAACACCTTAGGAGACACAAGCCACAACTCGAAAAAGCTCAATCAACAATTGGGTTAAGTTGGGTTGTCGGAAGTGTATGGTGGGCAAGGTTATGTGGAAGTGGTGGTGGTGGTTGATGAAGAAGCCATCGTCCCTAAGTAGCTGAAACACCTTAGGAGACTCGAATCACTACTCAAGCAACCACAAATGCAAAGGGGAACAAAATTGGTTAGGTTGCGGAAGTCGGTGGTGGTTATGCGGAGGATGTGGTGGAAGCCCTAGGCAAAGATGCCAAATTTCTGAAAATTTGATGGAGTCAAATGGTGGTGGTAGTATTTTTATGGGATGGGGGAGGTCAATAGCTTCAAAACGAGCTAAAGAACGCGAAAATCGGACTCCGGATGAATTAGTTATGGACAAAACGGTGAAACGGAGAGGCTGAAATCTACAGGGGCCGGATATCCGGGGGTAGGGCCGGATTTCCGGGGGTGTATGTTCAGAACCGTGCGGATTTGGTGCTCCAGGGCCCGGATGTCCGGCGTGGGGCCCGGATGGCCGGCCGGATGGCCCGGATGTCCGGCCTGAGGCCCGGATGTCCGGCCCGACGAATCCAAATCTCGTTTTGGGCGGAAATTTTCGAATTGGGGGCGGAAATTGATGATTTCAAGGTCAAAATTGGAGAGATTTCATGGATGGAAAGTGGGGAAACTTGGGGAAATGTTAGATCCACTCGAAACCAAGCAAATCCATGGATCAAAATCAACAAAGCATCATCAAAACTAACAAATCACAAAAAAATTTGGGGCTATTTTTGGTGGGGATTTTCGGATTTAGGACGAAATCAACAAAATCAAGCTAGAAAACACGGGGTAGGGGCTCCAAAAACGTGATCAACGTGGCTCATGATACCAAGATGATGTAGGGTGGAACCCTACGTGGATGATCTTTCACGTTTGGAGTGGATCCTACGGGGTATCACGAAGAACAGGCGGAAGAACAAAGGGAAACACGGAGGAAACGAGAGAGAAATCACTCAACCAACAAGGAATCAATCACACAAGTGCTAGATCACGGAACACAAAGAGATACATATGATCCATAATCAACAAAGGTAAGGATACACGAGTAGCCGTTCTTCTCCGAGAGGAGGTCTTGATGGGGTCCACCCTAGAAGGGGGTCTTAAATCCGCTTGGGGGATCTTCTCCGTAGAGGTCCTGAGCTCCGAGGAGAAGTAACCAAGTGGATGAGCAAGGCTCTCACACAAACATGAGCTAAACCTCAGCTAACCTAGAAAGAGGAAGGGGATGGAGTATATATAGTCTAGGGGCGAAGGGGTACAAGGGCCTCGGCCCGGATGCACTGCACGCAGTAGGGAGGCCGGACGTCCAAGGCCGGGCCGGATGTCCGGCTTTCCGAGACGCCGGATGTCCGGGCTAGGGGGCGGATGTCCGGGCAGGCGGGTAGACTTCTGTCGATTCGGGTGCGGGGCGCCGGATTTCCGGGCGAGGGGCCGGATATCCGGGGCTTCGTGGGAGGCCGAATGTCCGGGGCCTGGGGGCCGGATGTCCGGACCCTGTAGTTTTGCGGCTGCTATGATGGGCGCCGGATGTCCGGGCTGGGGCCGGATGTCCGGGCTTGCGGGAAGGGCCGGATGTCCGGGCTCTGCAGACTTTCTCCGGTTCCTCTCGTCGGGTTCCTTCATCCTTGTACTTGGGGACTTTTCCATCATTCCGAGCATCTCCGAGAGGGTCTCCTTGGTACCTAGGCATACATAGAGTCCTCGCCTTAGGTAGCAACCATGTCTCACACGAATGGAAAGGGGAAGCATTTAGGAACGGGTTCACCTTGTGTCCAATGGCGAATAGTCGAGGTCTCATCTCATGTATCCTTGGGGCTTGGAGAGTAGTCGGAGTGTACATGGTGATGAACGTGGGATGCTCCGCATCAGTATACATCAAGAGGAACAAGACGCCGAGGCTCAATGTCTTCAACAACAATAACGAGAAGCGCAAGCTCTTGAGGCGCAACGTGCCCTTCAAGATTCAAGTCGAGCCATCGCCAACCGCAATCGCGAACGGCGCAATCAAGAGGAAGCCCTTCGAGAAGAAATCCAAGAGAGGAACTACCAACCACGTGTGCAATGTCAAGTTCCTCAAGCTCCCCAACAAGCTCGTCAAGCTCCACCTCAACCTCAAGTTCAACAAGAGCAAGTTGATCATGGACTTCCTCCACACCAAGAGCAACAAGAAGATGATTGTCATCCACGTCAAGGGCGTCATCATCCTCGACCACAACAAAATGAAGAGCACCGATATGGAAAGCTCAAATTCACCATGCCCAAGTTCAATGGAAGCAATGACCCCGAAGAGTACCTCTCATGGGCATTGAAGGTCGACAAAATCTTTCGTTTGCACAACTATGAGGAAGAGAAGAAGATTGCTATGGCCTCACTTGAGTTCCAAGACTATGTGCTCATATGGTGGGAACAAATCATTGAGCGACAACAAGCAAGAGGTGAACCTCCAATCACCACTTGGGCTCAAATGAAGGATGTCATGAGAGCACGTTTTGTACCAACCTACTACAACCGCGACCTCTTCAAGAAACTCCAACTTCTCAAGCAAGGAACAAAGAGTGTTGAAGAATACTACAAGGAAATGGAAATAGCCATGATTTGAGCCAATGTGAAGGAAGATGATGAGCAAACAATGGCACGTTTCTTGAATGGACTCAATCATCCCATCAACAAGATCGCCTACTTTCAACCATACTCCTCTCTCATTGAGCTCGTGCATCAATGATGCGGAGCATCCTACGGTCATCACCATGTCAAGAGTCCGTTTGGCAAGTGACAATTGCAACCTCTACTTCTCATACATAAAGGTGAATCTTCTCCTTTACACGTGTTCACTTGACCCCTTCGAGGATGGTATACTACTTGACACTTCTCCCGTGTGCATGCATAAGTATTGTCGGAGCTTCACAGATGTCGAGGAGGAGTGCAAGCGCCGGGAACGACTACACCGTCCGCGAGGGAAGCATGGAAGAGAAGGAGGAAGAGAACCTGGCCGCTCCAGAACGAGCGGTACTACCGCTAAGGCCACCCAAGCGGTACTACCGCCCCTCCAAGCGGTACTACCGCTCAAGCAGTACTACCGGCCATGAGCCCGGTACTACCGCCCTGCCTGTGCGCAGCCGCGGGCCTTTGGCCTTGTATCCCTCTCCCACTTACCCCTTCGTGGCTTAGACTATAAATAGACCACCTCCACTTCCTTTCTAGGGTTAGCAAATATGATAGCTCATTCTTAGGTGAGCTTTGCTCCTACCTCTTCTCTTGAGAGAGAGAGACTACCACTCCCATGGAGTTCAAGACCTCCATGTGAGAAGATCCGGGATATCATCAAGACCCCATCTTGGGCGGACCCTTCAAGACCTCCTCATGGAGATGAACTTTACCTTGTATCTTTCCCTTTGTTGTTCATGTACCTTGTGGATCTTGTGTGTTTGATTGTCTAGTGGATGTGTGATTAGACTTGTTCTTGAGTGTTTCCCCTTGTGATTTCTCCCCGTTCTTCCCCACGTTCATCGTGTTCTTCGAGGGATCCCACTCCAAACGTGAAAGATCGACGCTATAGGGTTCCACCCTACACCATCATGGTATCATGAGGCACGTTGATCACATTTTTGGAGCCCCTACCCTGATAAGGACATGACTACCTTGGATAAGACCAAAAATATTGCATACATGCATATTTGTCAGGTGATTTCTAGTGCAAACTATTCAATAATCTATTTATGTTATCCAGAACAAAAATACTTCACATACTTTTGTGTTTTGTCTAATTGCAGGGGTATGGGACATTTGTACAATCCACATATGAAGATAAGGGAGAAAGAGATGTTTACCTGCTGTTCAAAAGTTCTCTCACGTCACTTTTGGCCCAAGAGAAGATAGAGTCCAAGTCTCTCACGTTCGGACTCAGATTCGGACTGCATGCACACACCTGACTCAAAACGTCAATAACTTTTGCATACGGACTCCAAATTGGTTGATTCTTTTTTTGCTGGAAAATAGATTTCGTGCATTTTCCAACCCAATTGGAATCACCTTAAAATCCGTCCGGAGCGTTGAGTTATGGACGAAACAATCTGATGCTCCAGCAGAATACGAGTCAAACTACAAGTCCAAAGGTGTTACGTCACCTCCGCTTGGGCCCATTGGCCTTGTACGACCTAGGGTTAGTTTTAGGCTGCCTTGGGACGTCCTACCACCTCCTTGGCCACCACCCCTTGCTCCTATATAACTAGATCAATCTAGTAGCTTTTTCCTTGGGATTTGTTTAGTTAAAAGTTAGCCATTGCAACTTCGTACTTCGCTTGTGTCCAACGACTGACCAAGACCGCTACGGATCCCCACCATTATCAATACTTCATATATATTCGCAATATTCAGATTGCTTTATCATATTCTTGCTTGTTCTTCGATTGCTTGCAAGAATAGACCTTCGTGGTCGGCTGATTGTGCTTCCAAAGATCGCCAAGAACCTCGGAGATTGGTTTAGCGATCGCTAAGGCACAACGTCGTGCACGCTTGTAGTCGGATCGTCAAAGTCGACTCCACCAAATCGATAGTTATCATCTCATCGAAAGATCGGGACACCCTCGCCTCTATCATACCCCGTGTTTTCTAGCTTGATTTTGTTGATTTCGTCCTAAATCCGAAAATCCCCACCAAAAATAGCCCCAATTTTTTTTTGTGATTTGTTAGTTTTGATGATGTTTTGTTGATTTTGATCCATGGATTTGCTTGGTTTCGAGTGGATCTAGCATTTCCCCAAGTTTTCCCTCTTCTCATCCACGAAACCCATCCAATTTTGGCCCCGAAATCACCCATTTCCGCCCCAAAATCGCACCCCATTTCGATCTGTGAAAAATCCCGACACGAGCGGTACTACCGCCCCTCCGAGCGGTACTACCGCTGGGTACCACAAGCGGTACTACTGCCCTCCCAAGCTGATAGAGGCAAAGGTGTCCCGATGTTTCGATGAGATGGTGGCTATCGTTTCTGTGGGAGTCGACCTTGACGATTCGACTACGTACGTGCGAGACGTCGCGCCTTAGCAATCGCTAAACCAACTTCCGAGGGTTATTGACCACGCCGAGCACGGTCAACCGACCACGAGGGCCTGTTTCTCGCGAGCAAACGAAGAACAAGCAAGAAACTAAGATTGCAATCTGGATATTGCGAATATAAGAGGAAAGCTTTATTAATGAAGATGGGGTTCTGTGGACGCCTTGGTCTGGTCGTTGAACACAAACGGCACGCTGGGTTGCTGCTATGGCGAACTTTTGATCTAAACAAAACCCAAAGTCTAAACGACGCCTAAGGGCTGTATATATGGAGGAAGAGGAGGAATTTCGTGGCCCTTGAGGGAGGGGTCCAAACCAACCCTAACTCTTGTTTCCCCCACATACGGACTCTAAAACAGCCTATACTTAAGTATTTCGAAATTACATGCGCCTGGCCCAATAATAAGGTGACGCAGCACCTAGAATAGCCTATGGACGAATATTATGAAGTGGCATCTTGTATATTTCGTCCAAGGCCTCATGCTCTCATTAGGGTGGCTTCAAAGTCCTGGAATCATCACTTGTAACTCCGTTCTTGTTCCCCTTGTGCATGCCAACATCTCCATGCTTGAACTTGCTCCAAGGTTCATCTTTCTTGTCCATGGTAGGCCCTTCATTTGTAAGCAAAACAAATGTATCCAATTTAGGCAGCATCATATTCTCATGAACATTGGAATCGTTACCAAGAAACGAAAGTACCTGATAATTCAATTGGCGTGCACGAGCTCTAGTAATTGGTCCAGTATGTATAGCAGCAGGGGCTGTGGGTGCAACAATGGTATTGATGTCCTCATCACAAGCGGTACTACCGCCCCTCCCAGTTTCAGCGTTCCAAGTTTCACCGTTTGCCCATAACTAATTCATCCGGAGTACGTTTTTGACGTTCTTTAGCTCGTTTTGAAGCTATTGACATCACCCATCCCACAAAAATACTACCACCACCTTTTGACACCATCAAATTTTTGGTACTTTGGCATCTTTTCCTAGGGCTTCCACCACATCATCCGCATAACCACCACCGACTTCCGCAACCTAACCCATTTTGTTCCTTATAGCATTAGTGGTTGTTTGAGTTGTGATTTGAGTCTCCTAAGGTGTTTAGGCTACTTAGGGATGGTTGCTTCTTCATCAACCACCACCACCACCACTTCCACATAACCTTGCCCGCCATACACTTCCGACAACCCAACTTAACCCAATTGTTGATTGAGCTTCTTCGAGTTGTGGCTTGTGTCTCCTAAGGTGTTTCGGCTACTTAGGGACCGTGTGCTTCCAACTCTTACATCGTGTATAGCCCATCATCCCACTTCCGCATTGCCTAGTGCAAACCACCACCGCTTTCCGCTACCACCATTTTGACATTTGACGTTTGAGATTTTGAGTTTGCGGTTTTTCCGTTTCCTAAGGTGTTTCGGCTACTTAGGGACGAGACTCCATCATCTTGGTTTCTACATCAAGAACACCGCCACTCATCATCGCCGGACGGTAACCTCCATATCATCTTGGTATTGTGGTATCCATCCATTGTATATTCCCCTTGCTATTGCATTGTTAACCCCTAGCCCATTTTGTGTTACTTGCCTATCGAGACTAGCCATTTGAGTATTGGCGGCAACGTTACTTGTGCACATTAGTGATCTACAGCATCCATTGCATACATACCATATCATATTGGTATCATATCATCCATTGTGTCACAATATCGTTCCCGCATATACACAATAGCTATATTGGTGTGTGCATTGTGCAAAAGTGGCCATAGAGAAAAAAAAAGAGAATAAGCTTTTAAGCAAAAGAGAAATAGCAAAGTGCTTGTAAGCAATATCCATAGCATCCAAATATATCATATGGTATCATACTTGATCATCTTGGATCATTGTGAGAGAAACACCGGGAACCATACATACATAGCATACTTCGGATAGAAATTTTATCCATTTTGCATCTTATAGGTTGTGCACAAGTGTCGTATCCGCCTATTGAGCAATCGTGCTAGCGTCTCTCTTGAGTTGTGCAACACGACGTTTTGGTGGATTCCACATTTTGAGCTCATTCCTTGGTTGCACGGCCCCATTTATCTATCCGTGTGTGTTTCCGTGCCTCATATTGCTATTGGTCTACTTGTTTCGCTTATGAATTTGTGAATCTCTTTCAACATTATTGACTCTTGCTAACATTTTGCCTCAAATTTTTGTGCCACTATCCTCACCGAGCTCTACCATAAGCTTTACTTGATAGGTGTGAGTGAACAAGTCCGGTACCAATTCCACTATTCTTTCATCTCACATTGAGTGAAATGGGATACATCCTCAACTTTGGGAAAAGCTAACTTGGTATTGTTTATCTCATTTCCTACTCACCTCTACTCGAGTCTTGTGATGGATAGGCAAGGCATTTCATCTTCGGTCTACAACAACAACGACGAGTTCGATGCCATGGAAAACAACTACGACGCCAAGATGCAAGCTAAAATGGAGGAGATCAAATCCTCATCAAGTCCTACAAGCGATCTTCCTCATCTTGAGAAGACGCCAAGAGCACATGCTTCCGAGCTACCGCCTCCGGCAAGATCACATCGGCATCGACACCATCACCAACAAGAACGTGAAGGTCAAGAGCTCTACATCAACAAACGCTCAATGACTTCACCATCTCCCTTGGCATCTTCGCCAAGCGACTTCAAGGCATCTTCGCCTACGGACATACAACATCTTCGCCAACAAGAACCTCAAGGCTA
Source organism: Aegilops longissima (assembly GCA_021605205.1). Lineage (NCBI taxonomy): Eukaryota > Viridiplantae > Streptophyta > Magnoliopsida > Poales > Poaceae > Aegilops > Aegilops longissima. The sequence continues at coordinate 237,231,926 of CM038676.1, read as the reverse complement.
CGCTCAAGAGAAGCTCCCCAAGCTCAAGTCCGCGACTTCACCGAGCTACTACGACCTCGACATCGACCATGCGATTCCTTTCTATGGGACTCAAGAACCCGAGGAGTACCTCGAGTGGGAGCGTTTGATGGACGACTACCTCAAGCTACATCAAGTTCCTCCCGAAGATCAAGTGAAGTGCGCCACAAGAAACTTCCATGACTACGCCTTGACATGGTGGCTTCACACACCTTCGGAGTACAACGACATGAGTTGGCCCAAGACGAAGAGAGCTTTGCGGCGAGAGTTTGTGCCTCCAACCTACACGGAACAACTTCGACGCCAATTGGAGAACACCACCCAAGGATCCAAGTCCATCGACAAGTACTTCAAGGAGATGAAGATTGCCTTATGACGAGCCGGCGTGGATTTAACCCCATTTCGATGAAGTTCCACTTCATGATGGGATTGCACAACGACATCTCCAAGACCATCTTCCTCGAGAACTACAAGTCCATTGACGACTACTACATTGGTGCTCTCAAGGCGGAACAAGAACTCAGAAGGCCAAGGCTTCTCCACCCCAAGCACACTTCATGCGACCAAGCTCACGACAAGCATGAGGCTAGTACCACCATGATGCCCAAGCCCGACAAGCTCCAAGACGATGCTCCCAAGTGCAACTTCACCGCCATCCCTCTTTGTGGCATTGATGATGCCGAGTCTACCTTGACTCTTTTTCAAGATGGTGCGGCGACAAGTACAACTACGGAGACCTTCAAGGACCAAGCTTTGGAGGCAAGCGACAAGGTGGCGAGCAAGGATGATGCTTCCATCTTAGGAGGCGAGAGTGATGTTGTGCCATCTTCGCCTTCATCCACGACGAGAGTTATGTTGAGCCATCTTCGCCTTCATCCACGACGAGAGTGATGTTGAGCCATCTTGGCCTTCATCCACGACGAGAGCGATGATGTGCCATCTTCGGCCTTCATCCACATTTAGCGACTACGAGACGGTTGAGCATGGGATTTTCCTTCGACCACGGCGATGTATGATGACTTGAGTGACTTGTGCCACCATATTGAGAGTGAGAGTGACTTCACCACTAGCCCCATATATGATGTGTTGCCCCCATTCCCATGTGAGGAGAGCCACAACCCCCACCACTTGAGTGAGATGAGTGACTCCACCATACGTGAGATTGAGTGCACCTATTTCGAGGGAGTGAGTGAACCACCACATAGAGAGAGTGAGATAGTTCATAGGGCATGTGAGGCCACTTCGATTTCTAACGACTTAACCTCTACCTCTATTGTGTCTTCTCATTTGGTGCTAGGTCCCATATATGATGACGCGCCGATCCTCGACGACTTCGTCCTCCCTTTGGACAAGACGATGGCCATGGTGGAATATGATGCACCCCCCACATGGTTCCATCAAGATGAAGATGACCACCATTTGGTCTTTCCCACCTCACCTACACCACTTGAGTGGAATGACAAAGGTAACAAAGGTGAAGGTGATGCTCTCGTCCCACTAGTGGACTATTTTGACATTGATTGCTTGCATGATGTTGATCACCCTATTGACATGCTTCATTCTAGTATGATTTCCCCATGTCATGATTTGCCCATTTATGATGAATATGATGATTCTCATGTGGAGTCTATTAGTTGTGATGCCATGTTACATAGGATTTCTTGTGACAATTCTTTAGGTCACATCATGTTTGCTAATCCTCTTGACTTGTCATATTCTATGCATGAGATCAACCATATGTCTTATTTGCAATCTCTTCATAGTGACTATGCATATGCCATTAAAATAAACCCAATTTGCACATATGGCATACATGACAAGCCCATGGTTATTGGCATTTGTTTTTCTTGTGATGATATTGATATGCTCCCTTTGCATCATTTATCTCATATGCCATGCCATGCCCACCTAGCTTCGGATATGTATTGTTTTGGATGTTGTCCATTTTCTCCAAATGATGTTTCCAATATTGCTCATGAGGAGACCCCCATAGTTTCCTCATACATGTTAGGAGATTTTGATCCAACCCATCCATTGCATGATCCCAATACTTGTGTGCACCATATGCTCCCCATGAATAAACATGATATTGATGTGCCATATACTTGCATTCTCAATTTGTGTCCCCATCGTGTCATACATAACAACTATTATTTCATGATGGATGACATGTTCTTATACCATGCATCAAATTTCTTTGAGCGATGCTTATCTTGTGCTAACACTCACTTGCACATACACATCATGATGGATGATGTGTACATTTACCACACACACAATTTCTTTCGTTTGTGTCTTTTTTGTGTAGGTACCCATGAATACTTGTCAAACTCGCAATCCCATGAGTTGACAAAACGAGCTCTAGAGAGCACCGATGATTTGGGATCCCATGGATTGACTTTCCCACCGCTCTCTTCACGCGAAGTCTTCGCGCATTTCTTCTACATGGCCCTCACATGGTTATGGGTAGTTGTCCATTATATATCCTTTGCCCATCTTGCCATGTTCACTTTACATGATATGCCCATTCCTATGCCTTTGCCATGCATTTGTGACCCATGCTTTGCATTACACATGATGATTGATTCTAGTACTTGTATGTGTATTTGCAAGCGTGGTGGAGATATTGTTTGGTATTGCCATGATTGCTTTGTGCCCCATGCCTATGATGACACTATGATATTGCTTTGTGTTCGTGCTTGCGATATGTCATGTGCATTCCCTATGCCTATTATTTGTTTACATGACATGATTGCCATGATTTCTTCTAGTGTGTTGCATCTTCGCTCCACTAGTTTGCACGACTTGATTACTATGCTTGCTTATGTTGCATCACCATTTCATGCGGTTGATGACAACCATCTATATGCTTTGCACATGATTCATATTGCTTCTTGTCATATATCTCTATGTGTTGCCTCCCTCATGCTAGATGATTTGCCATGTATTGAGTGCAACAATGATTCTCTTCTTGCTCATGAGATTGCCCCCATAGCATTCTCGCATATATTTGGAGATTTTGACATAATTCTTGTGAAGCATGCTTGTCTTACTTCTTTGCACCATATACCTAGTGCCATGAATATTGCCATTGTTGCATCATATTATTCATGCACTTGTCCTTCTAATGGTTTTGTGCAAGAGAAGAGAACCATCATGATGGATGATGTGTTTATCTACCATGCGCATACGTTCTTTGTTTTGTTTTGTGCATGTGGAGGATACTTGGACTTTGTGTCGACTTCCACTTCACGTGAGTTGACCACTCGAGCTCTTGAGAGCGAGCCTCATACATTCTACCATGACTCGCTTCTACAACATATTTGCTTCCACTTCGGCATTATGAAGAATGCACAAGGACACACTTTCAAGGTGACATCCTTCTTGAGCTTGGATATTGTGGATCATACTTCATGTGTTGCTTGCACCATTTGCCCGCATGTTCGAGATATTGCTTTCACCAATGATTGCCACATTTCCATGCTTCATGATATATATACCTTGTGTGTTGCATCTAATTCTTGGACTACTTGCTACTATCATATGGTTGGTTGCACCAATATCATTTGTTCACATATGCCATATCCCATTGATTTCTACATGCTTGACTTGATGGCCTCACACATGATGAATAATTGCTCTTTCTATTGCGTTGAGTGCCACACTATATTCACTACACCCTATGCACATTATGCTTGGATTGTCTTGCACTTGACCCATGTGTTTAGACACTTCATTTTATTTGGTGTTGTGAATACTTCCTATGCCTACCATCGACCATTTTTCGAGCGCTTTATGCATGCTTGCTATGACCTTGAGGTGGATGCTTGTGCTCTTGTCACACATATTTGCATCTCTACCTCACATTTACATGCTTGTTCCCATGATATTTTTGCTTGTGCTCGATTGATATGCTTACATGCCATGTCACAATCCTTTGTCACACCCTATGCTATGCTTGATGACAACACTTGTTTGGTGAATCACCTCTTGAATGCTTGGTTTTGCACTAACGCTAACCACATTTGTTTTTCCAAGTGTTTGTTCTATTTACTCCTTTTGAAGGAATCACAAGATGGCGCGACATTGGAGAGTGCCCATTTCGAGCTTCAAGATGACAAGTACTTGGTGATCGTCCACTTCAACACGGCGACGCTATCTCTTTCCCATGGTGATTTGGTCTTCGATCCGAGGTCGGATCTTTCCCATGGGGGAGGGGATGATGCGGAGCATCCTACGGTCATCACCATGTCAAGAGTCCGTTTGGCAAGTGACACGTGCAACCTCTACTTCTCATACATAAAGGTGAATCTTCTCCTTTACATGTGTTCACTTGACCCCTTCGAGGATGGTATACTACTTGACACTTCTCCCGTGTGCATGCATAAGTATTGTCGAAGCTTCACGGATGTCGAGGAGGAGTGCAAGCGCCAAGGAACGACTACACCGTCCACGAGGGAAGCATGGAAGAGAAGGAGGAAGAGAACCTGGCCGCTCCAGAACGAGCGGTACTACCGCTAAGGCCACCCAAGCGGTACTACCGCCCCTCCAAGCGGTACTACCGCTCAAGCGGTACTACCGGCCATGAGCCCGGTACTACCGCCCTACCTGTCTTTAAGAGCCATGGGCCTTTGGCCTTGTATCCTCTCCCACTTACCCCTTCGTGGCTTAGACTATAAATAGACCACCTCCACTTCCTTTCTAGGGTTAGCAAATATGATAGCTCATTCTTAGGTGAGCTTTGCTCCTACCTCTTCTCTGGAGAGAGAGAGACTACCACTCCCATGGAGTTCAAGACCTCCATGTGAGAAGATCCTGCGGGATATCATCAAGACCCCCATCTTGGGCGGACCCCTTCAAGACCTCCTCATGGAGATGAACTTTACCTTGTATATTTCCCTTTGTTGTTCATGTACCTTGTGGATCTTGTGTGTTTGATTGTCTAGTGGATGTGTGATTAGACTTTTTCTTGAGTGTTTCCCCTTGTGATTTCTCCCCGTTCTTCCCCACGTTCATCGTGTTCTTCGAGGGATCCCACTCCAAACGTGAAAGATCGACGCTATAGGGTTCCACCCTACATCAATCAAGCTACAAAGGCGGAACGTCAAGTCCAAGATGACTTCAAGTACGCCAAGTACTCGTCCAAGACATACGGCTTCTCCAACAACCAATCTTCAACAACTCATCCAACATCTACATCAACCAAACCTTCTACAAGCAACGACGACAAGTCAACTTACAAGAAAACTTCGGCAAGTTCAAGTCGTCTTCCTCCTACTACAAGCAACTTCAAGCCGCGTGCTTCATCATCTACTCCAAACGATGAGACCGTAAAGACAAGCTCCTTTAAGTGTTTCACTTGCGGCGGCCGAGGCCACAAGTCATATGAATGCACCAACAAGCGCACCATGATCCTCAACGACGATGGCACCTATGACTCCATGAGTGAAGAGGAGATGGAAGCTCTTGAGCAAGTGGCCATGCAACGGCGAGTGAACGAAGATGAAGATGATCAAGTCTTTTGTGATGAGGATTCGAGCCCCGCTCTCGTGGTCTCCAAGGTCTTGACTCTTCAACATCAACAAGAAGACGACCAAAGATGCCACATCTTCCACACAAAGGCCGGCATCAAGGGTAGATCCGTCAAGGTCATCATCGACGGAGGTAGTTGCCACAACTTGGCAAGTGAAGAACTATGCTCCAAGCTTCAATTGGTCAAGAGGAAGCACCCGCACCCATACAAGGTGCAATGGCTAAGTGACTCCGGCACTATACGAGTCGAGCATACGGTCCAGGTCTCCTTCAAAATCGGTGCATATGAGGACACTTCGGATTATGATGTGGTCCCAATGACCGTTTGCCACCTCCTTCTTGGTCGACCATGGCAATTCGACCGTGGTGTCTTCCACAACGGGCGTACCAATCAATATAGCTTCAAGATGAAAGGGAAGGAATATGTGCTATGACCTATGTCTCCTCGTCAAGTGTTAGCCGACAAGCAAGTCACCCATCATGGAGAAAAGAGTGAGAAAGTGATCCACCAAAAAGTGAGTGAGAGCCACAAGCCAAACTTGAGCACCTCTTCGCCTAGAGAGAAAAACCTCATCCTATTTGCCACCAAAAGTGAGATGAGAGAAGTATGTGAGAACCCATCTAGTGTGATGCACTTTGTCCTTGTGTGCAAGGATGGACAGCCAATAACTAACACCTCTAATGAGCTACCTTTAGTGTTTAAATCTCTTTTGCAGGAATTCCAAGATGTTTCCCCGATGAGCTACCTCCGGGTCTACCTCCTCTTCGAGGCATTGAGCATCGGATCGACCTCATCCCCGGAGCGCCAATACCAAACAAAGCTCCATACCGAGTCAATCCCGAAGAAACAAAGGAGATTCAACGGCAAGTACAACAACTGATCGACAACGGTCATGTACGTGAAAGCTTAAGCCCTTGTGCCGTTCCGGTTATACTTCTGCCTAAACCCGATGGAAGTTTCCGCTTGTGTTCCGATTGTAGACCTATAAATGCTATTACCGTTCGCTATAGGCATCCCATTCCTTGCTTAGATGATATGCTTGATGAACTTAGTGGAGCCAACTTTTTCTCAAAAATTGATCTTAAAAGTGGCTATTATCAAATTCGCATACAAGAGGGTGATGAATGGAAAACCGCTTTCAAAACCAAATTTGGCTTGTATGAATGGTTAGTGATGCCTATGGGTCTATCGGAGGCTCCCGGTACTTTCGTGCGTCTTATGCATCATGTGCTTCGCCCTTATATTGGAGTCTTTGTTGTCGTTTACTTCGACAATATTCTTGTGTTTAGCAAAACCATGAAAGAACATCTTGATCATGTTAGGGCTGTTTTGCAAACCCTTCGCAAGGAAAGTCTTTATGCAAACATGAAAAAAATGCACTTTTGGTGTTAACAAAGTGGTTTTCTTGGGTTTTGTTGTATCCTCAAAGGGTGTCCATGTTGATGAATCTAAAATTGAAGCAATTAAAACTTGGCCCCAACCAACCAATTTGCAACAAGTGCGTAGCTTTCTTGGTCTTGCGTGTTTTTATCGTCGCTTTGTGAAAAACTTTAGCACAATTGCCGCTCCTTTGCATGCCTTGAGTAAGAAGAATACTCCTTTTGTTTGGGGATCCTTGCAATCCACCGCTTTTGATGAGCTCAAGTCTTTGCTTACTCATGCTCCGATTCTTGCTTTGCCCAATTTTGACAAAACTTTTGAGGTTCATTGTGATGCAAGTGGTACCGGAATTGGCGGAGTTTTGATGCAAGAAAAAGGAGCCATTGCTTACTTCAGTGAAAAACTCACCGGTGCTCAACTTAACTATCCCATCTATGACAAGGAATTATATGCTCTAGTGTGTCTGCTACATGTTTGGGAACATTACCTTAGACCTCATGGGTTTGTCATCCATACCGATCATGAAACGCTTAAGTACTTAAAAGGCCAAACTAAGTTGAACAAGCGTCATGCCAAATGGAGTGAATTTATTGAATCGTTTCGTTATGTCATCAAGTACATTAATGGTAAGGAAAATGTAGTTGCCGATGCACTTTCACGCATATGCACGCTTGTCACTAAACTTGAGTTGAATGTTATAGGCTTTGAGCACATAAAAGACTTGTATGCTAACGACCCATCTTTTGCTATTCCTTATGCTAAGTGTTCGACGCATACTTCTTGGGAACAATATCATATCAAGGATGGTTATCTTATGAGAGCTAACAAACTATGCATTCCCGAGTCTTCTCTTCGTTTGCTCCTTTTGCAAGAGGCTCATGGAGGCAGACTCATGGGACACTTTGGACGCGACAAGACATTCGCCACGCTCTCCAAGAACTACTTTTGGCCCAAGATGTTCCGCGTCGTCTCACGCTTCACCAACCGATGCTCTACATGTCGCAAAGCTAAGTCTAAAGCTCAATCTCATGGTCTTTACATGCCTCTTTCTATTCCTTATCAACCTTGGGAAGACATTAGCATGGATTTTGTACTTGGTTTGCCTGGAACTCAAAATGGAAAGGATTCCGTGTTTGTTGTTGTGGATAGATTTTCTAAGATGGCACATTTTATTCCTTGCAACAAGATAGACGATGCTTCACATATTGCAAATCTCTTTTGTAGGGAAATATTGCGACTCCATGGAGTACCAAAGACAATCGTCTCCGACCGTGACGTCAAGTTCTTGAGTTCTTTTCGAAGACCCTATGCGCCAAGCTCGGAATCAAGCTCTTGTTCTCTTCAGCATACCATCCTCAAACCGACGGCTAAACGGAGGTGACGAACCGCACACTCTCCACTCTACTTCGCGTCTTGATCAAGAAGAACATCAAGGAGTGGGAGGCATGTCTACCCATCGGCGAGTACGCCTACAATCACGCAAGACACTCGACTACCGGCAAGTCCCCCTTCGAGGTCGTCTACGGCTTCAACCCGTTGTCACCATTGGACATTCTACCACTTCCTCTACAAGAGCGCACCAACATGGATGCGAGTGCACGGGCAATGATGTAGGGCGTAACCCTATGTGGATGATCTTTCACGTTTGGAGTGGATCCTACGGGGAATCACGAAAAACACGCGGAAGCACAAAGGGGAATGCGGAGGAAACGAGAGAGAAATCACTCAACCAACAAGGAATCAATCACACAAGTGCTAGATCACCGAACACAAAGAGATACATATGATCCACAATCAATAAAGGTAAGGATACACGAGTAGCGTTCTTCTCCGAGAGGAGGTCTTGATGGGGTCCACCCTAGAAGGGGGTCTTGAATCCGCTTGGGGGATCTTCTCCGTAGAGGTCCTGAGCTCCGAGGAGAAGTAACCAAGTGGATGAGCAAGGCTCTCACACAAACATGAGCTAAACCAAAGCTAACCCTAGAAAGTTGGGGAAGAAGGAGTATATATAGTCTAGGGGGCAAAGGGGTACAAGGGCTGCGGCCCAAACGAAGTCAACACACAGGCGTCGGACGTCCGGAGGCTCGGACGGGCTCGGGCGTCCGTAGAATTAGCTCTGTCGTGGGCGCGTCGGACGTCCGGAGACGGTCGGTCGTCCGGAGCTTCGTGACGGTCCGGACGTCCGGAAGTTGTCGGTCGTCCATAGATTCGGTTCGGGCGTGCGTCGGTCGGACATCCGAAGGCTTCGGTCGTCCATAGTTCTGGTTCGGGTGGCAAAGTGCCGGACGTCCGGTCGTCCGGGTCCTGGGACTCGTCGGACGTCCGGAAGGCGTCGGTCGTCCGGTGCATGTGCCTTCAGCAGCATCTCTTCTTCTTCTTCAATATGCTTGGAGTCCTCGCCGTCTTGGCTCTCGCAAGTAGTTGATCCTTGGCTCACCTCCATGTACCTGATTTCACATAGAGTCTCCGAATGAGGTAGTAGCCATGTCTCGTGAGTAGGAAGAGGGAGTTCGGAGAGGAGCGAATTCACCTTATCTTTGATAGCCTTAGCTCGGGCTCGTGTCATGGGTCCGAGTGGTGTTGAGGGAGATGTAGGCACGTCCATGGGGATGAGTGAGGGATGCTCCGCATCAGGCAAGCTACATCAAGAAGATGCATGAGGATACAAGACACACAATCGAGCGCCAAGTACAACAACTAGCGACCAAGCTCAACGTCAAAAAGCAACCCATGGTCTTCAACATCGGTGATCTAGTGTGGCTACACCTTCGCAAGGACCGCTTCCCCCACGAACGCAAGTCCAAGCTTCTCCCTCGAGCCTGATAGAGGCAAAGGTGTCCCGATGTTTCGATGAGATGGTGGCTATCGTTTCTGTGGGAGTCGACCTTGACGATTCGACTACGTACGTGCGAGACGTCGCGCCTTAGCAATCGCTAAACCAACTTCCAAGGGTTATTGACCACGCCGGAGCACGATCAACCTGACCACGAGGGCCTGTTTCCTGCGAGCAAACGAAGAACAAGCAAGAAACTAAGATTGCAATCTGGATATTGCGAATATAAGAGGAAAGCTTTATTAATGAAGGTGGGGTTCTCAGGACGCCTTGGTCTGGTCGTTGAACACAGGGGAAACGGCACGAAGTTGCAGCAATGGCGAACTTTTGATCTAAACAAAACCCAAAGTCTAAACGACGCCCTAAGGGCTGTATATATGGAGGAAGAGGAGGGAATTTCGTGACCCTTGAGGGAGGGGTCCAAAACCAACCCTAACTCTTGTTTCCCCACACATACGGACTCTAAAAACAGCCTATACTTAAGTATTTCGAAATTACATGGGCCTGGCCCAATAATAAGGTGACGCAGCACCTAGAATAGCATATGGACGAATATTATGAAGTGGCATCTTGTATATTTCGTCCAAGGCCTCATGCACTCATTAGGGTGGCTTCAAAGTCCTGGAATCATCACTTGTAACTCTGTTCTTGTTCCCCTTGCGCATGCCAACATCTCCATGCTTGAACTTGCTCCAAGGTTCATCTTTCTTGTCCATGGTAGGACCCTCATTTTTAAGCAAAACAAATGTATCCAATTTAGGCAGCATCATATTCTCATGAACATTGGAATCGTTACCAAGAAACGAAATGATGTAGGGCGGAACCCTACATGGACGATCTTTCACGTTGGAGCGGATCCTATGGTGAATCACGAAGAACACGCGGAAGAACAAGAGGGAAAACACGGGGAAAACGAGAGAGAATTCACTCAACCGACAAGAGGTCAATCACACAAGTGCTAGATTATCGATCACATAAGGTGGCACAAGATCCAAGATCAACAAAGGAAAGATACAAACGGTAGCCGTTCTTCTCCGTGAGGAGGCCTTGATGGGGTCCACCCTAGAAGGGGGTCTTGAATCCGCTTGGGGGATCTTCTCCGTAGAGGTCCTGATCTCCGAGGAGAAGTAGCCAAGTGGATGAGCAAAGGCTCTCACACAAGAATATGAGCTAATCCAATGCTAACCCTAGAAAGAGGAAGGAGATGGAGTATATATAGTCTAGGGGCGAAGAGGTACATGGGTCTCGGCCCTTTGCTGTGCGCAGACAGGCGGAGCTGGATGTCCGGGCGTCGGCCCGGATGTCCGGGCTAGCCGGCCGGATGTCCGGGCTGGCGCGGCTGGTTTTGCCGATTCGGGTGTGGGGCGCCGGATTTCCGGGCGAGTGGCCGGATATCCGGGGCTTCGGGACGGGCCGGATGTCCGGGCGGGGAGGCCGGATGTCCGGCTGGCCTGGTCTTCGAAGCATTCGTGATGGAGGGCCGGATTTTTGGCGAAGGGGCCGGATATCCGGGGCTTCAGGAAGAGCCAGATGTCCGGGGCATGGTGCCGGATGTCCGGGCTAGGCAGACTTCTCCGGTTCCTCTCGTCGTGTTCCTTCATCCTTGTACTTGGGGACTTGTCCATCTTCACGTGCACCCTCGGGAGGTTCCCCTTGACACCTAATCATGCATAGCATATCGGACTTAGGTAGTAGCCATGTCTCGAGTGGATCATATGCGATATCAATAAGGAAGGAGGTCACCTCGTTCTCGAGAGCTCTAGCTCTAGCTCGTGTCATGTGATGAGGACATCAATACCATTGTTACACCCACAGCCCCTACTGCTACATATACTGGACCAATTACTAGAGCTCGCGCACGCCAATTAAATTATCAGGTACTTTCGTTTCTTGGTAATGATTCTAATGTTCATGAGAATATGATGCTGCCTAAATTGGATACATTTGTTTTGCTTACAAATGAAGGCCCTAGCTTGGAGAAGGATGGACATTGGAGCAAGAACAAGCATGGAGATAATGCCATGCGCAAGGGGAACAAGAACGGAGTTACAAGTGATGATTTCAGGACTTTGAAGCCACCATAATGGGTGCATGAAGCCTTGGACGAAATATACAAGATGCTACTTCATAAATGTCGTCCCGAGGCTATTCTAGGTGCTGCGTCACCTTATTATTGGGCCAGGCCCATGTAATTTCGAAATACTTAAGTATAGGCTGTTTTAGAGTCCGTATGTGTGGGGAAACAAGAGTTAGGGTTGATTTCGGACCCTCCACCAAGGGCCACGAAATTCCCCTCTTCCTCCATATATACAGCCCTTAGGGCACCGCTTAGACCTTGGGTTTTGTTTAGATTAAAAGTTCGCCATAGCTGCAACTTCGCAGCATTTCGCTTGTGTTCAACGACTGCACAAAGGCGCCACAGTAACCCCACCTTGATCAATAAAGCTTTCATCTTATATTCGCAATATCCAGATTGCAATCTCAGTTTCTTGCTTGTTCTTCGCTTGCTCGCAGGAAACAGGCCCTCGTGGTCGTTGATCGTGTTCGGCGTGGTCAATAACCCTCGGAAGTTGGTTTAGCGATTGCTAAGGCGCGACGCCTCGCACGATCGTAGTCGGATCGTCAAGGTCGACTCCCACGTAAACGATAGCCACCATCTCATCGAAACATCGGGACATCTTTGCCTCTATCAAGTGGTATCAGATTTCCAGGTTGCTCGGTGAGATTTTCCGTTTTTCGTAGTTTAGATCGAGTCTGTTCTTCATACCTATTGTCCACGAAAAAGCCACAAAAAAATTAGGTTAGTTCATCATATCCGAACCAATCGAGCCTTTGCATAATCTTTTAGGGTTTTTGCTTTGTTGAATTTGCGGTTGCATCGTCGTGTCAAGTTGCTGGTCTTAGAGTCTAGTCTTTTAGAGTTTGAGTTACGGTCATAAGTTGTCACGCCGCTGCCGCACCATCATCATCGCCTTGCCATCTACCACCATTGCTTTTCCGCCACCGCCTCAATCCGTATCCATATACCACCACCAATCCGTATCCATATACCACCACCGCTACCATATACCATCACCGCTGTCATATACCACCACCATATATCCACCACCAATCCGAGTTTTCTCATATTAGGTTTGTTTTCGGGATCCATCTAGTTTCCGATTCGTGTTTCCTTGCCGGAGTAGGTTTCGAAAAAAAAAAAAAGAGTCTGGAAACCACCCTCCGTTTAGGCCCAAAATTTTCCAAAAACGTACTTGTCAAAAAATTTTCTGGCTACCCTATTTTTAGGTGTTTCTAAGTGGATTGAGACAACAAGTTATAGAAAGTTTTTTGACCTGTTTCAGCTTTTGGGTCCGGCGCAAAAAAAAAAAATTGGTCGAAAAATTTCGTGCCCATCCTGTCGGTTTGACTGGAAGAGTTTTGAGACACTCGCCATTATAGTGATTTTTCGCAAAAAAAAAAAAAAAGCAGAAAAAAAAAAAAAAAAAAAAATTCCAGAGTGTGCTTTTCCGTTGTTTCCGTGCAGCGCCGTGATTTTGTTAGTGTTCTAGGCTCGCGTCTCTAGCACGGTTCAGCCTAGGACCAGACAAGAGACCGTCGTTGAGCGGTTATTCAACTTTGCATCTCTGAATTGATTATTGCTGACCCTTTTGCTACCATATTATAAGCCTTCCCAGCTCCACATACATCTACATCGTGCGCTTGACTCTCCCCGTAATCGCTCTATTCAAGCTTTGAGAGTTTTGACTACATCGGTTGCTTCGATCACCGCTGCTGGGTAAGAACTGGTAAGAATTTGAGATTTGCTTGACGGATTTGTGATCGCCCACCACACCACCACCACCACTTCCTAGTAGTCCGTCAATCATATTCTTGTGTGTTTCTATTGCTGCTAACCATGGCAGGATCACAAGCCGATTTAGACCGACCGGGAGAACATGACAAACAAAGCGCTACATGATAAGTTTCAACAAATGATGAGTGGGCAGGTGGACGATGTGCTAAATAGATTTGAAGAGGCCATGGAGAAGATAGATGGCATTGAGAAGGCGTTCAAACAAAGCTCGATATCAAGTTTAATGAATTGCTCGCTGCGTCTACCACCACCACCACCGGCTGCACCTAACGCACCTCTACTACAACAACACGGACTACCTCCACATCGCGAAACAGCCCTCCGCCGAGCTTCCGTGTCCCTCTTCACCGCCAAGCTGCTGGTGCTGCTGTTGATATTCATGGCTCCTGCTGCTGCGGCGGGGAGGATGATTATGTGAGAGCTTACGAGGATGAGGTTGATCAACATCGAACTACGTGCAACCACCAGCACCACAACCACCAGGTCGTCCACATGCAAATAATGGCGATGTTGGGCTCCCCTTCAGTGCGAGATCATGACCATCTCCCTAAACTGAAATTGAATATTCCACCATTTGAGGGTAGATATGTTCTGATATATCCACCCTAGAAGGGGGTCTTGAATCCGCTGGGGATCTTCTCCGTAGAGGTCCTGATCTCCGAGGAGAAGTAGCCAAGTGGATGAGCAAAACTCTCACACAAGAATATGAGCTAATCCAATGCTAACCCTAGAAAGAGGAAGGAGATGGAGTATATATAGTCTAGGGCTAAGAGGTACATGGGTCTCGCCCTTTGTCAGGCGCAGAAAGCGGAGCTGGATGTCCGGCGTCGGCCGGATGTCCGCTTCCGGCCGGATGTCCGGGCTGGCGCGGCTGGTTTTGCCGATTCGGTGTGGGCGCCGGATTTCGGGCGAGTGGCGGATATCCGGGGCCGGGACGGGCGGATGTCCGGCGGGAGGCCGGATGTCCGGCTGGCCTGGGTCTTCGAAGCATTCGTGATGGAGGGGCCGGATTTTTCATGAAGGGCGGATATCGGGGGCTTCGGGAAGAGCCGGATGTCCGGGGCATGGTGCCGGATGTCCGGCTAGAGCAGACTTCTCCGATGAGGACATCAATACCATTGTTACACCCACAGCCCCTCTTGCTACATATCTTGGACCAATTACTAGAGCTCGCATGCGCCAATTAAATTATCGGTACTTTCGTTTCTTGGTAATGATTCTAATGTTCATGAGAATATGATGCTGCCTAAATTGGATACATTTGTTTTGCTTACAAATGAAGGCCCTAGCTTGGAGAAGGATGGACATTGGAGCAAGAACAAGCATGGAGATAATGCCATGCGCAAGGGAACAAACGGAGTTACAAGTGATGATTTCAGGACTTTGAAGCCACCATAATGGGTGCATGAAGCCTTGGACGAAATATACAAGATGCTACTTCATAAATGTCGTCCGAGGCTATTCTAGGTGCTGCGTCACCTTATTATTGGGCCAGGCCCATGTAATTTCGAAATACTTAAGTATAGGCTGTTTTAGAGTCCGTATGTGTGGGGAAACAAGAGTTAGGGTTGATTTGGACCCCTCCACCAAGGGCCACGAAATTCCCCCTCTTCCTCCATATATACAGCCCTTAGGGCACCGTTTAGACCTTGGGTTTTGTTTAGATTAAAAGTTCGCCATAGCTGCAACCGCGTGCCGTTTGTGTTCAACGACCGGACAAAGGCGTCACAGAACCCCACCTTGATCAATAAAGCTTTCATCTTATATTCGCAATATCCAGATTGCAATCTCAGTTTCTTGCTTGTTCTTCGTTTGCTCGCGGAAGCAGGCCCTCGTGGTCGAGTTGATCGTGCTCGGCGTGGTCAATAACCCTCGGAAGTTGGTTTAGCGATTGCTAAGCGCGACGTCTCGCACGTCGTAGTCGGATCGTCAAAGTCGACTCCCACGAAGCGATAGCCACCATCTCATCGAAACATCGGGACACCTTTGCCTCTATCAAGTGGTATCAGATTTTCAGGTTGCTCGGTGAGATTTTAC
Source organism: Aegilops longissima (assembly GCA_021605205.1). Lineage (NCBI taxonomy): Eukaryota > Viridiplantae > Streptophyta > Magnoliopsida > Poales > Poaceae > Aegilops > Aegilops longissima. Next base: position 237,216,269 of record CM038676.1, on the reverse strand, counting down.
AGTTTTTCGTAGATTAGATCGAGTCTGTTCTTCATACCTAAAGTCCACGAAAAAGCCACAAAAAAATTAGGGTTAGTTCATCATATCCGAACCAATCGAGCCTTTGCATAATCTTTTTAGGGTTTTGCTTTGTTGAATTTGCGGTTGCATCGTCGTGTCAAGTTCTGGTCTTAGAGTCTAGTCTTTTAGAGTTTGAGTTACGGTCATAAGTTGTCACTTGCTTGCCGCACCATCATCATCGCCTTGCCATCTACCACCATTGCTTATCCGCCACCGCTCTGAATCCGTATCCATATACCACCACCAATCCGTATCCATATACCACCACCGCTACCATATACCACCACCGCTGCCATATACCACCACCATATATCGACCACCAATCCGAGTTCTTCTCATATTAGGTTTGTTTTGAGATCCATCTAGTTTCGATTCGTGTTTCCTTGCGGAGTAGGTTTGGAAAAAAAAAAAAAAAGTCTGAAACCACCCTCCGTTTAGGCCCAAAATTTTCCAAAAGCGCACTTGTCAAAAAATTTTCGGCTATCCTATTTTAGGTGTTTCTAAGTGGATTGAGGCGATCGCCGTTATAGAAAGTTTTTTGACCCGTTTCAGTTTTTGGGTCCGGCGGTCAAAAAAAAAAATTTGGTCGAAAAAATTTCGTGCCCATCTGTCGGTTTGACCTGGGAAGAGTTTTGAGACACTCGCCATTATAGTGATTTTAGCATAAAAAAAAAAAAAAAAAAAAAAAAAAAAAAAAAAAAAAAAAAAAAAAAAAATTCAGTGTGCTTTTCCGTTGTTTCCGTGCAGCGCCGTGATTTTGTTAGTGTTCTAGGCTCGCGTCTCTAGCACGGTCTAGCCTAGGACCAACCTGATCGTCGTTGGCGTTTATTCAACTTTGCATCTCTGAATTGATTATTGCTGACCCTTTTGCTACCATATTATAAGCCTTCCAGCTCCACATACATCTACATCGTGCGTTTGACTCTCCACAGTAATCGCTCTATCAAGCTTTGAGAGTTTTGACTACATCGGTTGCCGATCACCGCTTCTTCTTGCTGGGTAGGCTGGTAAGAATTTGAGATTTGCTTGACGGTTGTGATTGTCCACCACACCACCACCACCACTTCCTAGTAGTCTGTCGAATCATATTCTTGTGTGTTTCTATTGCTGCTAACCATGGCAGGATCACAAGCCCAGCGAGGTATTTGGGAGAACATGACAAACAAAGCGCTACATGATAAGTTTCAACAAATGATGAGTGGGCAGGTGGACGATGTGCTAAATAGATTTGAAGAGGCCATGGAGAAGATAGATGGCATTGAGAAGGCGTTGAAACAAAGCTCGATAACAAGTTTAATGAATTGCTCGTGCGTCTACCACCACCACCACCGGCTGCACCTAACGCACCTCTACTACAACAACAGGACTACCTCCACATCGTGAAACAGCCCTCCCATGAGCTTCCGTGTCCCTCTTCAGCTGGCCAAGCTCTTTGGTGCTCTTTGTTGATATACGTGGCTCCCTGCTGCTGCGGTGGGGAGGATGATTATGTGAGAGCTTACGAGGATGAGGTTGATCAACATCGAACTACGTGCAACCACCAGCACCACAACCACCAGGTCGTCCACATGCAAATAATGGCAATGTTGGGCTCCCCTTGAGTGCGAGATCATGACCATCTCCCTAAACTGAAATTGAATATTCCACCATTTGAGGGTAGATATGTTCTGATATATATCTTACTTGGGAGTTAGAAACTGAACAACGATTTACATGTTTACAATATCACGAGGAGAGGCGTGTTCTGCTCTTTGTTTGTGCTTTCACTAGCTTTGCATGTGTTTGGTGGTCGAACATTGTAGATTATATCCTGTTCCAGCTACTTGGGCTGCTTTGAAAACTGCTATGCGTACTCGTTGGGTTCCACCATATTATCAACGTGAATTACTTCAAAAATTGCAGCGCTTAAGACAAGGAAAAATTCGGTGAAGAATATTATCGGGAATTACAAACTGGCTTGATTAGATGTGGTATTGTTGAGGAGAATGAAGCTATGCTTGCACGTTTTCTGGGTGGATTAAATAGAGATTCAGACCATTCTAGACTACAAGGATTATAATAATATCACTCGATTATTCCATCTTGCTTGTAAAGCTGAGCGTGAAGTGCAGGATCGGCGAGGCGTTGGCGCGGACTAACTTTTCTGCAGGTCGACCTTCATCATGGACACCACGTGCATCATCTACTTCACACGTTCTACTACACGGCACCTCCGTCGGCTGCCACCTCAACCGTGATACAAGAAAGCAGGCACAACCACCACTATCGCCAAGAGCACACCTTTGGGCCTACAGAGCTCTTCTTCTTCCATGGCGTCAACAGGGCACACAAGTGATATTATTTGTCGTCGTTGTAAGGGAAGAGGACATTTTTGAGAGAATGCCAATCTCAGCGTGTGATGATTGCTCACGAGGATGGTGGGTATGAGTCCGCTAGTGACTATGATGAAGAGACTTTGGCTCTTATTACACATGAAGAACACGGTGGAGATGATTACGATCTTGAGGCGCAATACATGGCTCTTTGAAGATCTTGACAGGTATGAATGTTTAGTTGCTCAACGTGTTTTGAGTGTGCAGGTTACACAAGCTGAGCAAAATCAGAGGCATAACTTGTTCCATACAAAGGGAGTTGTGAAGGAGCGTTCTATTAGCGTCATCATAGATGGAGGAGCTGCAACAACTTGGCTAGCATGGATATGGTGGAAGCTTTCTCTCACCACAAGACCACATCCACATCCTTACTACATCCAATGGTTCAACAACAGCGGCAAGGTTAAGGTAACACGTCTTGTTAGTGTGCATTTTAGTATCTCTACATATGCTGATTATGTTGATTGTGATGTGGTACCTATGCAAGCATGTTCCTTATTACTTGGTAGACCATGGCAATTTGATAAAATTCTGTACACCATGGTAGAAACAATCAGTATACTCTTGTTCACAAGGATAAAAATATTACTTTGCTTCCTATGACTCTGATTCCATTTTGAAAGATGATATTAATAGAGCTAATAAAGCAAAACAGGAGAAAATAAGAGTGAAAATCAGATTGTGGCAAAAGAATTTGAGCAACAAATGAAGCCTAATAATAAACCATCTAATGTTGCTTCGAAATTAAACTGAAAAGTGCATGTTTATTTGCCACCAAATCTGATATTGATGAGCTAGATTCTAGCAAATCTGTTTGCTATGCTTTTGTGTGCAAAGAGGCATTATTTTCATTCGAGGGCGTGCCTTCCTCTTTGCCCCTGCTGTCACTAACATTTTGCGGGGAGTTTTGGCGTCTTCCCACAAGGCGTGCCACCGGATTACCACCTATTCGAGGATTGAGCATCAAATTGACTTAATTCCGGTGCATCGCTACCAACCGCGCACCATACCGTACCAATCCGGAGGAGGCGAAGGAGATTATCGTCAAATACAGGAGCTGCTCGACAAAGGTTATATCGCGAATCTCTTAGTCCTTGTGTTGTTCCTATTATACTAGTGCCTAAAAAGGATGGTGCGTCGGCGTATGTGTGTTGATTGTAGAGGCATTAATAATATTACTATTAGTTATCGTCATCCTATTCCTAGGCTAGATGATATGCTTGATGAATTAAGTGGCTCTACAATATTCTCCAAAGTTGATTTGCGTAGTGGATACCATCAAATTCGTATGAAATTGGGAGATGAATGGAAAACAGCATTTAAAACTAAGTTTGGATTATATGAGTGGTTAGTCATGCCTTTTGGGTTAACTAATGCACCTAGTACTTTCATGAGATTAATGAGCGAAGTTTTCGTGCTTTCATTGGACGATTTGTGGTAGTTTACTTTGATGATATACTGATTTATAGCAAATCTTTGGAAGAACATTTGGAACATTTCGTGCTGTTTTTAATGCTCTCGTGATGCACGTTTGTTTGGTAACCTTGGGAAGTGCACCTTTTGCACCGACCGAGTATCTTTTCTTGGCTATGTTGTTACTCCACGAGGAATTGAAGTTGATAAAGCCAAGATTGAAGCTATTGAGAGTTGGCGCAGCCCAAAAGCGGTCACACAAGTGAGGAGTTTTCTTGGACTCGCTGGTTTCTATAGGCGTTTTGTGAGAGACTTTAGCACCATTGCTGCACCTCTCAATGAGCTTACAAAGAAGGATGTGCCTTTTGTTTGGGGTACCGCATGGGAAGAAGCCTTCACGGTATTGAAAGATAAGTTGACACATGCTCCTTTACTCCAACTTCGACTTTAATAAGACTTTTGAGCTTGAATGTGATGCTAGTGGAATTGGATTAGGAGGTGTGTTATTACAAGATGGCAAACCTGTTGCATACTTTTACGAAAAATTGAGTGGGCCTAGTCTGAACTATTCTACTTATGACAAAGAATTATATGCTCTTGTTAGGACTTTAGAGACATGGCAACATTATTTATGGCCCAAAGAATTTGTTATACATTCGATCATGAATCTTTGAAACATATTAAAAGTCAAGCTAAACTGAATCGTAGACATGCTAAATGGGTTGAATTCATTGAGACTTTCCTTATGTCATTAAACACAAGAAGGGTAAAGAAAATGTTATTGCTGATGCTTTGTCTCGTCGATATACTATGCTTTCACAACTTGACTTCAAAATATTTGGTTTGGAGACCATCAAAGATCAATATGTGCATGATGCTGATTTTAAAGATGTAATGCAGAATTGTAAAGAAGGAAGAACATGGAACAAGTTCGTTATTAATGATGGTTTTGTGTTCGTGCTAACAAGCTATGCATTCCTGCTAGCTCTGTTAGTCTTTTGTTGTTGCAGGAGGCGCATGGAGGAGGATTAATGGGACACTTTGGCGTGAAGAAGGCGGAGGATATACTTGCTACACATTTCTTTTGGCCAAAGATGAGGCGGGATGTTGAGCGTTTTGTTGCTCGCTGCACTACATGTCAAAAAGCTAAGTCACGACTCAATCCTCATGGTTTATATATGCCTTTGCTGTGCCTAGTGTTCCTTGGGAGGATATATCTATGGACTTTGTTTTAGGTTTACCTCGAACAAAGAAGGGAGGATAGCATATTTGTTGTCGTGGATAGATTCTCGAAAATGGCACACTTTATACCATGTCATAAAAGCGATGATCTTTGTTAATGTTGCTGATTTGTTCTTTCGTGAAATTATTAAGCTTGCATGGTGTGCCAAATACTATTGTTTCAGATCGTGATACTAAATTTCTTAGCCACTTTTGGAGATGTTTATGGGCTAAGTTGGGGACTAAACTGCTTTTAGTACTACTTGTCACCCCAAAGCGATGGACAAACTGAAGTAGTCAATAGAACATTGTCTACTATGCTTAGGGCTGTTTTGAAGAATAATAAGAAAATGTGGGAAGAATGCTTGCCTCATATTGAATTTGCTTATAATCGTTCATTGCATTCTACTACTAAGATGTGCCCTTTTGAAATTGTGTATGGCTTCCTACCTCGTGCACCTATTGATTTGTTGCCTCTTCCATCTTGGAGAAGGTTAATTTTGATGCTAAAGAACGTGCTGAATTGATTTTAAAAATGCATGAGATAACTAAGGAAAACATTGAGCGTATGAATGCTAAATATAAACTTCTTTGGAGATAAGGGTAGAAAACATGTTGTCTTTGCACTGGAGATCTTGTTTGGTTACATTTGCGTGAGATAGGTTTCCTAATTTGCGCAAATCAAAGCTAATGCCACGTCTTGATGGTCCATTTAAGGTGTTAGAAAATAAATGATAATGCATATAAACTTGAGCTGCCTGCAGATTTTGGGGTTAGTCCACTTTTAACATTGCAGATTTGAAGCCTTATTTGGGTGAGGAATATGAGCTTCCGTCGAGGGCGACTTCATTTCAAGAAGGGAGGATGATGAGGACATCAATACCATTGTTACACCCACAGCCCCTCTTGCTACATATCTTGGACCAATTACTAGAGCTCGCATACGCCAATTAAATTATCGGTACTTTCGTTTCTTGGTAATGATTCTAATGTTCATGAGAATATGATGCTGCCTAAATTGGATACATTTGTTTTGCTTACAAATGAAGGCCCTAGCTTGGAGAAGGATGGACATTGGAGCAAGAACAAGCATGGAGATAATGCCATGCGCAAGGGAACAAACGGAGTTACAAGTGATGATTTCAGGACTTTGAAGCCACCATAATGGGTGCATGAAGCCTTGGACGAAATATACAAGATGCTACTTCATAAATGTCGTCCCGAGGCTATTCTAGGTGCTGCGTCACCTTATTATTGGGCCAGCCCATGTAATTTCGAAATACTTGTATAGGCTTTTTTAGAGTCCGTATGTGTGGGGAAACAAGAGTTAGGGTTGATTTGGACCCCTCCACCAAGGGCCACGAAATTCCCCCTCTTCCTCCATATATACAGCCCTTAGGGCACCGTTTAGACCTTGGGTTTTGTTTAGATTAAAAGTTCGCCATAGCTGCAACCGGCGTGCCGTTTGTGTTCAACGACCGGACAAAGCGTCCACAGAACCCCACCTTGATCAATAAAGCTTTCATCTTATATTCGCAATATCCAGATTGCAATCTCAGTTTCTTGCTTGTTCTTCGTTTGCTCGCAGGAAACAGGCCCTCGTGGTCAGGTTGATCGTGCTCGGCGTGGTCAATAACCCTCGGAAGTTGGTTTAGCGATTGCTAAGGCGCGGCGTCTCGCGCGCGTTCGTAGTCGGATCGTCAAGGTCGACGACTCCACGAAGCGATAGCCACCATCTCATCGAAACATCGGGACACCTTTGCCTCTATCATCCGTGGGATGCTCCGCATCATCTCCCCCTTGGGAGAGATCCGACCTCGGATCAAAAGCTTCATCTCCATGGAAAGGTGCGAGGTCCTTGATGTTGAAGATGTCGCTCACGTTGTACTTGTCTCGAGGTATGTCGATCTTGTAAGCATTGTCGTTGTAGCGTGCTAGTACCTTGAAAGGTCCATCGGCTCGAGGGAGAAGTTTGGACTTGCGTTCTTTGGGGAAGCGGTCCTTGCGAAGGTGTAGCCACACTAGATCACCAATGTTGAAGACGATGGGTTGCTTGTTGGCGTTGAGCTTGTTTGCTTGGCGTTGTACTTGGCGCTCAATGGTGTGCCTTGTATCTTCGTGCATCTTCTTGATGTAGCTTGCTCGTTCACTTGCATCCATGTTGGTGCGCTCTTGGAGAGGAAGTGGTAGAATGTCCAATGGGGACAACGGGTTGAAACCGTGAAGCGACCTCGAAGGGGACTTGCCGGTAGTTGAATGTCTTGCGATTGTAGGCGTACTCGGCGATGGGTAGACATGCTTCCCACTCCTTGATGTTCTTCTTGATCAAGACACGAAGTAGAGTGGATAGTGTGCGGTTCGTCACCTCCGTTTGGCCGTCGGTTTGAGGATGGTATGCGAGGAGAACAAGAGCTTGATTCGAGCTTGGCACATAGGGTCTTCAAAAGTAACTCAAGAACTTGGCGTCACGATCGGAGACGATTGTCTTTGGTATGCCATGGAGTCGCAAGATTTCCTACAAAGAGATTTGCAACATGTGAAGCATCGTCTATCTTGTTGCAAGGAATGAAATGTGCCATCTTAGAAAATCTATCCACAACAACAAACACGGAATCCTTGCCATTTTGAGTCCTAGGCAAACCAAGTACAAAATCCATACTAATGTCTTCCCATGGTTGATATGGAATAGGAAGAGGCATGTAAAGACCATGAGATTGAGCTTTAGACTTAGCTTTGCGACATGTATAGCATCGGTTGGTGAAGCGTGAGGCGTCATGGAACATCTTGGGCCAAAAGTAGTTGTTGGAGGCGTGGCGAATGTCTTGTCGCGTCCAAAGTGTCCCATGAGTCCGCCTCCATGAGCCTCTTGCAAAAGGAGCAAGCGAAGAAGACTCGGGAATGCAAAGTTTGTTAGCTCTCATAAGATAACCATCCTTGATGTAATATTGTTCCCAAGGCGTATCGTCAAACACTTAGCATAAGGAGAAGCAAAAGATGGATCATGCTCATACAAGTCTTTTATATGCTCAAAACCAATAACATTCAACTCAAGTTGAGTGACAAGCATGTTTATGCGTGAAAGCGCGTCGGCAACTACATTTTCTTTACCCTTAATGTACTTGATCACATAAGGAAAAGATTCAATGAATTCACTCCATTTGGCATGGCGCTTGTTCAATTTAGTTTGACCTTTGAGGTACTTAAGCGTTTCATGATCGGTATGGATGACAAACTCATGAGGTCTAAGGTAATGTTCCCAAACATGTAGCACACGCACTAAAGCATACAATTCTTTGTCATAGATGGGATAATTAAGTTGAGCACGGAGAGTTTTCACTAAAATAAGCAATGGCTCGTTTTCTTGCATCAAAACTCCGCCAATTCGGTACCACTTGCATCACAATGAACCTCAAAAGTTTTGTCAAAATTGGGCAAAGCAAGAATCGGAGCATGAGTAAGCAAAGACTTGAGCTCATCAAAAGCGGTTGATTGCAAAGTTCCCCAAACAAAGGGAGTATTCTTCTTGCTCAAAGCATGCAAAGGGCGGCAATTGTGCTAAAATCTTTCACAAAGCGACGATAAAAACCCATAAGACCAAGAAAACTTAGCACTTGTTGCAAATTGGTGGGTTGGGGCCAAGTTTTAATTGCTTCAATTTTAGATTCATCAACATGGACACCCTTTGAGGAAACAACAAAACCCAAGAAAACCACTTTGTCAACTCCAAAAGTGCATTTTTCAAGTTTGCATAAAGGCTTTCCTTGCGAAGAGTTTGCAACACAGATTTTACATGATTGATGTGCTCTTTCATGGTTTTGCTAAACACAAGAATATCATCAAAGTAAACCACAACAAAGACTCCAATATAAGGATGAAGCACATGATGCATAAGGCGCACAAAAGTTCAGGGAGCTTCGAAAGACCCATAGGCATCACTAACCACTCATATAAACCAAATTTGGTTTTGAAAGCAGTTTTCCATTCATCACCCTCTTGTATGCGTATTTGATAATAGCCACTTTTAAGATCAATTTTGAGAAAAGTTGGCTCCACTAAGTTCATCAAGCATGTCATCTAAGCGAGGAATGGGATGCCTATATCGAGCAGTAATAGCATTGATAGGTCTACAATCGAACACAAGCGGAAACTTCCATCGGGCTTAGGCACAAGAATAACAGGAGCGGCACAAGGGCTTAAGCTTTCCGTACATGACCGTTGTCGATGAGTTGTTGTACTTGCCGTTGAATCTCCTTGGTTTCTTCGGATTGACTCGGTATGGAGCTTTGTTTGGTAGCGGCGCTCGGGGATGAGGTCGATTCGATGCTCAATGCCTCGAAGAGGAGGTAGACCCGGAGGTAGCTCATCGGGGAAAACATCTTGAAATTCCTGCAAAAGAGATTGAAACACCAAAGGTAGCTCGTGAATGGTGTTAGTTTTTGGTTCTCCATCCTTGCACACAAGGACAAAGTGCATCACACTCGATGGGTTCTCACACACTTCTCTCATCTCACTTTTGGTGGCAAATAGAATGAGGTTTTTCTCTCTAGGCGAAGAGTCGCTCAAATTTGGCTTGTGGCTCTCACTCACTTTTGGGTGGATCACTTTCTCACTCTTTTCTCTATGATGTGTGGCTTGCTTGTCGGCTATCACTTGACTAGGAGACATAGGTCGTAGCACATATTCCTTCCCTTTCATCTTGAAGCTATAGTGATTGGTGCGCCCATTGTGGATGACACCACGGTCGAATTGCCATGGTCGACCAAGAAGTAGGTGACAAACGGTCATTGGGACCACATCACATTCCAACGTGTCTTCATAAGCACCAATTTTGAAGGAGACTTGGACCGTATGCTCGACTCGTATAGTCGGAGTCCTTAGCCATTGAACCTTGTAGGGTGTGGGTGCTTCCTCTTGACCAATTGTAGCTTGGAGCATAGTTCTTCACTTGCCAAGTTGTGGCAACTACCTCCATCGATGATGACCTTGATGGACCGTCCATTGATGCCGGCTTTTGTGTGGAAGATGTGGCATCGTTGGTCTTCTTCTTGTTGATGTTGAAGAGTCAAGACCTTGGAGACAACGAGAGCGGGGCTCGAATCCTCATCACAAAAGACTTGATCATCTTCATCTTCATTCACTTGCCGGTGCATGGCCACTTGCTCAAGGGCTTCCATCTCCTCTTCACTCATGGAGTCATATGTGCCATCGTCGTTGAGGATCATGGTGCGCTTGTTGGTGCATTCGTATGACTTGTGGCCTCGGCCGCCGCAAGTGAAACACTTGAAGGAGCTTGTCTTGATGGTCTCATCGGTCGGAGTAGAGGATGAAGCACGCGGCTTGAGGTTGCTTGTAGTAGGAGGAGGACGACTTGAACTTGTCGAAGTTTTCTTGTAACTTGACTTGTCGTCGTTTCTTGAAGAAAGCTTGGTTGATGTAGATGTTGGAGGAGTCGTTGAAGCTTGGTTGTTGGAGAAGCCGTAGGTCTTGGATGAGTACTTGGCGTACTTGAAGTCATCTTGCACTTGGCGTTCCGCCTTTGTAGCTTGATGCACGAGCTCAATGAGGGATGAGTATGGTTGGAAGTCGGCGATCTTCTTGATGGGATGATTGAGTCCATTCAAGAAACGTGCCATAGTTTGCTCATCATCTTCCTTGACATTGGCTCGAATCATGGCTATCTCCATTTCCTTGTAGTATTCTTCAACGCTCTTTGTTCCTTGCTTGAGTAGTTGGAGTTTCTTGAAGAGGTCGCGGTTGTAGTAGGTTGGCACAAAACGTGCTCGCATGACATCCTTCATTTGAGCCCAAGTGGTGATTGGAGGTTCACCTCTTGCTTGTCATCTCTCAATGATTTGTTCCCACCATATGAGCACATAGTCTTGGAACTCAAGTGATGCCATAGCGATTTTCTTCGCTTCATCGTAGTTATGCAAGCGGAAGATTTTGTCAACCTTCAATGCCCATGAGAGGTAGTCTTCGGGGTCATTGCTTCCATTGAACTTGGGCATGGTGAATTTTAGCTTGCCGTAGCGTTGCTCTTCATTGTGTTGTTGGCGATGTTGATGATGACGTCCTTGACGTGGGATGTACTCGTCTTCATGTTGCTCTTGGCGCGGAGGAAGACCATGATCAACTTGCTCTTGTTGAACTTGAGGTCGAGGTGGAGCTTGGCGAGCTTGTGGAGGAGCTTGAGGAACTTGACGTTGTACATGAGGTTGGTAGTTCCTCTCTTGGATTTCTTCTCGAAGGGCTTCCTCTTGATTGCGCCGTTCGCGATTGCGGTTGGCGAAGGCTCTACTTGATTCTTGAAGGGCACGTTGCGCCTCAAGAGCTTGCGCTTCACGTTGTTGTTGTTGAAGGCGTTGAGCCTTGGCGTCTTGTTCGTCTTGGTGACGGCGTGCTCTTTCTTCCTCTTGTTGGCGGCGAAGGCGTTGTCGTTCTTGAGCTTGAGCAAAAGCCTCTTGGTTTGATTGAGGACGAGGAACTTGATCATCAACTTGCTCTTGTGAATGCTTGTCATGTAGCGGGTTGCGAGATGCATAGCGATCTTGGCGGCTGGCTCGTCGAAGAGTGTTCGAAGTAGGTGTACTTGAGTCGTAGAAGGTGTCGTCGGAATGTCGACTCGGCGGCTCCGTCTTGATGATGAAGAAGTGGAATGATGCGGTTTCTCATCAACGCGCGGATCTCGTCCATTCTTGCATCATTCTCTTGCTTGTGAGCCTCGAACTTGTTGTCGAAGTAGTCTCTTGTGCGTTGCTCGGAGAGTCGCAAGTCGATGGCGAGGTTGTCGATCGCGATCGCTCATTGCTTGTTGTTCTTGGTGCAACGCTTCGTTGTGCACCAAAGAGGTGGCTCTTGGTGACGTATGAGGACATGTCGTCGTCTTGCTCGATGAAGAGTGGGTTGGTAGAAGAACTTGGCCTATCCATCATTCCAAGCAAGATGTGAGTGGTAGAGCGGGAAAGAACTTATACCAATGTACCTTTGACCGATGTTGAAAATGAATCAAGTTCACTCAAATGCGGACAATGAAATAGCACTCTTGGTACCGATTCTTGTCGGTTCTCACACCTACACAAATAAAAGCTTATGGTGGAGCTCGGTTAGGATGGTGGCACAAAATTTGATGCAATTGTAAGTGAGACTCAATAAAGTTGGAAATGATTCACAAATTTGCAAATGCAACAAGTAGACCAATAGCAAGATATGGTACGGAAACACACGCAGCAAATAGATAATATGGGGTTATGCAACCAAGGATGAGCCAAAATGTGGAATTCACCAAGATGCTCTTGTTGCACAACACTAGAGAGACGCTATACGATTGCACAATAGGCGGATCTGAACTTGTGCACAACCTACTAAGCAAAATGCAACGACTTCTATCCCAAGTATGCTATATGTATGGTGTTTCGATGTGTTGATCCAAGATGATCAAGTATGACAATCTTAATGTTGTATGATGCTATGGTTCTTGCTCATAAGCTCTTTGCTTATCTTTCTCTCTTTGCTTAAAAGCTTGATTGGCTCTTTCTCTTTTGAGCTCTTTTCTCATGCAAAACTTCACGAACCAAGATAGCAATTGTGTATGCGATGACAACTTTGTGACACACAAGTTGATGCTAAGATATGCACCACTTTGGTATGGTATGTATGCTATGGAGTATGATCACTAATGTGCACAAGTCACGTTGCCGGCAATACTCAATGGCTAGTCTCGATGGGTAAGCAGCGCAAAAGATGGGCTATGATGGTTATCAATGCAATTGCAAGTAATGACAAAGGTGTCGTCGATGTTACCGTCCTTGGCGAAGATGAGCGGTGGTGATGTTGATGTTGAACCGTACCTAGATAGCGAAACACAAAAGGATCACGGAAAACCCCAACTCAAATTCTCAAGGCAAAATTTGGCAACATTGTCGGAATTGGTATTGGAAAAGGCTATGGTGGTGTTATGCGGACGTGGTGGAGGTGTATGTAAGTGTGTGTGGGCACGGGACAAAATTTGGCGTAAGTTAGGCGGTGAACGGGGTGGTGGATGGGATTGATGCTGCTAGGGGCCGGATTTCCGGGCTGGCAGCCAGATGTCCGGGCTGATCGGGCCGGATGTCCGGGCTGTTCGGGCCGGATGTCCGGGCTCGAAGAACACCGCGAGGAGAGGTCAAATCCGAGGCAAAATTCGGGGGATTTTGTGGATGGAAATTGTGGAAATGGTGGGGGAAAGCTAGATCTACACGCAACACACGAAATCCATGGATCAAATCAACAAAATTTCATCACACTAACAAATCACAAAAAAATTTGGGGCTATTTTTGTGGGGAATTTTGAATTAGGACAAAACAACAAAATCAAGCTAGAAAAAGAGGGTAGGGGCTCCAATAGCGTGATCAACGTGGCTCATGATACCATAGATGATGTAGGGCGGAACCCTACGTGGATGATCTTTCACGTTGGAGCGGATCCCTCCGTGAATCACGAAGAACACGCGGAAGAACAAGAGGGATAACACGGGGAAAACGAGAGACAATTCACTCAACCGACAAGAGGTCAATCACACAAGTGCTAGATTATCGATCACATAAGGTGGCACAAGATCTAAGATCAACAAAGGAAAGATACAAATGGTAGCTATTCTTCTCCGTGAGGAGGCCTTGATGGGGTCCACCCTAGAAGGGGTCTTGAATCCGCTTGGGGATCTTCTCCGTAGAGGTCCTGATCTCGAGGAGAAGTAGCCAAGTGGATGAGCAAAGGCTCTCACACAAAAATATGAGCTAATCCAATGCTAACCCTAGAAAGAGGAGGGATGGAGTATATATAGTCTAGGGGCGAAGAGGTACATGGGTCTCGCCCTTTGTCTTGGCTTGTGACAGGAGAGCCGGATGTTGAGCGTCGGGCGGATGTCCGGCTTTCGAGGCGCCGGATGTCCGGCTAGCCGGCCGGATGTCGGGCTGGCGCGGCTGGTTTTGCCGATTCGTGTGGGCGCCGGATTTCGGGCGAGTGGCGGATATCCGGGGGCGGGGACGGGCCGGATGTCCGGGCGGGGAGGCCGGATGTCCGGGCTGGCCTGGGTCTTCCAGACGCATTCGGTGATGGAGGGGCCGGATATCCGGGGCTTCAGGAAGAGCCGGATGTCCGGGGCATGGTGCCGGATGTCCGGGCTGGGCAGACTTCTCCGGTTCCTCTCGTCGTGTTCCTTCAACCTTGTACTTGGGGACTTGTCCGTCTTCACGTGCACCCTCGGGAGGTTCCCCTTGACACCTAATCATGCATAGTATATCGGACTTAGGTAGTAGCCATGTCTCGAGTGGATCATATGCGATATCAATAAGGAAGGAGGTCACCTCGTTCTCGAGAGCTCTAGCTCTAGCTCGTGTCATGGGTCCTCTTGGCTCTTGATGAGACGGTTGTGGATGCATGGGGATGATCGTGGGATGCTCCGCATCACGAAAGTACCTGATAATTCAATTGGCGTGCGCGAGCTCTAGTAATTGGTCCAGTATGTATAGCAGCAGGGGCTGTGGGTGTAACAATGGTATTGATGTCCTCATCATCCTCCCCTTCTTGAAATGAAGTCGTCCTCGACGGAAGCTCATCTTCCTCACCCAAATAAGGCTTCAAATCTACAATGTTAAAAGTGGGACTAACCCCAAAATCTGCAGGCAGCTCAAGTTTATATGCATTATCATTTATTTTCTCTAACACCTTAAATGGACCAGCAGCACGTGGCATTAGCTTTGATTTATGCAAATTAGGAAACCTATCCTTACATAAATGTAACCAAACAAGATCTCCGGTGCAAAGACAACATGTTTTCTACCCTTATCTCTAGCAAGTTTATATTTAGCATTCATACGCTCAATGTTTTCCTTAGTTAACTCATGCATTTTTAAAATCAATTCAGCACGTTCTTTAGCATCAAAATTAACCTTCTCCGAAGATGGCAGAGGCAACAAATTAATATAGGTGCACGAGGTAGGAAGCCATGCACAATTTCAAAAGGGCACATCTTAGTAGTAGAATGCAATGAACGATTATAAGCAAATTCAATATGAGGCAAGCATTCTTCCCACATTTTCTTATTATTCTTCGAAACAGCCCTAAGCATAGTAGACAATGTTATATTGACTACTTCAGTTTGTCCATCAGTTTGGGGGTGACAAGTAGTACTAAAAAGCAGTTTATTCCCCAACTTAGCCAATAAACATCTCCAAAAGTGGCTAAGAAATTTAGTATCACGATCTGAAACCATAGTAGTTGGCACACCATGCAAGCGAATAATTTCACAAAAGAACAAATCAGCAACATTAACAGCATCATCGCTTTTATGACATGGTATAAAGTGTGCCATTTTCGAGAATCTATCCACGACAACAAATATGCTATCCCTCCCCTTCTTTGTTCGAGGTAAACCTAAAACAAAGTCCATAGATATATCCTCCCAAGGAACACTAGGTACAGGCAAAGGCATATATAAATCATGAGGATTGAGTCGTGACTTAGCTTTTTGACATGTAGTGCAGCGAGCAACAAAACGCTCAACATCCCGTCTCATCTTTGGCCAAAAGAAATGTGTAGAAAGTATATCCTCCGTCTTCTTCACGCCAAAGTGTCCCATTAATCCTCCTCCATGCGCCTCCTGCAACAACAAAAGACGAACAGAGCTAGCAGGAATGCATAGCTTGTTAGCACGGAACACAAAACCATTATTAATAACGAACTTGTTCCATGTTCTTCCTTCTTTACAATTCTGCATTACATCTTTAAAATCAGCATCATGCACATATTGATCTTTGATGGTCTCCAAACCAAATATTTTGAAGTCAAGTTGTGAAAGCATAGTATAGCGACGAGACAAAGCATCAGCAATAACATTTTCTTTACCCTTCTTGTGTTTAATGACATAAGGGAAAGTCTCAATGAATGCAACCCATTTAGCATGTCTACGATTCAGTTTAGCTTGGCTTTTAATATGTTTCAAAGATTCATGATCAGAATGTATAACAAATTCTTTGGGCCATAAATAATGTTGTCATGTCTCTAAAGTCCGAACAAGAGCATATAATTCTTTGTCATAAGTAGAATAGTTCAGACTAGGCCCACTCAATTTTTCAGAAAAGTATGCAACAGGTTTGCCATCTTGTAATAACACACCTCCTAATCCAATTCCACTAGCATCACATTCAAGCTCAAAAGTCTTATTAAAGTCAGGAAGTTGGAGTAAAGGAGCATGTGTCAACTTATCTTTCAATACTGTGAAGGCTTCTTCCTGTGATGTACCGCAAACAAAAGGCACATCCTTCTTTGTAAGCTCATTGAGAGGTGCAGCAATGGTGCTAAAGTCTCTCACAAAACGCCTATAGAAACCCAACGAGTCCAAGAAAACTCCTCACTTGTGTGACCGTTTTGGGCTGTGGCCAACTCTCAATAACTTCAATCTTGGCTTTATCAACTTCAATTCCCTGTGGAGTAACAACATAGCCAAGAAAAGATACTCGGTCGGTGCAAAAGGTGCACTTCCCAAGGTTACCAAACAAATGTGTATCACGTAGAGCATTAAAAACAGCACGTAAATGTTCCAAATGTTCTTCCAAAGATTTGCTATAAATCAGTATATCATCAAAATAGACTACCACAAATCATCCAATGAAAGCACGTAAAACTTCGTTCATTAGTCTCATGAAAGTACTAGGTGCATTAGTTAACCCAAAAGGCATGACTAACCACTCATATAAACCAAACTTAGTTTTAAATGCTGTTTTCCATTCATCTCCCAATTTCATACGAATTTGATGGTATCCACTACGCAAATCAACTTTGGAGAATATTGTAGAGCCACTCAATTCATCAAGCATATCATCTAGCCTAGGAATAGGATGACGATAACGAATAGTAATATTATTAATGCCTCTACAATCAACACACATACGCGACGTACCATCCTTTTTAGGCACTAGTATAATAGGAACAGCACAAGGACTAAGAGATTCGCGTATATAACCTTTGTCGAGCAGCTCCTGTACTTGACGATAATCTCCTTCGTCTCCTCCGGATTGGTACGGTATGGTGCGCGGTTGGGTAGCGATGCACCGGAATTAAGTCAATTTGATGCTCAATCCCTCGAATAGGTGGTAATCCGGTGGCACGCCTTGTGGGAAGACGTCGTGAACTCCTGCAAAATGTTAGTGACAGCAGGGGCAAAGAGGAAGGCGTCCTCGAATGAAAATAATGCCTCTTTGCACACAAAAGCATAGCAAACAGATTTGCTAGAATCTAGCTCATCAATATCAGATTTGGTGGCAAGTAAACATGCAGTTTTCAGTTTAATTTAAGAAGCAACATTAGATGGTTTGTTATTAGGCTTCATTTGTTGCTCAAATTCTTTTGCCACAATCTGATTTTCACTCTTATTTTCTCCTGTTTTGCTTTAGTATCTCTATTAATATCATCTTTCAAAATGGAATCAGGAGTCATAGGAAGCAAAGTAATATTTTTATCCTTGTGAACAAGAGTATACTGATTGTTTCTACCATGGTGTACAGAATTTTTATCAAATTGCCATGGTCTACCAAGTAATAAAGAACATGCTTGCATAGGTACCACATCACAATCAACATAATCAGCATATGTAGAGATACTAAAATACACACTAAGCAGACGTGTTACCTTAACCTTGCCGCTGTTGTTGAACCATTGGATGTAGTAAGGATGTGGATGTGGCCTTGTGGTGAGAGAAAGCTTCTCCACCATATCCATGCTAGCCAAGTTGTTGCAGCTCCCTCCATCTATGATGACGTGAATAGAATGTTCCTTCACAACTCCTTTGTATGGAACAAGTTACGCCTCTGATTTTGCTCAGTTTGTGCTTTCACTAGCTTTGCATGTGTTTGGTGGTCGAACATTGTAGATTATATCCTGTTCCAGCTACTTGGGCTGCTTTGAAAACTGCTATGCGTACTCGTTGGGTTCCACCATATTATCAACGTGAATTACTTCAAAAATTGCAGCGCTTAAGACAAGGAAAAATTCGGTGAAGAATATTATCAGAATTACAATGGCTTGATTAGATGTGGTATTGAGGAGAATGAAGCTATGCTTACGTTTTGGGTGGATTAAATAGAGATTCAACCATTCTAGACTACAAGGATTATAATAATATCACTCGATTATTCCATCTTGCTTGTAAAGCTGAACGTGAAGTGCAGGATCGGCAGGCGCGGACTAACTTCAGGTCGACCTTCATCATGGACACCACGTGCATCATCTACTTCCACCGTTCTACTACCGGCACCTCCGTCGGCTGCCACCTCCAACCGTGATACAAGAAAGCACAACCACCACTATCGCCAAGAGCACACCTGGGCCTACAGGCTCTTCTTCTTCCATGGCCAACAGGGCACAAGTGATATTATTTGTCGTCGTTGTAAGAAGAGGACATTTCGAGAGAATGCCAATCTCAGCGTGTGATGATTGCTCTTGAGGATGGTGGTATGAGTCGCTAGTGACTATGATGAAGAGACTTTGGCTCTTATTACACATGAAGAACACGGTGGAGATGATTCGATCTTGAGACGCAATACATGGCTGCGAAGATCTTGACAGGTATGAATGTTTAGTTGCTCAACGTGTTTTGAGTGTGCAGGTTACACGTGAGCAAAATCAGGAATAACTTGTTCCATACAAAGGGAGTTGAAGGAACGTTCTAGCGTCATCATAGATGGAGGGCTGCAACAACTTGGCTAGCATGGATATGGTGGAGCTTTCTCTCACCACAAGACCACATCCACATCCTTACTACATCCAATGGTTCAACAACAGCGGCAAGGTTAAGGTAACACGTCTTTGTTAGTGTGCATTTTAGTATCTCTACATATGCTGATTATGTTGATTGTGATGTGGTACCTATGCAAGCATGTTCCTTATTACTTGGTAGACCATGGCAATTTGATAAAATTCATACACCATGGTAGAAACAATCAGTACTCTTGTTCACAAGGATAAAATATTACTTTGCTTCCTATGACTCCGATTCCATTTTGAAAGATGATATTAATAGAGCTAATAAAGCAAAACAGGAGAAAATAAGAGTGAAAATCAGATTGTGGCAAAATTTGAGCAACAAATGAAGCCTAATAATAAACCATCTAATGTTGCTTCGAAATTAAATGAAAAGTGCATGTTTATTTGCCACCAAATCTGATATTGATGAGCTAGATTCTAGCAAATCTGTTTGCTATGCTTTTGTGTGCAAAGAGGCATTATTTTCATTCGAGGGTGCCTTCCTCTTTGCCCCTGCATCACTAACATTTTGCGGGAGTTCGATGTCTTCCACAAGACGTGCCACGGATTACCACCTATTCGAGGATTGAGCATCAAATTGACTTAATTCGGTGCATCGCTACCAACCGCACCATACCGTACCAATCCGGAGGAGAAGGAGATTATGCGTCAAATACAGGAGCTGCTCGACAAAGGTTATATCGCGAATCTCTTAGTCCTTGTGTTGTTCCTATTATACTAGTGCCTAAAAAGGATGGTACGTCGCGTATGTGTGATTGTAGAGGCATTAATAATATTACTATTCGTTATCGTCATCCTATTCCTAGGCTAGATGATATGCTTGATGAATTGTGGCTCTACAATATTCTCCAAAGTTGATTTGCGTAGTGGATACCATCAAATTCATATGAAATTGGGAGATGAATGGAAAACAGCATTTAAAACTAAGTTTGGATTATATGAGTGGTTAGTCATGCCTTTGGGTTAACTAATGCACCTAGTACTTTCATGAGATTAATGAAGAAGTTTCGTTTTCATTGACGATTTGTGTAGTTTACTTTGATGATATACTGATTTATAGCAAATCTTTGGAAGAACATTTGGAACATTTACGTGCTGTTTTAATGCTCTCGTGACGTTTGTTTGGTAACCTTGGGAAGTGCACCTTTGCACCGACCGGTATCTTTTCTTATGTGTTACTCCACAGGGTTGAAGTTGATAAAGCCAAGATTGAAGCTATTGAGAGTTGGCGCAGCCAAACGGTCACACAAGTGAGGAGTTTTCTTGGACTCGCTGGTTTATAGGCGTTTTGAGAGACTTTAGCACCATTGCTGCACCTCTCAATGAGCTTACAAAGGATGTGCCTTTGTTTGGGGTACCGCAGGAAGAAGCCTTCACGGTATTGAAAGATAAGTTGACACATGCTCCTTTACTCCAACTTCCGACTTTAATAAGACTTTTGAGCTTGAATGTGATGCTAGTGGAATTGGATTAGGAGTGTGTTATTACAAGATGGCAAACCACACTTGCATACGAAAAATTGAGTGGGCCTAGTCTGAACTATTCTACTTATGACAAAGAATTATATGCTCTTGTTCGGACTTTAGAGACATGGCAACATTATTTATGGCCCAAAGAATTTGTTATACATTCTGATGAATCTTTGAAACATATTAAAAGTCAATAAACTGAATCGTAGACATGCTAAATGGGTTGAATTCATTGAGACTTTCCCTATGTCATTAAACACAAGAAGGGTAAAAAGTATTATTGATGCTTTGTCTGTCGATATACTATGCTTTCACAACTTGACTTCAAAATATTTGGTTTGGAGACCATCAAAGATCAATATGTGCATGATGCTGATTTTAAAGATGTAATGCAGAATTGTAAAGAGGAAGAACATGGAACAAGTTCGTTATTTGATGGTTTTGTGTTCCGTGCTAACAAGCTATGCATTCCCTTTAGCTCTGTAGGTCTTTGTTGTTGCAGGAGGCATGGAGGAGGATTAATGGGACACTTTGGCGTGAAGCGGAGGATATACTTGCTACACATTTCTTTTGGCCAAAGATGAGACGGGATGTTGAGCGTTTGTTGCTCATTGCACTACATGTCAAAAAGCTAAGTCACGACTCAATCCTCATGGTTTATATATGCCTTTGCACGTGCCTAGTGTTCCTTGGGAGGATATATCTATGGACTTTGTTTTAGGTTTACCTCGAACAAAGAAGGGAGGATAGCATATTTGTTGTCGTGGATAGATTCTGAAAATGGCACACTATACCATGTCATAAAAGCGATGATCTTTAAATGTTGCTGATTTGTTCTTCGTGAAATTATTCGCTTGCATGGTGTGCCAAATACTATTGTTTCAGATCGTGATACTAAATTTCTTAGCCACTTTTGGAGATGTTTATGGGCTAAGTTGGGGACTAAACTGCTTTTAGTACTACTTGTCACTAAACGATGGACAAACTGGTAGTCAATAGAACATTGTCTACTATGCTTAGGGCTGTTTTGAAGAATAATAAGAAAATGTGGGAAGAATGCTTGCCTCATATTGAATTTGCTTATAATCGTTCATTGCATTCTACTACTAAGATGTGCCCTTTTGAAATTGTGTATGGCTTCCTACCTGTGCACCTATTGATTTGTTGCCTCTTCCATCTTGGAGAAGGTTAATTTTGATGCTAAAGAACGTTGAATTGATTTTAAAATGCATGAGATAACTAAGGAAAACATTAGCGTATGAATGCTAAATATAAACTTGCTGGAGATAAGGGTAGAAAACATGTTGTCTTTGCACCGAGATCTTGTTTGGTTACATTGCGTAAGGATAGGTTTCTAATTTGCAAATCAAAGCTAATGCCACGTCTTGATGGTCCATTTAAGGTGTTAGAAAATAAATGATATATATAAACTTGAGCTGCACAGATTTTGGGGTTAGTCCCACTTTTAACATTGCAGATTTGAAGCCTTATTTGGGTGAGGAATATGAGCTTCCGTCGAGGGCGACTTCATTTCAAGAAGGGAGGATGATGAGGACATCAATACCATTACACCCACCCCTCTTGCTACATATCTTGGACCAATTACTAGAGCTCGCGCCTAATTAAATTATCGGTACTTTCGTTTCTTGGTAATGATTCTAATGTTCATGAGAATATGATCTGCCTAAATTGGATACATTTGTTTTGCTTACAAATGAAGGCCCTAGCTTGGAGAAGGATGGACATTGGAGCAAGAACAAGCATGGAGATAATGCCATGCTTGAGGGAACAAACGGAGTTACAAGTGATGATTCAGGACTTTAAGCCACCATAATGGGTGCATGAAGCCTTGGACGAAATATAGATGCTACTTCATAAATGTCGTCCGAGGCTATTCTAGGTGTCACCTTATTATTGGGCGGCCCGTAATTTCGAAATACTTAAGTATAGGCTGTTTTTAGAGTCCGTATGTGTGGGGAAACAAGAGTTAGGGTTGATTTGGACTCCACCAAGGGCCACGAAATTCCCCTCTTCCTCCATATATACAGCCCTTAGGGCACCGTTTGACCTTGGGTTTGTTTAGATTAAAGTTCGCCATAGCTGCAACTTGTGCCCGTTTGTGTTCAACGACCGGACAAAGGCGTCAACAACCCCACCTTGATCAATAAAGCTTTCATCTTATATTCGCAATATCCAGATTGCAATCTCGGTTTCTTGCTTGTTCTTCGTTTGCTCGCGAGGAAACAGGCCCTCGTGGTCAGTTGATCGTGCTTCCGTGGTCAATAACCTCAAGTTGGTTTAGCGATTGCTAAGGCGTGACGTCTCGCTTACGATCGTGTCGGATCGTCAAAGGTCGACTCCCACGAAGCGATAGCCACCATCATGAAACATCGGGACACCTTTGCCTCTATCATCATGGGTCCTCTTGGCTCTTGATGAGGCGGTTTAATAGATGCATGGGGATGATCGTGGGATGCTCCGCATCATCTCCCCCCTTAGGAGAGATCCGACCTCGGATCAAAGCTTCATCTCCATGGAAGGTCACGAGGTCCTGATGTTGAAGATGTAGCTCACGTTGTACTTGTCTCGAGGTATGTCGATCTTGTGCTTGTTATGGAATTGTACTGATACCTTGAAAGGTCCATCGGCTCGAGGGAGAAGTTTGGACTTCGTTCTTTGGAGCGGTCCTTGCGAGGTGTAGCCACACTAGATCACCAATGTTGAAGGCGATGGGTTGCTTGTTGGCGTTAGGCTTGTTTGCAGCGTTGTACAGCTCAATGGTGTGCCATCTTCGTGCATCTTCTTGATGTAGCTTGCTCGTTCACTTGCATCCATGTTGAGTGCGCTCTTGGAAGGAAGTGGTAGAATGTCAATGGGGACAACGGGTTGAAACCGTGAAGCGACCTCGAAGGGGACTTCTTGGTAGTTGAATGTCTTGCTTTCGGTTGTAGGCGTACTGAAGCGATGGTGGACATACTTCCCATTCCTTGATGTTCTTCTTGATCAAGACCACAGTAGAGTGGATAGTGTGCGGTTCGTCACCTCCGTTTGGCCGTCGGTTTGAGGATGCCGAGGAGAACAAGAGCGATTGAGCTTGGCATAGGGTCTTCAAAAATAACTCAAGAACTTGGCGTCCGCGATAAAGACGATTGTCTTTGGTATGCCATGGAGTCATAAGATTCCCTACAAAAGATTTGCAACATGTGAAGCATCGTCTATCTTGTTGCAAGGAATGAAATGTGCCATCTTAGAAAATCTATCACAACAACAAACCAGTCCTTGCCATTTGAGTCTAGGCAAACCAAGTACAAAATCCATACTAATGTCTTCCATGGTTGATATGGAATAGGAAGAGATGTAAAGACCATGAGATTGAGCTTTAGACTTAGCTGCGACATATAGCATCGGTTGGTGAGCGTGAGGCGTCATGAACATCTTGGGCCAAAGTAGTTGTTGGAGCGTGGCGAATGTCTTGTAGAAGTGTCCCATGAGTCCGCCTCCATGAGCCTCTTGCAAAGGAGCAAAGCGAAGAGAGACTAGGGAATGCAAAGTTTGTTAGCTATCATAAGATAACCATCCTTGATGTAATATTGTTCCCCAATATGTCGTCAAACACTTAGCATAAGGAGAAGCAAAAGATGGATCATGCTCATACAAGTCTTTATATGCTCAAAACCAATAACATTCAACTCAAGTTGAGTGACAAGCATGTTTATGCATGAGGCGTGTCAACAACTACATTTCTTTACCCTTAATGTACTTGATCACATAAGGAAAAGATTAGAATTCACTCCATTTGCATGAAGCTTGTTCAATTTAGTTTGACCTTTGAGGTACTAAGTGTTTCATGATCGGTATGGATGACAAACTCATGAGGTCTAAGGTAATGTTCCCAAACATGTAGCAGCACTAAAGCATACAATGCTTTGTCATAGATGGGATAATTGAGTTGAGGACCGGATAGTTTTTCACTAAAATAAGCAATGGCTCGTTTTCTTGCATCAATACTCCGCCAATTCGGTACCACTTGCATCACAATGAACCTCAAGAGTTTTGTCAAAATTGGGCAAAAGCAAGAATGAACATAGTAAGCAAAGACTTGAGCTCACAAAAGCAGTTGATTGCAAAGTTCCCCAAACAAAGGGTATTCTTCTTGCTCAAAGCATGCAAGGCTGACAATTGTGCTAAAATCTTTCTGGCTGACGATAAAAACCCATAAGACCAAAACTTCGCACTTGTTGCAAATTGGTGGGTTGGGGCCAGTTTAATTGCTTCAATTTTAGATTCATCAACATGGACACCCTTTGAAACTACAAACCCAAGAAAACCACTTTGTCAACTCCAAAGTGCATTTTCAAGTTCGCATAGAGACTTTCCTTCGAAGAGTTTGCACTTAGATTTTACATCATTGATGTGCTCTTTCATGGTTTGCTAAACACAAGAATATCATCAAAGTAAACCACAAAGACTCCAATATAAGAATGAAGCACATGATGCATAAGGCCACAAAAGTTCGGGAGCTTCGAAAGACCCATAGGCATCACTAAACATTCATATCCAAATTTGGTTTTGAAAGCAGTTTCATTCATCACCTTCTTTTCATTGTTGATAATAGCCACTTTTAAGATCAATTTTGAGAAAAAGTTGGCTCCACTAAGTTCATCAAGCATGTCGTCTAGCGAGGAATGGGATGCCTATATCGTAATAGCATTGATAGGTCTACAATCGAACACAAGTGGAAACTTCCATCGGGCTTAGGTACAAGAATAGCAGGACGACACAAGGCAAGCTTTCACGTACATGACCGTTGTCGATTAGTTGTTGTACTTGGGTCTCCTTGGTTTCTTCGGATTGACTCGGTATGGAGCTTTGTTTGGTAGCGCTCCGGGGATGGTGGTTCGATGCTCAATGCCTCGAGGTAGACCCGGAGGTAGCTCATCATGGAAAACATCTTGAAATTCCTAAAAGAGATTGAAACACCAAAGGTAGCTCGTGAATTGTGTTAGTTTTGGTTCTCCATCCTTGCACACAAGGACAAAGTGCATCACTGATGGGTTCTCACACACTTCTCTCTCTCCTTTTGGTGGCAAATAGAATGAGGTTTTTTCTCTCTAGGTCGCTCAAATTTGGCTTGGCTCTCCCACTCCTTTGGATCCTTTCTCACTCTTTTCTCTATGATGTGTGGCTTGCTTGTCGGCTATCACTTGAGTAGGAGACATGGTCGTGCACATATTCTTCCCTTTCATCTTGAAGCTATAGTGATTGATGCGCCCATTGTGGATTCCACGTTGGTGCCATGGTGGACCAAAGTAGGTGACAAACAGTCATTGGGACCACATCACATTCAACGTGTCTTCATAAGCACCGATTTGAAGGAGACTTGGACCGTATGCTTCATTATAGTGCGGGTCACTTAGCCATTGAACCTTGTAGGGGTGCGGGTGCTTCCTCTTGACCAAGTGTAGCTTGGAGCATAGTTCTTCACTTGCCAAGTTGTGCTTCTCCATCGATGATGACCTTGATGGACCGTCCTTTGATGCCGGCTTTTGTGTGGAAGATGTGGCATCGTTGGTCTCTCTTGTTGATGTTGAAGAGTCAAGACCTTGGAACAAGCGGGGCTCGAATCCTCATCACAAAAGACTTGATCATCTTCATCTTCATTCACTTGGGTGCATGGCCACTTGCAAGGGCTATCCTCTTCCTCATGGAGTCATATGTGCCATCGTCAGGGATCATGGTAGCTTGTTGGTGCATTCGTATGACTTGTGGCCTCGGCCGCATAAGTGAAACACTGAAGGAGCTTGTCTTGATGGTCTCATCGGTCGGAGATGGGGATGGCTGACGAGGTTGCTTGTACTAGGAGGAGGACGACTTGAACTTGTCAGTTTTCTTGTAACTTGACTTGTCGTCGTTTCTTGAAAAGCTTGGTTGATGTCGATGTTGGAGGAGTCGTTGAAGCTTGGTTGTTGAAGCCGTGGGTCTTGGATGAGTACTTAGGCGTGCCAGAAGTCATGCACTTGGCGTTCGCCTTTGTAGCTTGATGCGAGCTCAATGAGGATGAGTATGGTTGAAGTCGGCGATCTTCTTGATGGGATGATTAGTCCATTCGAAGCGTTATAGTTTGCTCATCTTTTTGACTTGGCTCGAATCATGGCTATCTCCATTTCCTTGTAGTACTCTTCAACACTCTTTGTTCCTTGCTTGAGTAGTTGGAGTTTCTTGAAGATTCGCGGTTGTAGTAGGTTGGCACAAAGCGTGCTCGCATGACATCCTTCATTTGAGCCCAAGTGGTGGGGTTCACCTCTTGCTTGTCATCTCTCAATGATTTGTTCCCATATATGAGCACATAGTCTTGGAACTCAAGTGATGCCGCGATTTTCTTGCTTCATCGTGTTATGCAAGCGGAAGATTTTGTCAACCTTCAATGCCCATGAGAGGTAGTCTTCGGGGTCATTGCTTCGAACTTGGGCATGGTGCATTTTAGCTTGCCATGCTTGTTGCTCTTCATTGTGTTGTTGGCGATGTTGATGATGGCGTCCTTGGCGTGGATTGTACTCGTCTTCATGTTGCTCTTGGCGCGGAGGAACACCATGATCAACTTGCCCTTGTTGAACTTGAGGTTGGGGTGGAGCTTGCGAGCTTGTGGAGGGGCTTGAGGAACTTGGCGTTACATGAGGTTGGTAGTTCCTCTCTGGATTTCTTCTCGAGGGCTTCCTCTTGATTGCGCATTCGCGATTGCGGTTGGCGAGGCTCTGATTCTTGAAGGGCATGTTGCGCCTCAAGAGCTTTAAACTTCACGTTGTTGTTGTTGAAGACGTTGAGCCTTGGCGTCTTGTTCGTCTTGGTGAAGCCTTTCGTTCTTCCTCTTGTTGGCGACGAAGGCGTTGTCGTTCTTGAGCTTGGCAACCTCTTGGTTTGATGGAGGACGAGGAGCTTGATCATCAACTTGCTCTTGTGAATGCTTGTCATGTAGCGGGTTCGAGATGCATAGCGATCTTGTGGCTGCACTGACGAAGAGTGTTGAAATAGGTGTACTTGGTCGTGAGAGGTGTCATCGAATGTCGACTCGAGGCTCCGTCTTGATGATGTGAAGTTGAATGATGCGGTTTCTCATCAGCGGATCTCATCCATTCTTGCATCATTCTCTTGCTGAGCCTCGAACTTGTTGTCAAAGTAGTCTCTTGTCACGTTGCTCGGAGAGTCATAAGTCGATGGCGAGGTTGTCGATGGAGTCATTGCTTGTTGTTCTTGGTTTGCTTTCGTTGTGCACCAAAGAGGTGTCTTGGTGCGTGTAAGTCATGTCGTCGTCTTCGATGAAGAGTGGATTGGTAGAACTTGGCTATCCATCATTCCAAGCAAAATGTGAGTGGTAGAGCGGAGAAAAGTTATACCAATGTACCTTTGACCGATGTTGAAAATGAATCAAGTTCACTCAAATGCGGACAATGAAATAGCACTCTTGGTACCGATTCTTGTCGGTTCTCACACCTACAATAAAAAGCTTATGGTGGAGCTCGGTGGATGGTGGCACAAAATTTGATGCAATTGTAGTGAGACTCAATAAAGTTGAAATGATTCACAAATTTGCAAATGCAACAAGTAGACCAATAGCAAGATATGGTACCACGGAAACACTGCAGCGCAAATAGATAATATGGGGTTATGCAACCAAGGATGAGCTAAATGTGGAATTCACCAAGATGCTCTTGTTGCACAACACTAGAGAGGCCTTCTTACGATTGCACAATAAGGATCTGAACTTGTGCACAACCTACTAAGCAAAATACAACGACTTCTATCCCAATTATGCTCTATGTATGGTGTTTCGATGTGTTGATCCAAGATGATCAAGTATGACAATCTTAATGTTGTATGATGCTATGGTTCTTGCTCATAAGCTCTTTGCTTATCTTTCTCTTTTTGCTTAAAAGCTTGATTGGCTCTTTTTCTTTTGAGCTCTTTTCTCATGCAAAACTTCCCAAACCAAGATAGCAATTGTGTATCACGATGACAACTTTGTGACACACAAGTTGATGTTAAGATATGCACCACTTTGGTATGGTATGTATGCTGGTATGATCACTAATGTGCACAAGTTACGTTGCCGGCAATACTCAATGGCTAGTCTCGATGGGTAAACAGCGCAAAAGATGGGCTATGATGGTTATCAATGCCATTGCAAGTAATGACAAGGTGTGTGATGTTACCGTCCTTGGCGAAGATGAGCAGTGGTGATGTTGATGTTGAACCGTACCTAGATAGCCGAAACACAAAGGATCGGAAAACCCCAACTCAAATTCTCAAGGCAATTTGGCAACATTGCCGATTGGTATTGAAAGAGCTATGGTGGTGTTATGCGGACGTGGTGGGTGTATGTAAGTGTGTGTGGGCCGGGACAAAATTTAAGCGTAAGTTAGGCGGTGAGCAGGGGTGGTGGATGGATTGATCTTTAGGGGCGGTTCAGGCGCAGCCAGATGCCGAACTGATCGGGCGGATGTCAAGGGCTATTCGGGCGGATGTCCGGACTCGAAGAACTACCAGCGAGGAAGGTCAAATCGAGGCAAAATTCGGGGATTTTGTGGATGGAAATTGTGGAAATGGTGGGGAAAGCTAGATCTACGCAACAACGAAATCCATGGATCAAATCAACAAACTTCATCACACTAACAAATCACAAAAATTTGGGGCTATTTTTGTGGGGAATTTTCAGATTAGGACAAAAACAACAAAATCAAGCTAGAAAAAGAGGGGTAGGCTCCAATAACGTGATCAACGTGGCTCATGATACCATAGATGATGTGAGGCGGAACCCTACGTGGATGATCTTTCACGTTGGAGGCGGATCCTCAAGTGAATCACGAAGAACAGCGGAAGAACAAGAGGGTAACACAGGGAAAACGAGACAATTCACTCAACCGACAAGAGGTCAATCACACAGTGCTAGATTATCGATCACATAAGGTGGCACAAGATCTAAGATCAACAAAGGAAAGATACAAATGGTAGCTATTCTCCGAAGTGAGAGAGCCTTGATGGGTCCACCTAGAAGGGTCTTGAATCCGCTTAGGGATCTTCTCCATAAGTCCTGATCTCGAGGAGAAGTAGCCAAGTGGATGAGCAAGGCTCACACAAGAATATGAGCTAATCAATGCTAACCCTAGAAAGAGGAAGGAGATGGTATATATAGTCTAAGTGAAGAGGTACATGGGTTCGGCCCTTTCTTTGTCTTGTGAACAGGCGAGCGGATGTTGAGCGTCGGCCGGATGTCCGAGCTTTCTACGGCGGATGTCAGCCTTGACGGATGTCAGTGGCCTTTCGTTTTGGTGATTGGTCATGGCGCCCAGTTTCAGGCAGTGGCGGATATCCGGGAGCTTGAACGGGCGGATGTCCGGCGGGGAGGCGGATGTCGGCCTGGCTGGAGTCTTCGAGCATTGTCGGTGATGGAGGGCGGATATCCGGGGCTTCAGGAAAGGCCGGATGTCAGGAGCATGTGCCGGATGTCCAGGGCTGGGCAGACTTCTCGGTTCCTCTCGTCGTGTTCCTTCAACCTTGTACTTGGGGACTTGTCCGTCTTCACGTGCCCCTGGGAGGTTCCAAGACACCTAATCATGCATAGTATATCGGACTTAGGTAGTAGCCATGTCTGAGTGGATCATATCACGATATCAATAAGGAAGAGGTCACCGTTCTCAAGAGCTCTGCTCTAGCTCGTGTCATGGGTCCTCTTGGCTCTTGATGAGGCGGTTGTGGATGCATGGGGATGATCGTAGGATGCTCCGCATCACGAAAACACGATAATTCAATTGGCGTGCTGAGCTCTAGTAATTGGTCGGTATGTGCATGACGGAAATTTGTGGGTGTAACAATGGTATTGATGTCCTCATCATCCTCCCCTTCTTGAAATGAAGTCGTCCTCGTGAGCTCATTTCCTCACCCAAATAAGGCTTCAAATCTACAATGTTAAAAGTGGGACTAACCCAAAATCGAGGCAGCTCAAGTTTATATGCATTATCATTTATTTTCTCTAACACCTTAAATGGACCAGCACACGTGGCATGCTTTGATTTGCAAATTAGAAACCTATCCTTACATAAATGTAACCAAACAAGATCTCCGGTGCAAAGACAACATGTTTTCTACCCTTATCTCTAGAGTTTATATTTAGCATTCATACGCTCAATGTTTTCCTTAGTTAACTCATGCATTTTTAAAATCAATTCAGCACGTTCTTTAGCATCAAAATTAACCTTCTCCGAAGATGGAAGAGGCAACAAATTAATATAGGTGCCGAGGTAGGAAGCCATACACAATTTCAAAAGGGCACATCTTAGTAGTAGAATGCAATGAGCGATTATAAGCAAATTCAATATGAGGCAAGCATTCTTCCCACATTTTCTTATTATTCTTGAAACAGCCCTAAGCATAGTAGACAATGTTATATTGACTACTTCAGTTTATCCATCGGTTTGGGGTGACAAGTAGTACTAAAAGCAGTTTATTCCCCAACAGCCAATAAACATCTCCAAAAGTGGCTGAAATTTAGTATGATCTGAAACCATAGTAGTTGGCACACCATGCAGCGAATAATTTCACAAAAGAACAAATCACAACATTAACAGCATCATCGCTTTTATGACATGGTATAAAGTGTGCCATTTTAGAATCTATCCACGACAACAAATATGCTATCCTCCCTTCTTTGTTCGAGGTAAACCTAAAACAAAGTCCATAGATATATCCTCCCAGGAACACTAGAGTGGGCAAAGGCATATATAATCCATGAGGATTGAGCGTGACTTAGCTTTTTGACATGTAGTGCAGCGAGCAACAAAGCGCTCAACATCCGTCATCTTTGGCCAAAAAATGTGTAAGTATATCCTCCGTCTTCTTCACGCCAAGTGTCCCATTAATCCTCCTCCATCGCCTCTGCAACAACAAAAATGACGAGCTAGCAGGAATGCATAGCTTGTTAGCCGGAACACAAAACCATTATTAATAACGAACTTGTTCCATGTTCTTCCTTCTTTACAATTCTGCATTACATCTTTAAAATCAGCATCATGCACATATTGATCTTTGATGGTCTCCAAACCAAATATTTTGAAGTCAAGTTGTGAAAGCATAGTATAGCTGACGAGACAAAGCAAGCAATAACATTTTCTTTACCCTTCTTGTGTTTAATGACATAAGGAAAAGTCTCAATGAATTCAACCCATTTAGCATGTCTACGATTCAGTTTAGCTTGGCTTTTAATATGTTTCAAGATTCATGATCAGAATGTATAACAAATTCTTTGGGCCATAAATAATGTTGTCATCTCTAAAGTCGAACAAGGCATATAATTCTTTGTCATAAGTAGAATAGTTCATAGGCCCTCAATTTTTGGAAAAGTATGCAACAGGTTTGCCATCTTGTAATAACACACCTAATCCAATTCCACTAGCATCATTTCAAGCTCAAAGTCTTATTAAATCGGAAGTTGGAGTAAAGGGCATGTGTCAACTTATCTTTCAATACTGAAGGCTTCTTCACGATGTACCCCAAACAAGGCACATCCTTCTTTGTAAGCTCATTGAGAGGTGCAGCAATGGTGCTAAGTCTCTCTAAGCGCCTATAGAAACCATGGTCCAAGAAAACTCCTCACTTGTGTGACCGTTTTGGGCTGTGGCCAACTCTCAATAACTTCAATCTTGGCTTTATCAACTTCAATTCCTGTGGAGTAACAACATAGCCAAGAAAAGATACTGATCGGTGCAAAGGTGCACTTCCCAGGTTACCAAACAAATGTGTATCACGTAGGCATTAAAAACAACGTAAATGTTCCAAATGTTCTTCCAAGATTTGCTATAAATCAGTATATCATCAAAATAGACTACCACAAATCATCCAATGAAAGCACGTAAAACTTAGTTCATTAGTCTCATGAAAGTACTAGGTGCATTAGTTAACCCAAAAGGCATGACTAACCACTCATATAAACCAAACTTAGTTTTTAAATGCTGTTTTCCATTCATCTCCCAATTTCATACAATTTGATGGTATCCACTCATAAATCAACTTTGGAGAATATTGTAGAGCCACTCAATTCATCAAGCATATCATCTAGCCTAGGAATAGGATGCGATAGAATAGTAATATTATTAATGCCTCTACAATCAACACACATATGACGTACCATCCTTTTAGGCACTAGTATAATAGGAACAGCACAAGGACTAAGAGATTGACGTATATAACCTTTGTCGAGCAGCTCACTTGTGCAGCATAATCTCCTTCGTCTCCTCGGATTGATGCGGTATGGCGCGGTTGGGTAGCGATGCCAGGAATTAAGTCAATTTGATGCTCAATCCCTCGAATAGGTGGTAATCGGTGGCCGTCTTGTGGGAAGGCGTCGGCGAACTCCTGCAAAATGTTAGTGACACAGGGGCAAAGAAAGCGTCCTCGAATGAAAATAATGCCTCTTTGCACACAAAAGCATAGCAAACAGATTTGCTAGAATCTAGCTCATCAATATCAGATTTGGTGGCAAGTAAACATGCAGTTTTCATTTAATTTGAAGCAACATTAGATGGTTTGTTATTAGGCTTCATTTGTTGCTCAAATTCTTTGCCACAATCTGATTTTCACTCTTATTTTCTCCTGTTTGCTTTAGTATCTCTATTAATATCATCTTTCAAAATGGAATCGGAGTCATAGGAAGCAAAGTAATATTTTATCCTTGTGAACAAGAGTATCTGATTGTTTCTACCATGGTGTACAGAATTTTATCAAATTGCCATGGTCTACCAAGTAATAAAGAACATGCTTGCATAGGTACCACATCACAATCAACATAATCAGCATATGTA
This sequence comes from Aegilops longissima, assembly GCA_021605205.1. Lineage (NCBI taxonomy): Eukaryota > Viridiplantae > Streptophyta > Magnoliopsida > Poales > Poaceae > Aegilops > Aegilops longissima. The sequence continues at coordinate 237,183,088 of CM038676.1, read as the reverse complement.
GAGATACTAAAATGAGCGATCGTGTTACCTTAACCTTACATGTTGTTGAACCATTGGATGTAGTAAGGATGTGGATGTGGCCTTGTGGTGAGAGAAGCTTCTCCACCATATCCATGCTAGCCAAGTTGTTGCAGCTCCTCCATCTATGATGACGTGAATAGAATGTTCCTTCACAACTCCTTTGTATGGAACAAGTTACCTCTGACGGTTGTGGCTTGTTCTCCTAAGGTGTTTGCTACTTAGGGATGGCAACTTCAACTCGACACATGTATAGCCATCATTCGACTTCCGCATTGCCAAGTGCAAACCACCACCGCATTCCCTACCACCATTTTGACATTTGGCGTTTGAGATTTTGAGTTCGCGGTTTTCCGTTTCCTAAGGTGTTTGGCTGCCAGGGACGAGTCTCCATCATCTTGGTATCTACATCAAGAACACCGCCACTCATCATCGGGACGGTAACCTCCATATCATCTTGGTATCGTGGTATCCCTCCATTGTATATTCCTTTGCCATTGCATTGTTAACCCCTAGCCTTACTTTGCGTTACTTGCCTATGAGACTAGCCATTTGAGTATTGCGGCAGCGTTACTTGTGCACATTAGTGATCATACCTTCCATTACATACCATAGCATATCATATTTGGTATCATATCATCCATTGTGTCTCAAGTTTGTTCCCGCATATACACAATTGCTATCTTGGTTTGTGCATTGTGCAAAGTGGCCATAGAAGAGAAAAAAAAAGAGAATAAGCTTTTAAGCAAAGAAAAAGAGAGAGCAAAGAGCTTGTAAGCAAGTGCCATAGCATCATAACACATTGCATATAAGATTGTCATATCCGATCATCTTGGATCATCTTGAGAGAAACACCGGGAACCATACATACATAGCATACTTGGGATAGAAGTTTATCCATTTTGCATCTTATAGGTTGTGCACAAGTGTCGTATCCGCCTATTGAGCAATCGTGCTAGCGTCTCTCTTGAGTTGTGCAACACGAGCGTTTTGGTGGATTCCACATTTGAGCTCATTCCTTGGTTGCCTGCCCCATTTATCTATCCGGTGTGTGTTTCCGTGTGCCTCATATTGCTATTGGTCTACTTGTTTGCTTGCAATTTGTGAATCTCTTTCAACATTATTGACTCTTGCTAACATTTTGCATTAAATTTTTGTGCCACTATCCTCACGAGCTCCTCCATAAGCTTTACTTGTGTGGTGTGAGAACCGACAAGATTGGTACCAATAGTGCTATTTCATTGTCCGCATTTGAGTGAACTTGATTCATTTTCAACATCGGTCAAGGTACATTGGTATAAGTTCTTCTCTTTCTCCCCTCATATTTGCTCGAGTCTTGTGATGGATAGGCAAGGCATTTCATCTCGGTCTTCGACAACAACGCGTCATGAACAACTACATCACCAAGCGTCTCTTGATCTACAACGACAAGTGCAAGGCACACAATCAAGATTGCGAGCGCATCGAGAACATCTCCATCGACATTCATCACTCTGAAGCAAGGAGAAGGGACTACTTCGACAAGAAGTTTCCGCACATAAAGAGGAGCAAGATGCAAGGATGGAGAGATTGAGCCTTGATCAAGTCTTCTTCCCTTACGTCATCTTCAAAGCGGCGACATTCAAGCCACAAGTCTTGGGCCTGAAAAAGATGCAAGTGCAATTCGTCCTCGTCCACATCTACATGGCGACCACCATCACGTTCGTGATCCACATCGTCATGAAGGAAAATCACCTCAAGCATCATGTGCCTGACGCGGCGAAGACGCCAAGGAGCTCAAGCACGACAAGCGACATCATCATCATGAAGATGCTCCACAGCGCAAATGCACAAGTCCCGACCGCCAAGTCGAGCTTCATAAGCACAAGAGAAGACCAGAGGCGAGCACCACCAAGGCGGTGCTAAGGCTACATCAACCACTTCGGCATCTTAGCCAAGTGTTCTCAAGGCATCTTCGCCTTTGAACGTCGGCATCTTCGCCTAATTCCACGAGTGCGCCTACATCGACTTCATCAAGTCAAGGCGACTGCCCTCTGACGGCGACACTTCCATCTTGGAAGCCCCTCAAGGAAGATGGCCGAGCATGGGACACTCCCTTGGTCATGGAGGCGAGCTATGAGGTGCCACATCATATGAGCCTCCAACACCAAGCGGTGACAAGACAGTCGAGCAAGGGCCATCCCCTTGACCCGGCGACGGCTGAACCTCTTCAACAACATGAAGGCAGCGCCCACATTGGACTCATACTCGAGTCAAGCTACTCGACCGCGCATGGAGACATTTGCACCTACATCTCTCGGCACCCACATATGTCTAGATGCCCCAATTGCCATGTGAGAGAGCCACCACCCATGAGTGACATGGTGACTCCACCATACGTGACATTGAGAGCATTTCCTATGAGAAGATGAGTGTGACCACCACTAGCCCACACATGAGCATGCCACACATCCTATGTGAGGTTGAGAGCCATTTGAGTGACTCCACCCACCATCTGTGAGAGCATCCTTGAGGGAGTGGTGAGCCACAACACTTAGTGAGTGAGGTAGTTGAGGCATGTGAGGCCACTATGATTTCTAACGACTTAACCTCTACTCCTAGTGTGTTTTCTTCTTTGGTGCTAGGTCTCCTACATGCGACATGCCTATCCTCGGCAGTCCATCCCTACATTGGAGGCACGATGGCCATGGTGGATGATGATGCACCCCCATGGTTCCATCAAGATGAAGATGACAGCAGGCGATCTTCAACACCTCACCTACAACTCATGAGCGACCTTCCAAAGGTAACATAGGTGACGGTGCTCCTTTTGTCCCACTAGTGGACTCTCTTACCATCGATTGCCCCCATGAGGTTGACCCACCTATTACCATGCTTCATGCTAGTGAAACCTCTTCATGCCTTGACTTACCTATTTATGATGAATATGATGATGAGCATGTTGAGTTGCCTAGTTGTGATGCTATGCTCCATAGGACATCTTGTGAAAATTCTATTGGTCACTTCATGTTTGACAACCCTTTGAACTTGTCATATGCTATGAGTGAGATCTCCCATATTGCCTCATTTCAATCTCAACATAGTAACTATGCATGCCCCATTAAAATAAATCCCATTTGCACTTATGGCATAGATGACGAGATGATGGTCATTGGCTTTTGCTTCTCTTGTGATGATATTGCCATGCTTCCTTTACATGATTTGCGCAATTCATCTACTATTCCATGCCATGATCACATTGTTCCAAATATGCATTGTTGTGGATGTTGTCAATATTCTCCATGATGTTTCTACTCTTGCTCATGAGGAGACCCCCATAGTTTCCTCATACATGTTTGGAGATTTTGATTCATCCCA